>CM066162.1:29400320-30600320 GCA_033629205.1 Lithocarpus polystachyus
GGAAGGAATTCAATTTTTTAATCATTATTATTATTTTTTGCAGCTTCAAGACTACTCAGTGTTTCCTTGGATGATTGTGTCGAATTAGACAACACAATACTACATAACCGTTAATGTCTAATATCAATAGTGTTTCAAAATTTCACTATCAACAAGTCCGTTTATTGAACAACATCAGTTTCTTATCGTGACATTATTGTGACATTATTACAAACTGTTAACTAATTAGTTTACAAAATAATAATAATAATAAATGTATTAAAGATCGAAGAGTGAGAGTCTTTACACAACATCTACAACCAAGATGATTGAAAATATCATTTCCTAGTTCAAAATTTCAAGTTTCAAGATCATAGCATCTCAAGTTTCGATACAACCTAATTTTCAAAATGTTTTCTATCTAGGGGTAATGGATGAATCGGCTCCACTAACAAGTTCAGTGCTAGATATCTCGGATGACACATAAGGATCCTTCACCGTAGAGGATGATGATGGTGTAGTAACTACCTTGTCAACATTAGCGTCCGTAGGATTTGCTAATACATTGTTGGAATCAGTCATCATATACCATATACTTTCAAGTTCACGAACCACCTCTGCCATTGAAGGCCTAGCATCTGTCTCATCTTCGCAACACTTGAGAGCCAAATTCAAAAATTTCATCACACATTTAGGAGGATAAGATCCCATTTGCCCATCAATGATTGAAAAGATCATACCAGATTTACATGCAACATTAACCTGAAATAGATAGAAACCATAGAAAAATTATAAGAAACCATTTTATTACACAAATTTAGCCACTGTATCTAAAGGATCAGATAATATGAACATTATACCAAAATGATCATAAATGTTATACAAAGGAATATTTCGCATAAGGCCAAAAGTGAATATTTTAAAAGGATTTCAATGTTTTATTGAAGTTAAAATTGAAACATGAAAATTAAGAGATCTCGTCTTTACATCTAGAATAAAATGACATATGGTAGGAGGAAAAGAAGAGAGAGAATAACCGAAAGCTGTCAACTTTACCCTGCACTTATAATTACAGAAGAACAATTTCATTTCATACACAAGCGCCTGATGTGCCCTTAGCCCCCTATGAAATCCAAGGCAAACAGGTCTAAGGTTTTACCTCTCTTACAATGTTTTTGCCATGTGAGATTGGCTGCATCCCAGTCAGGAGTTCAAGAAGTACAACACCAAGACTATAAACATCACTCTTGTCTGTTAATTTATGAGTTAAGAAATACTCCGGATCTAGGTAACCCTGCAAATTTTATACAAAGAAAGAGATTATATAGAAATAGACATCAATTAAATCTCCAACAACATACTATTAAGTCTATTTCATCTAGTTAGAGTTACATTTATTTATTTAAGTTTAAAAATTGTTTTATAAATTTATTATTTAAACAAATGGTTAACTGCAAAAAAAAAAAAAAAAAAAAAAAAAAAAAAAAAAAAAAAACCACCAAACTATGCTCAATTGACACTTCCTTCTCCCACTATGAATGGAGGCTAAGGTTGTGGATCAAGACCCATTGGGTATATGTGTAACTTACTTATCAATATATATATATATATATATATATATGTATGGGGATACGCAGTTTTCACCCCAATAAAAACTTGCAGTCAACACCCTAATTGAAACAATTGTGCCAATTTGCAGCATCACCATCCAAATAAGATCAAATTTAATGTCCATGTGACTTGCACATCTCAAACTCAACAGCTCTCATGTGCTTGACTAGGTGAACTTAGAGTTCGATTGGGTTGTCAAATCAAGGTATGTGGATGCAACAAGTGAATGGTACACATAGCGAAACAAATGGATAGATGCAATACTGGGAAAGCAAAGTGAAAAGGCGTTGGCTGTGTCATTGAGGACTACAATGGCAAGAAGATGATGTATGGAAAAGATTATACGGTCCCAAAAGATGCCTATTAGGAGAGAGAGACACCCCGGGGGGGGGGGGGGGGGGGGGGGTGAAGGGCATGAGTTTGATGGAGAGGTAGGTGTGTACTTAGATGTTGGAGGAAGTGGTGGCATGGAAGTAGCCTTGCCATAAGATAGCAGATTGGAGGTTGGAGTTGGTGGGGAAGAGGGAAAGTGATTTTGATCCTGGGGTTAGTGGAGAAAGAAAAGAGGGAAAGTGCTTCCAGGATTACATCAATATGGAAAGTTCTAATCACGCCACAATTAAATCCCATAAAATTCTCAATCACAATAAAGCCCAAACTAATTCAAAATTCAAATAAAAGTCTGAAATCTGGTGTCTCAAATAAGTAAAAATCAAAAATAAATCTGGTGTCCACGCCAACTATTAAAATAGTGGCTCTTGTAATTGTGAAAGTAGTACAATTTGAATAAGAATTTTCTAATTAGAGAATGTTTCTCTTGCTTGGTGGTGATTCCAGGCACTCCTGGGTGGTGATGACTATGGTTTTCAAGCATATTCAAGGTGGTGAAGCTTAAGATTTTTCCTGCTTTATCTTTCCTTTCCCTTATTTTTATCTTTCTCAAACAAGTGTGAAGTTAGTAAGGGTATTTTAGTAATTTAGTTACTAAAAAGGGTAGATCCATCTTTTTACCCTTTGGGGGTCATGCGCAAATCACATGACCATTAACTTTAACCCTCATTTGGATCACAAGATGCCAATTGGCACAATTGTTTCAATTAGAAAGTTGATTGCAATGCCAAGAGCTTTGTACCTACCTCCCCATGCACAAAATACTCTCTGTCTAAAGGAAAGGGGTTCAAACTGCAAGGTTAGTAACATGTTATAACTATCTCAAAAAAAAAAAAAAAAAAAGTTAATTGACAAATTTTCAAACTTTGTGGTGTGCAAGTACCCCATAGTTAGGGTGGTTTTTTTTTGCAATTAACCCTTAAACGAAAATGGAAATGGGCAGCACCATTATCAATTAATTTTTATTGTTTTTCCAAGGGTTAGGATCCCAGGCTAGACTGACTCAAACGTTGAAACAAATAAAACTTATATGCACTTAACATGAGGCACTTGGTGCCATAGCTGGAGAACACTGATAACAAAATCAGTGATACAAGGGGGAAGAATTCACTCATCAACCTAGACACATGAAGTTCATAATTCTATTGGTTAAACATCAACTATAAGCATCTTACTGGTCACCTTTTTTATTTTTTATTTATTTATTTTATTTTTATTTTTATTTTTTAAAGAGACTTACCGGTGTTCCCTTCACAACTGTGGATACATGATTAGGTACTGTCCCTTCAATATCCGGAAGTGGTGCAAGTCGCGAAAGTCCAAAATCAGCAACTTTTGCCATATACTTAGAGTCCAATAATATGTTGCTGGCCTTGATATCTCGGTGAAATATTGGAGGATTGGCTTCAGTATGTAGGTAGAGAATGCCCTTAGCCGATTCCAGGGCAATTCTCAATCTCATAGCAAAACTCAGAGGTTCATTACACTTAGCTGTATAGCACACATGACCCCTAATAAGCTCATTAGAATGGGATGTAGAATTTGAATAGTAAAATAGTTACGTTTAACTAAAAAATAGACAATAAACTGGAGGAGGAGGGGAGGGGTAGGGGGAGTGAACTGTTGCAAGTTATAAATTGCAATTTTACTTGCATTCATACTCAATGAGGAACACCCAGAAAATCCTATAGTGAGATCAATAAAAGGAAAGCTTAAAGAATGAATATAAGATGTACCAGAAAGGTGATCCCTTAGAGTACCATTTGACATAAACTCATAGACCAACATCTGCATGCAAAACAATACTTACATGAATCTCGTCCCAAGCAGAATTTTCAAAACAAATATGCTTCTACTTTCTTTAATTAACAAATTTGGCAGAATCTTATCTGTAATATCTCTAGATTGAATTTGACTTCTTCAATTGTTTGCAACTATTCAAAGCAGCTAATACCATTATTGATAATTCGATAGATAAAATTGGGGAGGGAGGATTTGAAACCTAGACGTCTCTATTGAAAACAATAAGAGGTGCCAATTGAGGTACAAGGCTCTTAACAACTGTTCAGATCAACTACATACACGTTTTACATATTTCTTTTTTTTTTTTAATTTTATTATTAAACTCTTGCAGCTTTCATTTTCATTTAGTTTATTTGCATCAAATTCCTAAGTTGATGGGAATCATCTCCTTATGTGTCCAATTATGAGATTGATGGATAATCCAATCTTTTATTGATTATATATATATATATATATATATATATATATATAGGGTTGGGTTTAATTTACACATAGTGTAACTGTAAACAATGTTACACTATTGAATATTTTTTTATAGTATGTAAATTTTGATAAGTCCACTATTGGATTAGGTTTTCTTTTTACACCCTTTGTAATTGCAAAATTTCAAGATGATTTGAGATCAATAACTCTCTCATCTATAAACGTTTAAATCTCAAATTTTTGTATTTTTTAATTATTTATTAAAAATTAGTTTATGGATCAAATAGTAAACAACATCTAAATTCACATAAAATTTGACATGTGTGTTAAGAACATAGAAAACATATAATCTAACGGTAGGATTTCCAAAATATTCATTCAATAAAAAATTCTTAGGTGGTAATATTACTTATAGCTACACAAGGTGTAATTTAATACTAACCCTATATATGTGTGTGTACATATAATCACAATGAGAAAAAGTACCTGTTCACCTTCTTCATCACAATATCCAATCAAAGACACAAGGTTTCGATGATGCAACCTTGACATAAATTCTATCTCTGTCAAGAACTCCTTTTCACCCTGCAAGGATCCCTCTCGTGCACGTTTTATGGCCACAACTGTCCCATCAACTAGAATGCCTTTATAAACTTTACCATACCCTCCTTCGCCAACCTGAGTGGACTCGTCAAAGCTGTTTGTAGCCACGGCCATTTCTCTATAAGTGAAATCCTTCACATCATCAATTTTTATGGAGGTTGTAGACGCTGCATATTAAATATAGGTCCAACGTTAAAATTAAAACATAGTGATAGGTGATGCACAAAAAGATGCAGTGCTATTTGTTATAAAATACCTGATAAAATTATGCACTGACTATCAGAACGTTTTATTTATACTTATAAGCACATACACACTAACAAGTCAACAACATTGTTAAAATTGTTGCCGACTGTTTGTTCTTCAACTTAGATATGGTTTGAGCCAGTATGCAACCAGGTGTTATGGTATTTTTTATTCATCTTTAAATGATGCTTCCAATCACAGGCCAGTCCAAACCTGGCTGAAGTTTGCTCTATAGCATTAGTTTAGCTGAGATACGGCTAAGATATTGACCAAGCAGGCTGAGGCCTTTATAAGTGGACTAGTATCAGCCTGGCCCAATCGACAGGCCTAATCAGGAAGTAGAATGCAAAGTAAAAAATCACGACAAATATACCTGAAAACCTTAACTTCACAAACATAAGATACTCACAACGACGTCTTCTCGAATGTGAATGGTACTTCCCCACATGCCTTCTCATTATCAGTAGAGTAACAACTGCAGACAATGTAACTGCAACTGCAATAGTCCCCAGTACTAGGCCAGCCAGTGGGCCTTTGCTTAAACCAGAACTTGGAGAGTTGGCACCATCTGTGACATTGGTGAGAACAATGAGCACAAACAAAATCAAATCCACGCAACAATATTCATCTCATATATTAATACATGAAAGAAGGGAAGATGTGACTAAGACATAGTTCATCTATCCTTGGTGTCAAGTCATAAGTGAGAGGGTGTGAATTTGAAGCTGCCTTCTTGATCAATATAAAACACAACTTAATTTTCCAGAACATTAAAATCATCTTGAACTTAGCATTGCAGTTATTCACTTATGTGCTGGATCACAGCGGTACAACTGTATCTGTTCATACTGCTGAACATAGCATTGCCATGGTGAAAGCATTAAACTGCATAGATCAAGGCTTTCTTCAATGTTGTTGGCAGCAAAAGAAAAGGAGCACTTAAATGTGCCACCCACAGACATACAACATGTAACTCAGAATATGGACACAAAATAATAACAGAGAATAATGCCATGAGCCTAATATTGTCTTTTAAGTATAGAGGACTTGATTGTATAGGTCAAATGAATTAGAGAAGAAAGTTCTACATTCTTCAACTGCTAAATAAGCATTAGTTCCCACATCAAGAAGCTAAAATATATCAGATAAGGGGTTTGAGACAAACCATCTTTATGGAAGCCCAGTAGAGAGAAGCTGATAAGTTCATAAGGTCCAAACATGTCAGGATTATGAATTTTCCATGATGTGAATGTATCAAAGATTCGCTGAATCTCACTCCTATTGAAGACATGTGTGTTGTTTTCAGCAACATATACAGGAAAAAACTTCAAAAGCATTCCTAGTCGAGGTCCTTCTTCCCATGTAAATGAATCAATGTACAGCTGATAAAGAGACAACTCAAGACGAGATGTCAGGAACACCTCAAATTCATATCTATACGGACGAAAATCTGAGAATCCAGGACTTTTCAACCGATACACAACAAACAAAGGAAGAGCACAGAAACAAGCTGTTGGAGATGTAGGGGAATATTCGTAAGGGGGTGGGCATGCTTGAGCTGGACAGACAGAGGTGGTGTTTGTTGAATTCTGACTGTAATTTTTATCCTCTGTTTCAGATTCACAAAACTGGGCTAGGTTGGAGTCCCGGCATAAGGGATTCCCTCTAAGGCTGACAGTTAAAAATGAGACTTCATCACATCAATGTGCTATGTCTGTTACACCTTGCAAAACTAAAATTAAAAAGATCACATCCAAAATCTCTAAATCAAGTATTCACATTTTGACGATGCATTTCATTACAAATGACGTTCTATATGAAACTAATTAGAAAGTGAAAATTTGGAAGGAGGCATAGAAGCAAACCCAAGAGTGACATTTGGAGGTATATAAGAGTTGCTTGTAAATGTTATATTTGAAAGTTTATTATACTGCAACTCCCTGCAATACCAAAGAGCCAAAAGCAATAGCTTAGAAAGTCTAGTACAAGAGTAAACTTATAAAGTTAACCCAGAAGATTATACCGTTTAATTTTACAAAATTCTATACTCAGAACAAGGCATCAATTGATTTTTCACCATTAAAAGAAAAAGATGCTTGAGAGCATGAACAGACACACACACACCCATGCCAAAAGATGATGTCACTTTAACCAAGGGATAGCAACATTGTCGCTCAAGTCTTACACTGTAAGTTTCTCCATTCCATTCAAAGTCCTATTTTCCCAAATGAAGGATGGAACAGAGCCGTTCAAAAAATTGTTTGCAATCGACCTGAAATGGGGAATAATTTACCAAATAAAAATCCAATTATTTTATTAACAATTTAATTTATTTATAGAAATTAACTAATAAATTTAAAATTTAATGGTCGAGATAAATGGAATCTCAAATTTAGATTTATACGGAATAATTTACAATAACATTGAATTATAGAAGTAAACACAAAAGGAGGGAAAAGAAAGGGAGACTACTCACAGCCTTTGAAGATTAGGAAGAACCGAAACCGAAAAGTTGGAGGGAATTGCTCCAGTAAGACAGTTGTGGGATAGCATGCTGAGCATATTGCTCAAACAAGTGATAACATAAGTCAAGGGAATTTCTGGTATAAATTATCTTTAAAAATTGGTAGACATGTCTTTATATATTTTGTAATATATGGATATTAAATTCAAATGCAAAAAAAAAAAAAAAAAATGATGACATCTCATTCAAAAGATGGAGAATCTTACATAGTCGTGATATTTTCAGAAAACCTATCTGGGGGTATGGTTCCATTTAGCTGATTTGAATTGAGGTCTCTGAAATTTATATAAAGTAAAACATAAAGAAAGTATAAGTAGCTCGTGGAGTAGTTTTGACAAAGAAAAGATAAAATCTTATTCAGCCAGGTGCATTTATTTTTTCTGATTTAAAAACATACTTGGTCATCATAAAATGATTCTAAAAAGGGGGAAAAAGTAATAAAGTGACTTACAGATAAAGGAGGCTTCGTATTTGGCTAAAATCAGGAATTGGTCCTTGCAAACTGCAGTTCCTAAGGCTCCTGGAAAATCCAACCAAAACACAAATATTATCAATCTTGCCATGAAATATCAAGCAGCATGTGAATGTGTATACTCTTTGATTGCCATCTTGTAACTTGTAAGTGTATAAAGCTTTTAAGAACAGAAGGATTGTGATGTCTGAATAAGATAATCTAGATTCTTTAAAACTTGAGCAGACTACATAAAAATAATATGGAACATCAAATGGTAAAGGATTAATCAAGGAAATCCTGACTTGTTCAGTGTACCAGTAGCCTTGAAATTTCAGAAAAATGCAATTAAATACCTCATGGCACCTTACTTAAATTAAAACCGACAACTCTTCTAAGTTGAGTAACTTCCCGGGAACAGATCTAGTGGAGACAGGGTAGGGCCTGTAGCTCAGAGGATTAGAGCACGTGGCTACGAACCATGGTGTCGGGGGTTCGAATCCCTCCTCGCCCACAACCGGCCAAAAAGGGAAGGGCCTTTACCCCTGGGGTAGGAAAATCATGATCGGGATAGCGGACCCAAAGCTATGGAACTTGGGTGTGGGTTTTTTGTCGAAATGTAATGACCTTACTTTTTCTTTTTATTTATCGTTAATTTAATGGTGTATTAATTAAATATAGTATGTATACCTGAATCAGCATATTTGTATTCCTTTTCAATTTCCAATGATCTATAGCTCAACTGGCACTTCCTTCTCCCATAATAAATGGGATGGAAGGTGAGGTCATGGATTCAAGAACAACTGAGTGCATGTGTTAGTGTCACTTACCAATTAAAAAAATATTTGTTTTCAAACAATTTTGGTATAATTTATGTATTTTCCCAACAAAATGTAAACCACTATATCTTATATTACTTCTAATTAGCCTAGTATTTTCCTCTTTATTTCAGGTTTGCATTTTAGGGGGGGGGGGAATAGCTTATGTAATCATTGAGCCCTAAAAAAAATATTCAGTCTCACACTACAAAGGCTAGAACCTTGCTCTGCCTTTACTTTTGGAACCTAGTTACAAACATACAATAATAATATGAACTTACAACTTCAGCAATTTAGGCATTTTGCTATAAATAGCAGGAATTGTAGTCCCACTGAAGTTATTGTTGTCCAATTGACTGCAAAATAAAGAAAATGAAAGTACTAAAAAACTTGAAAAAAGATTACTCGAGTAATATTACATTAGAAAAAGGAAAGTCTAGAAAATTATAGCCATGTTAAAGATGAAAATTTAAAAATTAAAAAAAAAAAATTTAAATGTAAAGACGTTTATGTATAAACATAAATATATTTATGTTCTAGGAAAGTAGTAACCATACAGTATCTGTAAGTTTGGCAGTTTGTAGAACTCTTCTGGAAGATACCCTGATAAGTTATTATTATCGAGAAGGCTGCAAGTTGAAGACGGTCACTCATCTCACAGATAACTCATGAAATTTAAGAATATGACCAAATACTTACAAGTGAACAAGACTTGGTAATCTGGATAACTCAGGCGGAATTTGCCCACTGATCGAATTGTTGTTCATGTGACTGCTCATTAAAAAAGATAAGTAAAAGGGTTAGTCATTGTAGAAATGATTTTAGACAGTATAGCATCAGGAACACACTCACAAGTGCTTCGTTTTATTCAAGTTTGCAAATGATTTAGGTAGTGGCCCCGATATTTGGTTTTCGTCAATTTGTATTCTGTCCATGTTTGGAAGATAACCAAGCTCTTCTGGTAAGGGACCTGTTAATTGGTTTCCATTCAGAAGCCTGGAAAACAGAATACCACATATAGAATTAGAGACAAAGCAAATTTACATCAAATATTCAGAAAAATGCTGACATAGAAAGTAAATAAGACATAAGGATTATCTCCTATATTATTTAAGAGTCAACGAATTTAAATACATGAAATGGTAGCATATCAGCATTTCATAACAGTATAAACATATAATCAATCATCTAATAACAATATCTAGTATCTAACTAATTCAACATAGAAGCTGCTCAACTTACAAGAGTTCCAAAGAGGTAATACTGCCTATCTCCTTTGGTATACTCCCACTGATGTTGTTCCACATTAAACCCCTTAAATAGAGTAGATAGAGAAAAATATATCAGAAACATAAGTAAATCCAATGCTACCATGGGATTCCAGAGTATTGAGTGAAAGAGGTCTCTGAAAACTGTGATTCAGATAACAATATTTGTATCACAAAAAATCATCCTTCAGATATCCTTTGCCTTACAATATTTTCAACTTGGATAAGCGACCAAGCTGTGGTGATAAATATCCTGACAAATTCATACGTAGTAGTAGCCTGCAGAGAAGCAGCCCAAAACAATATCATTAACGCCCCATTGCTAAGTCTTCATAAGAAAAGCCTACATGCAATTAATAGCCAAGTTTCATCAAATGAAAGCTTGATAGCCTTATATGTGCATCTGTGACTAGCGTCTAAAGCTAATATAATGCTAGGCATTAGATAACAATGTGTTTGTAGCCAATAAATTATAACATATCAATATTTATTAATTTCATTAACAAATGAAAAAATCACGAAGATAAATTTTAAACCCATTAGGAGATGCTAGCAATCATTGGGAAATATGTGGATAATAGATCCTAGCCTAATAAATTTCTTTTAATCTCAAATGAACTACATAATTAAGGAAGGTTGTGCCCTGCTGCATCCATAAATGAGTAGATATAAAAGTGGAAAAATTTACATCTCATCATGTGAGGGGGACAAAAGAAACAAAGTAAGAAAAAAGTGTTCTAAAATATGCAACATTATTCATGTCAATAATGCTCTCTGATAGAAATAAAAATCAGGAAAGGTTAAATTCATACAATCGTTGAACATGTAGATATCCATCGTCTAATATTGTATTGTAGCAAAAAACCCCTGTCCAATTTGATGTACATGGGTCTCCTCGATCCCAATCACTCAGATTCCCACAAGGATCTATCAACATGCTCTTGATGGCCCACAAGGCCTTCACTGCAAATTAAGATAAAAGTTAATTCCTGTTTCATCAACATCTTTGCTGATCCTTGTGTTTCTATAATTCTAGAATCAGGGTATCAGCAGCCTCAAGTTTTGAGCACAGACAATCAATGAATCAAATAACCACTACAGCTCAACTATATGCAACAATAACCACTCCCGACTTCGGAAAGTGAATATTTGACATGTGAAGTTACAATAAAATGACTTGGGGACTCACATCTTGTGACTCCATCCCTTTATTCATTAGCTCTCTTATGTTTTTTGTAATTACCTTTTTGTTTTTTTCTTTCCTCTTTTTGTACTTTCTAACTAGTCTGTGCTTTTCATGCGTATTGTAGCGTCTTTAATAAAGTGACTTTTTAGAAGGTTCAAGAATAAATTTTCAGAAAACACGCGCGCAATGCAAAATAACTTAATTGCAAAAGAAGCTTGTGAATCATGAAATGCAAAAGAACAGCAAACTAAAGCAAAATGACCTTCTTCAGGGTTGGTAACCGGATTTGAAGCTCCAATAAGTAGTGAAGAACAACACAAGCATGCAATAATAAATACTCCATACGTCCAAACTCTTGACTGCAGATACATCCCACTAACGCATGGAACCCCTGAACTCTAAAAATCCTCTTAGTACCCAAAGACTATAAATTTTGGTAATATCAGAGTACCCCACCTGATAATAAGAAACAACTATCAAAACCCATGTAATTAAATTCAAAAATAAGTACGGTAAATAAAAAGAATAATCAAAGAACTCAACAGTGAGTAAAGTAGAGCAAAAAACTCCAACTATTAGGGAACAAAATAAGTGATTCACTCAAGATTGAAAAGAAACAAAGCAGCCAAATTTACAGCAATAATTGTGCATATTAAGGTTACCCAATAGAGAAAGAGAGGTATATATTCATACCAGTTACATGAATAAGATTGAATAGTTGAAAAACAAAATATCAGATTGATGCAAGTGGATACTATAAGTTGCTGTAATTAAATATGAACCATAGAAAGGAAAGATTGAAAAATAAGACAAAGACTTTGACAATAGTTGTCTCTTTGTGACCAGTCGCTATATAACTAGTGTCTAAGTCGTTGATGGTGATCACTTCCATCACTTTCTAAGACTTGAGACTGAGACTGAACGTGAGGAGAATCGGATTGAGATCCCGTGCAATACTTTGCACCTGTGTGAAATGCAATTACTCAAATCTCAACCATTCATTGAATCTAATGCTTCAGAATGACACATCATTTAAGCCACGTCAGCGATTTGTGTGCTCCATTGACTTCACTTTCTCGTTTCAAGTTTCAACTATTCACACTCTTCTCTCAAATTTTCAAAATTTCAGTCTCTCCCTCTCTCTTCCATTCCACCAAACCTATCTAGGACACCCATGGCTGCAGCTATCAGCCATCGAATCCCATGCCGCCACCACCTCCGGTGGTTCATTCTGGTGTGGCTTCTCCTCTCTTGGAATGCCTCTCTCTGTTAAATATGAACAATATAAAGGAAAGTTTGAAAAATAAGACAAAGACTTTGACAATAGTTGTCTCCTCTTGACCAGTCGCTATATTAATATAACTAGTCGTTGATGGTGATCACATCCATCACTGAGGCTGATACTGAGACTGAATGTGAGAGTGGGTCCTGTCCTTCAAGGGAGTGATGGGCAATAAACTGTAGAGTCAAACGCGCTTCTCGTCACTCTGATGTTTCCAAATTTG
Organism: Lithocarpus polystachyus; assembly: GCA_033629205.1. NCBI lineage: Eukaryota > Viridiplantae > Streptophyta > Magnoliopsida > Fagales > Fagaceae > Lithocarpus > Lithocarpus polystachyus. Next base: position 29,413,128 of record CM066162.1, read on the forward strand.
TAAGCAAATAGGTTGCAACTCAATTTGTTCGCCACTCTTATTAAATTCTAGACAAGATATATACTCTCTCTCCCCCAAGAAAAAAAAAAAGAAAAAGGAGAGACAACATTTTTGCAAAATTTTTATTCCACTTTTGTGTGAAATTGAGAAGTCTATCAAAATATTACTTTTTTTTTCATAAAATGTGAAGTTACAATATAAATTACTCGGAGACTCGCATCTTGTGACTCCATCCCTTTGTTCATTAATTAGCTCTCTTCATTTTTGTAATTAGTTTTCTCTTTTTTTTCTTTCCTCTTTTTGTACTTTCTAACTATTCTGTGCTTTTCATGCATATTGTAGTGTCTTTAATAAAATGGCTTTTTAGAGAGTTCAAGAATAAATTTTCAGAAAACACGAGCGCAAGGCAAAATAACTTAATTGCAAAAGAAGCTTGTGAATCATGAAATGCAAAAGAACAGCAAACTAAAGCAAAATGACTTTCTTCAGGTTGGTAACCGGATTTGAGGCTCCAATAAGTAGTGAAGAACAACACAAGCATGCTACCATAAATAATCCATACGTCCAAAATCTTGACTGCAGATACATCCCACTAATGCATGGAACCCCAGAACTCTAAAAATCCTCTTAGTACCCAAAGACTAAAAATTTTGGTAATATCAGAGTATCCCACCTGATAATAAGAAACAACTATCAAAACCCATGTAATTAAATCCAAAAATAAGTACGGTAAATAAAAGTATAATCAAAGAACTCAACAGTGAGTAAAGTACAGCAAAAATCTCCAACTACTAGGGAACAAAATAAGTGATTCACTCAAGATTGAAAAAGAAACAAAGCAGCCAAATTTACAGCAAAATTGTGCTTATTAAGGTTACCCAATAGAGAACGAGAGGTATATACCCATACCAGTTACATGAATAAGATTGAACAATTGAAAAACAAAATATCAGATTGATGCTGATGATGCTTAAAATATCACCAATAAGCTGCAAAGTTTTCTCCTCGCGCTCGATGCAACCTGCAAAATGCAAAACAAGAAGAACCTTAAAAAGGTACCGGTGTGGTACCGGCTAAGGACCCTTCGAAAGTTAACTTAGTAGATGCTCACAACCCTAAAATGCCAGAATTAGGGAATAGTATGCGTACCTTTTCTGTGGGGGCCCTTGGGGTTTTTATAGTGGTGTAAAGCCGACCTTTGAGTAAGAAGTCTTTTCCATATAAAACTTATCATTGATTGGACGAACATTGTGGAATCCCTTTTATATCTGGTTTCTATTCCCATCGAGATTCTATGTATCCTAGCAATGCGTATAGTGCAAGTTACTCCAAATGATGACATGTGTACCCGTCCACTAAGTTCTCGTTCTCTATAGATCCGTCCACCACAAACATCAATATCAGTCAATCAAACTCAGGTCTATCACCCTAATGGATTTTACTCTCGTTAGCTGCCCCCTCAACCCATGAGTTCATGACCTCACAGGAGACGGACTAATGGGGTGACGGTTTTATTTTTCAATGAGAGAGACCTAACTCGACATGTTGTCATACGATAATTAATGTCAGGTAATTAATCATATAGGACACGTGTCATCAATTAAATGATTGTGTGTCAAGAACGAGGCGTCCCTTCGCCTTCCATGCTACTCCTCGTATATAAGCCTCCATTTCTCTCCCTCATTTTTCACCTTTCACTGAAATCAAACAATCGGAGCGCACTCATTCACCTAGCCAAACGCTTGATCCGTCAAGCATGTTCGTCCGTCACGTTCGTACACCCGTCGATTGTATTTTCCAACAGAAAAAGCAACCGGTAAGTATTTACTATCTATTCATTCATTTTTATCACCGTCAAATACCTTTAGATTAGTTAAACTTAGGGTTTTCCGTCACGTGTAGGTAACAGATGTCTAGCGCGTCTAGTAACCAATCGTTTGTCCGCGACGGAGCGGGCTACGATGAAGTTCACCCGTCGAGTCCAAGAGATCCTGACACTTCAAGTGAAGAGAGTTCATCTACCATCTCTTCTTCCTCAAGTAGTGATAAGACAAAAAGTAACCTTTGTGACGGCCTAAGGGAAAACGAACCACAAATCCAATCCGTCATAGACTCTGATGGGATGAGGAAGTTCATAATGCTTTCACTATGGATGGTAAATGACTTTACGTCCTTAATTAAGGAATCTCACTTCAAAACATTAAGGAATAAGTACCAGATACCTGTCAACATACCCCTTCGTCTTCCCTATAAATCAGAGAAGTGCTATTATAACGGTGTCAAAGGTGTCGGGATTTATGAGCAAATGCTCAAGGCTGGGTTGAGGTTCCCCTTGAGTCAACTTCACCGTCAACTTCTCCAATACTTAGGTTTGTCCGTCAACCAAGTCTCTCCAAACGCATGGAGGGTTTTCCTAGGCGTCGAAGTCCTCTACGGAGTTATGTCTAAAGGGAGGAGAAGACTATCAGTGGAAGAGTTCTTCCACTGCTATCGTCCTGTTGAGATAACAAAGTCAAGAGGAATGTATAGTTTCATCGCGAGGAGTCCGTTGCTACGACTTATGAGTGACACTCTGGACTCCAATAGGGATTGGAAGTCTAGGTATTTTTTTATGGATGGTAGTGAGTGGATGTGTCGTCCTGGTGAGACTGAGTTTATGCCGATTGACACAACATGGGGTGTACTTTCCCCGTCTAGTATGCACCAGTTCTTTTTCTTAGATTTAAATTTGATGCACTGTTAATTTCTGACCGTCTACTTTTTGTAGCTCAAGACTGTCCACAAGTTACACTCGAGCAGTGGAGTTTTCTGGAGAAGATTTTCCAAAAAACTAAATTGGAGGAAAGGTCTTAGGCTAAATTGGTGAGTCTCGAGACCATTCATTGGCATTGTGACGGACCCGAACCATCTGAAGAAGCCATCCGATACGAGAAACAAGTTCGAGCATGTAACTCCGTTCACTTGAATTTTACACTTTGTTACTTTTTTAAGTCATTAATTTATATACCGTCCTTCTTCACAGAAATGGATGATGCTAAGAGGAGAGCAATTATCAAACAACAGGCAGCTGCCATGAAAAAGGATAGCTAGACGGGTGGAACCGTTGCCCCCAAGCTGTCCGTCATCAAAAGAAAACCGGGCCAAGAGACAGACCGTCACGCCAAAAAGTCAAAGGTCACGACTGAAACCGTCGTTGGCCTTGAGGCGGAGGCAAAGAAAACAGCCCCCGTCAAACATGGCAAAGGGAAAGGCCTGATGATGGGTGGCTAAGTCCCTCCAGTAGAGAAGCCGCCCGTCCTCCTTCACGAGGATTCCAAGTACGCCTTGGAGAAGCTGTCTTCAATCTTTACTTCAGAAGATTATGAAGACCTGAGGAATCATGCGACAGAGGTGATGGGAGAAATGGGTCTCTTCAACCTCGCCCAGGTAAATACATTATCCGTTGTGTTTGTTTTTGTTTTTGTTTTTTTTTTTTTTTTTACCGTCATGTTTTACTTATCTTTTTCCTATTTCAGGCCGTGGTCATGATGAAAGGGCTCATGGACCGTTGTGTTCATCATGAGACGGCTCTGGGCCGTGTGAGGGCAAAAGCTGCGAAGACGGAGGAAGAATTGGCCCAGCTTCATGTCTGGAGGGTGGCCCAGGAGAAGAAATTAGCTTTCTCGGTGCAAGCTTGTGAGGAACTTGAAAAGCAGACGGAGGTACTACAGAAGGTTCTTAAGGACAAGGAGGCAGAAATCAAAACCTTAAAGGACCGGCTCTGTCAAGCTAAGGACGACACGATCCTCGAGTACCGTGACTCTGAAGCCTATCTGACGGAGCTTGGCGGTACGTTTGCTGATGGGTTTGATGACTGTCTCCGTCAGGTGAAGTCAGCCCACCCGAGCCTCGATGTGTCAAATTTTTCGATAGATGCCCAAGGCTAAACCTCCGTTCTCCCCGTCGCCTCAGAGAATACTGAAGATATTTTTGCCGAGGCATTTGACGGTCAAGGAGACGGCACCTGCGAAGATGCTGACGATGCTCAGACTGTCCTCCAGACTCAGGCAAATATTGAAGATAAAGCTGAAGAAAAAGTGAAGGATTCCTCTGTCCAGTAGCCATTTATTTTTTTACGTGAAACTTTTTTTTTTTGGACAATATTTGTACCGTCGTGAACAGTTTGCCCTTGTTGGCATTTGTATTTAAATATTTTTTCCTTGAATTTCTTTCATCTATTATTGTAGTGAACTGGTCTTTATTTTGGATCTGTTCATATATACTTTTAGACAGCATTGATATCCGTCGTCTTGATTTAATGTTCATGCTTTCGTTATGTATTCGCCGTTGTTGTTGCATGATAATTTTTCTATTAGTCCCATTCATTGTGTCCGTCTTGTTATGGACTTGTAGTTTTCCAACCTTTTTGTCCTTTTGATGCGCATCCTTATTGGGATTTATCCGTCCTTCTAAGGACTATAGTTGTTCACTCGTTAGGGTGTGCATCCGTCCTTTTTAGGACTTGAATGTTTACACCCGCATTGGGATTTGTCCGTCCTTCTAAGGACTAAGTTTGTTCACCCGTTGGGGTGCATCCGTCCTTTTTAGGACTTGAATGTTCACACCCGTATTGGGATTTATCCGTCCTTTTAAGGACTAAGTTTATACACCCCGTTGGGATGCATCCGTCCTTTTTAGGACTTGAATGTTCACACCTGTATTGGGATTTATCCATCCTTTTAAGGACTAAGTTTATACACCCCGTTAGGATGCATCCGTCCTTTTTAGGACTTAGTTGTTTGTGAGTGTTACTCCCAATTCCGTTCATTACAAGGGCATTGTAATCAATGTAGAAAAACATATAGCTGGATAAATTCTTCATTCATTAGTAGAAACTTTGCCTCTTGGGCTTAAAAAGTATTGTAGCAAAAATCAAATAATCCTAAAACGACCGTTGAATTAAAAATTAAGAAAAGCTAGGAATCAAAAAATAGGAAAAATGGAGCATCCTCTTCTATGTTTTCTTCTACTGATAGTACTTCTTGAGATGTTCGGTGTTCCATGGATGAGATAGTCTTTGTCTGTCCAGGGTCTCTAGGTGGTAGGTGCCTTTTCTTACCCATGAAGTAACTCTGTAGGGGCCTTCCCAATTTGGACCAAGCTTATCCTGAGTGAGGTCCCTAGTATTACCCATTACCTTTCTTAAGACGAGGTCCCCGATCTTGAAGTCTCTGGGCTTAAACTTAGAATTGTAGTGCTTGGCCATGAGATCCTGGTATCTTGCAAGCCTTTGTTCAGCTGTTGCTCTGACTTCGTCTATTAAGTCGAGCTGGAGACGAATAGCCTTGTTGTTGTTTCCTTCGTCGTAGTTGCTTACCCTGTAACTGGCGAGTCCGATCTCTGCAGGAATGACTGCTTCGCCTCCATATGCCAAACTAAATGGTATTTCGCCTGTATGAGTTCTTGTTGTCGTTCTGTACGCCCACAGCACGCTAGGCAATTCTTCTAGCCATATACCCTTTGTTCCCTCGAGCCGAGTTTTGATGATCTTCAGCAAGGATCGGTTCGTAACTTCAACTTGGCCATTGGCCTGAGGGTGTGCGGGAGATGAATAATGATTCTTGATCCCAAGTTCTGAGCAAAAATTTCTGAAAGAGTTGTTGTCGAATTGTTTCCCGTTGTCCGAGACCAGAACTCTTGGTATGCCGTACCTGCAAATGATATTCCTCCATACAAAGTTACGCACATTAGCTTCCGTGATTGTAGCCAATGCTTCTGCTTCAACCCACTTGGTGAAATTATCGATGCCGACGACTAGGAACTTCAACTGCCTGGCTGCGATAGGGAAATGGCCCATTATGTCCAAACCCCATTGAGCGAACGGCCACAGGGCCATCATCGGAGTGAGTTCTTCCATGGGTTGTTTTATGAAATTGCCAAATCTCTGGCATTTGTCGCAAGCCCTGACGTATACTTGGGCGTCCTTTTGCATGGTAGGCCAGTAGTATCCAGCTCGGATGAGGTTGTAAACTAATGACCGCGACCCTGAGTGATTACCGCAGACCTCTTCATGTACTTCCCTCATTACGTAATCTGCTTCCTCAGGGCTTAGGCATCTTAGATATGGGCGTGAAAACCCTCTCTTGTATAGGACGTCGTTGATCAGTATGAACTGCGCCGCTTATACCTTCAGCTTCCTAGCAGTTTCTTTGTCGTCAGGTAGCGTGCCTTCCTTCAGGTAGGCGACTATTGGCGTGGTCCAATTACTTTCAGAACCTATCCCCTGTATGTCTATGTTATCAATAGCAGGTGAAAGTTGAACAAAGGAAAGTACCTTATCGTAGACAGTAATATGTTCTACTGACGTGGCCTTGGCTAGTCGATCAGCCTGCTCGTTTTCCTTTCTTGGGATCTGCATAATCTGTGCCTGCAAGTCGCTCATCTTCTTTTTCGCCTGCTCTAGATACATTCTCATCCTTGTACCCCTACATTCGTACACTCCGGTCACTTGATTAGCGACTATTTGTGAGTCACAGTGTACAACAGTTTTGGTGGCACCAGCTGCTCTTGCGAGGTCCAACCCCGCAATCAAAGCTTCATACTTTGCTTCATTATTCGTCGTAGGAAAGTCAAGTCGAACCATGCATTCCACTTCGTCGCCTTCAGGAGATCGGAGCACGACACCAGCTCCGCTAGCTTGCTTTTGGATGAACCGTCAGTATAGACATTCCATGGTGGATGCTGTTCTGCCCCCTGTTCCTCTATACTTGTAAATTATGCGATGAAGTCGGCCACTGCTTGTCCTTTCATGGCTGTACGTGGGCGGTACTGTATATCAAACTCGCTCAACTCAATTGCCCACAATGCCATCCTCCCGGCCACGTCAGGATTGCTCAAGGCTCGTCTCAGTGGTTTGTCTGTCAAGATGATTATCGTGTGAGCCTAGAAGTAGGGCTTGAGTCTTCGAGCAGTCGTGATCAAGGCGAAGGTGAGTTTTTCTATTGACGGGTATCTTTCTTCTGCACCATGAAATGCACAACTAATATAGTACACGAGCTTTTGAATTTTGTCTTCCTCCCGGATCAAGGCTGCGCTGACTGCAGTAGGTGACACAGCTAAGTATAAGAACAGCTCTTCTCCCTCTTTGGTTGGGCTTAGTAGGGGAGGGGAAGAAAGATAAGTTTTAAGATCTTCGAACGCCTTCTGACACTCTTTCGTCCACTCAAAAGATTTTTTCAACGTGCGGAAGAATGGTAAGCACTTATCTGTCGCCCTTGATACGAATCTATTCAACGCAACAATCTTACCGTTGAGGCATTGTATTTCCTTCACATTCTTAGGGGGCGTCATCTCTAATACTGCGCGGATCTTATCTGGGTTGGCTTCAATTCCCCTTTAGGACACCATGAACCCTAAGAATTTTCTGGCAGTCACCCCGAATGCGCATTTGCTTGGATTAAGCTTCTTGTTGTATGATCGAAGGGTGTAGAAAGTTTCTTTGAGGTCGTTCAGGTGGTCTCTTTCCTTTCAGCTCTTGACCAGCATATCGTCCACATACACCTGGACGTTCCTTTCTATTTTTCTTGCAAACATTTTGTTCATAAGTCTCTAGTAAGTCGCTCCGGCATTCTTGAGGCCAAATGGCATCACTCTGTAACAGAAGAGGCCTTGACTTGTTACGAACGAGGTCTTTTCCTGATCTACCTCATTCATCTTGATCTGGTTGTATCCGAAAAAGGCGTCCATGAAACTTAACAACTGATGTTGCGCAGTTGAATCGACTAGGGTGTCAATCTTTGGGAGAGGGTAGCTGTCTTTGGGACAAGCTTTATTTAAGTCCGTGAAATCAACACACATCCTCCATTTCCCATTGGCCTTCCTAATAATCACTACGTTTGCCAGCCAATCGGGATAGTAGACTTCTTTAATAAATCTTGCTTCCTGCAATTTGCGGACTTCTTCCGCTATAGCTTGACCTCTTTCTCGCGCGAAAACACGCTTCTTTTGACGAACAGTTGGAAAGGTGGGAGATACATTCAACTTATGGACAGTGACGAAGGGATCAATCCCGGGCGTTTCTTCATGACTCCATGCAAAAACATCTCGGTTTACCTTAAGAAACACTTCTAGTGCTTGCAGGATCGTTGGGCTAGCGAGGGTGCCAATTCAGGTCATCCGCTCTGGAATTGAGTCGTCCAAGTGTATTTCCCTAAGCTCCTCAACAGTTTTGACAACCATCCGTTGTTCTTCGACGCTCATGGTCTGCATCTGGTCATCCATTTCCATCATCGTTACGTAACATTCTCGCGCGGCGACCTGGTCCCCACGTAGTTCTCCTATTTCTTACTTAGTGGGGAATTTAAGCATTAAATGGTAGGTCGAAGTTATGGCCCTCTATGAATTAAGAGTGGGTCGTCCAATTATGGCATTGTATGCTGACGAGCAATCGACTACGATAAAAATGACGTCTTTTGTGGTCTGCCGAGGGTAATCACCGATCGTGACGGGCAAAGTAATCGCACCGAGAGGATATACCTTGGCTTCCCCGAACCCAATAAGGGAAGCATTTGTTGGAATCAACCACTCTTTATCAATCATCATCTGTTAGAAAGCCGGGTAGTAGAGGATATCAGCAGAGCTTCCGTTTTCAATCAGGATCCAGTGCATGTTGTAGTCTCCCACATGTATGCTAACGACAAGTGCGTCGTCATGTGGATGGTGAAGACGTTGAGCGTCGTTCTCTAAGAACCAAATGATAGGTATTTCGTCCTGTTCTTTCCTGGGAGTGAAGCTTGTGTCCTGGACATACTGAACCGTCCTAAGGTAAGTCTTTCGAGCTTTCTTTGACGAGCCGGATGTCGCTGTGCCCCCTACAATCATCCTTATGTCGCCTATCAGCGGCCTCTGGCGCTCGTTTTCTCGTCGTGGAATCTGTTCTTGCGGCGGGTCCGTTTTTTCCCTGCTAACGAACCTCTGTAGCTTTCCTTGCCTGATGAGTGCTTTTATATGTTGCTTTAAGTCATAACAATTCACCGTGTCATGGCCGTAGTCTCTGTGAAAGCGGTAGTATTTGTCCGGGGGCTTTTTATTGGGATCTCCCTTTAGCTTTCCTGGAAAAGTGAGGGCCTCCTCGTCTTTAATCTGCATTAGGACTTGGTCTATTGGGGCTGTAAGCAGAGTGAAGTGTGTAAACTTCCCCACGGGAGGTTTAGAGCGCCTCTCTTCCCTCTTGTCTCCTGTCCTCGCAGTCTTCCGTCCCCTGTCTTGATATACATCGTCTTGCCTTTCTCTCTTTCTGGGGGGCTTTTCTTCTCGGGCCGAAAGTGCATCTTCCGCGTTCATGTACTTGATTGCTCTATATAGCATGTCGGACATGATTTTTGGGTCATTCTTATACAGGAAAAATAGGAATTTACCCTTCCGTAGTCCATTCGTAAATGCGGCTACCAGTATTTTGTCGTCCGCTTCATCTATCAAAAGTGCTTCCTTGTTAAAGCGGGCAATGTATGATCTTAGCGTTTCGTCCTCCCGTTGTTTAATATTCATCAGGCATGCAATGGACTTTTTGTACCTATGCCCTCAATAAAGTGTGAAGCAAATTATGCACTTAGCTCCTTAAAAGTACTGATAGAGCCTGGCGTCAATCTGCTAAACCAGACCCTTGTAGAGCCCCTCAATGTCGTAGAGAAGGCCCTGCACATAATTTCGTCTGCAACTCCTTGCAGAAGCATCAGCGTCTTGAAGGTCTCCAGATGATCCAATGGATCCTTGGATCCGTCGTAGCTTTCAATTTGAGGCATGCGGAACTTCTGAGGGAGAGGGTACGAATTGACGGACACCGTGAATGGTGAATCGGTTCGATGAACCAGGTCGTCTAGGTCGCTGAATACCAGTCCTTTGAGAGCGTTCATCATGAAATCCATACGCTCCTTCATCATCTGCATCTCCGGCACCATACTAGAAGGGACCTATTCTGCAGTCGAGGGTCGATTCGTATCCTGCCGTTCTGGCCTGCTATGGGCGTTGCTCCCCTCCGGCCCGTGGTTGGTTCTTTCGGCGCTACTGGCCTCCTACTCTTCCTCCTGAGTGTTGGGCGTTACATCTTTCTGGCGTAATTGTTCTTCTAGGTCGTTGTTACGCTTTGTGAGGCGTTCTACCGCCACTGCGAGGGTTTGAACTTGCCTCTCAAGAGCTGTCGTGTGTGTCTCCCTTTGATCGTTCGTCGTGGTCGCCATCGAGCATGTGAGTACCATGCAACTTTTCGTCTAAAAAGTACAAAGTAATAACTTTTCCTTACGCTTCCCACAGACGGCGCCAACTGATAATGCTCAAAATATCGCCAATAAGCTGCAAAGTTTTCTCCTCGCGCTCGTGCAACCTACAAAATGCAAAACAAGAAGAACCTTAAAAAGGTACCGGTGTGGTACCGGCTAAGGACCCTTCGAAGGTTAACTTAGTAGATGCTCACAACTCTAAAGTGCCAGAGTTAGGGAATAGTATGCGTACCTTTTCTGTGGGGGCCCTTGGGGTTTTTATAGTGGTGTAAAGCCAACCTTCTTTCCTTGAGTAAGAAGTCTTTTCCATATAAAACTTATCATTGATTGGACGAACATTGTGGAATCCCTTTTATATCTGGTTTCTATTCCCATCGAGATTCTATGTATCCTAGCAATGCGTATAGTGCAAGTTACTCCAAATGATGACATGTGTACCCGTCCACTAAGTTCTCGTTCTCTATAGATTCGTCCACCACAAACATCAATATCAGTCAATCAAACTCAGGTCTATCACCCTAATGGATTTTACCCTCGTCAAATGCATGTGGATATTATGAGTAGTTATAATTAAATATGAACCACAGAAAGGAAAGACTGAAAAATAAGACAAAGACTTTGTCAATAGTTGTCTCTTCATGACCAGTCGCTATATAACTAGTGTTTAAGTCGTTGATGGTGATCACATATCGCTTTGGAGGATGGAAAATAGGGAGAATAAAATAGGGTGGAAAATGGCAATTTCCACTGCTTGGTTCAGGGGAGAAAAAAAAAAAGAGACAGAAAATAGGGAGGAAAATTTTCCCTCAAGACTCACCTTTTTTATCCTCCCAATTTGGGAGGAAAATAGAGAGGAAAAAGTGTTGAATGCTGTACTTTACACAAATACTATCACTTTATTCATCTCACCTACCCTTCACGTTTTTGCTGCCCATGTTTTTGTTGCCCAGTTGCCCAGTTAAATTACTAGTGCAAGATTTGATTTATACACGTTTTTGTGCAAGCTGATTTGCCCAGTTAAATTATTAGTGCAAGTTTTGATTTATATAAATCAATGCAAGTTTTAGTGCAAGTTGATTTGCCCAGTGGCCCAATTAAATTATTAGTGCAAGTTTTGATTTATAAGTTTTGCCCAATTGAATTGCTTAGCTTATTTGTTGCCCACATTATAGGAATACCCTAGTTATAAAATCTTTTGCCCAATTAAATTTATGTGTACACTATTGTAATTTTTACATTATAATAATATAAATTTATATGTATACTTTGGAAAATTTTATATTATTTAATGCGTAAAATAAATCTATTTCTTATATATTATGTAACAAATGTATAATAGTCAATTTATAGAAACTACATTTTCTATCCTCTCACTTTTCTTTTCAACCAAACAAAAGATTTTTCTACCCTCCAACTTTTCCAACCCTCCAACCAAACACACATGAGGAAAAACTAAATCTTTTCTATCCTTCCACTTTTCCATCCTTCCACTAATTTTCTATCATTCCACTTTACCACTCCAACCAAACGAACCCACAAAGACCAAGACTGAGACTGAGACTGAGACTGATACTGATACTGAGACTGAACGTGAGGAGAATCCACACCCTATTATGGGAGAAAATCTACCATGTTTCCATTGCATGCTTGCTCTCCCTCACATGAGGGTGGACCACACAAGTTTCCTTGTTTAAGAATACTTCTTCACATTGACATGTTAATATCTTTAAGTTGGGTTGATAGTCCTTGTCATTCATTTACTCTGAAAGATTCATCTTCCTTTAGCAGGGAAATACTTTCTCAAGTAATTCTTGAACCATTTGGTGAACAAATTGACACATGCAATCAGCTACTTACCTAGAAATTCACAACACACTTTTTTAAAAATAAATTTGCGTCTTATAAAGCTAATTCAAGTCTGATGTTGCTATTTTCCTTTCTATTTTACTTATTTCTATTATTTTAACATTTTAGATCTGTATTAAAATTAAAAATGAATTTTAAAATTTCATAATTTTAAAAACCAAACACATGTATTCATAAATTACGTGTATAATATTGAGAAAACATTTCCTCTTGTAATTTGCTCCTTAATTTTTTTTTTTTTTTTTTTTTTGGAGTTTTATATCTATCCATCCAAAATCCGATCTTGTGCTTTCAAATATATAAATACATATACAACGTCACAATGGTGTGAGTGATAATTTATTTAATTATATTGCATACACACATATTACTTATACATAAATTATGTCTATAATATTGAGCAAAACTTATCTCTTTTATCTCTTATATTTAGCTTCTTAACATTTATTATTTATTTTAATTTTGGCGAAATATCATTTTGGTCTATACATTTTGGGCTTATAGTCAATTTGATTCCTACATTTTAGTAGTAGTTAATTTAGTCCATATTATTTTCAACTTGCAATTAATATGGTCACTGTTAACTTATTAACAGAAAATACCTATGTAGTTAACAGTGCGCACTGTAGGCATGGTGAATGTTGACGTATCTAAATTTTAGTGTCCACATCAGCGAGTACATGGCAAAAAAGCCACACCAATATTTAAAAATAGTTTTCTTATTTTTTATTCCAATTTTATCATTTTTTTTTTTTGGTATTAATTTTCTTACCATTTCTAGGTAACAAACATATTTTCTCTTAATTTCTTTTCTCAATGTTCTTTTTTTTTTTTTTTTTTTACTTTCTTGCAATTTCTTGGTAACCAAACATTATCCAGATCCACCACCATTAAACCTAGATCCACCACTACCATCCCAAATTGCCACCACAACCTCAACAGTTTAGCATTGCCACTTTTCCATATTCACCACCACCAAACCCAAATTACCACCTCCTCAACAGTCCATCCCCACCACCAAATCTAGATCCACCATTTCCAAACCCAGATCCACCACCACTAAACCTAAATTACTACCACCCCCACAATCTAGCATGACAACAAACTCAAATTCACCACTAATGAACCCAAATTCGTCACCTACAAACCCTAAAATCAAATTTCAACCACAATTGAGACATATTTTAAACCATCAAACAACCTAAACCCTCACACCATTACAAATTGACAAAGGAGAGACCGAGTGGATGAGTCCAAGAAAAGTATAGATAGAGGGAGAGAGTAAGGAGACCACCTCATTGGTGGCTCATGGTGGTGAATGACAAGGAAGGAGAGTGACTAACCATAGTAGGTTCGTTGTCATCAACAGTGCAGCTGTTGTGGTATTATTTAATAAATTAGTGAGTTAACAAGTTAACTTATTAATGTTAATGAGATAACGGTATGGACCAAATTAACTACAAGTTGCAGATTAGAAATCCACTGTTGTTAGCACTATTATGGCCTTGTGCTCTTCCCGGTTTAGTGAACATGCACAAGAGAAAACCCTTTCACTCTTGCTAGAAGCGGCACCACTCCTATGTTCACAAAGGTGAAGTTCCTTCTTATGTCTCTGTTACACAGACATTTATTCTTTATGAACTTCATTAAGAGTGTAAAACTCATCCTCAATTACATCGTAACAGTCTGCACTAATCCATCCTGAATGAGACACAAATTTAGTGCTCTTACTAACCACTTATCAATAGCTTGTTGTTACCCTTTAAACCTCTTAAGATTAAATCAATTCGAGGTTGGGTTCCCACTATTGGTGATTCTCTTAAACGAAGGGTTTTAGTCCCATTCCAATGGAGGTTACCCTAACCATATCTCGAGACACTGCTTTGGTTAAAGGGTCTGCCAAATTATTATTTGACCTTACATAGACAATTGAAATGGTACCAGATTCTATTAATTGTCTTATGTAACCATGTCTTAGACCTATATGTCTAGACTTACCATTATACATTTTACTGTATGCTCTGCCTAACGTGGCTTCACTATCGCAGTACACCGAAATGGCTGGTATTGGTTGTGGCCACAACTCTATGTCTAACAACATATTTCTTAGCCATTCTGCTTCCTTGCCTGCTGCCGCCAAGGCTATAAATTCTGATTCCGTGGTGGAGTAAGAAATACACGTTTGTTTCTTTGATGCCCAAGAGATGACACCTCCACCAAGAGTGAATATCCAACCAGACGTAAATTTGTTATCACTCACACTAGTAATCTAACTAGCATCTGAATAACCTTCCAACACAGCTAGAAATTCAGAATAAAAGAGTCCCAAACTTATGGTTTTCTTTAAATAACCAAGAACTCTACCAATTGCTTTCCAATGATCCACACTTGGATTACTTGTAAATCTAGAAAGTTTGCCCACTGAAAATGATATGTCTGGTCTTGTACAATGCATAGCATACATCATGCTACCAATAGCACTAGCATACTCAAGCTGTGCTATTGCTCTTCCAGTGTTTTCACCCAACTTTATGCTCCAATCAAAAGGTGTATTTGCTTCCTTTATATTAAGATGTTTAAATCTTTGAAGCACTTTCTCAATATAATGAGATTGACATAGTGCAAAACCCTCACTATGTCTTTTAATTTTGATTCCCAAAATAGTATCTACTTCATTTAAATCTTTCATTTGAAACATAGAAGAAAGATACTTTTTGGTTTCACATACACCTTTCATATTCGTACCAAATATGAGCATATCATCTACATAAAGACATATAATGACTCCATATTCCTTTGTGAATTTGGAATGCATACATTTGTCGGAACTATTATGCACAAAGCCATTCGACAAAATTACTGAGTCAAACTTCTCATGCCATTGTTTTGGAGCTTGTTTCAAGCCATACAAAGACTTGACTAACTTGCAAATTTTCTTTTCATTTTTAGGAAGTACAAAACCCTTAGGTTGTTCCATGTAAACTTCCTCATCAGGATCACCATTTAGGAAAGCTGTCTTAACATCCATTTGATGTACAATCAACTTATATATGGATGCAAGTGCTAACAATACACGAATAGGCGTGATCCTAGCCACCGGTGCATAGGTATCAAAATAGTCTACTCCTTCCCTTTGTTTAAAGCCTTTTGCCACTAACCTTGCTTTAAAGGTTTGAATTGATCCATTAGTATTATATTTTCTTCTAAATACCCATTTACAACCAATTGGTTTAGAACCAGTGGGTAGATCCACTAGGACCCAAGTATTATTGGATAATATTGAGTCCATCTCATCATTTACAGCTTCTTTCTAGAAAGCTGAATCTCTAGAAGCCATAGCTTCCTCAAATGTTTTAGGATCATCCTCAGTGTTAAATACTATGGGTATTTTATTTAGGATCACTTGTCTATTTCCTTCGACAAGAAACAATTGGGCTTGATAAGAAATGAAGTCTGGACCAAAGTCCTTTACCTTTCTTATCCTTTGACTCTTTCTTTGTTCACTTGAAGAACCACTTTCAATCGTTTTAGTACCACCCAAAGTAGTATTAGAATTAGAGTCACCGTGTTGTGTTTGAGTAGGTATCAAAGCATCTATGGAATCTTTACTGAATTTATCCTCAATAAATTCAACATCTCTTGATTCCACTACTGTATTAGAGCTTAAGTCTAATAACCTATATGCTTTTGAATTTTCAGCATAACCTACAAACACACTTTTCATAGCTCTTGGCCCTAACTTTGTTCTTT
The DNA here is from genome assembly GCA_033629205.1 of Lithocarpus polystachyus. Classification (NCBI taxonomy): domain Eukaryota; kingdom Viridiplantae; phylum Streptophyta; class Magnoliopsida; order Fagales; family Fagaceae; genus Lithocarpus; species Lithocarpus polystachyus. The sequence continues at coordinate 29,428,997 of CM066162.1, forward strand.
TTGGATCAACCACTCTATAAAAGGCTAAACACCCCCACACTTTGATATAATCAAGATTTGGTTTTCTTCCATTCCATAACTCATATGGAGATACTTTGATCTTCTTGGAAGGTACTCTATTGTGCACATGACATGCTGTAAGCAATGCCTCTCCCCATAAATTAAATGGGAGCTCTGCACTTAAGATCATGGCATTTACCATGTCTACGAGAGTCCTATTTTTTCTTTCAGCCAAACCATTTTGTTGGGGTGTATAAAGGGCTGAACATTGGTGTATTATACCATGTTCCTCACAAAACGTAGAAAAATCATTAGGAAAATATTCACCACCTCTATCACTTCGTAGGATCTTTATTTTCCTATCCTTTTGATTTTCTACTTCAGTTTTATAGCGTTTGAACATGTCAAATGATTCATCTTTATTTCTCATTAAATACACATATGTAAATCTAGAGAAATCATCAATGAATGTAATGAAGTATCTTTTTCCTCCTCTAGTTAATACACCATTCAATTCACATACATCAGAATGTACAAGTTCAAGCATAATAGAATTTCTATCCGACTTAGAAAAAGGTCTCTTTGTCATCTTTGCTTGAATACAAACTTCACATTTCTTTTCATCATCATGCTTATATGAAATCATACCATGCTTTGACATAAACTTCAAGTATTTGAAATTTAAATGCCCTAATCTAGCATGCCACAAATATGAAGAATCAACAATATAAGCACAACCAGAAACTTCTTTATTAATAATACTTAGTTTGTACATGCCATCAGTAGCATATCCCTTTCCTACAAATATCCCATTCTTGGACAAGATTAACTTGTCCGATTCAAGTATAGCTTTTACACCACTCTTACATAACAAATTGGCAGACACAAGATTCTTCTTGATTTTGGGTACATGAAAAACATTGGTCAAGATCATCATCTTGCTGGAACTCATCTTCACTTCAACGGTGCCCTTTCCAAGAACCCTTGCTTTATTATGGTTGCCCATTAGCACTTGTTGTTCTATGGAAGACTCATCATAAGTTCTGAATTGCTCTTTGTTGTTGCACACATGCACCGTTGCACCCGAATTGAACCACCAATCAAAAGGATTTGCAATTTCAGCCATATGAACTTCAGTGATCATATCAATATCTATGTCACTCACCATAGCAACAATGTCCTCAATGACATTTGTTTCAATGGCATTGCCCTCTTCATCCTTTTTCTTATTTTTTAAGAGTCTACATTCGTGAATGTAATGACCTTTCTTTCCACAATGGAAACAAGCCCGGTTCTTTTTGTCCTTGTTGGGATTATTGGAATTTTTCTTCTTGAATCCACTCCCACTTTTGTTTACTTTCAAGTGCTTATTGGTCTTACTCGAACTCTCACTTTGAACATTGCTCACATTGTTCACATTCACTTTAAAATCGGTGTTAGTTGCATCTCTAACCCGACTTTCCTCTTCAATTCGAAGATGTTGTCCGAATTGTTCTAAAGTGAGATCTTCCGACATATGCAAAAGCTTCTTCCTAAAATTATTCCAATTTGGTGGGAGTTTCGCAATGATTGCACCCACTTGGAATGATTCAAGAATATTGATTGACAAATTACAGACTTTATAGACCAAAATCTGTAACTCATGCACTTGATCCAAAACTGAGATATTATCAAGCATTTTATAATCAAAATACTTTTGAATAATAAACTTATTCGTACCTATTTTCTCAGTTTTTTACTTTGCCTCCAAAGCATTCCAAATCTCCTTCGGTGATTTCAGTAATGTGTAGAGATCATAGAGACGATTCGAAAGAGTATTGAGAATGTGCCCTCTGCATATCAATTCATCTTCCTCCCGTTTCTTTCTTTGTGCCTTAATGTCATCAATATCTTCATCACTCGCAAGAGGAAAAGGCATCAAATTCGGGTCTAAGACATAGAAGAGTTTGAGTGCAGTAAGTAGAAATTTCATCTTGTCTTTCCATCGAGAGAAATTGGTTCCATCAAAGCGATCCAATTTCACTAACTCATGATTCAACATCTTCAACGCTGAAACATCACTTGTTCCTTCCATCGCAGGAAATATTGTCTAAGATTGTTGGGGAAATTACACAAAGTAATAATAGAAGAACAAGATTAACAGAAAAGACAAAGAGAAAATAAATATCTTGGAGGCACTATATCGTTTTCCTTAGACAATATTTGCCCCCCACACTTTTGTTGCTAAAGGGTTATCGCAAATTTGTCTCCAGGATACAACCAAGATGTTGGGTTCTTCAGATAGCAATTTTGGAGAATGACCGCAGGATTTCTTGTGTTTCTCTCCAACTTTCCTCTGTGGGTTATGTTATTTTAAGAGAAAAAAAGCCTCTATTTATACCCATAAGGTTATGTTTCATGAAAAGGCATGTATGGAGAGTTAGTTATTTTTCAAGTGAACATAAGCCTCTTTTCATAAAAAGACACATGTTTCATGAAAAGACACGTATGGAGAGTTAGTTATTTTTTTTATAAAACAGTTAACAAAGATTGAAACCTCTTTAATCTTTCTCAATAGTCACCAGAAAATTCTGCAAAAAATTCTAGAAAATTCCAGAAAATTCAGATTTTCAAATTTTCACTTAGAAAATTCTAGAACTTAAAATTTTCACGTTATGAAACCATATTCTCCAAACTCAACCATCATTATTACAACCTATCCTTGTATATACCTATATATACAACACATAAATACAATGCATACAACATTCCAATGGTGTAAGTGATAGTTTATTCAAACATTCCGTGTATTTCAATATGATATCAAAGCCATTTCACCTTCATGGCCTCCAACTCTTCCTTCTTATCATCCTTTACTGTAAACAATTTTTTTTTTTTTGGGGGGGGGGGGGGGGGGGAACCTTACGTCCAGTGGGGAATTTTGCAAAAAAAAATATACTCATGCTATAGTGAACTTGTAAATATGCAAGTCCATGACCTTCATACAACACACCACTTTTTAGGTATTGAAGCCATTCCATCCATTGGCTTTTTAAGTATCTTAGTCTAAGTATGTCTTTAATATTATTTGAAAGTTCAAATAGTGTGAAAAAAACTTTGAACGTTTAAATCCCCAATTTACAAATTACCAATTCAAGCTTAATATCAAACAAATTATGTGCGAAAAATGAACATAAGCTTAAAACAAAATTGGTAAACAATCTAAACCAAATAGAATCACATCCACAGCAGAAATTAAATTGCAAAGATTAAAGGAAGAGAGATGCAAACACAAGGACAACACAACGATGTGTTATTGAAGAGGAAACCGAAGCCCTCGGCGTAAAACCTCTCCGCCGCCCTCTAAGCGGTCAATAATCCACTAAAAAATGTAGTTGAGATACATGGACAGTAATAGACCCTTTAAGCCTAATTTACCCAGTGTACCTAAGCCCTCCAAGCTCCTACTCCAACGACGTTACGCCGAACCTATTTCTTTTTTAACTTACCAGATTCCGCTATAGCCCATAGCATCAACCAATATCAATTGGTCCCTTCCTAACTACTTCCCAAAGTACCAAAAAGCCTTCTCATAGATATGGGTATGGTGAGAAAAGGATTTGGCTAAAGAACCTCTCAAGGATTTAACAATGGAGAGGGTGAGAGTAGAGGAATTTAAAGAGTCAGTATGTAAAGATCGTAGATGAGTCAATCTAATTTTTCTCTAAGGTTTCTCTCTCAAAATTCTCTCTGGAAGCTCTTTATATTTCGTGGGTATAAGGGGTTTTTATACTGGAGTGAGAAAGGAATGCGAAGAGTCAGTTTTTCCAAAACAGAGCTAATTGGCGGCTTGGCCTTGCGTCTTGACTGAGTCACGAATTCAAGCCACGAGCTAACTGAATGGCCAGGCTGGACTTTTTGTCGTGTAGTGCAACAGCTGGCGGACGGTTCAACTTCTCTGCACGCTTCACTCGTGTGCATCTTCTGGCGGCTTGCTAGTCGCGATCTACCCGCGAGATCCAGTTGCGAGTCCCTGCTTCACTGCATAATCTTGAGCATTTCTTCACACTCTCTCACACACTACTCTTACATGATTCCCACCTAAATACAGGGTTTCTAAGTGCTGAAATACAAGAAAATTGGCACAGAATAAAGCCAACAAAAATGGTTGTTAAATTTCAACCTTACATTATTGCACATGCTAGCATGGACAATGACAAACCCATTCTTCCTTTCTCCACTACAAGCAAGCTTAACAACAATTGCGGCACATCATTTTAGAATCCCAACTTTTATCATGAAATTGTGGGTACAATACCTAATAGTCACTCTTACTCAAGCACACTACAGATCATGACCACTTCATCTCCGAGCTAGACCTCAACTTGGTTATGCCACCTTTTTGAGTAATAATCTCATCTCATGGTTCTCCAAAAACTAATGTGCAATTGCACGCCCCTCTATTAAGTTTCCATTTAAGAACAATTTATTTAATTTTTTGTTGAAAACATTTTGCTGAAAGTGTGCTAGAGTATATTTATACTTTGAAAAAATGAGAAAAAGTAAGAAAACAAGGTTTTACAAAATTGTATATAAAAACTAAAAAATTGAGTTTATAAGCTCAAGTAAAACTAAAGTTAAATCCGAATATAAAGCCTTCGCTGAACTTGACTTCAATCTTTGCAGTCTGAACTTGGTGTGATGCTTCCTCATGTCCAATTCTTTGGTGTGATAACATTGGGCTCCATTTACCTTACGAAGGCATCTCTTCTTGTACTCTCAAAATGTATAAATATAATGCAAACACTCCAAATGGTGTTAACGATGATTTATTCAAGCTTTTTGTGTCTTTCAATGGTTTGCAACAAGATGTAACATATGATATTTTTTAATATATAACAAAAATGTAAAGCAAGTCAGTTATATAATTCAAAAGATTTTTCTTCATTCAATAAGTGGGTAAAATATGAATTATTTTTAAATCATTTTGATCACCATTAATATTCTTCAAACAATTTTAATCATCATTTTTTTTTGTTAAATAAATTTGATATTTTAAAATATATTAAAATTTTTAAGACTGAAAAATATAAAAATTAATTCACTTAAAATAATTTAAATATAAATATCATTTTACAGTCCTAAACATGTACAAGTCAATAGAAAAATATATCGACAAAAAATAAAATAAAGGAAAACTTTACTTTTCACAGATGACAATTGCAATAAAAATCTGGGCAAAAGAAACAAAGTAAGAAACAAGTGTACTAAAATATGCAAGATACAACATTATTCACGTCAATAATGCTCTCTGATAGAAATAAAAATCAGGAAAGGTTAAATTCATACAATCGTAGAACATGTAGATATCCATCGTCTAATGTTGTATTGTAGCAAAATAACCCTGTCCAATTTGATGTACATGGGTCTCCTTGATCCCAATCACTCAGATTCCCACAAGGATCTATCAAACTGCTCTTGATGGCGCACAGAGCCTTCACTGCAAATTAAGACAAAAGTTAATTCCTGTTTCATCAACATCTTTGCTGATCCTTGTGTTTCTATAATTCTAGTATCAGGGTATCAGTAGCCTCAAGTTTTGAGCACAGACAATCAATGAATCAAATAACCACTACAGCTCAACTATATGCAACAATAACCACTCCCAACTTCGGGAAGTGAATATTTGATATGTGAAGTTACAATAAAAATTACTTGGGGACTCGTATCTTGTGACTCCATTCCTTGGTTCATTAATTAGCTCTCTTCTTTTTTGTAATTAGCTTTCTGTTTTTTTTCTTCCTCTTTTTGTACTTTCTAACTATTCTGTGCTTTTCATGCATATTGTAGTGTCTTTAATAAAATGGCTTTTTAGAGAATTCAAGAATAAATTTTCAGAAAACACGAGCGCAAGGCAAAATAACTTAATTGCAAAAGAAGCTTGTGAATCATGAAATGCAAAAGAACAGCAAACTAAAGCAAAATGACCTTCTTCGGGGTTGGTAACCGGATTTGAGGCTCCAATAAGTAGCGAAGAACAACACAAGCATGCAACCATAAATAATCCATACGTCCAAACTCTTGACTGCAGATACATCCCGCTAATGCATGGAACCCCAGAACTCTAAAAATCCTCATAGTACCCAAAGACTAAAAATTTTGGTAATATCAGAGTATCCCACCTGATAATAAGAAACAACTATCAAAACCCATGTAATTAAATTCAAAAATAAGTAAGGTAAATAAAAGTATAATCAAAGAACTCAACTGTGAGTAAAGTACAGCAAAAATCTCCAATTATTAGGGAACAAAATAAGTGATTCACTCAAGATCGAAAAGAAACAAAGCAGCCAAATTTACAGCAAAATTGTGCATATTAAGGTTACCCAAAAGAGAACGAGAGGTATATATCCATACCAGTTACATGAATAAGATTGAATAGTTGAAAAACAAAATATCAGATTGATGCAGGTTGATATTAGAAGTTGTTGTAATTAAATATGAACCATAGAAAGGAAAGACTGAAAAATAAGACAAAGTCTTTGTCAATAGTTGTCTCTTCGTGACGAGTCGCTATATAACTAGTGTTTAAGTCGTTGATGGTGATCACATCCATCACTTTGAGGGTATGTTTGGTTGGAGTAAACACAGTGAGGATGGAAAATAGAGTGAGAAAAATAAGATGGAAAATAGCATTTTTCACTGCTTGGTTCAGGGGAGAAAACAAGAGAGACAGAAAATAGGAAGGAAAATTTTCCCTCCAGACTCACCTTTTTATTTTATCCTCCCAATTTGGGAGAAAAATGGGGAGGAAAAAGTATTAAATGATATACTTCACACAAATACCCTCACTTTATTCATCTCACCTACCCCTCACGTTTTTGCTACCCACGTTTTTGTTGCCCAGTTGCCCAGTTAAATTATTAGTGCAAGATTTAATTTATACAAGTTTTAGTGCAAGTTTTGATTTATATAAATCAATGCAAGTTGATTTGCTTAGTTGCCCAATTAAATTAGTAGAGCCAGTTTTGATTTATAAGTTTTGCCCAATTGAATTGCTTAACTTATTTGTTGGCCTCGTTATAGGAATACCCTGATTACAAAATCTTTTGCCCAGTTAAATTTATATGTACACTATTGTAATTATTACATTATAATATAAAAATAATAATATAAATTTATATGTATGATGTGGTAAATTTTATATTATTTAATGAGTACAAATAAATCTATTTCTTATATAATATGTAACAAGGGAATAATAGTCAATTTATATAAACTACATTTTCTATCCTCCCACTTTTCTTTTCAACCAAACAAAAGAGTTTTTCACCCTCTCACTTTTCCACCCCTCCAACCAAACACACATGAGGAAAAACAAAATCTTTTCTATTCTCCCACTTTTCCATCCTCCTACTAATTTTCTGTCCTTCCACTTTTCCACTCCTCCAATCAAACGGACCCTCAGAGACCAAGACTCAAACTGAGACTAATATTGAGACTGAGACTAAATGTGAGGAGAATCTACACCTTGTTACAGGAGAAAATCTAGTGTGGGATCTACCCTCATGTGAAGGAGAAGAAGTATGCAACGGAAACATAGAATACCCTTTCCTGTTATGGGTGTATGTTTCTCTCCTTTCACAGTTATGGGTCCCGCCAGCTTGTGAGAGGAAGGATGCACACACTAACAGTGTATACTTCTTCAAACGTGAGAGTGGGTGATGGGCAGTAAACTGTAGAGTCAAACGTGCCCTCATCACTCTGAGGTTTCCAAATTTGTAAGCAAATATGTTGCAACTCAATCTGTGGGCCACTCTTATTATATTCAAGACACAATATATATTCTCTCCCAAAAAAAAAAAGACAATATATATATATATATATATATATAAAATGATAATATAAAAAAAATAAAAATAGAAGATCATGCTAATGGTTATTCTTAAGATAATTATTAATAAACTATTTTAGCAAAGTTTTTATACCACTTTTGTGTGAAATTGAAAAGTATGTCAAAATATTAATTGTTTTTTTTTCTTTTTTTATAAATAAATTATAAGTAATATATATATATATATATTATTAAACTATATAAATAATTTAAATATAAATAAATTTATTTGTATATATTTGGGACACAACAAGATGTTACAGGACAAGTAAAACCAATCTCTACCTTGTCATCTTTTCGACGAGGGGAAAATTTGTGCGAAGCGAAGCAGGGTAGGGGTCAGACAAGTGAGGAGAAGCGCATTTGCCATTATTATTATTATTATTTGTAGGGGTAAAAGGCCCAATTCCAGATGATGGGCCTTGGGCCTGTCCGAAGAGATCTGTCCGTCCGAAGATAGTAAGTCATGAGGAAGGTACCTGGTCTAACTCCTCTCTGAAGCATAACTTATACGAAGAAGGAAAAGAGTGATCCAAGGAGCACTACCTATTCGGATGATCAAAGAGACGATCCAAATGAATGCCCCAACATTGATCCTAACACCTCTGGAGGATCCCCTGATTTATGTAGGCGAAAAGGACGGGTGGTGGCAATGAGATATTATGTAAAAGGCTGCTACTACCGCATTTATGATCCTGCAGCTAACTTCATGGCCGCATTATTAATAGGGAAAAGACATCTAAATAGTGACCCTCATCCTTTCAGCTGCCATATGAAGATTTCAAGAGAAGTTGATGGGACAAGTATCCAGAGAAAATCACTTAGCTGGCACGTGAGGCAAATTGGCCTATAAATAGAACAAAAGGCAGAGAAAGAAGGGGACGAACAATCTGGAAGGAAAGAGAGAGAGGAAGAAACCCACAAAGAGAAGCAGGGAAAAAGAGATATAAGCACTCAGATAATTCCTAAAATTCTCTCCTCGGACCAAGCCGAGAAGGATCTTATACAACTTCAGCACTTCGCTTTCGTCAGTCAGGTTGTATCTAGCTTTGGACCATTAACCAACTCACTTTGATCCAAGTTGACTGAGCCCACTCTCTACAAATTCATTGCAAGGATACTGTACACCTGTTAGGCCTTAGTTCATTTCACTTAAAGGCCCAACTTATTAATTTGTGTCCTCACAATTGGCGCCGTCTGTGGGAAATTAAACTGGTGCGTTGTTGCTTGAACCATAGTTGGATCAGGGCCTAACAGGGCAGAGTCAGACAGTTCACAACAGCTTGATCATTTTGCACACCTCGAGTAAGAGAGGGACCGTAAGGGGAGCGTGTATACCAATCATACAGGGAGGAGTCGACGTCGAGACAAGGGTGATAAGTCTCATAAAGACACCACGAAGGACATGCAACGTAAGATTGATCGTCTGAAAGAGAAGCTGCGCTGTGCACAGAGGAGGCGCAGTCCGTCCAGCAGTCTGTCCATCACTGAGGACTCTTCAGACGATAATGACAATGCTAATTATAGACATCGATCCAGAACACCCCTAAATGAATCTTTCTCTCACGAGGAAGAACGTCATGACAAGCGTAGGGGTAGCAGCACATCCTTTAAGGGTGTCGAGAATGATGCAATGAATAGGGCACTTAACCAGATCTCCAAGTCACCCTTCATACGAAAAATTGAAGGAGGAAGACTTCCTCGGCGTTTTACTCAGTCAACTTTCACTGCGTACAATGGGCGGACTGATCTCGTGGAGCACGTGAGTCATTTCAATCAAAGGATGGCTATCCACTCTCGAAATGAGACTCTTATGTGCAAGGTGTTCCCCTCTAGTTTGGGACCTATGGCCATAAGATGGTTTGATGGCCTTGCGGCCAATTCTATTGGATCCTTTCAGGCGCTCACTAAGGCCTTTTGCTCTCAGTTCGTTACGAACACTAGGGTCCCCGGCCACTAGATTCTTTGCTGTCCATGTCCATGCGAGAAGGGGAAACGTTGAAAACATACTCAGATAGGTACTGGGAGATGTTTAATGAGATTGAAGGGAGTTTCGATGATGTGGCTGTGCGTACCTTCAAGGTCGGCTTGCCAACCGAGCATGATCTGAGGAAATCGCTGACCAAGAAGCCCGTAAGAAGTGTTCGCTGATTAATGGACCGCATCGATGAATATAAGCAGGTTGAGGAGGACTAGCTGCTTGGGAAGGGCAAAGCCAAGGTTGTCCCTCAAGAGAGGAAGGATTTTAGGTCGAATCGGTACAGCAACAGCAAGCCGCGAAGGGACTATAGTGTGCAGTCCGAGTCTGTTGCATCGCAGGCAATCCATGCCGTGTTCCGAGAGCCAATCCACTAGATTCTGGAGAAAATTCAGAATGAGCCATATTTCAAGTGGACAAACAAGATGGGAGGAGACCCCACGAAGTGCAATCAGAGTCTTCACTGCCAATATCATCAAGAACAAGGGTATACTATGGAGGATTGCAGGACTTTAAAGAGTCACTTAGAACAACTTGTGAAGGAAGGAAAACTACAACAGTTTGTCTATCGGCTAAATAGCCAAGGAAACCACATCAAGCCAGGGGCACCGGGAACTACCTCGTCAAGGTCCCCGTTGGGCACGATTAATGTTATCTTTGTGGCACCCGGAAGGACTGGATCCTGCCCTTCTAGAGTGATGTCCATTTCTGGGATGACTGCCGAGGACACAAATCGAGAGTCAAAACGGGCCAAGATGGAGGTTCGACCAGTCTTAAGCTTCTCAGACGAAGATAAACAGGGGACTATACAGCCCTATGATAACGCTCTGGCCATCACCCTCAGAATAGGGGGGTACGATGTGAAGAGGGTGATGGTTGATTAAGGAAGTGGGGCTGAAATCATGTATTTGGATCTATACAAAGGACTGGGTTTACGACCAAAAGACCTAGCAGCGTATGATTCGCCTCTGGTCAACTTTGATGGGAAAACCGTCATCCCTAAGGGACAGATCAGGCTACCTATACAGGCAGGATCTGAGGTAGTCGAGGTAGACTTCATTGTGGTGGATGCATATTCTCCTTACACAGCCATTGTAGCCAGACCTTGGCTTCACGCCCTGGGGGCTTTTTCGTCAACCCTGCATCTAAAAGTTAAATTTTCGTCTGGAGGACGAGTGAAGGAGATTGTAGGAAGCCAATCTATGGCAAGACAATGCCTCATAGTTGCCATTACGCGTCAGCCTGCTGCCGAGCCAGCAACCACTTTAGGCAGAAATTCGTAGCAATCAGAGATCCCAATTCCACGTAATGCCGTGGAATTGGGCGAGGAGAAGTGTGAAAGGTTGGAGAAAGTTGTCATCAACGGAGACCCGGAAAGGTTTTTCCAAGTCGGGTCTCAGTTGCCTCCTCGGGATAAGGAAGAACTGCTGGCATTCCTTAAAAGAAACGTCGACGTGTTTGCCTGGAACTCTTATGAGGCCCCAGGGGTAGATCCGGAGTTCATTTGCCATCACCTAAACGTAAGCCCAGCTGCCCTTCCCAAGAAGCAGCCATCTTGGCGCTCATCCAAAGAGCAGTCTGACACTGTAAGGGAGGAGGTAAACAAGCTCAAGTAGGCAGGGGCTATTAAGGAGGTGTTCTATCTAGAATGGCTGGCCAATACGGTGGTGGTGAAGAAGAAGAATGGAAAATGGCGTGTATGTGTGGATTTCACAAACTTAAACAAAGCCTATCCGAAAGATCCCTTCCCCATGCCTCGGATTAATCAACTAGTGGATGCCACCTTAAGGTATCTGCGAATGAGTTTCTTGGACGCCTTTCAAGGGTACCACCAGATTCCCTTAGCTTTGGATGATCAAAAGAAAATAGCCTTCATCACCCCTGTTGGGGAACTATCACTACAAGGTTATGCCATTTGGTTTGAAGAATGCAAGCTCCACCTACCAGAGAATGATGACAAAAATGTTTGAACCGCAGCTGGGGAAATGCATTGAATTTATATCGACGATATGGTGGTCAAGAGTAAGTTGGAATCCGATCATGTCGACGACCTCGGAAGCATCTTTGAAATCTTAAGGACACACAGATTGCGACTCAATGCTTCGAAGTGCTCTTGGTGTTGGATCAAGAAAGTTTCTGGGCTACATGGTCACTCACCGCAGAATTGAGGTCAACCCCGACCAGATAAAAATGATCAACAACCTGCAGCCCCCTCGAAACCCTAAGGAAGTTCAGAAGTTGACTGGGATGACTACTGCTCCCAACCGATTTATCTCCAAGTCGGCAGAAAGATGTCGGCCTTTTTTCCTGTTGTTGAACAAGTGGAAGGGGTTTGAATGGACAGAAGAGTGCGTTCTAGCTTTCCAACAGCTAAAGGAATATTTATCTCGGCCCCCCATCACGTCCAGTCCCACGACGGACGAGGTCCTGTTCGCCTATATCGCTGTAGCCACCCATGCTGTGAGTCTGGTACATATACGGGTCGATAATGGCATTCAGAAACCTGTCTACTAATTAAGTAAATCCCTTCACGAGGCCGAGGTCCGGTACCTTCCACTTAAGAAGGCCATCTTTGCAGTGGTTCATGCCACTCGCAAACTTCCTCACTACTTCCAGTCACATACAGTTGTGGTCCTTACCCAACTCCCACTCAAATCATTGCTTCGAAGTGCAGATTATACGGGAAAAGTTGCAAAGTGGGGTACAATCCTAGGGGCTTTTGATATAAAATACATGCCTTGCACCTCAATCAAGGGGCAAATACTGGCTGATTTGGTGGCCGAGTTCACTGAGCCCGTGTTAGAAGAAAATGCCGAGAAGATACACATGCATGAAAATTCAGTTGGCCTAGTATCCGTGCAAAGCTCCACATCTTGGAAGTTGTATGCGGACGGTGCGGCCAATCAGAGAGGCTCGGGAGTGGGGTTAGTTTTGATTCCCTGGAGAATATTATTATTGAAAAATCCCTTAGACTAAACTTCTCGGCTACCAATAATGAAGCCGAGTATGAAGCTCTGTTGGTCGGAATGGCCATGGTCAGGAGAATGGGCGAAATTGCCGTAGAAGTATTCTCGGATTCAGCACTAGTCGTCGACCAAGTCAATGGAGAGCTAGAAGTGCGCGATTAAAGAATGCAGAAATATTTAAAACATGTCAAGCAACTGCAATCTCAGTTCAAATCATTTAGTTTACAACATATCCCTCGGAGCGGGAACACACATGCGGACTCCTTAGCCACTCTTACAACCTCCTCGGCTTAAGGACTGCCTTGGCTTATCTTTGTCGAAGATGTACAGAAGCATGCTGAGGAGGAAGAAGGGCCCAACATCTATCATGTCAGGGTGGGACCAAGCTGGATGGACCCTATGGTGACCTACCTCAGGGATGATGCTTTACCACCAGACAAGGCCGAAGCAGACAAGGTGCGGAGGAAGGCTCCTCGGTTCTGGCTGTCAGGAGACAATAAGCTATACAAACGTTCTTTCTCTGGGCCCTACTTATTGTGTGTACACCCTGAGGCCACAGAATTGCTGCTTGAAGAACTGCACGAAGGGATTTGTGGGAGCCACACAGGTGGTAGGTCTCTAGCTCACAGAGCCCTAACTCAGGGATATTGGTGGTCGAACATGCAAAGGGAATCACAGCAGTACGTGAGGAAGTGTGATCAATGCCAAAGGTTTGCACCGAATATCCATCAGCCAGAGGGAGTTCTGAATCCTCTATCCAGCTCATGGCCTTTCGCTCAGTAGAGCTTGGACATTGTAGGTCCCTTCCCTAAGGCAGCCGAGAGTGAAAAATACCTGGTCGCTGGCACAGACTATTTCACCAAATGGGTTGAAGTCGAGCCATTGGCAAACATCAGGGATGTAGATGTCCAGAAGTTTGTATGGAAGAATATTGTCATCCAATTCGGAGTACCACACACTCTCATCTCGGACAACGGTCTTCAATTTGATAGTAAAGCATTTAGGAGATTTTGCTGTGGGCTAGGTATTACGAACAGGTACTCCACCCCCGCGTACCCGCAAGAAAACGGCCAGGCTGAAGCGGTTAACAAAGTCATAGTAAGCAGTCTGAAGAAGAGGCTAGATGATGCTAAAAGGAAGTGGGTGGAAGAATTACCACATGTTCTCTGGACCTACAGAACAACTCCTCGGAGATCTACAGGAGAGACCTCCTTTGCAATGATGTACGGTGCCGAAGCTATTATTCCCATAGAAACTGGATTCCCCACACTTAGAACGAGTTCTTTCACCTCGACTAACAATGACAGACTGCTCAAGAGTAATTTGGATCTGGTCGCCGAGCGAAGGGAAAACGCTGCGGTTTAGCTAGCCTATTATCGACATAAACTCAAGTAGAGGTATGATGCTAATGTCAAGCTAAGACCACTTGCTCCAGGAGACTTGGTTTTGCGGAAAGTCGTGGGCACTGCTAAGAATCCAGCCTGGGGAAAATTGGGGCCTAATTGGGAAGGTCCTTACCGTATCCTATCCACAGCTGAAATATAAGTGTTTTACTTGGAGGATTTGGATGAAAGAACTGTACCACACCCTTGGAATGTAAATAACCTAAAAATGTATTATTATTAATAAAAGTTTCAGTTCTCGCATTGAAATATGTTATCTAGTTCATTTCACTAAATGTTAAACAGAACATTGGTCATGCTTGGTCCCTCGGACCACATACCTTGGGTAAATTAATACTCTAGTTCATTTCACTAAATGTTAAACAGAACATTGGTCATGCTTGGTCCCTCGGACCACATACCTTGGGTAAATTAATACTCTAGTTCATTTCACTAAGTGTTAAACAGAATCTTGGTCATGCCTGGTCCCTTGGACCACATACCTTGGGTAAATTAATACTCTAGTTCATTTCACTAAGTGTTAAACAGAACCTTGGTCATGCCTGGTCTCTTGGACCACATACCTTGGGTAAATTAATACTCTAGTTCACTTCACTAAGTGTTAAACAGAACATTGGTCATGTCTGGTCCCTCGGACCACATACCTTGGGTAAATTAATACTCTAGTTCATTTCACTAAGTGTTAAACAGAACATTGGTCATGCCTGGTCCCTCGGACCACATACCTTGGGTAAATTAATACTCTAGCTCATTTTACTAAGTGTTAAATAAAACCTCTATAATATCTAGCCCCTCGGATCACACTTTCCTAGCAATCTTACCCTCTCATACATACCACTGAGTATTCAGTAGAAACTTAGCTGTGCATATTCTCTCAAACCGCACACTTTGAGCAAATTTGTGTTCTCATTTTATTTTGACGTTTCTAGCAGTGAAAAATTCGATTACGCTTGTGTAAATTCACCCCCATTTGTTAAGAAAAGATTGAGCTAGTTGAATGACTTCGATATAATCATTAGGGCTTTTATCATTGATCTCAGGATACTATTGTTATATTCATACTATTGTTTTAGTCTGTGGACTTAGAATTCTCACAGATTCAAGAGCTACAACGCAAAAGAAGTAAATGAATGGAACCAGGACTAATCTAAGGCGAATGCAAATATTCTCATTAATAAAAAAAGTTGAAGTGCATTAGCCCAGTGTGCAAAATGTTGCTACAAGAATAAAAAAATTAAAAAAAAAAAAACAACAAACAACAACAACTACAAAAGAAGAAACCCTAATCCTAAGTCTGGGTAGTTGGAGGAGGAAGGCTGTCTGGTCTGCTCAGCTCGGCCTCAGAGGATGCAGCTTCAGTCTCTGAGGGGGCATTTTCCTTGGCCTTGGCAGCATCCGTGGCCTTAGAAGAAATATCTACATCCGTGCCTTCTTGCAGAGCTACTTCTTCCTCCCAAACCTCATGATCGGCTTCGAGAGGAACGAGCGTCTGACCTGCTGGCTCCGAAGCTTGGGATGATGAGGGCGTAGGGTCAGCCAGGACCACGCTTATATGTGGGTGAAAATATATCCTCCCGAGCTGCCTAAGTTCCGAGTCGGCAGGGACTCCTCCTAGGTAAACTTGCAGTAATCCCTGCACACCTCGGAGACCTCTTCTGCGAGCCTTATCTCCGTCTCCTCTTTGCCGCGGATGTACTCAGCATTCTTCTCGGCCTCGGCTGCTCCCAGAGCCTCCCGAGCTTCCTTCTCAGCCTTCTCAGCCTTCTTAAGGCTAGACTTGAGCTCAAGGACCAGCTGTCTCTGAGTTGCCAGCTCTATCTCGATAATGTACAGCTTCTTTCGCTGGTCCTCAGCTTGGTCTTAGGCATTCTTCAAGCCCGTCTCGGTGCTCCTCCTCTCCCTCTCCTCGGCAGCTAGCTTTTTGGCCAACTCTTACTTCTCATGCTTTATAACCCCCAACTCCTTTTCTACATCTACACAAGATTGGGTCTCACCCCTAGCCTAGTTACGGGCGTCCTTGACCCAATCTTCAGCCACGTAAACTTGTTGGGTAAGCTGTACGGTAAGAACGATAAAATTACATCACAGCAAGAAAAAGTAAAATACATAGTTTTTAAATAAATAAATCCAGTTTGTAAGGGAGGGATCAGGAACTCACCATGGCCAAGTCTCTTTTCAGAGACATGAACAGGTCTGCCTGCCTCCAAGACCTCACAGCCTCCATATCCCGAGGCAATAGCAGGAGGCGCTCCAACACCTCGGCGATATAAGCCAAGCGCCCCTTTTGAAACTCCCTTATAGAAGTAGCAGAGGAGATCGGAGCGCCGTCCAAATCCAGCCTTGGGGCCTAGGCTGGTGGTTCTTAAACGTCCTTAGTGTGGGCGTCACTCCTGTGCTCAGATAGGGAGACCCTTCGATCATCTTTCCCACCCTTCTGTTGTTTCGACCCCTTCTGTCGTTGAGGGGGCACTTCACCCTCTTCAGCATCCAATTCTACGACCTTCCTTTTCTTCTTTAGATCCGGCATAGGAAGAAGGCCGATCTCAGTAACAGAAAGAGGAAGAGGTGAGGGAAGTTTGTCAGTGGTCTTCTCCTTAGGTGCCTCCTTAGAAGAGGCACCCTTGCTCCTCCTAGCAAGAAGGTCCCTCAGCCCCGCCCATAGCTTCAGAGGCATCTCGTCTTCTTCCTCCTCGATACTTTCGAACGCTGGGGTATTCCGAGGCTTATCTTGCACTTCCTCTTCGCCCTCGAAGCGAAATTCGTCTATCTCGGTCTCCAAGGATAGCCGAGAGGAAGTAGACTCTTCCCTCTAAATAGCTGGCTGAAGAAGGGCTTGTTGTATCGGCCATTCTACGGGAGGAAGGTCTTTCTTGGACAAGAAGCCTGGTCGAGAGACGTCGATCCTATGGATTCTCTTGTCTCCTGCTCGGATGACGTTCTCGACGTCTTGGAAGCTGTCCGACAAGGGAGCAAAGTCCAGTATCAGATGGACGGCGCGCAATTGGCTGTCTGTGTGTACAAACACCTCGGATCTCAGAAGCTTGTTCGGGCCCGGCACGTTCATGAGGCTGAGTCTGGGAGCAACGAACTTTCTATCTACAATCACAGCCGAGAAGTACGAGATCAATAATTATGTCAGAATCAAATAGTAGGACAACGAAATAAAATAAAACCTAGTGTGTAAATTCTATGTTAACTCAATCTAATCCTAAGGCATCCCACCTGGCTCCCCCTCCTTGGTCGGACAGTGATGACCATCATGCCACACCCCAGAGACGATGACGAAGTCGTCCTTCATGCCTTGTTGGACTTCGGAAGGCACGACACCATTTTGACAATGGAGGACCGGAATTTTAAGTAGTACCCCCCGTCGGCTAGCGAATGGCACTCATACATATGTACGACGTCGTGCCAAGTGAGTTGCAAGCCCATCATTTGGTTGAGTGCATCAATGCAACCCAAAACCCTAAATAGGTTAAAGGCACACTGGTGCCCCAGTTTTTGTTTGTTCCGAACTTCCTCCATAAGCCCAGACTTGAAAAGGGCCTTATTAATCTAAATCTAACCAGCTCATTGTGAGAACCAGGTCCAATATTGTATTGTACGGCCTCTTTGAGGATCCATAGTGATTCAGTGCTAATTGAGTGACCACTATCCTATTCATATCAATGTGTATGGAGCCAGTTTTCATGAAAAGCATTTCAATCAAATCTTTTTTTTTTTTCTTGTAGCTTCGGGGCTGTTCAATGTCCCTTTGGATGATTGTATTGAATAGCACATACTCCATAAACATTTATGTTTCTTATCAATCGTATTTCGAAATTTCACCATCAAGCATCCACAACTCCGATTATTGAACAGTATTAGTTTTTTTAATTATTACACCACCTACTGCTCTTAACTAATTAGTTTACAATATATAATGAAGATCGAAGAGTGAGACTTTACACAACATGCATCAACAACCAAGATGATTTTAAATACCATTTCCCAATTCAAAATTTCAAGATCATCACATCTCAATGGCAGATATCTCTGATGACACATAAGAATCCTTTACTATAGAGGATGATGATGGTGGAGTTACGACCTTTTCAGCATTAGTGACCCATAGGACCTGCTAATCTAATGCCGAAATCAGGTATCATATGCCATATACTTTCAAGTTCTCAATCCACCTCTGCCATTGAAGGTTTAGCATCTGTCTCATCTTCACAACACTTGAGAGCCAAATTTAAAAATTTCACCACACATTCAAGAGGATAAGATCCCATTCGCCCATCAATGGCTAAAAAGATCATACCAGATTTACACTCAACATTAACCTGAAACAGATAGAAACCATTTTAAAAATATATATATAAACTACGAGATACCATTTTATTACACAAATTTAAGCCAAAGTATCCAAAGGATCAAATATGAACTATATGCCAAAATGATTATAGCTGATATAGAAGTAAACGAGTTTTTCACATAAGGCCGAAAGTGAAGATTTTAAAAGGATTTCAATGTTTTACTAAAGTTAAAACTAAATTTTGCAAATGAGGATATCTCTCATTCAAATTTGTAAAGACAAGAGACATCCTCATTTGCAAATTTAAGGATATCCTCAAATTTAAAACTAAAATTTGCAAATGAGGACATAACTGAAAGTTGTCAAACTTTACCCTGCCCAAATAAAACAAATTACAGAAGAACAATTTCCCTTTCATGCACGAGCACCTGATATACCATTAGGCCCTATAAAATCCAAGGCAAATAGGTTTATAAGGTTTTACCTCTCTAACAATGTTTTTGCCATGAGAGATTAGCTGCTTCCCGGTCATGAGTTCAAGAAATACAACACCAAGGCTATAAACATCACTCTTGTCTGTTAGTTTACGAGTTAAGATATACTCCGGATCAAAATAACCCTACAAATTTAATTAAGAGAATATGAGAATAAAGAAATAGACATCATTTACATCTCCAATGGCATACTATTAAGTCTATTTCATCTAGTTTGAGTTACATTTATTTTTTATTTTTAAAATTATTGTATGAATTTATAATTTAAACAAATGGTCAATTGCAAAAAACCACCCTAAACTATGGGAATTGCCAATAACCAACAGCTCAACTAACACTTAATGGGATAAAGGCTGAGGTTGTGGATTCAAAATCCATTGGATATGAGTGTAAGTTACAGATCGATATATATATATATATATATATATATATATATATGGGAATACATGCACTTTGCATCCCAATAAAACTTTGCAATCAACACCCTAATTGAAACAATTGTGCCAATCTACAACCCCGCCATCCAAATAAGGTCAAATTTAATGTTTATGTGACTTGCACATTTCAAACTCAATGTCACTCATGTGCTTGACTAGGTGAACTCAAAGTTCAATTAGGTCATCCAATCAAGGTATGTGGAGGTGATTAGCAAGTGTTACAAACAAATGAATGGATGCAATACTGGGAAAGCAAAGTGGATAGGCATTGGCTAAGTCATCAAGGAGGAAAGTGGCAAGAAGATGATGCATAGAAAAGATTATATGATCCCAAAAGATGCCCTTTTTTTTGTTAGGGGGAGTGAGGGGAGGGGGGGGGGGGGAGAGATGGGTTTGATGAAGAGGTAGTAGTTGTTGACTTAAAATGTTGGAGGAAGTAGTGGCATGGAGGAAGCCTTGCCATAAGTTACCGAATTAGAGGTTGGAGTTGCTGGGGAAAAGGGAAGGCGATTTGGATCCTAGGGTTAGCGGAGGAAGAAAAGGGGGAGAATGTGGAGGGGTTGGGAGAGAGAGGCGGTTGTAGCACAAATGAAATGGGAAGGTCAAATGGATTATGCAACAGTAAGGGATTGAGGCCCATGCAAGTGTCTCTCAAAATTCATAACCTTAATCAACATTTAATGGGAGCATATGGACTATTCCAGTGGGTGTTGCTGTGAGATAAGCAAGAGTGTGTCACGAGATGGAAACAACTTGTTTGGGATATTGTGGATTAGGTCAAGCACGAGAATCAGTTGACATAGTTTGAGATGGAAAGGGAGACTGATTTTTACTCATTTTTGGGTGAGTCTGCAAGGAGTACCAAAATTATTTCAGATATTCTTTGAGATACCTGGTTAATAAGTTATAGATCAATTTGCACTTCCTCCTCCCATAATAATGGGATGGAAGGTGAAGTTGTGAGTTCAATACCCACTGATGCATGCATAACTTACCAATCAAAATAATACTAATTCATTAAGACGCTTGACTTTATTTTGAATTTTGAATTCATTGTGATTGATGATTTTATCAAATTTAATTGTGGCATGATTAGAGCTTTTCATATTGATGTAAGCCTGGAAGCCCTACTAAAAAAAATTTGGTAAATAAAGCCCTATTAAAATAGTTGCTCCTTTTTTTTTTTTAATAAGTAATAAGTTTTATTAATATAAAAAAGGAGACACTCTAATACACAGGGAGTATACAGGGGTCAACAATCAAGTAAAAAAATGACAAGAATCAAGAAAATCAAGAAATAGTTGCTCTATTAAAAAAGTTGCTCTTGTAATCGTTTGATACCAAGTTGATGCAGAACATGGTAAGGAAAGCAAGAAATAAGATACAAAACGGGAAAAACCCAAGGCTTCACTACCTAAGGGTGCTTGGAATCACCACCAAAAAAGAGAGGATTTTTCATCAAGAAATTATTATTCAAAATGCAATGTCGTCATGATTACAAGAGCCACTATTTTAATAGTGCTTCCAAGATTACATCAATATGGAAAATTTTAATCATGCCACAATTAAATCCCACAAAATCCTCAATCACAATAAAGCCCAAACTAATTCAAAATTCAAATAAAAGTTTGAAATCTGGTGTCTCAAATAAGTAAAAATCATAAATAAATCGGGTGCCCACACTAACGATTAAAATAGTGGCTCTTGTAATTGTGAAAGTAGTACAAATTGAATAAGAATTTTCTTATTAGATAATGTTTCTCTTGCTTGGTTGTGATTCCAAGCACTCTTAGGTGGTGATGCCTAAGGTTCACATGCATATTCTAAGCAGTGAAGCTTAAGATTTGTCCTACTCTATCTTTATTTTTCTACTTTTGTCTTACATCAGTCAAGTATTTTAGTGAAAGTTGGCAGTTAGTAAGGGTATTTTAGTTATTTAGTAACGAAAAAGAGTAGATCCATCATTTTACCCTTTGAGGGTCATCCTCAAATCACAAGTGACCATTAACCTTAACCCTAATTTGGATGACAGGGCGCCTATTGGCACAATTGTTTCAATTAGAATGTTGATTTCAAATTTTCAAACTTTGTGGTGTGCAAGTACCCCATAATTTAGGGAGGTTTTTTTTGCAATTAACCCTTAAAACAAAAATGGAAATAGACAACACTATATTATCAATTCATTTTTATTGTTTTTCCACGAAGGGTCAAGAGCCCAGGCTAGACAGTCAAATGTTGAAACATATAAAAATTATAGGCAATTAACATGTGGCACTTAAGCCATAGCTGGAGAACACTGATAACAAAATCAGTGCTACAATGGGGGAAGAACTCACTCATCAACCTAGACACATACGAAGTTTATAATTCTATTAGTTAAACATCAATTATAAGAGTCTTACTGGCGTCACCTATTGTTAAAAAAAGAAAAAGAGAAAAAGAGTCTTACTGGCGTCCCCTTCACAACAGTGGATACATAAGCTGGCACTGTCCCTTCAATATCTAGAACTGGTGCAAGTCGTGAAAGTCCAAAATTAGCAACTTTTTCCATATACTTAGAGTCCAATAATATGTTGCTAGCCTTGATATCTCGGTGAAATATAGGAGGATTGGCTTCAGTATGTAGATAGAGGATGCCCTTGGCCGATCCCAAGGCAATTCTCAATCTCATTGCAAATCTCAGATGTTCTTTACAAGGCAATTCTCAATCTCATTGCAAATCTCAGATGTTCTTTACACTTAGCTGTATTATTGCAGACATGACCCCTAATAAGCTCATTAAGATGGGATGCAGAATTTGAAAATTAAAATGGTTACATTTAGCTCCAAAAAAAAAAAAAAAAAAAAGATAGAAAAGAAAAGAGGGGGGGGGGGGGGGGAGTGTACTGTTGTAAGTTATAAATTGCAAGTTTACTTGCATTCACACGCAATGAGGAACACCTAGAAAATATTATAGTGAGATCAATAAAAGGCAAGCTTAAAGAATGAATATAAGGTGTACCA
Organism: Lithocarpus polystachyus; assembly: GCA_033629205.1. NCBI lineage: Eukaryota > Viridiplantae > Streptophyta > Magnoliopsida > Fagales > Fagaceae > Lithocarpus > Lithocarpus polystachyus. Next base: position 29,451,448 of record CM066162.1, read on the forward strand.
GAAAGGTGATCCCTTAAAGTACCATTTGACATAAACTCATAGACCAACATCTGCATGCAAGACAATACTTACGTGAAGCTCTTCCCAAGCAAAATTTTCAAAACATAAGCAACAGAGACCAAGAAAAGGCTAGTCCCAATAAAGCCACACAATTTTGCAGGAGAAGAAATACTGCTCATGAAGAAGTAAATGAAAAACTACATTATCTCAAGTTCACTGAGAAAGGACATATTTAAGTTTTTAATCCATTTCTTAGAGCCAAATAATCCTTTAATCATGAAGAACTCTGTATATGCTTCTCCATTATTAAGCAATAAATTTGGCCGAATCTCATTTGTAATATCTCTAGATTGAATTTGATTTCTTCCATTGTTTGCAACTATTCAATGTAGCTACATGCTTTTTTTGATAATTTGATAGATATAATGGGAGAGGGGGAATTTGAAGTTTTGAACCCTTAACATCTCCGTTGGAAACACCAAAATGTGACAATTGAGCTATAAGACTTTTAACAACTATTCAAAGAACTTATATACACGATTTTGCATATTTCTTTTTCTTTTAATTTTTTTTTACTCTTACAGCTTTCATATTCATTTGGTTTAATTGCATCAAATTCCTAAGTTGATAGGAATCATCTCCTTGTGTACCAACCCAATAATGAGACCGATGGATAATCCAATCTTTTATTGATTATATATAGGTTTGGGTTTAATTTACATCTAGTGTAACTTTATGCAATGTTACACCAGTGAATATTTTTTTATGGCAAATTTTGATAAGTTTACTGTTGAATTAGATTTTCTTCTTATACCTTTCATTCTTGTAAAATTTCAAGATGATTCTCATCCACAAAATGTTCAAATCTCAAGTTTTTTGTATTTTAAAATTATGTATAAAAGATTATTTTATGGATCAAATAATAAACAACATCAAATTCACAAAAAATTTGGCAGGTATGTTAAGAACGTAGAAAATGTGTAATCCAACTATAGGATTTCCAGAATAAGTTCTTAGGTGAAATAAAATTATTTAAAGTTACACCAGATATAACTTAATCCTAACCTATATATAGATGAGAAAAAGTACCTGTTCACCTTCTTCATCACAATATCCAATCAAAGACACAAGGTTTTGATGATGTAACCTTGACAAAAATTCTCTCTGTCAAGAACTCCTTTACACCCTGTAAGGATCCCTCTTGTGCACGTTTTATGGCCACAACTGTACCATCAGCTAGAATGCCTTTATAAACCTTACCATACCCTCCTTCTCCAACCTGTGTGGACTTTTCAAAGTTGTTTATTGCTACAGCCATTTCTCTATAAGTGAAATCCTTCAACCCAACAATTTTTATGGAGCACGTAGACGCTGCATTTTACATATAGGTCCAATGTTAAAATGAAAACATAGTGATAGATGCTGCACAAAAAGATGCAGTGCCATTTGTTTTAAAATACCTGATCCGAACGTTTTATTTATACTTACGCATACAAATTGCATCTTACAAGTCAACAACATTAATAAAATAGTGCTGAATGGTTGTTCGTCAAAATACCAAGTCTTATGGTAATGGTATTTTTTATTGATTGTTATTTATCTCTAAATGATGCTTCCAATCAAAGGCCAGTCCAAACTTGGCTGAAGTTTGCCCAACAGCATTAGCTAAGATAGGGCTAAGATATTGACCAAGCCAGGCTAAGGCCTTTATAATTGGACCAGTATCTGTGCCCAATTGACAAGCCTAGTCAGGATGTAGAACACAAACAATTACAGGAAAAGAAAAAATTATGACATATATACCTGAAAACCCTAACTTCATAAACATAAGATACTCACAATGATGTCTTCTTGAAAGTGAATGGTAATTCCCCTCATGCATTCTCATTATCAGTAGAATAACAACTGCAGACAATGTAACTGCACCTGCAATGGTCCCCAGTACTAGGCCAGCCAGTGCACCTTTGCTTAAACCAGAACTTGGAGAGTTGGCACCATCTGTGACATTGGTGAGAACTATGAGCACAAACTAAATCAAAACTTTGCAACAATAGTCAACTCACATATGAATACATGAAAGAAGGGAAGATGTGATTGAGCCATAGTTCATCTATCCTTGGGTCAAGTCATAAGTGAGAGGGTGTTGAAGCTGCCATCTTGATCAATGTAGAACACAGCTTAATTGCCCAAAAAATAAAAAAAACAACTTGAACTTAGCATAGCAGTTATTCACTCGTGTGCTGGATCACAGCGGTGCAATTTTCTGTTTATACAGAACATAGCATCACCATGGTGAAATCAAATCATTAAACTGTGTAGATCAAGCCTTTCTCAATGTTGTTGGCAGAAAAAGAAAAGGTGATCTCCACTTAAATGCGCCACCCACAGACACACCACGTAACTCAGAATATAAACAAAAAATAATAACAGAGAATAATGCCATGAGCCTAATCTTGTCTTTGAAGTATAGAGGACTTCACGGTATAGGTCAAATAAATTATAGAAGAAATTTCTACATCATTGAACAGAAAAATAAGCATTAGTTCCAACTTCAAGAAAGCTCTGTTGCAAAAATATATCAGATAAGGGTTTTGAGACAAACCATCTTTATAGAAGCCCAGTAGAGAGAAGCTGATAATTTCATAAGGTCCAAAAATGTCAAAATTATTAATTTTCCATGATGTGAACATATCAAAGATTCTCTGAATCCCACTCCTATTAAAGACATGTGTGCTGTTTTCAGCATCATATACAGGAAAAAACTTCAATTGCATTCCCAATCGAGGTCCTTCTTCCCATACAAATGAATCAATGTACAGCTGATAATGAAACAAGTTAAGAGTAGATGTCAAGAATTTCTCAAACATATGTCTGTACCGACGAAAATCTGAGAATCCAGGGCTTTTCAACCGATATTCAACAAACAAAGGAGAAGCACAGAAACAATCTACTGGAGATGTTGGTGAATATTCATAAGGGGGTAGGCATGCTTGAGCCGAACAAACTGAAGTGTTATTTGTTGAATTCTGACTGTTATTTTTATCCTTCGGTTGAGATACACAAAACTGGGCTAGCTTGGAGTCCGAGCATAAGGGATTCCCTTGAAGCCTGAAAGTTAAAAATGAGACTTGATCACATCAATGTGCTATGTCTGTTAATCCTTGCAAAACTAAAATTAAAAAGATCGCATCCAATATATTTAAACAAGTATTCACATTTTGAAGATGCAATCACGTTCTATTTGAAACTCATTAGGAACTTAGGAAGCGAAAATTGGGAAGGAGGTATAGAAGCAAGCCAGACAATGACATTTGGAGGTAGATAAGAAGTGCCCGTAAATGTAATATTTGAAAGGTTATTATTCTGCAACTCCCTGAAATAACAAAGAGCCAAAAGCAATAGCTTAGAAAATCTAGTATGAGAGTAAATTTATTAAAGTCAACCTGGGAGGTTACACCTTTGAATTTTACAGAAGGCCATTTCGTAATCAGAACAAGGCAAAATCTCAAATTTTCACCATTACAAGAAAAAGATGCTTGAGAGCATGAATGGACTCACACACACCCATACCAAAAGATGATGACACTTTTAACCAAGGGATAGCAACATTGTCATTCAGGTCTTACATTGTAAGTTTCTCCATTCCTCCCAAAGCCCTATTTTCCCAAATGAAGGATGGAATAGAGCCACTCAATAAATTGTTTGCAATCGACCTGCCATGGGGAATAGTTTACCAAATAAAAATCCAATTATTTTATTAACAGTTTAATTTATTTACTGATATTAACTAGTAAATTTAAAATTTTATGGTTGAGATAAATGCAATCTCAAATTCAGATTTATATGGAATAATTTACAATAACATTAAATTATAGAAGTAAAAACGAAAGGAGGGAAAACAAAGGGACACTACTCAGAGTCTTTGAAGATCATGAAGATCTGAAACCGAAAAGTTGGAGGGAATTGCTCCGGTAAGATGGTTGTGAGATAACAAGCTGAGCATATTGCTCAAATAATTGATATCATAAGTCAAGGGAATTGCGGGTATAAACTATCTTTAAAAATTGACAAACATGTCTGTAAATATTTTGCAATATCTGGATATTAATTCAAACGGAAAAAAATAAATAACAATAAAATAAAAGAAAAAAGAAAAAATAATGACATCTTGTTCAGAAGATGGAGAATCTTACATAGTCGTGATATTTTCAGAAAACCTATCTGGAGGTATGGTTCCATTTGGCTGATTTGAACTGACATCTCTGAAAGTTATATAAACAAACACATCTGAAATTTATATAAAGTAAAACATGAAGAAAGTATAAGTAGCTAGTGGATTTGCTATGATGAAAAAAAGAGAAAATTGTATTCAGCCTAGTGCATTTATTTATTTCTGATTTAAAAGCCATACTTGATCATGGTAAAATGATTCTAAAAAGGGGGAAAAATAATAAAGTAACTTACAGATAAAGGAGGTTTGGTATTTGGCTAAAATCAGGAATTGGTCCTTGCAAGCTGCAGTTCCTAAGGCTCCTGGAAAATCCAACCAATACACAAATATTATCAATCTTGCCATGAAATGTCACATGACATGTGAATGTGCATACTCCTTGATTGCCATCTTGCAAGTGTACAAAGCATCTAAGAACATGAAAGGTTTGTTATATCTGAATAAGATAATGGAGACACTTTACAACTTGAGCAGACTACATAAAAATGATATGGAACATTAAATGGTAAAGGGCTAATCAAGGAAATCCTAACTTGTTCAGTGTACCAGTTGCCTTGAAATTTTAGAAAGAAGCAATGAAATACCTCATGGCACCTTAGTTGGATTAAAACCAACAACACTTCTAAGGGTGAGTTTGTTTCCACTTTTTGGGAAATGGCTTTTTGAAAAAGTGGCTTTTTCAAAAAAAGCAGTATGAAAAAGTGTTTTTTCAAAAAGCTCAGTGTTTGGTAAAAGCTATTAAAAAGTGCTTTTTAAAAAAGCTGAGTGTTTGGCTAGCACTTATAAAAGTGGCAATTTGAGGGCTAAATTACTAAAAAGGACAATGTCTATATAAAGAAAATTCTTTGTTTTAATTACCTCTTTTAATGCAAGTTATGGACACAATATTTTCACAAAAATTTCACAATAAAGTCTATATAACAAGTTGTTAATGGTAGGAAAAAAAATGTCACTAATAGATCTAAATAAGAACTAATAACAACTTACTATGTAAGTTTTATTATGAAATTATTATAAAAATATTCTGTCAATAGTACTATTTTTTTTCTAAAGAAAAATAGTACTAACTTAAAAAGTTTAGAGATATAATAAAATGTCACAACAATATTAATTTAAAATTAATCTTTGTAAAATAAAATTTTATTAACACTTATTTTTTAAATGAGTTGTTCTAGTACCCAAAATTTTTTCTCTACCACATACCCTGTAACATCACAGTTATGAAAAAAAAGTTGTAAAATAATGTGGGTTCCTACTCGTATATTTTCTTCCCGTTGCTTTATCCAAACCCAAAAAATCTTTTTTTTTTTTTCTTCCACTTTTTTCTCATCCACACATTCACTTTGTCCTCATCTTCTTATCTCCTTTTCTTTTACTTTCCTCCACACAAAAGCCACAGACACACACACACAAGTCTGAGATGAGATGCCACAGCACAGAAGAAGAAGAAGCAGCAGCGCAGCATAGCAGAGCAGCACAGCACAGCACAGCAGCACAGTAAATAAAAAAAAATAGAGAAGAGAAGAGGAAGAAGCAGCACAGAAAAAGAAACCCAGCAGCACAGAAGAAGAAGAAGAAGAAGAAGAAGAAGACGAGATGCCGCAGCACAGCAGCATAGAGGAGCAGGAAAAAAAAAATTATGGGCAATTTAGGAAAAAAAAAAACCCACCAACGGTAATATTTGTTTTGAGTCTAAACGTGTTTGTGCGTTTTGCAAAATGGAGCTCAGAGCTCCATTTTGCAAAAGCACGTTTTCTTCACAAATTCAAAACACAGCTTTTTGTAAAAAGCTGCGTTTTGAAACTTACCAAACGGACTTTTTGGATTGGAGGTTTCAAAACGGGCGTTTTGGGGCTGAAAAAGTGGAAACAAACAGGCACTAAGTTGAGTAACTTCCCATTTGTATTCCTCTTCAAATGCCAATGAGCTATAGCTCAACTGGCACGTCATTCTCCCATAATAATGGGATGGAAGGTGAGGTCATGGATTCAAGACCGACCGAGTGCATGTCAGTGTCACTTACCAATAGAAAAGCATTTGCTTTCAATCAATGTTGGAATAATTTATGTATTATCCCAACAAAATGTAAACCACTCTATCTTATATTACTTCTTATTTTGCTAGTATTTTCCTCCTTTATTTCAGGTTTTCATCTTTTTGGGGGGGGGGGGGGGGGGGGGGGGGGGGGGCTCAGAGGAACATAGCTTATTTAATCATTAAGTCCCCAAAAAAAAACCAAAAATTCAGCCTTACTCTTCAAGGCTAGCACCATGCTCCACCTTTACTTTTGCTATAATTAGCAGGAATTGTAGTCCCATTGAAGTTATTGTTACCCAATTGACTGCAAAACAAAGAAAATGAGAGTACTAAGAAACTCGAAAAAAGATTACTTGAGTAATCTTACATTGTAGAAAAAGGAAATTTTAGAAAATTATAGCCTTGTTAAAGATGAAAAGCAAAATAAATAAATAAATAAATGTAAATATATTTATGTATAAACAAATATATGTATGTTCTAGGAAAGCGAAAACCATACTATATCTGTAAATTTGGCAGTTTGAAGAACTCTTCTGGAAGATATCCTGTTAAGTTGTTATTATCAAGAAGGCTGCAAGTTGAAGATGGTCACTCACCTAACAGATAACTCAAATGAAATTTAAGAATATGACCAAATACTTACAAGTGAGCAAGACTCAGTAATCTGTATAGCTCAGGCGGGATTTGCCCACTGATCAAATTATTGTTCATATGACTGCTCATAAAAAAGAAAAAGTAAAAGGGTTAGTCATTGTCGAACTGATTTTAGACAGTATAGCATCAGGAACACACTCACAAGTGCTTCGTTTTATTCAAGTTTGCAAATGATTTAGGTAGTGGTCCTGATATTTGGTTTTGGTCAATTTGTATTCTGTCCAGGTTTGGAAGATAACCAAGCTGTTCCGGTAAGGGACCTGTTAATTGGTTTCCATTCAGAAGCCTGGAAACACAGAATAGCACATATAGAATTAGAGACAAAGCAAATGTACTGCAAAATTAAAATACCAAATATTTAGAAAAATGCTGACATCTAAAGTAAATTAGACATAAGGATTATCTCCTATACTATTTAAAACTCAAAGACTTTAAAGGCATGAACTAGCAAATCAGCATTTCTTAACAGTACAAGTATATAATTAATCATCTAATAACAATATCTAGTATCTAACTTATTCAAGATAGAAGTTGCTCAACTTACAAGAGTTCCAAAGAGGTAATACTGCCTATCTCCTTTGGTATACTCCCACTAATGTTGTTCCACATAAAATCCCTTCAACAGAGTAGATAGACAAAAATATATCAGTAAGATAAGTAACCAATACTACCATGGGATTCTAGAATATTGAGTGAAAGAGGCCTCCGAAAACTGTGATTCAGATAAAGATATTTGTATCACAAAAAATCAGCCTTCAGTCATCCTTGGCCTTACAATATTTTCAAATTTGATAAGCGGCCGAGCTCTGGTGATAAAGTTCCTGACAAATTCATACGCAGTAGTACCCTGTAGAGAAGCAGCCTAAAACAATATTATTAAAGTGCCATTGCTAAGTCTTCATAAGAAAAGCCTACAATTAATAGCCAAGTTTTCTCAAAGCTTAATAGTCTTATGTGTGAATTTGTGACTGGCATCTAAATCAAATATAATGATAGGCATTACATAACAATGTGTTCGTAGGCGATAAATTATAATATATCAATAAATCAAAAGATCACGAAGATAAATTTTAAACTCATTAGGAGATGCTAGCGAACATTGAGAGATATGTGGATAATATATCCTGTCCTAATAAATTTCTTTTAATCTCAAATGAACTACATGATTAAGGAAGTTTGTTCCCTGCACCCATAAATGAGTAAATATAAAAGAGGAATAATATACATCTCATCATGTGAGGGGGAGAAAAGAAAAAAAGTAAGAAAAAAGTGTTCTAAGCGAAAGAAAATATGCAACATTATTCATGTCAATAATGCTCTCTGATAGAAATAAAAATCACAAAAGATTAAAATCATACAATCGTTGAACATGTAGATATCCACCGTCTAATGTTGTATTGTAGCAAAGAACCATTGTCCAATTTGATGTACATGGATCTCCTCGATCCCAATCACTCAGATTCCCATTAGGATCTATCAAACTGCTCTTGATGGCCCTCAAAGCCCTCACTACAAATTAATACAAATGTTAATCACTGTTTCATCAACATCTTTGATGGTACTTGTGTTTCCATAATTCTAGTATCTTAAAAATATGCATCAATGTTGTTAGCAGCCTCTTGAGGCATAGACAATCAATGAATCAAATAACCTCTACAGCTCAACTATATGCAACAATAACCACTCCCGACTTCAGTACGTGAATATTTGACATGTGAAATTACAATAAAATAACTTATTAGAGAGTTCATGAGTAAAATTTCAGAAAAACGTGTGAATGCCCATTGTGAGAACTCTAAACAAGCATCCCCTGTAGAACTTAAGCACAAAAGAAGCTTGTGAATCATGAAATCCAAAAGAGCAACAAAATAAAGAAAATTCACCTTATTCGGGGTTGGTAATCGGATTCTGAGCTCCAATGAGAAGCAAAGAATGACACAACCATGCAACAATAAATAATCCAAACGTCCAAGCTTTTGACTGATACATCCCACTAACACATGGAAGCCCAAAACTCTAAAAATCCTCTTATTAGTACCCAAGACTATAAATTGTGGTAATATCCAAGTACTCCACCTGATAATGTAATACCCCAATTTTGTTTTTATGATTATCACCGTATCTTGTCACTTTTAATATAGAGTTGAGGTACTATATGTGGGTGCACAGTAAGACGGGAGTAGACAATTTTATGGTGCTACAAAATAAGTAAGAATATTAAAGTTTTAGTGCATACAATTTGGTGTTGCAATTAAAATAATAAATAATTAAATAAAAGAGGAGGATGTTTTTGGGCCTCTTGGAGACTAAAGAGATAAGTTAAGTGGGTTTCAAAGTCTAGCCCACTACCCACTAAGCCCACATCTTTGATGTGTTGAATATAAGGTAGAGGAAAGGATAATTAGGGTTTTGATAAGAAGGGTTTCATCACTAAGGAGGCTAGAAGCTGTATTTTTCCTTGGAGTTAATCAAAGAGGCAACCAAAGAATTTCAGGTATGATTATTCAACTGTTAGAATCAAAGAATCAAGAGTTTAGAATTTTATCATGGATTGCGAAATTCGATTCAATTATATAGCTTTACGTTTTCATTGGTTATATATATAAGCGATATTCACGTAAAGATCCGATTGTAAAACTCTAAATTATGGTACTTTTGTATTTTATGTTGTTTACCCGTTGAAATTGAGACAAAGGACTATATATATGTATTAGATTATTTCCTAAAGCTGAATACACGTTTTCATTGAATTGCCTACATATTCAATTTGAATATAGATTCCATGAGTTTAGCATTAAATCCTAAAGGTGGCCCTGTATCCTTACGTTTTTCAATGGGAATATAGATTTGAGGTCTAGGGTAATTTGGCTGCTGCTTCTCTAATGGTATTGTAAGGTTTGACCTAATGCAAGGAAACATAATTGGCCTTTGTGTATATGGCTTGCACGTTGCCCACTGTGCATCCCTAGAACAAGTGATATTTTTTGCCATCAAATTTCCTTTCGGATATATATATATATATATCAAGTCCTATTAGATTTGCCAAGTTTTCTTTGATTATAAAATAATAGGTTCGATTAACGTTTTCTTTGGTTATATACATTAGGATGGTTTAACGTTTTGTTTGGGATTTTATATTAAATCCTAGGTCAATGATATTTTGGCAACTGCCTTCCTTATGGCAATATGAGTTTCGATTAATTCAAGGGAATATTATTGGTTAGAATATCATTGGTTAGAGAAGCTTTATTATAGTGTTAAAAGGATTATTAGTTCAGCAAAGTTTAAATCCTAGTGAGCCTTTTTATATAGTTCTATAGGCTTTATATATGGTAGAGGATATTAAGTATATTTTCATGATTGATTATAGGTCCTATTTAAGAGTGTTTTGAGGCTCTTTGGAGGTTGTTTTGGCTGGAATTTCAGAGTGATTCAAGCACTGTAAGTAATTATGCATAATATGCACAAGTTTCGTCATTTAGGTTCTTAGATGTCAAAGGTTTTCAAAAGTTATATTTTTTTTAAGCTTACGTTTTCTAAAGTTTATCGAAAGCATTTTTACATCATTGAAAGAGAAACTTCGACTTTTAAATAATGTTTTAAAGAGAAACTTTGAATTTTAAATAACGTTTTGAATGTTCGAATCTCATTAAAAAGATGATTTCTAAATTAAACTCTTTTCAGAAAATAATTGAGTTTCAATGTAAGTTTTCTAAAAGGGTTCTTGTTCATTAAGTTTATTTGAAACCAAGTGATTTCAAAGTCATATTCCAATTTTTTTTTTCAAAAAGTATTTAAAACGTTTCTTTAAGCAAAATTGAATTTTCAGCTTTACGCAAGAATTATAAAATATTCATATAAACTCTTCAGTTCTTATCCATTCCCTAAGAGAGTCAAGCATCTTTTGATTTATGTTCCATTCGATATTGTGATCTTTAGTATGCTCCGGTATTTGGAAATAATTGTTAATATCAAGTAAATTATTATATTTTGTATAAACGTTGTTTTGTGATATGTGATATGTGATCCAAAATAAGTGTTTTTTTTAGAATTGATCAGATATATCAGATATATGTGTAAATCCGCTCACAGGATTGTATGTGAGAATATGTGTTAATCCCTCACCAGCAGGGGTTAGATGTTGGTATCCGTTCACAGGATTATATGTGAGAATATGTGATGTGTATATGTGGCACTGTGCTCTGATCAATTATATGTATGTGTTTACTAATGATTTTAAGATGTGATTACATATGTATTAAATGATTCGTTGTATGTTTTTTTTGGAATAACTATTTTTGATATCATTGAATGAGTTTGGGAAAGATCAAAATACTCGTGCTTTGCTTGACTCTATTCCGTTGTGTATTCTGTGTAATTACTTACTAGATGTGTGGCTCACCCCATCAATTACCATTTTCATATTAAAGTTTAGTTGGAGAACTAAACCATTGGATTGCTTCGTAAGGTGCAAGGTAGAGCGTGGGAGTTTTTAGGCGAAGTCAATAATACTTGAAGCCTTAAAGGATTATTAGTTATTTTTCTTTATTCCGCTTTAGATTTCACAGAATTTTGGAGATTACTCTAAATTGAGGATTTTAGTATTGTAAAAGATATATTAAGATCATTGTTTATTTGGAGTTTATTGAATTATGTTTAAATTAATTATGTTTATTGAGTTGTGTAAGTTCGGCAAGTTAGTCATGCATCAAAATTCATATTCTATGGATTTGGGTCGTGACAGATAATGTGAAAGAACTATCAAATTCTAAAATAACTAAGGTAAATAAATGAATAATCAAAGAACTCAACAGTGAGTAAAGTAGAGCAAAAATCTCCAACTATTAGGGAATAAAATCAGAGAATCACTCAAGATTGAGACGAAACAAAGCAACCAAATTGACAACAAATTGTGCATATTAGGGTTGACCCAATAGGGAGAGAGAGGTATCTATCAGTACCAGTTACTAGAATAAGACTAAAATGTTGAAAAACCAGAACAATGCAAGTGGACAATATAAGCTGCAATTGATTATTAACCAGAGAATACAATTTGAAGTTTGAAAAATGAGATGCAAAGAATGACACAACCATGCAACAATAAATAATCCAATAGTCCAAGTTTTTGACCGATACATCTCATTAACGCATGGAAGCCCAGAACTCTAAAAATCCTCTTATTAGTACCCAAGACTATAAATTGTGGTAATATCCAAGTACTCCACCTGATAATATGAAAGACCTATCAAAACTCATGCTATTAAATTCTAAAATAACTAAGGTAAATAAATGAATAATCAAAGAACTCAACAGTGAGTAAAGTAGAGCAAATATCTCCAACTATTAGGGGGATAAAATAAGAGAATCACTCAAGATTGAGACGAAACAAAGCAACCAAATTGACAAAAAATTGTGCATATTAAGGATGACCCAATAGAGAGAGAGAGGTATCTATCAGTAGCAGTTACTAGAATAAGAAGACTAAAATGTTGAAAAACCAGAGCAATGCAAGTAGACAATATAAGCTGCAATTGATTATTAACCAGAGAATACAATTTGAAGTTTGAAAAATGAGACCTTGACAATAGTTGTATCTTCCTGACCAGGTCGCCATAATAACTAGCATTCAAGTTGTTGATGGTGATCACAGCCATCTCTGTCAGTCACCAAAGTTTTTCGTGTTAGTTTTAAAGGTAGCGGTAACAAAAAAATCAATGCATGTTAAATTTAAAAATAGACCCAAAAAGAGGAAGCTCTGTAACTCTGAGACTGAAAGTGAGACTACAAAAAGCTACCGTCAAATCCTGACGTTCCCAGTCTCGACCAACAAGGTGAGTCAGGCCGCAATGCACCGTTGCAGAATCCAAAACAATCCCTGTGGTGGTTTTCTCGATAATCTTGTTTAATGGTGAATTTCCAGGATTTGTTTGGTTGCCAAGAAACCAACGGGAAAAGTAGGGAGTGATTTAGCTAAATTGCTAAATTTTTAGCAATTTAGCTCTACCAAAAGTTACTTTATCTATTTTAGCTACACACATACTACAGCAGTGGATCTATTTTAACTTTCAACATAATAAAATAATATAAACATAACAATAAACTAATACATCCCTACAATAAAATAATATATTCCACTACTAAAAAATATACACTACAACCACCTCATCCACCGACCACAACCACCACCACTACCACCACCACCACCACCACCACCACCACCAGTGGTGGTCCACAGCAGAAAAAAAAAAAAAAAAAAAGAACAGATCAGCGACGTGGTCCACAACCACAACCACCACCACCACCACCAGCGGTGGTCCACAGCAGAAAAAAAAAAAAAAAAAAAAAAAAAAAAAAAAAAACAGACCGGCGACATTGTCCACAGCCACGCCCACAACCACCACCACCGGTGGTCCACAGCAGAAAAAAAAAAAAAAAAAAAAAAAAAAAAAAAAAAAGAACAGATCGACGACGAGCTTGGGGTGAGACAAGGGAGCTGGCCGGCCAGTGAGCTAGAGAGAAAAAAAAATGAGGAAGAAAGAAGAAAGAAGAAAGAAGAGCGGAACAGATTGGCCGGTCCAGGGAGATCGGCGATGGGCTTGGGGCGAGACGAGGGAGCTGGCCGGCCGGTGAGCTAGAGAGAAAAAAAAATGAGGAAGAAAGAAGAAAGAAGACCGGAACAGAGAGGCCGGCCCAGGGAGATCGGTGATGGGCTGGGGGTGAGACGAGGCCGGCCGGTGAGCTAGAGAGAAAAAAAAATGAGGAAGAAAGAAGAAAGAAGAGCGGAACAGAGAGGCCGGCCGGTGAGCTAGAGAGAAAAAAAAAATGAGGAAGAAAGAAGAAAGAAGGGAAGCCGGAGAGAGAAAGAGAGAGTGAAAGAGAGAGTGTGATTTTTTTAATAGGGGAGGAGAGAGAGCGTAATAAAAAAATAATTTTTTTTTTAGATGTGTGCTACAGTGCACATCTATTTTTAGATGTGCACTGTAGCACTTTAGTTAAAAATATAAAGAATGACTCCACTGTTGTGGGTCATTCTTGTTATATCAGTAGAACTAAAATAGCAATATAACTATTTAGCTCCACTGCTACAAATGCTCTAAGTTAGCAATAAAAAATTTTGATTAAGTAAAGTAGTATCTCGAGTTTTAGAAACTCGAGATCTATATTAAAAATCGAGTCTCTAAGGTGCTGGGTGAGCTGGACAGAAAATACTACATAGATCTCGAGTCTTAAAGACTCAATTTCTAAAAAATTTTGATTAAGTAAAGTAGTATCTCGAGTTTTGGAAACTCGAGATCTATATTAAAAATCGAGTCTCTAAGGTGCTGGGTGAGCTGGACAGAAAATACTACATAGATCTCGAGTCTTAAAGACTCAATTTCTAAAAAGCAAAACCGAGTCTCCAAGACTCGATTTTGGTACTTGAGAAACATCAGAACTGAAGAAGAATGATTTGAATGACGAAGAGGACGATCTGAACGATGACGAGGACGATCTGAACTGAAGAGGACGACGAGAAACATCAGAACTGAAGAAGAACGATCTCGACGACGAAGAGGACGATCTGAACGATCTGAGTGGGACGATCTAAACGACGACATCGAAGAACTCATCTGACGACAAAGAGAGGAGGACGATCTGAACGACGAAGAGAGGACGATCTGAATGACAAAAAGAGGAAGAGAGGAACGATTGGACGATCTGAACGATCTGCACGAAGAACTCAGAAGATCGTTCATGTTCGTGTTCTTCTTCTTCTTCTTCTTCTTCTTCTCCTCTGTGGATCTGTTCGTTTTCTTGCAATGTCTGGAACTCGAGTCTTAGAGACTCGAGTTCTTCTTCTTTTCTTTTTCTTCTCTTCTGTGGATCTCTTCGTGTTCTTGCAATGTCTGGAACTCGAGTCTTAAAGACTCGAGTTCCACGTGGAGTTTATGTCCACATCAATCAAGTCAGAAGTTTGGAACTCGAGTTTTTAAAACTCGATTTGCTATTGAATTCGAGTTTTAAAAACTCGAGATGCTAGTTTTTCATTTTCTTTCGCAACTTGTCAAATAACAAAATTCTCCTAATAATAAAGTTAAATGGAAAAAAAATTCGGGAGGGTGGTGGGGGAGTTGGGGGCACTGGGTAAAGAAGGGGGAGAATGTGCAGAATAGCAGCGTGAGGAAGAGCAATATAATAAATTAGTAATAAAAAAATTTGATTAAGTAAAGTAGCATCTCGAGTTTTAGAAACTCGAGATCCATATTAAAACTCGAGTCTCAGAAACTCACTTTGCGAGACTTTGAGCTGATGATTTGGACAGAAAATGCCACATAGATCTCGAGTCTTTAAGACTCGAGTTCTAAAAAGCAAAACCGAGTTTCTCATACTTGATTTTGGAAGGACTGAAAAACCAGGAAACTGAGAAATGACGAAGAACCAGCGACGAATGAAGAACCCAGAAGCTGAGGACGATCTAACGACGAACCAGCGACGAATGAAGAACCAGGAAACAGAGATACGCTTGTCTCCGCCGATGGGTTTGCCGATCGTCAATCTACGGTGCATTCACGATCTCCATGGGTGCGTTCACGATCTCTTCTTCGTCTTCTTCTTCTTCTGTTTTTTTATCTTCGTGGATCTCTTTGTCTTCCTCACGATCTGCAAGAAGAAAGAAGAAGAAGACCCACGACACACACAAAATCAGTCTCCGATCCCGGTCATCACGATCTCTTCTTCTTCTTCTTCTTCTTCTTCTTCTTCTTCTTCTTCTTCTTCTTTTCTTTTTCTCCGTGGATCTGTTAGTGTTCATGCTCTGTCTGGAACTTGAGTCTTAGAGACTCGAGTTCCACGTGGAGTTTTTTATCCACGTCGGTCAGTCAGAAGTCTGGAACTCGAGTTTTTAAAACTCGATTTGCTATTGAACTCGTGTTTTTAAAACTCGAGATGCTAGTTTCCCACTTTCTTTTGCATCTTGTCAAATAACAAAATTTTTCTAATAATAAAGTTAAATAGAAAAAAAATTCGTAAAGAAGGATTTGGTTTGGATAAAACATGTCATGACAAAAAAAAAATTATATTTAACTTTTATAGAGGTTAAATTTTTTTAAAAATATAAATGAAATATATATCAAATAAATAAATTTATACACACACACACACACACACACACATATATATATCACAATGTTTAGCTAAAAAATTTATTGTGGTCTAAGACTACAACTTTACTTAATAAAATAAATATTATTATATATTCTGAAATTTATCCATCGAATTGCATGTTTTTATGCTCTTAATATGCATGTCAAATTTTATGTTAATCGAATATTATTTACTATAGACATGTTTGGTAGACTGTAATAAACGCTGTAATATAATAGTTATTCTTATGGTTTAGTTATACTTTAGTTTGGTTATGTTTTTATTATAAGAAATAGTCATTCTTTATGAATAGATATTCTTCAAAATAAGAAATAACTATTCCTTTTTAAATGGTTGTATTAATTATTTCTTAGTAAGAGCAATAATTTCAAAATTAATATATTTCCAAATAAACAAACTTTCCATATATATCTAACAATTATAAAAATAAAAAAAACATAAAAAATAACACATATCTATCTTAAATTTAAAAATAATAATTTTTAAGGAGATATAATTTTATAAGTAAGATATTTTCTAAAATAAATGTTAAGTTTCATTCTAATGTTATAACTCACAATCAAACTAATGAATAAGTTTAGTAATTACATTACAACACACTTTATTACTAGTAATAAAAATTACAATTCATGTCGTAATCTCCATTCAATATACAAAATGTACCCATATGATTTATAAACTTATATTTATGCATAATTTTAAATTACAAAAATTTGCAATTTTGTAATTTAAAAAATTTATTGATGACATAGTTTTTTTTCTTAAATTTTCTAATAATTTTGCAAGTATGGAGGATATAAAAATAAAATGTAATCTAATGATAGATTTGTTAATATTAAAATTCAATAAAAAAATATTAAGCAAGATTGTAGTATGAGGTTATATCAATTTTATAGCTAAACTTTATCCGTATGTTTATATATATATATATATATATATAATCTTTTTTATTGAGAATATATCTATTATTTTTTGGGTAAACTGCAAATTACATTTCTGAAGTTTAGGGGTGTTTGGATTTTGCATCATAATATTTTAGAATTGGATTTTACTCCCTAAATTTAAAGGAGTGTTTGGATTTCACTTTTTTAAGTTTGGGGTATTTTCGATTTTACACCCTAAAATCTCAAAATTTAGGGGTATAAAAGCAAAAATAAATATTATGCAATAAGATTTTTGATGTTACAAGTTTGAAATCTATGTTTTTTTTAATAAATTTAGATTTAGAACAGGTACTCTCAACCCAAACATATATTTTCCTCAAATGTAAGTGCATAAAAATGGACAAAAATTGATACCAATGGACCAAGTAGAATGAAGTGGACAGAATATAACAAAATGGGAACAAGGTGGACCGAACGAATTGACAGATTAGGATCAAAATGGACATATGGATCAAATAGGAACAAATAGGACCGAATAATACCAAATTGGATCGAATAGGATCATATTAGAGTGAAGTGGACATAATGGAATGAATAGGACCAATGTGGTCCGAATAAAACCAAAGTGGACTGAATATGAGCAACGTGAGCCAAATAGAACTGAAGTGAATAGAATAGGATCAATTTGGACTGATTGGACCCAATAGGAAAAATGTAGACCAAATAGAACCAAAATGGACCAAAGAGGACAAAATTAACCGAATAGGACTGAAGAGGAATATAACTTTTGAACATTTATCATATTTACTCCAATTTTATGACTCATATTTCTAATTTATAACCTTTAATTTTTTTAACTTAAAACTGAAGAGTTTAACCCAAATATAATAAAATTTCATACTTTTCAACCCAAAAATTAAGGGGGGAAAAAAAGAATTCTTTAGCTAAACTTGAAAAGGCCACTTACAAAAACAATCAATTTAAGGTTCAATTAGTCTAAAATGGACCAAAAGGAACCGAAATTGACCAAGTGGACTGAAGTTGACTTAATTGGACAAAATGTGACAAAAGTATACCTAATTTGACCAAATAATAATTGTTTAATTTTTAGGGTGAACAACTTGTAAGTTTGTTTAGACCCCTTAAACCCAAACAGATTAACCTAGATAATTAGCCAAGTGATTAACTTAGGTAAATTAAACAAATCTAGGTTAATACAAATATATCATATCATGTAAAAGTGCGGAATAATAAAGAACACATGATATGATGACCCAAGAAAACCAAACTGATAAAAAACCTGGGGAGGATTTAACCTAGCTATCCTCAAGGTAAAACGAATTTACTATGAAAGAATCGAAGTTTACACAATAGAAACTTAGACCACTAACATCCTATTGCTACCTGCCTGTGGGAAACTTACTACCATGACCACGTGACAGCTCCGAGACCACGGACTCTTTCTTTCCTTGAATTCTCAGCAAAGTACAAGCACACCTGCTTGTATATCTTGAAGCTCTTTAATTCTGCAACTGTATGATTTACCAATCTCTTGACATGAATCTAGAGTTTGGAAACCCTAAGTGTATGTGAAGGTAAACACCTCTAGATCTAACAATTAGATTCACAAACACAGCAAAACAGAACTCTAAAAACGTGGCTAGGGTTTTCCCTTATATACTTAGGGCAAAACATGAAACCCTATACATTAAATGGGCTAGGGCTGAGTTGGAAAATTCTGCAGAAAAAACATTCTGTACGACTTTTGATCGGTCGAGTCTAATTCTCGATCGATCGAGCCAAGTAGAAGTGCATAGTAAATTCTGCAGTAACTCGATTCCAACTTTACATAAAAAGCCATACTTTGAGCAAGTCTACAACAAGACTAAAGATTGTTTTGATCATGGTTTGCTAACATTACAAATTGAAATTCTAATACATTAGTTCCTAATTCCTTAGAATCTAACAAATTCCCCCTTTGGCAATCCGTGACGAAACACAGACTTAACAAAAAGCTCAAAATTTACAAAATAATCAGCTCATAACAATAGCCACTAAACAAATTCAACCTAACTACTATCTAACAATTGCAAAAGTAGACAGCAGCACGACTGAATCAACTTATATATTCCTGTAACACTTAACAAACACATAAACGCATGTATAAAAAATACAAGTAACATAAAAAATCTTCTTGATTTCATAAAACACAAAATAAAGACATATATCATGAATAACATCATAAATATAGATCGATAAGCAATGTAGCATAGTGAAACAAGAAACATATACATAAAAATGTATCTCAAATATATCTCCACTATCATGAACCAAAAATGTAAATACACAGTGAAGCACCTAGATACAATCTAAAAGACTCCACAAGCTCCTTAGTATCACAAAAAAAAAAAAAACAAAAACTCCCCCTAAGACAAAAATCTCCCCTACAAGATATGTACTCCACAATAGAATGTACTCCCCTTTTTTGTGACGAATTGCCAAAGGACACTCACTCATCATCAAAAGGAGGCGGCGGAGGAGAACGATGAAAACTCGCCAAATCCGCTCTCAAAGCACGAAGCTCATCAAGTACATCCACTAGAAACTGACCATGAGCCGCTTGAACGGTCATGACAGTGTCCAAAGTCCGACGAATATCAGAAACATCCGAAGGAGAAGGTGGAGGAACATCAGCAGCAGCAGGATCAGTAGACGTCTTCGCTGCAGGAGCATCTGTAAAAGAAGAAAGAGGTAGAGTGACACCAGAAAGCTCTACCCTATGACGCTTAGAGCTAGCTCAAAGTTGAGCAGCCCTTTGCCTCAGAAAGGTAGCACCTATAGGAGCAATAATGTGAACGGGCTCAGAAGCAAGAAAATCACCTAAACCTAGATAAAGAAGAATCCTATGAATAAAGACAGGAAAGAATAAAGCATGAACCGTAGAACTACTCCGATGCACTTCGTTCAAAGAACGAAGAAACAGATGAGGAAAACTGATAGGAGCATCAGTGACAAGAGCATACAAAAACACACATCGCTCAATAGGGATGGTGTGGAGATGAGAAATAGGCCATAAGGAATGACATGCAATCCTAAAGAAAAGATAATGAAGTTCAGAGAGCTCAGCAGATGTGATCCGAGGATCAGAACCCCACTAGATAGAACATCCAGTGATGTAGGACATCACGTCATCAACAGGCGGAGACTCATCATAGGGAAAGACCGGATGATCAACAATAGGCACCCTAAGAGCACCAGACACTACCGAAGGGGTAATGCGATACTTCAGACCTCGTAACCAACTCTTAACTAGAGTGTTGGTATCATAGATGTGGATAGAGAGGTTCGAGTAGAACTCCCTAATCAAGGTAGCTGGAGGCGGATGATCAATATCTAACAAAGGTAACCAACCCTGATGCTTAAAATTACATCTCACCTCAGGATCAACCTTATCTAGAATGACCCTATGCTCACCACAAATATGACGCCTAAGGTTAAGGGTTTCAAATGTCTCTTGGTTCTTCTCACTAGGAAACCGATCACTATCAAAGGAAGGTGAAGGGTCAAAAGTCTTATGAGCTCTAGTTTTCCTAGGCATAATGCTAAGGACAGAAAAGAGAGACACAGAAAGAAAGAAACAAAAACAAAAATCAAGGGCAGACTGCAAGTTAGCACAGCAAAAATAATAGAATTAATAATTCTATATGATGCATGAACAAGATATGCAAATGATGCATGAACTAATGCAGTGACACAGTTCAAATATGATCCAAATTCACAAAATTGACTTGAGCAAGAAATTTTTATCAAAAATTCCCAATTTTCAAAAACCCAATTTTATAAAACACAACAAATTGAGATATTGATCAACACAACAGTTATAAAACTCAATATAATGATCAAATTAATCAATCTAACAAGCCAATTTCATCAATTTATATCAATTTGAACAAAACCCCCAAATTTCGGAATTTACAAGCCCTAGATTTTCAAAATTTTCATAAAATACCAAATTAACCAAATTAAACCACTTGTAATACTAGCACATGGTGTCCCCACAAAAACCCATTGATTTATTGTGATAGAAAACAAACAAAATCAACACAAAATCAAAAAGAAAAAAACCCGAAAATACCCATTAAATGCATGATTTTATGCATGAAAAGCTGAAAATAAAAACAAAAGGAGGGGCAAAATAGTTTTACCGGCCTTGGGAGAGTGATTCTTTGCAAAAAGAATGGAGGAAAACGACAAAAATAGCAGAAAGTTGGCTTGACCAACTGGTGAGAGACAAAAAGAGTTGAAAAGTTTTTGAAATAATGAAGAACACGTGAAGAAAGGCTCTTTTTAAAAAACTTCTCAACCCGATTTTCGATCGATCGAAAAATAGATTCGATCGTTCGAAAATCCTTCGATTGATCCAAAACCAATCGAGTACCGATCGAAGCACCCCGAAACTTTCCAGGGATTTTAAAAACATTTTTGATCGGTCGAAAAACATGTTCGATCGATCGAAATTCTGGAAAAACAAATTTTTGAAAAACAAACCAATTTCAGTGCTGAAACTCCTCAAAGCATCAAATTTTATGAACAAAATGCATGAGTATGAGATAAAATGTTTTTCAAAAAAACACATGTAATTATCCCAGATCTCCCAAAACAAGATTTTCTTATAGATTTCCTAAAAAAAACTCAAACAGCAAACATGTTCTGCATCAATTTCAAGAAATTTTCAAACTTGGTTGGTCAGACCAAGAATCACACAATAACATGTACATAGTTTAGCAGATAATAACTTGTATAATGTGTGCAACTAGTAGAAGCTTGAGAAACATGTGAGGTGATATGCACATAGTGATTTATCACAATTTCTACGAAATTCATCACACGAATTTGAAAGAGACTATAACTTAATGAGTTACATCATATAACTCTCATATCTTCTAGAATAAAAGTTTGCAATCATGTAAGTTTCTTGATTTGCCTCATAATTAATATCAATTTTAATTGATCAGAAACTTATTAACAAAGCCGGGATAATGTACACATCAATTTTATTTGAATTGTGAATTTATTATAGCCCAATAATGTACACACCAATTTTATCATTTTAACAGAAGCTACACCTTATGTTCTTTTTGTGCATGTGCTACACTTTTTCAAGCACAAAATCTTATGATATGCACTAAGGTGTTCATGATTGGCTTATAAACAGTTATGGGATGGTTATTTATATCTTTCTCAAAAAGTTCAAGTCCGACAATCAAAGACATATGATTTCAAGATCAAGATCAAGTGATCAACAACTATAACATCTTCCCACACAACATACACTACAAAAATTTCAGCTAGTAAAGTGCAGTAAAATAAGTGCATCCAAGCTAAACAAGGTACAAAAACATATTATGCAAAATAGATTGACAAACCTTGTCTTCAAATTCAAGAAAAATATAGCAAAAACACATTTTGCAAATTTTTTTTTTAAAGGAAATAAACAACCTAAAATGAAATGCATGAATGTTATGTAACGCAAATCCTAAAAAAATGGTCACAAAAGATAGAACAATGAAGCACAAGGACCATGAAAGTTAAGAAAGACTTAAGGACAAAGAATCACACCAATAACTTGACGAAGAGTCTCAAACTTTCCTCTATTAGGTGGTTTGGTGAAAATATCAGCATTCTGACACTCAGTTGGAATATACTCAAGAGCAACAATTTTCCTTTCAACTAAATCCCTAATGAAATGATATCTAATCTCAATGTGCTTAGTCTCAGAATGTTGAACAGGATTCTTAGAGATAACTATAGCACTAGAATTATCACAATAAATAACCATAGTGTCCTGTGATATTCCATAATCACTCAAGATTTTTTTCATCCAAAGAAGCTGTGAACAACAACTTCCAGCAGCAATACATTCTGCCTCTGCTGTAGATAAAGAAACAGAATTTTGCTTTTTACTCATCTAAGCAACAAGATTTGCACCAACATAAAAACATTCACCAATGGTGCTTTTTCTATCATCAACATTACCAGCCCAATCAGAATCAGAAAAACCAGCAAGAAAGAGATTGGACTCTTTGCTGTAAAATAATCCATAATCACAAGTTCCAGCAACATATTTTATAATCCTTTTAACAGCATTTAAATGAGAAGCCTTAGGATTAGATTGAAATCTAGAACAAACACCCACACTAAAGGCAATATCAGGTCGGCTAGCAATTAAATACAAAAGACAACCAATCATGTTTCGGTATAATGTAACATCAACAGACTCACCTGATGGATCATTTGTTAATTTTGCATTAGCAGCCATTGGTGTCCTAGCATGTGCAGCCTTGTCAAGACCAAATCTCTTGACCAAATTTTGCACATACTTAGCTTGGTTGATGTAAATTCTAGCATCCGTTTGCTTTACCTGCAATCCCAAGAAATAAGTTAGTTCACCAACCATACTCATCTCAAACTTGGCCTTCATTTCATCTGTAAAAGATTGAGCAAGAGAATCATTAGTAGCACCAAAAACAATATTATCAACATAAATTTGAGCAACTACAAAATGATTCTTATCCTTTCGTATGAAGAGAGTGGTGTCAGCAAAACCTCTTTTAAAACCATGGTCTGTGAGATATGCAGTTAGTCTATCATACTAAGCCTGTGGAGCTTGTTTCAACCCATAGAGGGCTCTCTTCAAGTTGTAGACATCATCTGGCCTGTAAGGATCAACAAAACCTTTCGGCTATTCAACATATACCTCTTCTTGCAACATGCCATTTAAGAAAGTACTCTTGACATCCATTTGATACAGCTTAAAGTTCATATGACTTGCTATGGCCAAGAGAATCCGAATAGATTCCAATCTTGCTACAGGTGCAAAAGTCTCATCAAAATCAATCCCTTCTACCCGTGTGTATCCTTGAGCAACAAGCCTAGATTTATTTCTGATAACAGTTCCATGTTCATCTGACTTGTTTTTGAAAATTCACTTGGTTCCAATAATATTGACTCCCTTTGGTCTAGGAACCAGTTCCTACACATCATTCCGAACAAACTGATGAAGTTCTTCATGCATAGAATTCACCCAATCAGCATCTTGTAGAGCTTCATCCACTTTTTTCGGTTCAAATTGGGATAAATAGCATGAGTGAGTAATCACATTCAAAGTTTTGGATCTCAATTTCATGTTATCATTCAAACTCCCCAATATATTAGTAGCAGGATGGTTCAACTTAACTCTAGAGGATGGACCTTTAACTAATGATGTAGAAGTACCTTTCTGTTCTGATGAACCTTGAAACTCTCTCTGTTCTTGTTGAGTTTCATGAACTGGTGTAGATGGTTCTGAACTTGATGGCACAGAGGCTGTATCATTCAATAACATCAACTCTTCCTCAGTGTGCTTTCCCACATAATTTTCAGGTAGAGAGTCATCAACTTCCATAACCTGTTCTTGAACTGGAGATGCATTTTCTGAATGACCATCTGAATTTAATTCATCATTGATCACAACATTTGAAGACTCCATGACTGTTTTAGTTCTCAGATTGTATACTCTGTATGCTCTACTGGTGGAAGAGTATCCTAGAAAATAACCCTTGTCACTCTTAGCATCAAACTTTTCTAGGTTCTCTCTATCACGTAAAATGTAACAGTCACTGCCAAATATTCTGAAATATTTGACTACAGGCTTCTTTCCTCTCCAGAGTTCATAGGGAGTTTGCTTAGAGTTAGGTCTGAAATATATCCGATTGAAAGTGTGACATGCAGTGTTAACTGCTTCTCCCCAGAAAGATTTAGGCATCTTCTTGTTATGGAGCATGACACGGGTCATTTCTTGTACAACCCTATTCTTCCTTTCCACTATTCCATTTTGTTGTGGTGTTTTGGGTGAAGAGAATTCCTGATGTGTGCCTTGATTATTGCAAAAAGTAGCCAGTTTTGTGTTCTCAAACTCTCTTCCATGGTCACTTCTAATTCTGGCTATCACAGTTCCTTTTTCTACTTGCAATTTCTTACACAAATGGATCATCTTTTCAGGAGCCTCAGCTTTATCTTTCAAAAGTACAACCCATGTGAATCTGGTAAAATCATCCACAACAACAAGAATATACTTCTTTCCACCTAAACTCTGAATTTTGGCAGGACCCATGAGATCAATGTGCAGCAACTCCAAAGGTCTTGTTATTTGAACATCAGTTACAGACGGATGTTTGGACTTCACTTGTTTACCCATCTGACATGGTCCACAGATGCATTTTTCAATCTTCTCAAACTTGGGCAATCCAATAACTGCATCACATTTTGAAATCTTCTCTAATTGCTTGAGACTGGCATGTCCCAACCTTTAATGCCATAAGTCAACTTGATTGATCTTAGCACTGAAGCATTTGTTACTTATCCTTTGAGTGATACCATAACAGTTGTCAGCTGTCCTCACACCAACACACATACAGTCACCTCCTCCATCAAGTATTTCACATTCATGTTTAGTAAAGAACACATTCAGTCCATTGTCACAAATCTGACTTATGCTGAGTAAGTTAGCCTTCAACCCATCAACATACCAAACATCTTCAAAGACTAGTAATCCTGGAATATCCACAGTGCCAATGCTTCTAATCACAGATTTGCTTCCATCTCCAAATGTGACTGTTCCAATCTTTCCTTCGAAGAGTGTCTTGAACAAAGTTTTATTTCTTGTCATGTGCCTGGAACAACCACTATCCAAATACCAAAGACAAGAATCACATGCCTTTAAGGCAGTTAAAGCAGTATAGCACTTGTAATTATTATCATATGTGATTATACCAAGACACTCAAGAAAAATTTTAACACAAATGGTAAAAGACAAGCACACCAAGTAGACAATGTGACAAACTAATGAGAAGATTGTAGGGAAATCCATAATAACAGGGGTCAAGGATCAGCTTTAAGATCAAAAGATCAAAACACAAAAGCTACCTGCTCTGATACCACTTGTAAGTTTGTTTAGACCCCTTAAACCCAAATAGATTAACCTAGATAATTAGCTAAGTGATTAACTTAGGTAAATTAAATAAATCTAGGTTAACACAGATATATCATATCATGTAAAAGTACGGAATAATAAAGAACACATGATATGATGACCTAGGAAAACCAAACTAGTAAAAAACCTGGGGAGGATTTAACCTAGCTATCCTCAAGGTAAAACGAATTCACTATGAAAAAATCGAAGTTTACACAATAGAGACTTAGACCACTAACATCCTATTGCTACCTGCCTGTAGGAAACTTACTACCATGACCACGTGATAGCTCCGAGACCACAGACTCTTTCTTTCCTTAAATTCTCAACAAAGTACAAGCACACCTGCTTGTATATCTTGAAACTCTTTGATTCTGCAACTGTATGATTTACCAATCTCTTGACATGAATCTAGAGTTTGGAAACCCTAAGTGTATGTAAAGGTAAACACCTCTAGATCTAACAATTAGATTCACAAACAAAGCAAAACAGAACTCTAAAAACGTGACTAGGGTTTTCCCTTATATACTTAGGACAAAATATGAAACCCTATACATTAAATGGGCTAGGGCTGAGTTGGAAAATTCTGCAGAAAAAACATTTTGTACAACTTTCGATCGGTCGAGTCTAATTCTCGATATATCAAGCCAGGCAGAAGTGCATAATAAATTCTGCAGTAACTCGATTCCAACTTTACATAAAAAGTCATACTTTGAGCAAGTCTACAACAAGACTAAAGATTGTTTTGATTATGGTTTGCCAACATTACAAATTGAAGTTCTAATACATTAGTTCCTAATTCCTTAGAACCTAACACAACTTATGTTCAACAAATTTTAGAGAACAAATTATGCATTATATTACAGTTACAAAATAATTATTTATTCCCCCACATTGCATGGGTTTGTGACTAGCAATTGTAAAAGCAGCAGCCAAAAAACCTTCTCACAAAGTTAGATAGTATCAAAGAGGTCCTTAGTGCACATCTCTCTCTTGAACAAAAATGCTGACTAGAACTTGAGTAAAAGTCATGTGACGAAGACGTGATGCAAGGTGAATCGTTAATTCCTACTCACCAACATCAAAATGTGCTAAAAATCAGTATAATTTTTTTTTCCTAAAAATGTTTTAAACCCTAGAACATAGACTTACTAGTGTGATGAAAACTTGTATCTCTTTGCTCGAAATTAGTACCAAAAAAAGATCTCACATTATTTTGATCACATAATGCGATTTCAATAGCATATTGGCCAAATTTGTTGTCTCGAGTTCTTCTTCAAAAAAATTTCCTCAAAATGTGTCTAAAGAAAGTATTCTAAAAGTTGGCTTATATAGTAATTGAGATTTACAAATGGAATGGGATAATGTGGGTTAAGTGACAAAATTGGCCTAACCACAAGTGGGTTAAGTGCCAAAATTAGCTTAACCACAGGTGGGTTAAGTCTAATTTGAGCAAGATTTAGGTACCGTATTTAGGTGCTGTTTCTTAGTTTCATCTTTTAAGATTATACCATGTGACTTTTTTTTTTTATGAATGAAAGTGTATTTTTTAAGTAAAGTAGTCACATGACAAAATCTTAGGAAGAGAATCGGAACCTAAAGAAAAATACCTAAAGTATTATACATAAGTTTTGTCCCTTTAAATTCTTCTAATTTCCCCCCTAAAGTGCAATAATTTTCATTCTTTATAATTCGACATTTTTTTGATGAAATAATTTTGTATATAAATCGCATCACCCTCTAGGTAATTTTGTAATCGAAAATGTAACAATACCGAATTATGATAAACATAAATTATTACATTTTAGGGAAAAAAACAAAAGGGAAGAATTTTGTAAAACTTGGACGTGGAAAAAAAAAAAAGAAAAAAAGAAAAGAAAACAAGCAAATTCAATGGCAGTTTTGTAAAAAAGCAGAAATTTATGTATTTAAATGCACACAGCCCAACGGCTCTCTCACTCTCCCTGTCTCTCCAAGTATCAGTTTTGTAAAAACCCACAACGGCTCTCTCTCTCTCTCTCTCCCCAAAAATCCCAGAGGTCTCTCTCTCCACATTCTCTCCGCTCTCTCTTCTCTCCTGTCCCGGCCACACAACCGGTTCTCTCTTTCTACTCGGCAGGTTCTATCTCTCTCATTGGTAAGATCTTCGTTCTTTCTCTCCCTAGGTAAGATCAATCTCTCTCTCTCGCAGTTGATTTGGGTTTTCCTATCTGGGTTTTGTTTTGGGGTTGAATTTGAACGCTTTTGTACTATTCTCATGTGCTATTTTGATTATTTTTTTGTATAACAAGTTGTTATAACTATTCGGTGGCTTTTGATTGTTCGTTCTCTCTCTCTCTTGCAGTTGATTTGGGTTTTCCTATCTGGGTTTCGTTTTCGAGATGAATTTGAACGCTTTTGTACTATTTTCATGTGTAATTTTGATTGATTTTTTGTACAGCAACTTGTATAACTATTCGCTGGCTTTTGAATTGGTGAGCAATTAAATACTAAAAACCCTAATGTGTGCTTTGTTATTTATATGGGTACTAATTTATGGTTTATTTTGAACCTTTTGTGGATTGGGTGGATTGTTTGAGAATGGAATTGGAGGCTGCAACGTCTTTATGTTTGTTATTTTATGGAAAACTAGGGTTTTAAATTTATTACCCAAATACTTTATGTTAACTGTATATTGCTAGAGGGTTGTTATCTTGTGTGTGAAATGACTGCATATAGAGTTTTTTTTTTTACCTTCTCACTCACTCTATAGCAATTTTGACAATTAATTTTTTGTCTTCAAATTTGATCTCTTTGTGGGTGTGCTAAACCCTAACATGTTTCTTTGGGATTTTGCTTAAGATATTGTGAGTGACTGTGGAACTTTAAATTTTGTTCAAGTCTATTACTTTTATTACTACTACTTAATTGCTATTTCAGCATATGATAATGATGCCACTGAGTTTTTTTTTTTTTTTTTTTGGGGGGGGGGGGGGGTGGTGGTGTAGGAAATTGTGTATTTGCATGTTGTGGTATTATTTCTAACATGGAGAGGAGTATTATGGTGGAGGAGAATCATTGTAAGAGCAATGTTGATACTGTCTCCAAGTCAGATGGGCTGTTTATTCAGATCAACTCGATATCTATAGATCTTGTTGGTGCTAAGGATAAGAGTGATGTTGGCAAGTGTGAGCATTTTTCTATAAATTAAGCCTTCTCCCTAATCATGTAATAATCTTTCAGATTTGTGTGGTTGAGTTCCTCTTTTTTTGCAAGAAAACTTTTTACGTATCACAAAATTATAAATCCTATTAATGATCACATGTGTTTTCTGTATTGCTCTAATTAATATTTTTATCCTCCTACTTAAAACTTAAACTGACTTTTTTTTTTTTGAGGAAATTTTGCAGTTTGACTGTAGTTGGAAAGTAATATGGTGTTGTCTCTTGCATGGGTTACCTATGTTCAGCTGCATTTGTAAGTTCTGTTTGTACAATCTTCTTTGGTAGTGTCAATCTTCTTTGATAGTCTCAGTATATTGAGGGTTCAAGTTCTTGTATATTTCTTGAACTTATTTTTCTTTGAGCACCTTAAATTTTCACCCAGCTTTACTTTTCCTTTTTGTTTGTTTGTGTGTACTTTTATTTTTATAAGTCAGTTATGCCTTACTGAATTATAGTTTTTTTTATTTATAAGTGCCTTACTAAATTATAGTTATGATGATAGGCAACCTTTCTATGGTTTGTTGATAGTATGAAATAAACACAGCCTAGAAGATCTAATTGTTGGGAAATCTACTAACATAGCCTGCAAGTTTTTCTAATTGTTTGTTTGAGCTGCCACTTTAATGTTCATTTTAATTTCCATGCAGCTAGATGCTGCTTTGGTGCTCCTTGGAAACATAATTTCAATTTTCATATGTGAGTGCCAGAACATGTATCCTCTTAGACTGTGTTCTCGTACTTTATTTGTGTTATCCTTTTTTCTAAGCAATTAGGCGATGCCTTCTATAATAGTCCATTTACAAACATGTACATGCTTTTATTATGAAAGTGTTTTTTTGTCACCTATTCTTCTTCCAGGACTTAATAAACACATGTCATACCTCAAGATGTGTGGGATCTTAGGTTATTTAAAAGAATGCTATCAGTGTAAGTGCGTTATACTTTGATTACATGTCAGTGGAAACAAATTCCTTTTGATTCTCCATGCTTGCTTCTTTATGGTCTTTTAAATAGAGGAACTAAGGAGAAAACATTTGCATTACTCAGGATGTTAGTATGTTTCATCAATTTTAGTTGATTGTTTAATTTACGTGATATATGCAATAAACACTTTTTTTGTTTGGTACAAATGTGCATGTAAGCACTCGTAAATTGTTGATTTTCCAAAAAAAGGCAGTCACCATAGTATGTTTTATTCTTGTGTAAGATAGAATTTGTTAGCATGATGCGCTCATTTTAAAGGTGGAGGGTTGAAATTTCCACCCAGGATGCATTTACAGCTTATACAATGGCACTGACATCTCAGCGGTTAGCTAATCAACATTTTAATTTTGGTAGTTACATTCTAGAATTATTGTATTGGACCTTCGTTAACATGGTGACATATTTTTTTAGTTATAGCCTTTTGGTCTTTCCAAACACTCTCTTTGATTGCTTTCATTACTAGCATTGATACTTCTTTGGCCACAGCTTTCGAGAAACCATTACAAGTTTTATGAGTAGTATATATGCTAGGCAAAATTAGTTATAATGATTAGAAACATCATATTACTGAAATGTCTTGTGTTAGGGTAATTTAATTTTTACCCTATTCACTTCTTGAGAATAACAAAACACAAGGTACTGGTCAACTTAATGAAGCTGGGGTTGAGTGGCAGAACATTTAAATTTCATGTGAGTTTGGGTTTTGACTTTTGTATGAGTCAGGATGTCTTATTGGACTAGCCACACATCAAATCTTTCTTCAAGAAATCAAGAATGCAATTTACTTTAACGCTTACATGGTGTGTTTTTCTGTGTAATGAGTTTCAGTTATGGGATGTGTACATGCTAACCGGAAGGTCTGTTTGCTTATAGTATTATGAATATGACATATTCTTTAGTTTTCTAGTTGTTCTCATTTGGTTTACATTATTTCTAATCTATTGAAGCGTAGATGTCAATGTTGATGCTGAAATCTATTGTGGTACTCGTGAATGTGATCTTGAAGGCTGGAGCTTCAAATATTTTAGTTTACAACGCAGAAATAATCCTTATGGGTTAGAATTTTGAAGTTCAATGGTCTAAAAGATCTTGCATCTAAGAAATTTGCATTATTTTTGGTAAACATGACTTTTAGGTGGTAAGATTACTTTCTTCCATCGTGCTTCGTAGTCTCCCTGTGTTGGATATCCATGACTAAAATTGTCTCAGTCAGCTCATATTCCTTGGTCTGGTTTTGGGTGATGAAGGAACGCATCATCATTTAGTTGATTGTGTTTTCTCATCCCTAAAACTTAAAAGGGATTGAACTATTAGTAGCGTTTGAGAAGATGACTAGTAGATGTACTTGCATTGCTGGCCTATGCTCACCTTGACCACCACAACTACTGTCTTAATGTGACCATGATAAAAGTATTTTGTCCATTATAACTCCTAGAAAACAAAAGAGGCTGGAATTTTTATTTACTAGGGTAAGAAATATGTATAGACTCGTAGGAAAATTGTATAGTTATGCCAAAATTATTTAACCAAATCCTCTGCTTTATAAAACCTTAAATATTATCTATACTTCAAAGAGCCAGAGAAATTCGCATATGGAAATTTGCTGTTTTATTTTGCTATTTGTTGAAGATGTTTAATAAGATGCTTTATATTTCCTTTCTTCTATTTGATGTATATTTTTCACTTTTGAAGCCTGCACACTTGAATCATTGATAAATTATGTTAGTACTTGGTAGGGATCTTATGTGTAATTTGTTTTTGAATGTTGTGGTATTATGTATTAGTAACTGTTTTTAAATTTTTATCCTCATGAATTCACTTTTGCAGCATGTATTTGAGGGAATTGGGGATGTTGGGGTTAGGGATTTGTGGTTGGTAATGCTAGAGAAATAGGTTGATTAAGATTCGATCAGGGAGTAACAAGCTGGGTATATTTTGGAGTTCAACAGTCAAAATAGGTGAGAAAAAGGAAGAAAAGCAGATCTGGTTGGCTGTTAGAAATAACTCAGCAATGCAGATATTGGTTTGTGGATTGTACAAGGGTTTTTATCCTATTCTTTTTAGGGTTCTCAGTGTGTGGAATTATGATTTAGTTGCAAGATTTCAAGTTGCTGGAAATTAAAGAGAAAGAAGTAAAAAAAGATAAATCTAGACATCACACACTTTTTTTTTATGATAAGTGACATTGCACCTAGTTTTTGTAGGCATTACACCTAGGGTCCTTGACATTGTTTAGGGAAGAATTGCATCAAACAAACCGGAACACCATAATAGTTGCAAATTTTTCTTTTTTTAACTATTAAAAATCAAAGTAAAAAAGAAGCCCAATAAAATAACTATGGGTTTAAAACTACAAGCCATTTTGGAAAACCTTAAAGCTCCAAAAAGACCCTTGATTACTTAAAGTAAATACAACTAAAATAAAACAAGACCAACCTTTTGCCACCTGCATCGCTAGACACTTGAAGTGCTGATCCGTAAGAGAGTTCACAAAATCAAATAGAATTTTGCACTGTTAAAGCCCAATTATTGTTATGGTCAATATTTATTGTCATGTGGTTGCAACCGTATATATTACTGTCGCTAGATTCTTCTATGAACATGAATGTTATTTTGGTTAATAGAGATTGATATTTGAATTTTGAAAATGCGATTCTCAATACTAACATCTATTAGTATTCTCTTCTAGTTTGAATGTTGGTGTTACATTGGTGGTTTCCTCAAAAGAAAAATTTGTTACAGCAAGGGAGGACCTAGCTGCTGTTCCTCGGCCTCAACCCATGCTTGAAACTGTTATTATTACCAAGAAAAGAACGTATTTTCTACAAATTAGTTGCTTGAGGGCATTGCAGGAGGGAGATTTTGATAAATTTCGTAGAAAACTGAAAGATTCGAAGCAGGTAATATTCATCAAAATTTCATATTCTTAAACCAGTAACTGGACTTTATGTAATCAACTCATGTTTCATTTGTTTTAGGAGCTTGTGTTATCTGTTTTTTGTGCAAGTGAAGAAAGCACTGAATACATCTACTCAACAATAATCAAACTCCAAGTACTTATTTTACCTATAATACAATGCTCCTGACATAGAGGGCAATAGCTAGTAGTAGCGACCTTTTGGAAATCAATTCCAAAT
The DNA here is from genome assembly GCA_033629205.1 of Lithocarpus polystachyus. Classification (NCBI taxonomy): domain Eukaryota; kingdom Viridiplantae; phylum Streptophyta; class Magnoliopsida; order Fagales; family Fagaceae; genus Lithocarpus; species Lithocarpus polystachyus. The sequence goes on from CM066162.1 coordinate 29,484,732, forward strand.
TATAACTTGTGGTTCTCTCTGACATTGGTTCTCTTTGGATAATTAGAATTGATTTTAGTCAATCCTGGTAGTTGCTGAACTTCTAGTAAACCTAGGTAGTTATATTTAACAGATTTCCTTTCAATAAATGTTGATTTTGGTGGGTACCAATGCAAAGTTGAATATGTATTTGAATGGTTTGAAATTCTATGAAATTTTAATACCTAAATCACTGTGCAGGTCTATGGTTTTTTTTCTTTTTGGTGCTAATAATGAATATAAAATATATATATATATATATATATATTTTCTTTATATAGTGTTTGTTTCAAATTTCTGCAATGTCAACGTCCCCTGTGCAGATTTTTTATCATCTTGGCATGGCTTGGGATTTATGTTGGACAACATCTTCGTGTGGGAGAATAAGATTCTTTCCAGAGAAGCAGAAAGTATTTTTTGAACCTGTAATCCAACCACAAACCAGGTTTTTTGTTATCAACCTTGCTTTCTTGATGAATGATATGCAAGCGTCTGTCTTTGATTTTATCAAAGCACACCCTTCTCTGTTTTGTTGTTTTTTTTACTCTGTTGATGATGTTGGTTCCTCTGATCGATCTTTTATTCCTAAACAATAGAAACTGCATTGCCTTTAATAGGTTGTTCAATTCCAGTTATGTTCTAATGTTTAATTTTGTGGCGACATACTACTTCAATCCATTCATAAATTGTAATAGTGACATGTAAGATGGCTCTGAGGTCTTTGCGGAATAAGATGTGAGTCTGTTCTATGCTTATCTGCAATGATAGGGTGCTCCTAGATGCTTATGAAAAACCTTCATAAGGTATGATCAATGGTTATTTTTGTTTATTTATTTTTTAACCCAGAATCCTTAAATTAATCCTTTTCCTTATTTATGGAACTTTAAACTTTGTTTTATTGTAAACTGTTAGAACTAGTATAAATTTATTTTTATCAACTCTCTATCATATTGAGTCTGACTTCACTAGTTTCTTGAATTGTTTTGACCAATTTCATTGTTTGAAATATTGCGTTTTTGAATTTTTTTTGAATTGTTTATGAAATTTATTATGCACTATTTGGGTGAAATGGATAATGTTGAAAAGCTTGAATCATGTTACATGAGAATATATGACACTGAATCTGAATTACTTTGCATGAATTTTAATTAAGTGAATTTAGCTTCCTTGGAGGACCAAACATATGTGGTTTCGGGTGTTTCTACTAGTTTCAATTCTTAAATATATATATATATATATATATATATATATATTTATAGGTTCAGTCTTACAAACTCATACCTTTAGCATACCAAATTGCATCAAGAATGGGTAGCTCAAAGGACCCTTCAGGGCCACATAATTTTTAGGTTTGAAACTGAGGTGATATTTTTATACTTCATAGAGTTGGGTGTTTGTTTTTAACCACGATTGTTGGACTAAGCAGTTTGCTTTGGTTTCACTGGTGAAGAAAATGACCATTGACCATCCATACCACACAATCTTTCAGGTATATAAGCTGGTCTGAAGCATGTTATATGGCTTATGGTTTTCATCCAGGTCTCTTTTTTTTTTTTTTTCATGTTACTTTTAAAGGAAAGGTTCTCAAGTTAGTGGCTTATGCTAGTGTTCTTTGGATTTTTCTTGGCCGTTATTTGGCCTATATTTGACTTACGTTTATCGAGATGGATGATTTTGTCTTTATACATTAGATGAATATCATTAGCATTTTCTTTGGGAGAGGGGGTTTTTGGGCAGAAAGAAGAGGAATAGGGTGGAATATTGAGGATAGTGTTTGTCTATTGTAGATTTACGAGGAAGGAAAGGGAGGAATTTTGAAGGAGAAACCCACCCATTTTGGTGTCCTATCCTTTCTGCCCATAATCAAGAAAATTGGGACAGGTTGGAATGTCTTTTAATGGAATTCTGTGTATCCAAAAATACCACTAAACCATAAAGAAAGAACGGTGGGTGTAACAAGGCTTCAAAGAAAGCCCCACTCCTTATCTTTGCATTAACTACCATTCTAAAAACTCTCAAGTAATTTATAGGCAAAAGTATCAGTCATAGCTCTTGCTAACCCGAGTTGAATTAAGCATGTTGCGAATAGTATATAAGATAGGGGGAAATTAGTCATAATGTATTAGAAACATCATATAAATAATTTAATTATTGTCCCTAGATAATTTAATTTTTACCCTACACACTTCCCTATAATAACGTGGTATTAGAAACACAACACACCACCCACAGTCTACCGTTGCCAACTCTTTCAATATCACCAGGGGTGGACATGAGTTTGGTGGACTCTACTATCTTTGATGCTTGTGTTTCCTCCCAGTCAGCAGCACTTAAATCATCTACTTCTCCTCTTTAGCATCATTGTTGCCTTGGTCATCCTTCTCTTCAGATTTTTAAGTTGTTGGTTTCTTTATGTTGTCAAGTCCTTACAATGTGAAGCATGACAATTAAGCAAGCACCATCAAGTGCCCTCTGTGTTTAGGTGTGAGAGTCATGTTTATAGTACATTTTGCTTAGTTCTCTCAGGTATTTGGAGTTAATAAAATTCTCATCATATTTGGAATTTAGGTATTTGGTAATTTTCATTGATGCTATTTTGGAGTTATATTTTATGAAGGATAGATGATAGTTGTACTCAATTTTTATATCCATTTATATGAAAATAAAGGATTAATGCTTCAATTCATGTTTTTCTATCTGATAATGCTCATAAATATTTATTATACTTCTTTGTCCCACTTTCTAGATGATCATGATATACTTCATTAGTCTTCTTCTCCTTATACTCTACCCGCAAAATGGTGTGTCAAAACGTAATTGAGACATTTGTTGGAAGTTACCCTATGTGCTTTTATTCCATATGAATGTTACAAAAACATATTGGATTGATGCAGTATTGACAGCTTGTTATCATATTAATTGTATGCTTTCCACTATTTTTGATGGTCAAATTCGTTTAATTGTGTTGTCTCTTGATACACCCTTGTTCCATTTACCTCCAAACTCCAAAGATTTTTGGGTGTGTATGTTTGCATATTAGGTCTTAAGGGTGACTAACTTGATTCTCGATCTCTTAAGTGTATTTTTCTTGAGTACTCTCATACTCAGAAGAGATACAAGTGTTTTTGAGAAAATTTTGCAGTTTGACTGTAGTGGGCAAGTAATATGGAGTTGTCTCTTGCATGGGTTACCAATATTCAGCTGCAGTTGTAAGTTCTGTTTATGGAATCTTCTTTCGTATTGTCAATATAGCTGTTGTAATTTCTGTTTGTTCAATCTTCTTTGGTAGTGTCAATCTTCTTTGTGGTTTTCACTATCAGTTAGTCATGGTTAGTTTCTTATTATCTGCAGTACTTCATAATCTATCCAGAGTCCAAACTGCTTAAGTACGCATCTATGCTGAAGGTGATGAATATAATTTTCTTCTTTTGGTAGTGTCTAAAATTTCATGAAATGGATTGAACTATTTACTTTTTAAAGCATCTGTGAGAACATTCATCTTAATGGACTAAATTTCCTGAAAGTTGAAGTACTTCTTTGGTATTCTTGAATTTCTTGTGTTCTTTGGCAGTATTTGGAGGAACTAATGGGATCAATTCTCTTTGTTGGGTGTATAAACTTAGTTGCACTTGCAGAGGTAATGTGCTCATTTTGTCCACTAAGAATTTGTCTTAGTGTGTGTGAACAACCCTCATTGTTAATATAGCGTTCCCCAACATAGGTAGGGAAACTGCTGTCTTATATGTCATAGGTTGCACCTCAGTTTATTTGAGGACAAAGTTTGTAGAGATAGGGAGATGAAATTTTAAGTCTTGAAATACATCACAAAAATTAAATTATAAGTTTGTACTTAGCTTTGTGATTAATTTTTGGGGGTTTATTATTATAAATTTTTTTCTCTTAGGACTTTCCCCCCCTGTCTTCTTAAACTAGACAAAGGGAAGAACATCTGGGATTGACACTTTTTTACATGCATCCTAACATGTTGGAAAAGGAGCTGACATAAACACTATGCTCACAAAATTACTGGGGGCCAATATTTGTCTACGGTTTAATGTATCAAATCAGATAAGGATGGCATCTGCTCCCTTAGAAGGAAACATTAAATTGCTTCTCACTTCATATGCTGTAAATAAAGTTGTGATATTCCTCTCATTGTTTTTACATGACATTCTCCAATACAAAGTAGGGTGGCATCAGTTTCAAGTGTTTCAAAAAGCTGTCCTTTTGTTGAATTGCAAATGATTCAGGGTCACATAATTCAACCCCGTAATCAAATTGTTTCTGTTCCATAAGGCATGGATACTCTGATAATTCAAAGGTATTGATATATATGCTTGACTGGAAACTTGAATATTATGTTTTAAGTATGCATTTTATTCTATATTTCTAGGAAACAATTTCTTTACAGGTTAATTTTTCAAGTCTTGTAGGGTGGCATCAGTTTCAAGTGTTTCAAAAAGCTGTCCTTTTGTTGAATTGGAAATGATTCAGGGTCACATAATTCAACGCCATAATCAAATTGTTTCTGTTCCGTAAGGCATGGATACTTTGATAATTCAAAGGTATTGATATATATGCTTGACGGGAAACTTGAATATTATGTTTTAAGTATGCATTTTATACTATATTTCTAGGAAACAATTTCTTTACAGGTTAATTCTTCAAGTCTTGTACAAGATGCTTCTGTTTTTTAGCTAACCAATGTGTATGATCTTCTGTTTGAGAAATAGAAATGGCGACATCTTTGTGGGACATGATATTATTTACATGCACACAAACTTATAAATTTGTTTTTTATATTATGTTGTAATATTTGGCTTGTAACATCAAGAAAATTGGATTTCGTTATTTATCAAAATGAAAATTTAGATTTAATTGGGATTAAGTCTTTGTTTGATATTAGTAGGACAAAGGAGGCTTCGGTCTCTGAGGTTTTGTGTTACACAAATGGGAGAGTTTCTTGGGACATTCAGTTTTGTTGTTTAGTGAACGATCAAACTATCTTTGGATTCATTTATGGTCTTAATCTATTCCACAAAGATGCGGAGTGTTAGTGTTGACAACCTTTGTTGGAAGCCAGCCGACAGTCGAGGTTTCAAGATGAGTGGGTATTATCATTCTTATCCCCTTCTACTGTCTTTCCCTTCCCTTGGAAAATAGAGTGGCAATCGAAGGTTCCTCCTTGGGTAGCTTTTTTCACTTAGACTGTGGCTTTAGGCAAGATTTTAACTATTGATAATCTTCGGAAGAGGCACTTTGTTGTTCTTGAGTGGTGTTTTATGTGCAAAGGGTGTGGGGAATCTGTAGATAATCTCCTCCTTCACTGTCCTTTTGCTTTTGAGATGTGGTGTATGATCTTTTGCTTGTTTGGTATTTGCTAGGTGATGCCACTAAGGGTAGTGGGTTTGTTGGATTGTTGGTCATGCAATTTCAGGAATCATCATAATAAAGCTATTTGGAGGATTGTGCCGCACTGTTTGATGTGGTGTATTTGGTGGGAACGGAATTCGAGAAGCTTTGAAGATCACGAACGGTCCATTTTTGAGTTTAAGTCTTTTTTCTTTTTTACTCTTCTCGAATGGTGTTTGGTTTTATCTTCTTTTTCTTGTTTTTCCCTTCTTGGGTTGCTTGAATGGTATACTTTGGTTTCTTGATGTTTTTTGCCTCTTTCGTACATTTCCTATGTACAGGGCTGTGTTCTTTCAATAAAATTTTTGTATTACTTATCAAAAAAAAAAAAAAAAAAAGATCATTAAATGTGATAGTTTTCTTTCTCCACTGTTCTTTTTCTAACATGTTTTATTTGTTCCCAAGTTTATTGGCTTTGCATTGATTATTTTCTTGTTGCTAAATCAGCAGTTGTGAATGTTGAAGTTTCCTTCTTATTTTTGTTTTCTTAATTTTTCTGCCCCAATCCATTTACTTCTTTATCATTTATTTGACAATTTATGTGACATGGATCGTTTACTTTCTAGATCCGTGGTTCTTATTTTACTTCTATGATGTATGTTGAGTATTGGTGTGAAGAGAATTTCAACAGCCTCATAATGGAGAGTCTAGATTTCTCCCATAATGAAATAGACAGCCACTAAGGATCCATGTCATCTTCAAGTACATTTCTCTTTGGTCCTCTGCATTCTTGAAGATTCTCATAAATCTTGTCTTTTTTGTTTTTTTTTTTTTGGGTCTCATGATCACCAATTACCACTTCATGTTGAAATATTAGTCTCAGCAGCCACTCAAATCAATGAACCTGACAGCTTGTATGGGATCATCCAGTCACACAAGGTTAGTCTATATTATTTACCTTTTTGAATGTCCTTACAAGACCATAATCAGTATCTTTTATGCCCTAGTGCTGATTGTGTGTAGTGCTACTTGGAGTATTGTGCTTAGGGAGATTTTACTGTACCACTGTGCCCCCACCCCTAAATAACAGATTCGTCACCAGACAACCCAAAAAAGTGGAGGGGGGGGGGGGGGGAGGACAAAGAGAAAAAAAAAAAAGAGAGAGAGAGAGGAGAAAATGGGAGAAAAAGTCAAATAGTTAAACCCTTTGCTGTCCCTGATATGGAAATAAATGGCAAATGGTACAAATCGGTAATTTTTTGGCCCCTGCCTAGTTAGATCTTATTCTCAATTTTTCTATTGATTTGAGTTTTGAAACTTTAGTAGTCCATTGATGAAGTAAATGACGACAATGGTAGTGGATTGTGGCATGTGAAGTAATCTGTAAGTGAATGTGGGGGGTTAATGAATGGTTGGGATCAATTATGCCTTCATGGTATATTGAATTTACCTTTGGAATCTTGAAGGGTCTAGACTTTAAAATTGTGGGAAGTGGACCATGACGTGTAGCTATGTCTATTTTTCATTTTAATTTTACTTTGGAGTTTCGACCTTGCAATATGAGTCATGTGATGGACTTGTTATATTGTTCTTTAGCAAGGTCTTGGGCAAAAGTAGAACTTCTAGTCCAACTCAAACATGGCTTTCTTTCTTTTTTTGGCTCTCCAAATTACCTTTTGAAGAGCCCAATTCCCAAACGGTACAAACAAATTAATATTTAGTACTTAAATTAAGGTTTTGATTAATAAAATAATGTTATTCAATAGATAAAAAGAAGAAAGAAAGGAAATTAAGGTATATTTAGTTTGGTTTTGTATTTGTAGAAATACAGACACATATTTGCAATAATCTTGAGACAATACACTGGTACACACTAGTACCAGAACATTTGTTCTGATGGCTAACTTGAAAGAGCCACCAATATGGTATTTATAACATTGGTGTAATGTAAACATTTCAATAATAAATTTCTTGATTTGAAATGAATACTCTTGATATATACTAGTAAAGAGACCATTTACCCCTTTAGTACAGACTGAATTGAGAAATTATTTGAGCTATGCTGGAACAAGTCACACTTTACCATAAGTTACTAATTACAAAGCATAAACAAACGTTAATAAGTAGCTCATGGTGCCGACCTCACACTTAAGGGGTATGATTTTTAATTTTTATCATCCATAGATATTTAATATTATGTAGGAGTAGGACATGTGAATGTATATTCAGTGCAGTGCACTTAACAAGTGTACCAAAAAAAGAACATATTTTCATCAAACTGTAGCGAATGAAATATTTTTCATTTCTACAAATTAGTTGCTTGAGGGCATTGCAGGAGGGAGATTGTGATGAATTTCGTAGAAAACTGAAAGATTCAAAGCAGGTAATATTCATCAAAATTTCTTATTCTTAAACCAGTAATTGGACTTTATGTAATCAACTTATGTTTCATTTGTTTTAGGAGCTTGTGTTGTCTGTTTTCCGTGCAAGTGAAGAGAGCACTAAATATATCTACTCAACAATAATCAAACTACAGGTACTTATTATACCTGTAATACAATGCTCCTAACATAGAGGGCAATAGCAAGTAGTAGCGACCTTTTGGAAGTCAAGTCCAAATTATAACTTGTGGTTCTTTCTGACATTGGTATAATTCTCTTTGGATAACTAGAAATGATTTTAGTCAATCCTGATAGTAGCTGAATTTCTAGAAAACTTAGGTAGTTATTTTAACAGATTTCCTTTCAATAAATGTTGATTTTGGTGGGCACCAATGCAAAGTCGAGTATGTATCTGAATGGTTTGAAATTCTGTAAAATTTTAATACCTAAATCACTGTGCAGGTCTGTGGTTTATTTATTTTGTGTGTTGCTAATAATGAATATAAAATATATATGTTTTCTTTATATAGTGTTTGTTTCAAATTTCTGCTATGTCAAAGCCCCCTGTGCAGATTTTTTATCATCTTGGCATGGCTTGGGATTTACGTTGGACAGCATCTTCATGTGGGAGAATAAGATTCTTTCCAGAGTAGCAGAAAGTATTTTCTGAACCTGTAATTCCAAGCACAAACCAGATTCTTTCCAGAGAAGCAGAAAGTAATTTCTGAACATGTAATTCGAACCACAAACCAGGTATTTTGTTATCAACCTTGCTTTTGTGATGAATGAGATGCAAGCGTCTGTCTTTGATTTATAAAAGCACACCCTTCTTCTGTTTTGTTGTTTTTTGTAATCTTTGATGATGTTGGTTCCTCTGATAGATCTTTTATTTGTAAACAATAGAAACTGCATTGTCTTTAATAGGTTGTTCAATTCCAGTTATGTTCTAATGTTAAATTTTGTGGCAACATACTTCCTCAATCCATTCATAAATTGTAATAGTGACATGTCAGATGGCTCTGAGGACTTTGCGGAATAAGATTTGAGGCTGTTCTATGCTTATCTGCAATGATAGGGTGCTCCTAGATGCTTATGAAAAACCTTCATAAGGTATGATAAATGGTTATTTTTATTATTTATTTTTTAATCCAGAAACCTTCACTTAATCCTGTTTCTAATATCTTGTTCTTTGGTTATAGGTCTCCAGGTTTTCTCAAGCCGCTGTAGCTTGGCATGAGTTTTAAGTTCCTATGTCTTGAAGCCACAGAGCAATATTCAACCTTGTGTTGGCTTGAAAGGGTAAAGAGTTTCCAAAACTTTTCCTTATATATGGAACTTTAAACTTTGTTTTATTGTAAACTGTTTGAGCTAGTATTAATTTATTATTATCAACTCTGTCATATTGAATCTGACTTCACTAGTTTCTTGCATTGTTTTGAACAATTTCTTGGTTTGAAACTATTGCGTTTATGAATTTATTTTGAGTTGTTCGAAACTCATTTGATCTCAGTGGCAATGCAATGCAACAAAGAGTTGACTGAATGTCTACACTTAATTAATACATCAGTGAAATAGTTTTTAAATCTTTTGATATCTGACACATACCCGGGTTTACATGTGATTGTGTGTGTAGTGGCACTTCATTTACTAGAGGGATCATTTTTCTTCATCTTTTATCTGAATGCATTAACTTCTGGATCTCCTGATATTAGGCACTTGCTCATCGTTAAACTTATTCTGAGTTTTTCTAATCAGCCTCACCTAACATTTCAACTTCCTATTTGCATATACAATATCCTCTGTATTGATAAAATTGAAATTGATATCTAGTTTGCTTTTCTGTCATGTCTATAATATAACTAGTGAACTGCCTAATTTGCACCCTCAGAGAACATTTGCTAGCCTTTGTGCAGAAAATCTTTGCACATGCCCTTTTCACCCATTGAAGAACATGATTTTCCTAGGTTTAAATGGAGAGAAAACCAACTATCAAGATTTTTGGTTTCTGCAGAAACTTTGTGTTTATTTGTTTAAATAGATTGATTTCTACCCAATTGCAAACATCTATTTCATGTGTATTGCTGAAACATTGCTCAGACGTAGTTGGCACATGCATTATTATAAGTACATGCGTATTATAAGTACTTTTGCGTGCCCAAGGTCAGGATGAGGTTTCCATCAGCCTTGCAAAATATATCATACAGAATTATGAGTTAAATGAAGAGGCTTCAGATGTATATCTCTTGGTTGGGAAGTGGCTGGCAGAAACTTGGGCTAGCAAGTTATACTCTAATTTCATATATTCAAAAAATTTGTTCTGTGCCCCTTTGGGTTTTCTATGTGCTAGTTTCTATAATTTTTTTTAAAATTGTTTTGCACAGTGTGCTTGTGGTTTAAAATGCAGCTCTAGAACTATTTTAGAGAAGTATCTGAAACCTGCAGTTTCACTTGCTGAGGATCAGAAGATGACAAACAAGTCTATTGAAAGACAAAGCCAAACTCATTTTCATCTTGCGCATTATGCAGATGCTCTGTTTAGGAGTTATGAGGATAGATTTACCTCTAATGAGTGGCAAGCAGCAATGCGCCTAAGGAAACACGAGGTATCAGATCCCACTAATTTATGAGATCCTTGGAATCCTAAGTTAACTCTTTTTTTCTTTTTTAATATTTCTTGGGTGTGTTAATTTTGCCGAAAATAGAACTGGAAGCACTTATTAGACATTTGAAAAGTTCATCAAATGTGAACTCCAATGCCGAATCCACTTATTTTACTGGTGAATTCTGTACTGTTGGTTCCATAGTGGTATGCCCACTAAGTTTCTTTATTCTATTTTCATGTACAATATTTTAGGGGAAGAAGACTAACTACTCTGTGAAAACACGAGAATTACAAAAGCAACTTGCAATGGATGAAGAAGAGGCTGAAAAATTTGCAAGTATTGAGAATGTATCTATGTCATATGTTCTGCTGAACACAAGACCTTTGGTAAACTGAACATTCAGTAATTTGTTGAGCATATAAATATATAAACTTGTTTCTATATTTAAACCCACTTGATGGAGTTGCCAGATAATCATTCGTGGAAGATTTCATATTTAATTTTTACACCGATGCTTGGCAATCTCCTAACAGAGACAAATTTTAAGCCTATAAACTTTTGTTTGAATTAAATCTAATTCAAATTATGTGATTGACTTCATATAATCTTGAGGATGACAGAGACAATTTTCAACTAGTTTCCCTTTGGTTCACTCTATTTTCTAGACAAAATGTTGTAAATAGCATGCTTAGCACAATTAATGAGGTACATTGAAATTAGTATAGTTAGTTACTTTTAAAATGTTTTTTTCCCCTTTTTTTATAATTTATCTTCTGGGTGTTTGATGTCTTTAGGTTCAGTCTTACAAATTCATACCTTTAGCGTACCAAATTGCATCAAGAATGGTTAGCTCAAAGGACGCTTCGGGGCTACCTAATTTTTAGGTTTGAAATTGAGGTGAAATTTTTATATTTTATAGACTTGGGTGTTTGTTTTTAACCAGGTTTGTTGGACAATGCAGTTTGCTTTGGTTTCACCGGTGAAGAAAATGGCCATTGACCATCCATTCCACACAATCTTTCAGGTATATAAGCTCTACTCCTACGCTGGTCTGAAGCATATTATATGGCTTATGGTTTTCATCCAGGTCAGGTTTCTTTTTTACTTCATTTCAAGTTACTTTTCAAGGAAAGGTTCTCAAGTAAGTGGCTTAAGCTGGTGTCTTTTGGTTTCTTCTTGTCTGATATGTGGCTTATATTTGACTTATGTTTATTGAGATGGATGATTTTTTCTTTACACATTAGATGAATATCAGTAGCATTTTCTTTGGGAGGGTGGTTTTGGGCATAAAGAAGAGGAACAGGGTGGAATATAGAGGATAGTGTTTGCCTCTTGTAGATTTATGAGGAAGGAAAGGGAGGAATTTTGAAGGAGAAACCCACCCATTTTGGTTTCCTATACTTTCTGCCCGTAATCGAGCAAATTGGGACAGGTTGGAATATCTTTTAATGAAATTATGTGTATCCAAAAATACTGCTAAACCAAAAAGAAAGAAAGGTGGGTGTAACAAGGCTTCAAAGAAAGCCCTTATCCTTTCTTCTACTTTATCTTCTACACATGTAAAAAGGAGTGACAGACTCCTTATCTTTGCACCAACAATCACTCTAAAAACTCCCAAATAATTTATGGGAAAACAAATGAACACGCAAAAGTATTAGTCATAGTTCTTGCTAGCCTGAGCTGAATTAAGCATGTTATGAGTAGTATATAAGCTAGGGGAAAATTAGTCATAATGTTTTAGAAACATCATATAAATAATATGTATTGTGTCTGGGTAATTTAATTTTTACCTGACACACTTCCCTATAATAGCATGGTATTAGAAACACAACGCACCACCCACCACCCACTGTTGCCAACTCCGAAATTCCACATCACAGTGACAACATCCTTTGTATTGTGTCTTCATGGATCTCTTGAATGGGAGGAAGATTAGGGGTGGACTCTACTTTCTTGATGCTTGTGACTCCTCTAAGTCAATAGCACTTGAATCATCTACTTCTCCTCTTAGCATCATTGTCGCCTTTGTCATCCTTCTCTTCAGATTTTTAAGTTGTTGGATCCTTTATGTTGTTGAGTCCTTACAATGTGAAGCATGTTAGTTAAGCAAGCACCATCGATGCTCTTTGTGTCTAGGTGTGAGAGTAATGTTAATAGTACTTTTTGCTTTGTTCATTAAGATATTTGGAGTACAATAAAATTATCATCAAATTTGGAATTTAGGTATTTTGTAATTTTCACTAGTGCTATTTTGGAGTTATATTTTATGAAGGCTAGATCATAGTTGTACTCAATTTTTATATCTGTTTATATGAAAATAAAGACTTAACGCTTCAATTCGTGTTTTTCAATATGATAACGCTCATAAATATTTTTATACTTCTTTGTCCCACTTTCTAGATGATCATGATATACTTCATCGGTCTTCTTCTCCTTATACTCTACAGCAAAATGGTGTGCCAAAACGTAATTGAGACATTTGTTGGAAGTTACCATATATGCTTTAATTCCATGTGAATGTTACAAAAACATATTGGAGTGATGTAGTATTGACAGGTTGTAATCATATCAACCGTATACTTTCCAATGTTTTTGATGGTCAGATTCCTTTAACTGTGCTGTCTCTTGACACACTCTTGTTCTATTTACCTCCAAACTCCAAAGAATTTTGGGTGTGTAGGTTTGCATTTTAGGTCTAGGGGGTGACTAACTTGATTCTCGATCTCTTAAGTATATTTTTCTTGAGTACTCTTGTACTCATAAGGAAAACAAGTGTTATTTCCCTTCACTTCATTGTCACTTTGTTAGAGTAGATGTCATCTTTATTGAGTCTACTTCATATTATTCCTCTCCTTCCTCTATGAGTGTTAGTTCTTCTTTGTGTCTTCCTTGATTTCCTCCATTGCCAGCATTGGTATTTCTTTGGCCACAGCTCCCGAGAAACCATTACATGTGTTATGAGTAGTATATATGCTAGGCAAAAGTAGTTATAATGATTAGAAACATCATGTAAAGGAAATGTCTTGTGTTAGGGTAATTTAATTTTTACCCAATTCACTTCTCAAGAATAACAAAACACAAGGTACTTGTCAACTTAATGAAGCCAGGGTAGAGTTGCAGAACATTTAAGTGTCATTTGAGTTTGGGTTTTATTGACTTTTGTATGAGTAAGGATGTATTCTTGGATTGGCCATACATCAGATCTTTCTTCGAGCAATCAAGAATGCAATTTACTTTAATGCTTACATGGGGTGCTTTTCTATGGAATGAGTTTCAGTTATGGGATGTGTACCAACATGTGTACTCGTACATATTCACTTTCTTCATTTTTGGGCCGGGTGACATTCGTGACATTTTAAATCTTAGGAAAAAGTTTCTTGAAAGCAGTTTTGGGACATGCTAACTGGAAGGTCTATTTGCTTATAGTATTATGAATATGACACTCTTCAGTTTTCTTCTTGTTCTCATTTGGTTTACATTATTTCTAATTTATTGTATCGTAGATGTCAAAGTTGATGCTGAGATCTGTTGTGGCACTCGTGAATGTGATCTTAAAGACTGAAGCCTCATATAGTTTACAACGTAGAAATAATCCTTATGGGTTAGAATTCTGAAGTTCAATGGTCTAAAAGATCTTGCGTCTAAGAAATTTGCGTTATTTTTGGTATACTTGACTTTTAGGTGGTAATATTACTTTCATCCATTGTGTTTTGTAGTCTCCCTGTATTGGATATCCATGACTAAGAATATCTCAGTCAACTCAATTTTCCTTGGTATGGTTTTGGGCGATGAAGGAAAGCATCATTTAGTTGATTGTGTATCCCTAAAACTTAAAAGGGCTTGAACTGTTAGTAGCATTTGAGAAGTTGACTAGTAGATGTACTTGCATTGCTAGGCTGTGGTCACCTTGACCACCACAGCTACCATCTTAATGTGACCGTGATATATGTACTTTGCACATTATAACTCCTAGTAAACAAAAGATGCAGAAATTTTCTTTTACTATGGTAATAAATGTTTTAGACCTGTAGGAAAATTGTATGGTTATGCCAAAATTATTTTAACTGAACCCTCAACTTTATGGAACCTTAAATATTATCTATACTTAAAAGAGCCAGAGATTGTCATGTTCTTCTTTTGAAACTTTTGCAATAGACTTACATTTTAAATTCGCATATGGACCAGACCTTTGGTGTTTCATTTCGCCATTAGTTGAAGATGTTTTATAAGATGCTTTATATTTCCTTTCTTCTATTTGATTTGTATTTTTCACTTTTGAAGCCTGCAAACTTGAATCATTGATAAATTATATTAGTACTTGGTAAGGATCTTATGTTTGATTTGTTTTTGAATGTTGTGGTATTATGTATTAGTAACTTTTTTTTTTTTTTTTTAAATTATGTAGGAGCCTTCTATATTAAATGAGTGGGTGATGATACCGTGGTCACACTGGACCAGGTTAAGGTTTGTGTTGATCTGTTCTGATTACCATCCAACTTTGGATCACATGCATGTTGGTTTTCTTTGAGAAACCCAAAATTTGATTGTGCTTGTAGATAGAAGACTTTGAGCATGATAGTCTTCATGAAGTTTTTGAGTTTTCTATCGAAGTTCTTGCTAGAATTGATCAGGACTGTGGCATTGAGGTGCTGAAAGATTGTGTTGAGAATCACACCATCTCTTTGGATTTTATATGTTAATTTTGGAAAAATCCCTCTCTTTGATTTTATTCAGGTTTCCCTACTTCAAAGCCATCAGGGTGTACACCTTCCCCGGCAATTGAGAGATCAGCTGCTGCAGGAACTGGAGACTTATATTCTTGGATCTCTTGTGGACACGGAAATTGAAAAGAATTCTATGTTAGATATATTCTTTAGATTCTTGCTATTTTCAAACTTCATATATGGCTCATGTTTCATGAGGTTTGTGTCATCTTCTGATGCAGGACAGAAGCTTGAATGAGCTTTGATACCAATGCTGATATATGATTTTTAGACTTATGGTTAAGTGAATAAATTCACCATTTCCTAACAGTTTAAACTTTTGGAATAATCGGTAATTTAACATGGTATCAGAATAGGAGATCTTAAGTTCGATTCCTAGCTTTATTCTACCTTCCATTGAAAATGTTAAATTCCCACTTGTTGGGCCCCCACTTATTAAAGGGAAGTTTAGGCCCACAAATGAGGGGGAGTGTTAGACTTATGGTTAAGTGAATAAATTCACCATTTCGTAATAGCTTAAGCTTTTGGGACAATCAATAATTTAACAATGATCTTTAGGCATTCTGCACTAAATTAGATTCTTGATGTAGGATCTTTAAGGCATTCAGCAGTGTCAACATTTTGTGATTATGGATTTCATCTATACTACAATTGAGAAACTTCTTGATTTGCTTTGCAGAGATTGACACATCTTGGAGATCTAGTGAATGAAGTTGCTGACTTAGATCTTCTTGACTGGTTTGGTCATGTTAAGCTGATTGATTACACATGCAATTTTGTTTTACTCTGTCTGCAGATTGGTCAGGTGATTATCTTTTGACACAATTACTGGTGTGAGTGCTGAAGGGGGGGTGAGAGTGGGACATTTTGATTTGCTCATGACGTCACTCTGAAGGATTCCGAGAAATTTAGGTTGGAAGACCTAAAGGAAATTGTAGGTGTATGGTAAACAATGTGCAGATTTGATATCTGTTGGAGTTTTCTATGATTTTGGTAAATAAGGCTTAAGATAACGAGATATGGGGCTAAAATGTGAAGCCCTAAAAAGATTTTATAATTTATTATTATTTTTTTATTGGGAAGGGGGATGGAGGATGTACTGTTTGAGTATAGTCTTTGTCATGCTAAATGAAATTGCCCCCCCCCACCCCCTCTCCCCCCACCCAAAAAAAAAAAAAAAAAGAATCTTTGCCTCTAGGGGTTTCCATGGGTTAGGTTTGTTTGAATTCCCCATCAAGTTGCCACTCGACTAGGCTTGATTGGGTCTCAAAAACCCACAATTGATTCTGACCAGTGGTTGGGGGTTGTGTTGTCAACTGACAGGGCATCGAACTTTTGATGGTTATGGATTGGGGTTGAGTTGTCAACCAGCAAGGTATCAAAATTTCTATGCTTGAGGTCAGTTGAACCAGCCGCCCCTCTCATCGATGGTGGAGTGAGGCAGAGATCTCACCAAATCCAATGAGATTTGGCAAATCTCAAACAGTGAAGAATGGCAGAGAGCTACGAATGGTGGCACTGCTGTGGATGACAAAGAGTCAAACAGGTTGGGTAGAGTTGGATTTCTAGATGGGAAACTTATTTCCCCAATATGATCATGTTTTGATGGTGTCTGCCCGTTGTTGACTACTTTGGGTTTGACTGTTTTGTCAAGTCTGGGTGTGGATTGGACAATCTTGTTTGTCTCAAACATGCATGAGTGCAGATTGGCAAACACAAATGACTAAACCTTATATAACTTCACCTCCTAGTTGCCTACCAGCCAAAGTAAGATCTAATTTCTTTGGAAACCTTTCCACTTCCCCTTGTAAGAGCAAGGTGGAGGATGAGGTTGTGGGATCTAAACCTGCATGGTGCGTCTGTACTTGGACCCATAATTTTTAACGCAGCTCTGGATCCTAAACAATGTAGTCAAGATTGGTCACATTTATTCTTTTTCATCATTATGCTCTATCTGAAGTCATATTGTCTATTATTTTTATAATTATTCATGTTCTTTTTTCCTACTACTAATGTTAGTTTTTGTTGTTATTAATAAAAATTTTTGTTGAAATAAAACCACAGAATAATCTCATTTAACTGGCCTGGTTAAATTAGAGCTCTCAGCAAATTAGCTGCTTGGCACCTCCCATCTTCTCCCCAAAACATTCTCAATTTTCACTGCATCAATTCGTCTAAATAAAACTGATTCTCAATACCTAGATTTTTCAATACAATTAAGAGGCAAGAGCAAAGGAGGAGAAGTGATCTCACTTCATGAGTAGGATTAGAATTTATGAATCTGTCTTAAGTTGCAAGGACATAGCCTGAGGTATTTACAAGTGTGAGAAGGGTGGGATAGGTGCTTACAATACATTTACTTTGAAGTAGGTATTGGTAGTTGGGTCCTATTCTGGCATGAGATCAGCCTTTGAGGGAGGCATTACAGGTTTTTAGACTGTTCATTAGCTAGAGAGGTGTCAATGGATTCTATTTTGGTACAATGACATGGGGGGTGGGGAGGGAGGGAGGGAGGGGAGGGGAGGGGGGGGGGGGGGGGGAGGAAGAGGAGCTAGGATATGAGATTTCATTTGGACTTTAATAATTGGGAATTCATTTCGTTAGCCCTAAGGTTGTAATTTTGGTGTTCAAGATATTTGAGGCCATTTTGACTCCCTTGCTCTCTCTAATTGCATACATTGATTTCGCTTATTTCTTTCACTTCTTTGTTATATGTTTGTTGTGGTGTATCTGTTTACAGGCAATGATTGAAGGGTTGCTTCTGTTGCTTCAAGATCCTGATTATCAAGTTAGATTTTTCCTTGCTCGGCAAATTTGTATGCTTTTCTATGCTTAGATCATTATGATATTGACTATTGATAATTTTTTTTTTCAATTTACTATATTAAAATTTTAAGAATTGAAATAAATTAGGTAAAATTTGAAGTTATAAACATTATTCTATTGCACTTACCTACTAGGTAAAATATAAAAATTATGAGTTATTATTATTTTTTATCATATAGTTACAAATACATCTATTAAAAGTTATTAGATATTATATTTAAAAAAAATGTACTTTACTTCAATCAGGGGTGCATCTAGGCTCCAAGAGACTCATGCGTTTAAGTGCGCTCAATGCTTTTACCAACATTGCCTGTGATGTGTTGATGTCTTTAGATTACCATAATCCATAAACACAAGTCAAATCAGATTTTCACTTGATCTCATTCCTGATAACAACTCTATGTTATCTCATAGTATAAATGTTTATCATGATTATCACCAAAAGTACATTGCGGATATTGCTACTGTCTCTAATGAGACGGATCATCATTAGCTGTGATTGCTGTTTGGTGCCCACTTATGTGCTTTGTTGCAATGACTTAATGTATGTGCTCATTTATTGAGTTGCTGCATCGATTTTGTACCTCTTTTATATTTCTATTTGCTAGATTGAACCATGACTACTAACTTCACTTATTCTTCCCTGTTTGGTTGAAACCATTAAGGATTTTCAAGATTTTTCCAGATTAGAAAGGCCATCGCAAACCAGGTCACTGTTGAAAGCTATTGATTTTAATTGTCAAATAATAATATTGGATTGTCATATTCAACTATTACTTTCACCATTTTCCTAACAATTTCTCTTTGAATAAGTTGATGGTCATTTTACAGAAATACCAGTTCTAATATTAAGTGGAAAATCTATGGGTTCAAGATCCATTGGGTATGTGTGTAATTTACCAGTTAAAAAAAATCTAGAATTTATGTAGAAGAAAGACGTAGATGGCTTATGACTTAAATTGCACTTGGACATATTGAATTTTGAAGGGTTTCATGGGGCGGAAAATAGGAATTAAGGATGGAGGATTTAATTTTGCCGCAGGTATTTGAGGGAGTTGGTATTAGGGATTTGTGGTTGGTAATGCTGGAGAAATAGGTTGATTAAGATTCAATCAGGGAGTAACAAGCTGGGTATATTTTGGAGTTCAATAGTCAAAACAGGTGAGAAAAAGGAAGAAAAGTAGATCTGGTTGGCTGTTAGAAATAACTCAGTGCAGATATTGGTATGTGGATTGTACAAGGGTTTTTGTCCTATTCTTTTCAGGGTTCTCAGGGTATGGAATTATGATCTAGTTGCAAGATTTCAGGTTGCTGGAAATTAAAGAGAAGTAAAAAAATATAAATCTAGACATTGCACATTTTTTTTTTTTGATAAGTGACATTGCACCTAGGTTTTTTCAGGCATTACATCTAGGGTCCTTGACATTGCTTAGGGAAGAATTGCATCAAACAAACCTCAACACCATTAAAGCTGCAAATATATTTTTTTTAACTATTGAAAACCACAAAGAAAAAAAGAAGCCCAGTAAAATAACTACGGGTTTGAAACTACAAACCATTCTGGAAAACCTTATAGCTCCAAAAAGACCCTTGAATACTAAATGAAAATACAACTAAAGTAATACAAGACCAGCCTTTTGCGACCTGCATCACTAGAGACTTGAAGTGCTGATCCATAGAGACTCAAAGTGCTGATCCATAAGAGAAGTAACAAAATCAAATAGAATTTGGCACTGTTTAAGCCCTATTATTGTTATGGTCAATATTTATTGTCATGTGGTTGCAACCGTATATATTACTGTTACTAGATTCTTCTATGAATAGGAATGTTATTTTGGTTAATAGAGATTGATATTTAGATTTTGAAAAAGTATTCTCAATGCTAACATCTATTAATGTTCTCTTCTAGTTCGAACTTTGGTGTTACATTGGTGGTTTCCTCAAAAGAAAAACTTGTTACAACAAGGGAGGTCTAGCTGCTGGTCCTCAGCCTCAACCGACTCATGTAACTGTTTTTATTACTCTAATGCACATTGCTATTTATAGTGAAGAAGTAGAGTTGGAGGTATACGTTGTGCCTTTTCATTTATTTAGAGCATTGTTTTATGTGAAGCAAAGAACAACAAGTCCAATAAAAAGAAAAATTGAAGACGTAATTAGAATATGAACCAACCCCCCCCCCCCCCCCCCCACCCCAAATTTTTTTCTTCCAATTATGCAAATTGAAAAATTAATATGCATATTTATTCATAATATATCTGAATTTACCAATAAAAAAATGAATATGAAATGGTGGTGGAGATGTCCATTCTTGTAATGCCTAGCTTCCTTGAAAGTGTCATTAATGAAGCTTTTGAGATCTCCACCTAAGATTTAGTGCTATCAAAGTGGATAGATACCTGGTAATTTCTCATAATAGATGAGCATGAATTCTGACCAAGGCCAATTCATTATTGTTAAACAAAATGCCATTGGTAAAGTGGTCAATCTCAAAAAAGCATCTGACAACCTGAATCTTCAATGCCTTTATACACAAAATCTTTGTTTATTGGCGTCTCTCATCTTGATGTTGAGGCAACGAAGACAACATTGAGAGTTGATTGATTTGTTTCCCTTTGAGAACAAGAATTGGATAATAATTTTCATCACAGCTATAGAAGGGTATTCAAATTGCTGGTAGAAGATTAGATTACTTCTCAATTCAATGCTTTTATTGGAATTTCAAATTCCTGCATATGTTTCAAAGTCATCATGTTTATTTTATGATTCTCAATGGCTCACCCAGGCTGTATTTATGATGTGTGCAGTTATTGCTATTGATCCTTGTTAGAGGTGTAAAATCCATCCTGTTTTTGCGGTTTGCATTATCAGTTAGTCATGGTTAGTTTCTTATTATCTGCAGCCTTTTTGTTTATTTGTTTTTTTTTCAGGGAATTGGTCAATGCAGTACTTCATAATCTATCCAGAAAGCTTACGCATATACGCTGAAGGTGATGAATATATTTGTTTCTGTTCCATAAGGCATGGATATTTGAAAAGTCAAAGGTATTGATATATATGCTTGACAGGAAACTTGAATATTGTGTTTTAAGTAAGCATTTTTACCCCCCCCCCCCCCCCCCAAAAAAAAAAAGAAAAAAAATGTTCTATACTATATTTCTAGGGAAACAAATTCTTTACAGGTTAATTCTTCAAGTCATGTACATGATGCTTCTATTTTTATGCTTGCCAATTTGTATGATATTCTGTTTGAGAAAACAATGATTATTTTCTTGGTTTGAGTTTATCCTAAACCACATTTATTTTTATGCCTGATTTAGTGCAACTATGTCTTGTGCTTTATCCTTTGATGTGGCATGCCCATCTCGTGTTTGTGGTATTGCATTTTAACATGTCACATTCTGACCCTGCCACCACTCAGCCATATAAAAAAATAAAAATAAAAAAACAGTAATTTCAACACACACACACACACACAAAATCAAAACTTGGCAGATATTTGGAGTTGTGGGAATTTAAGAGAGTTCAATATTTGAATGCTTTGGTAACTTTTTGATATAGTGTGTTGTAATCTGTTTGACTTATTTTGGTGGTTTAGTTGGAGTTGGTGCTTTTTGATATGAACTATTTAAAAAATATGAAAGTATCAAAATTCAATATTTTTCATCTGTTTTAGCTAACAATGATTCACAAAATTGATAAGAAAGTGCATTTGTGGACTTTGTAAGTCTAACTGGTGCTAACCTATAGTCCCTTTTTATTTGACCACCAATGTGTTATTTTGATATGTTAATGTTGAAAACAAAGTTGATGCTTTGGATGTTTATTTGCTTGTGTAGTGCCATTTATGTGCAGGCAATTCTAGTAGCTCAACTCCATCCTATATTTAAATTCCACATTATTTATCTATTTTTGACTAATTAAAGTTTGTTAAATTACTGATTCTCTTAAAAGCTTAAGCGATTAGAAAGTGATGGTATTAATTGCTTAATTATAATTCTACTTTAATACCATTTTAATTTATTGATTGTTCTAAAAGCTTAAGCTATGAGGAAAAGGTGAATTTAATTGCTTTATCCATAATTCTAACAAAGTTTATATTGTTTTAATGGTTTTTTCTTGGTTTGGGATATGGTATCCATAAGTGTTCCATTTGACTACATTGCACATGCTCAATGTAGATACGTCAACTATTTGTTTCTGATGCCAAACCTAGTTATTTCGTACCATATTGTTGCTATTGGCTTCTTCCAGCTCTGGTCCTGCATGGGGATAGCTCTAATCTAAGCTGGGTTGCTAAGGTATCAGCATATTCTAATATCTATCTCATTTTTATCAAGGGGATGGGAACCTCTAATTTCTGCTTGATATCAAGTTTTTTGTTGAGTACTCTAGTTTCTAGAATGTCATTGTTAAATATATAAGTTATAACTGATGTATTATGTATATTTCCCCCCTGAAGATGAAACTAATATTGCTTGTTGATTGTTCTGGTGTCTGGTTCTTTTATGTCTTCTTAAAAATATATTTCCTTGTAAATTTGTCATTGAATCTGACGGTTGTTTGATACCAGGTTGCTTGTCAACTGTTGGCAGTTCTGGTCAAAAATCACTTTGTGCCAATCTTTGTTATCTGTATGGCATCGCATTGCAGTGAGGAATCTGGGTGGGAAAAGGCAGCAATTGTGCTTCAAAGTTCAATTTTGCATCTTGCTAGGATATCTGGGAGTAAATAAGCAAACTCATAAAGGAACATATGGTTTGCATTCGCTTTTCATATCTCTCTCTCTCTCTCTCTCTCTCTCTCTCTCTCTCTCTCTCTAAATGATTCAGGTAGTTTAAGATCTATGACATGCATAAAAATGTTAGTCTAATTTAAAAGATATCACATAATCTCATGGCTTTTCAAACTGTCTAATTTTCTCTTTTTGGGTAGGTAATGGTAAATTTTATTTAAATATGTAAGTCACCAATACATCAGATTTTTGGTTTGATGAGTATACTGGGTTTCTTCCTCCTAAAAACCAAAGGTCTCTCAAAAAGGTATAGAGGATATGAAATCTACAAAAACAGTTGGTCACTCTGTATCAACTAAAAGCCAAGAAAACAATGAGCTTACCAACATCAACTTAATTCTCATAGTTGAAAATTGCTGCTCCCTAAAAAATCCTTTTTGAGTACTTTCCCTCTGCAAAGTCCACATCAAACATGGATGTACTAAATCCCAAGCTCTGTGTCGGAAGGAGTTTGGCTTCCTTCTCCAACCTTGAATCAACAAAAGCACAGTCTTGGGCATCACTCACTAAAATCTGAACATCCCAAGGACGAACTCACACATTCCCCTTGCAAAAGAATAGTGTAGGAAATGATCTGGGTTCTCGCCCCTCCTCTTGCATATGCAACTCCAATCAACTATAATCTGATTTATTGATATGCTAAAAGGATTGAGAGATTATGTTAAATTCTAGAAAGGAAGGCTTATGCCTATATAATTTCTTGGGCATCACTCACCAAAATCTGAACATCCCAAGGACGAACTCACACATCCCCCTTGCAAAAGAATAGTGTAGGAAATGATCTGGGTTCTCGCCCCTCCTCTTCAATATGCAACTCCAATCAACTATAATCTGATTTATTGATATGCTAGAAGGATTGAGAAATTATGTTAAATTCAAGAAGGATTTATTGTATAGTGAGTGTTATGTATTAGTATAGTGAGTGTTATTGTATAGTGAGTGTTATGTATTAGTATTTTGTCAATTTTAGCGTTATGCTAACTGAAGCAAGGCAGCAGCCGAATCCTGCACCTTCTAACCCTATTTTGGGGAATTGGGATTAGGGTTGATGTAGAAAGGGGTAGGGCCAATTAGGGTTTGATAGTGAAAGGTATAAGGAGTACGATTTAGGGTTTAATAGACTTCTAGGGGGTGTTTGCACTTTGCAGATACAATTTGATCTGATTTTTAGTTCAATCAATTATAGTAGAGAAAGAAACAGAATGATAGAGAGATTCTAGGAAGTCAAATGTAGCTCAAAGCTGTCAATTCTAAATAATCTGCCATATTCTTAAATGTGATTGAATAATGGATAAATGATTAAATTCACCCTTCCCATTAGATTAAGCTCTTGGGTCAAGTAGTAGTTTATCATGGTATTGGAGCAAGTGATCTTGAGTTGAAAACTTGTCTCTGCTTTACCTCCAATTTAGGAAGTTATAAACTCTACATGTTAGACCCTGCATATGAAGGGGAGTTTGAGCCCACATATGAGGGGTTTTTTTAGAATAAAAGTTAAATGATTAAACTTACCATTTCCAAATAGTTTAATCTTTTGGAACAAGCTGAATTTTACCATTTCCTATTGAAATGAGGAAATTCTTTTAAAGATTAAGGTAACTACTATTGATGAAAAGATTTCTTGAAATAGTTTGATCATGTTTAAAGAATAGCAATTAATGCACTAGTAAGAAGAAGTGAATTGAGTCAAGTTAATGGAATTTTTTTTTTCATTTAGTATAAATTTTGAAATATTTTAGTTAGTTGTTTAGTTTGCAAAACTATTTAACAAACTAGCATCGCAAGCCTCTGAAACTCAGCCTCTGAAACTCGAGTTGTAAGGTGTTGGCAATCTAACATGAGTTCAACGTGAAACTCGAGTCTTTAAGACTCGAGTTCCTTCATTGAGAAATAGCATTCAACTAGGTCTCTTCGTTTAGGGTTTTTTTCATTTTCCTGGGTTTCTTCTTCTTCCTCATCTTCGTCTTGTTCTTCTTCTACTGGGCTTCTTCCGACGTGGAAGAAAAAATCCACGTAGAACTCGAGCGAGTCTCTAAGACTCGAGTTCCTTTAGTGAGAAATAGCGTTCAACTGGGTCGCTTCGTTCAGGGTTTCTTCATTTTCCTAGGTTTCTTCTTCTTCTACTGGGCTTCTTCGTTTTGGGACCCATTTCTTTGAGGCCCTTGTTTGATTTTCGATCGGTTCGGGCACAGGCTAGCCAATCTCAAACAGAATCAGTTCACAACTTCATCGTTAAGGTTGTTGTTGTTGTTTTTTTTTTTTTAGATGCTTTCTTCCTTTTTTTTTTTTTTTTTGGTTTTTGATAAAAATTTCATGTGGGTTTGTGATGAAGATGAACGTCTTTGAGGCCCTTGTTCACAATTTCATGTTCTGGGTATCTTCTTCTTTGTTCTACTGGGTTTTTTCTTCTTTGTTTTGCTAGTTTTCTTTTGCTGAGTTTTTTCTCCTTCTTCGTTCATCTTCTCCTTTCTATGGAACTCGAGTCTTACAGACTCGATTTCCACGTGGCTTTTTTCTTTCACGTTACATTGGAACTCGAGTCTTAAGAACTTGATTTTTGTCACTGATCTCGACCTTCTAATGCTCGAGATGCTAGCTTGTTAATATATTTCCAAAACATGCCAACTAAAAAAATAGTTGCTAAAAATAATGGTAAAAGACAAATTACCCCTAAATTAATGGAATGAAAATAGATAAAGGAAGACCAAAAAAACGTTCATAGAAGTAGTAAAAAAAAGAACGTGTTAATTAGGGAAGTATCAGAGAGTATGATTTTGGATAGAATAGAATGGCGGACATTTGAGGGTATGGATAGATCAGGAGACTAATTGCCTGCATTTTTTTAGTAGTTCTCTATTTGACTAGTCTCATGCTTGGAGACTCACATCTAGTGATTTCTTCTCGTTGTTTCTTAGTTTTCTCCCAGTTTGTACTTAATGTCTTCTTTGCACTTTTTTTTTTACCTTGTAATTTTTTGGATTGCTTTGTGCTATTTGCATAAGGTAGCTTTTTATATATACATCTTTCTTACTTATTAAAAAAAAAAATAGAATGGGGAAAAAAATACATGTGGCCAATCCTTACTAGTCTGATAATATTACTATTAGACCCTTATTTTAAAATAAAAGGTTGAATATATAGGGGTATTTTGGGAGTTTTTGTAAAAATTTCATTAAACCTAAATTCATTCCCTCTCATTCTTCCCAATTTTGAGGGGAACAAAAATTTGAGGTTTTGAGAGAAAAGAGAGGAATGAGCATTCCCTCCTAATCATTCTATTCCCTCCTACTTAAACTCCCAAACAAGGGAATAGATCTTCCATTCCCTCCGTTAAAACTCCCAAACAAGAGGAGGGAAAAATATTTTAAAAATATTCTTTTTATTCCATTCTATTTCTTCCTCCCAAACAGACCCAAGGTGTTTGGACTAAGGCTTGGTTGTTGTTGTTGAAGGTTATTTATGAGAATTACATTTCTTTGCTAAAGAAATCCCTGAAGAAAAACAAACTCTAGCCGCACCGTTGATTAAATCCTAGCCATACATTAAAACCTTAATTAAAAATTCTAAAAAGACGTAAATTGTCAAAACAATAATCTACTTTGTATCAGCTGACTTCCACGGACTCTTATTGGTTTTAATAATCAGTAATTTATGGAAAAAAAATCTATAATTGATGCATATTTTAAGAGATAAAATAATCAAAATTCAAAAGTTGGACTCTATATCTTCTTTCTAGGGCAATAGATTTTGCTTCCTTATAATTTAATCCAAGATTATGACCATCGATATGGTATCATATTAATCTCAAAATATATAGTGTTAGAAAGATTAGTTCATATTCAATTAGACATGAATTTAGCACAATGAAAAGAAAGTAAGACACAAGTTTGTTGGGTTAAAAATTAATTTATGAAATAAAATATTAGTTTTGAATCATGATATTTGCTTAAGATTTTTGTTATATTTAGTTTGGCACTCTTAGAAAAAAAAAATTGGCTTTATTTACTTTAATCACAATTTATCACCTCAATTGTCTTAAAAATTGTTCTCTATAGAATTATTGTTAGAAGAACTAGTGATTGATGAACAAGATATGTATAAACTAGTGATTGAAGTTTACAAAGCATGAAGTCATGATTTTTCTTTGGGGTCAAAGCACAATTTATTTATTTTTTTTAACTATTTAAGAATAAGATTTTATTTTATTATTTATTTAATGTCTATATCATGTATAAAACAATATCTCATCAAAATTGTGAGAAAAGAGAAAATTGGCCACCAAATCATTTTTGGCCATGAGGAAATTGTAGGCTTACATTGTTGTTGCATCTTGAATATTGTATGATCTACAATATGGTTATTTTTATTTAGTTTTCACTTTAGTTTAAATTGTGTGGAGGAAAGAGATATTAGTCTACGTTTTGGGGAGATAATAGAAGTTGATTCCCATACATAAACATATTATAACAAATGATTGTAATACGTCAGGTTAGTGATTATCAAAGTATAAATGGTAATAAATTGGTTTTACATTCTCACTTTTAAAATAAAACAATTTGCATTTTCATACATATTTCACTATATATAAAACCTTACAACAAAATACATTATATGTTTCCTTACCAAAAAAAAAAAAAAAAAACAGTTACAATTTAAAACAAAATTTTACATAACATATGTTGACTTTTGAAAGTACAAAATATAGAAAATACTATTTCAATTATACTCCCTTAAAATTAAAAATAAACATATCAAGGATTTTAGGTATTTATGGACAAAGTTTAGCTACAAAATTAGTTGTAGTTTAAGGTCATAACCTTACTCAATATCATTAATATTACTATATATTTCAAAAATTTAACCGTTGTATTACATGTTCTTTATACTCTTAATATACATGTCAAATTTTGTGTCAATTGAATATTATTTGCTTTATAATCTATAAGATTATATTTTATGCACAATTTTAAACTACAAAAACTTGCAATTTAAACAATTTATTGATGACATAGTTATTGATTTTTAATTTTCTAGAAATTTTACAAGCATGGAGGATATAAGAAAAAAATGTAATTCAATGGTGGATTTGTCAAAATTTATTTCAAATAAAAAGATATTGAGTAAGATTGTAGTCTAAAACAACAATTAATATTGTAGCTAAACTTTATCCGATATCTAATCCCTAATAATTTTTATGCTATTAAAATGGATTATAGGAGTTTTGATATGTTTCATTGTCCTATGTCTTAACAAAGTGACGTGTCATCATTATATGCATCTTCCAGTTGTTGAAATCAGTTATATATATGGTTCATAGTGCTAAGTTGGCAAATCGTGAACAAAAGTAGTGTTTTGTTATATGTATTTGAAGTTCAAGACATGTGCCCAAGACTACTAAAGAAAAACTGCACATTCAACATGCACGGGCATGCACATCCAGATTGCTTTACAGTGCTGCTAGTGCTTAATACCCATCAGAGTTGTGAGAAAATTGGGCTCCAAAGCACTACTTATACCCTTCAGAAGCACTAACTTGTCCTCTAGTAAACCATGATTCTTCATTTCCTGAAAGTTTAGATCACAAAATCAGGTCTTAGATTTTTGGACTCTAATAAATTGAAAAATTGAAACAAGAAGCCTTATCTATTCCAATGTTTATGACGTAATAAGCTAACAGCGTCAAGTCGAATGAATAGGTAATTTTATAAAGCAATTGGAAGACCATTCCACTTTTCCTATTACCATATTAGCCTTGATAGAAGCTTCTGCACTTTCAGTTTCAGATGGGGATTTCTTTCCACTCTTAGGTACATTTGGTACACTCTAATAGACTTTGTAATGTAATAGATATTCTTTAGAAATAACCATTCATTTGTTTGATTATTAATATTTTTAAATGAATAATAATTATTCTTTACTAAAATATGTATATTTAAAAAAAAAATTGTATTTTGGGAAATTTAACTAAAATATGATGTCATGCCACTATCTTAACACAAATTCAGGCTTCTATTTCTGTGTTATCAACAAACCAATGAGTAGAAACAGTTATGCAATTCACAAGGTTGAGATCTGTGAGAGCTAGAGTTTGTATTTTGGGAAATTTAACTAAAATATGATGTCACGACACTATCTCAACACAAATTTAGGATTCTATATCTGTGTTATCACCAAACCAATGAATAAAAACAGTTATACAATTCCCAATTTGAGATTAGTGAGAGCTAGAGTGAAATAGATGTTGAAAGTAATATGAATCCAATCAACGCCCCAACCCCTATTCAATAAGCAATAACAATAAACATGTGGGATGGTTGAGTTAAGGGAGAACCTTTATTATGAAAGAGTAGTCAAATTAGGTAAAACGTAGAGATTAAGTAAAATTTATGCTAAACCATGGGGGGGCCATGTTGGTCTAGTCATGCAGAGATGAAGAGAAGAAAGAAGCATTCTTGTTGTATAGTATAACATACCTCTTGACGGGATGAAGCCACCGATGCAAAAACAAGAGATTTGTCAATGACCCAAACCTTTTAGCAACAACCAAGCTTGCTGCTGCAATTATGGAAAAAATGAGGAGCCATTTGGCTTTCAAGTATTAGAAGAATGTAATTCTCAAACAACCTGCAGCAGGGACCACATTTGCATATATTTTAAAGAAGAGAAAAACAGGTTCCAAACAAATCTCATAAAGCAAGACAAATTCAGTACAGTTAACTTGTTACCTTCTAACATTGGATCAAATCCATTAACATAATAGGCGAGGATGGCCCAAACACCAACTTCTACAAATGTGAAAGTGATCTTGAGTATCCGTAAAGGAAAAGCATATACCCATGAAGGATGACAGAGAAAGTCCCTTTGCTTGGTGAAAACAGGAACCTATGCAGTGGTCATGGATATTTGTGACAATCCAGTAAACAGAACTACCACCACCACAGTAAAGACAAAGCACCCATCTGAACTCTAAACTCCTCCATTGGTTGTTGTAATCAGTGCCACTATTGAAAACTTAAAGCAGAGAAAAAGTATTAATCAAAATCAAGTTTTAGGAAGAAAAAAAAAACAGTAAAAATAAGGTCTACCTCCACTCTCACCAGCTTAAAAAAGTAGAAAACTGAGTTCCTCTTCGTAAGACACGAGCATTCAACAGCTCCTTTGTGCTAACACCATACTTGTGTAGTTTTCAAAGCAAGTTCATCTTTGACTTTTAGTCTCCTTCCAACATGGAATGAATGGAATGCCTTGGCAAAATCCTGAACTATGACAAAATATAAGTCTTATCTTGGTTTCTAGTACTGCTCCTGATCTTCGCTGAGTGTCATCTATGATAAATCAGTTGAATACAAATAATACTCATGGACCACATGTAAGGCCCGCCCATCTTTTAGATGTTCTTTTAGCAATATATCAGAGCTGCAATTTACACTTGCCTCTTGTCAGAAGTCAGTCATGCCGTCCAGTCAGGACATCTGAAGCCCATGGATTCCAAAAAACTCAAGAACTAGTTCATGGGGCACCTGGTATACAATGTGGTCATTAGAGAGGAAAAAAAAAAGGAGAAAAAAATGACAAGTCTAAGGTGTGAGCTGCAGTAGAGAGATAACTGTTGCATCAAAATGTAAACATATTGTTTGATTGAATTCACCATTTGAAAGGCTGTCGAACTTTCCAAGCCAGTAGATATTTCATCCATGAAAAGTGTTTTTGATGGTCTGAACAGTGTCTCCTGTATTTCACTTACCAAGATTGTCATACAGATAAATCATTTAACAAAGATAAAAGCAAGGGTATGACCAATACATTAAAAGTATAAAAAACTGAGCACCCAACACCCCCTAACTCCAACCCTCACCCCAACCATACAAAAAATTTAAAAGAAAAAAAAAAATCCTTTTCGTTCACTAAAATGCTTTCAATGTTTGTATGGAATGAATTCACTCTAGACAATGGTTTTTTCAGCAATAGAGGAAAGTTTTCTGACATTATCAGTCTTTATGTTGTTTTAAAACAAAACAAAGTTGTATATAAATGATAAAAATAAATGGGGGAAGAGATGAATTTAGGCACTAGTCACCTGTGCATTTAAAAACTGACATTATCTTAATGATTTAGATACCACTTTTCAACTGGGATATCTTAGTTCTGATGGGCTGAGCCTTGTTGAGATGTCTAGAGTTGGGAAGAGAAGTAATAACCAGAACCAGCAACCTTTCTTTTAAAGAGTGCTACACATCTTCATGTCCTCCGCCAGTTCCTGAATTTAAAAGAGAGGTAGTCTTAGCAAACCCATCTCCACCCAGAGATAGTTAGTTTGTTGTATCTGATGATGTAAAATAGATTTAAATTGGGTCATGTAAGACATATAAAGTATATTAATCTCTATGGTAATATCTCTGTTATGTTTAGTAAATAATGAAGATATAAGGTATCCTAACCTGTACGGAAAAATCTCCTCTATGTAAAATTGATTTAAATTGGGACATATAAGAGAGGTAGTCTTAGCATGACTTGGAAGCTCCCATAGTTTTCATTGGAATTGCTTTAGTCTTGAAATTTTGGCAACTAAATTCACACCTCCGCCCTTCTGTAATAAAATTAGAAGGTGACCATATTCTTTCAATGAGCATGGGAGACAAAGGCAGAATCATTCAACAGCATGGCATATCCAATTAAGATCCTTTTCTTGTTTTGATAGGTAGCATATCCAAGTAGGATCCTAATGAACCCAGAAGTCAGTGGAAAAAAGAACTAGTTAAGAAAATGTCGGCATGATAAATCATTAGAACTTTGAAGTAAACCATTTGGAAAATATTCAAAACATTTTGTAGTTGATAAAAATTTGTCTTTTCACTTTTTGAGTCAGTCTTGTTTACTGCAAGGTAGGCTAATCGGAAGAGAAGGATATAGAATCCTTAGTGACATGGGTGTCAAATGCTCATCTCTTTTTTTTTCTTTTCTTTTTTTTGGCGAAGTCATCTAACTGATTTCATTACCCTTTTTTAAATAATTTTTTTTTTAGAATGTTAGATACTTTTAAGAAAAAAAAAAAGTAAAATCAAGATTGAAACTAAGCTGGTCAAGTAGAATAAATACCTGACTTGGTCATTTATTTTTATGTAGCAGAAGTGAATAATCTTGCGCCACTATTTTCCCTTCTTCCCTTGCAATTCTTTCCTTAACTGCTCTTATGGCATGAGTCTGAGCTCAGGACACTCTTTGATCCACAAATCTAAGAGAGGTAAGGTCTTGTTCAATGATCTCAAATTTGGAAATCACCTAACGCAAAAGAGTGGCAATACTTCTGTGGCACTTGACACTCTTGAGAGTTTATTGTCCGCCATCAAACGTGGACCTGTTCCTGCTAGAACGTGAGGAAAGGACTCAATTAATTATTTTGTGCACTTGCTGCTGACAAATTGAAATAAGCTTACAAAAGAACCCATAGAAACTTGAGATCTCCAGCATTATTCTGACATAATAAGACAATGAACTAACAATCTTACAAGAAATCCTTATTTTTTTTGTCTTTTATCGTTTTCTCAAATGCTTCAAATTTTTCTTGAGATGAATGTACTCTAAACGATAGATTTCTGTTTTTAAATGTTAAGAAAATCAACAAGAGGGATTCAGATTCAATGGAATATAATTTGGCATTATTGCTAAGCACAAAAGATGCGAGAAATGGTTGCCAAAGCTAAAGAATTTTATTTTTGGCAACAAAGGATGTGGTTAAAAATGCTTCTCAATTTTGAAAATAATGGCACGCTAGCTAAGGTTTGAAGGATGAGCTTGCCCCCTTAAATTTGCATGATCCATTCAGCATGGATTTTGTTTGTTCCATGACTTGCAAGCCCACATAGTTTCCATTGGAACTTTTGCTTTAGCCTCAAAATTTTCACTTCCATGCTTCTGTATGGAAATTAGAGGCTGATGCTTAAGATTAACTTGAAGAAATTTGAAAGTAACATAGTTTCTAATATTGTTTCTCACTGCATTATTTCATAGGATTGATTAAACAAAGGACTAAGATATCCGTAGAAAAGAAAGGGAGTAGGCACCAAAATCCGAATGTTCATTCTCATGTTGAAACCAAATTCCATTTGAATGTCAGGACAAAATATAAATGTGCTTTCATACGACAGCTCATTAAAAATTAATCTGCAAAAGGGGGGATAAAAGGGAGAGATAATTGCAGACCAAGAATTTTATTGTTTGTGATTAAAGAACATTTATATAGGCAAGAAAAAAAATTCAGTACACTAACAATACATGGATTGTACATGATCCCGTGTGATTAGTAGACCTGTTCCATATTATTTCCACAAACATCGCATCACAGTTATACTGTAATGAACCAAAAGCAAGTGGATAGAATACTTAATTAAGAACATATATTGGCATCTAAAAAATCCTATTTTCCCCCTTTTATCAGTATTGATATTATTTTCAAAATGAATAGAAACTTTATTTTTTTATAAAAAATTAAAAAGAAATGCAAGTAGAACAAACAAATACCTGATTGTCAAATGGGGTTGGATGTCGTCTAAACTCATGGCTCATATAATGACTTGGCCATCGATTTTTATGGTTGGGATGTGAGCAATGTTGCGCCACTCTTTTCCCTTCTTCCTTTGGAATAGTTTCGTCAATGAAGGGCAATCTTCAATCTCTAGATAAGAAATGGAGCAAGGCAACCCATCTTCTGGCATGTGCTTGAGCTCAGGGCAGCCTACGATGAACAATTGTTGAAGAGAGGTAAGGTGTTGAAGCCCCTTGTTGTCTAATGATCTCAATTTTCGAAATCCAACAATGGCAAGAATTCTAAGACTTGTGGGTAGTAAATCCTCCTCTGGAAAGGACTCCACATCCCAGCAATCAAGATTAACATTTCCAAATAGTAATGTTTTAAGACACTGCAGTCTTTGCAAACCCCATTCCATTCTAGTGGAGATAAGTTTTTTGCAGTCACCGATGCTAATATTAATTAGATTGGATGGCAGACCACCTTCCGGAAAAGACTCAATTTGCGGACAATTTATAATTTCCAAAAGTTCAAGAGACGGTAGAAGTGTATGCATGTTTTGGGGGAGTGAATTGAGACGCGGGCAATTATCGACTTTTAACCGTGTGAGATTGGGGGCCAACAATCCTCCACTAGGAAAAGCTACAAGATTAAGGCAATCTTCGATTTCCAACCACACCAGATCAATTGGTTGATGTCCCTCCGAAACTAAAAGGGACTCCATGTTGCAACAACTTTTTATTTGGAGATAATCAAGCTTCGGGAAGATGTCTAAAGGAATTGAAATGAGAGAACTACAGCTATCATTTATAAACAATCTCTTGAGAGAAGAGTAGCACTGGTACAATGGGAACTGTAATTCCCTACATTTATAGATACCAAGCACTTTTGGTGTAGTGGGACTGGATAGAACAACATGAGCAAGAGACTTAAGCACAGGACAGTCAAAGATTATCAACATTTCAGGACAAAGGTTGCAGTCTATCACCCCCTCTGACAGAGACTCCAAGTTATTGAATCCACCCACTCTGAGTGTCTGTAATGTAGGTGGGAATTCTTTCAAAAACACATCACTACAATTCTTTAATGTCAATTCACGCATAGCAGGAGCTGTTGGGAGAGAATTCTGAAGCTGTGAACATTCATGAACATGAAATTTGGTTAAAGAAGGTAGGTGCTTGGGTAAGCTTCCGCTCAGTTTCGGACAATACCAAAGATAAAACTCTTGAAGACGCGGGAAAACTCCTCCTTCACAAGGAAACCATTCCTCCCACTTCAACATTCTCTCAAATTTCAATATTTCCAGTGATCGAAATGGGGTTATATTAGAAGAACTGCTACCATAAAAGTCAGGACCTACTTTAACAACTTCATCAAATCCAACAATGGAGAGGTCTTGAAGAGAGGGGAGTTTCCCAAGTGATGGCAAACTGGGACAATTTCTACAATAGTTTAAATGAACAACTGTGATATTTGACAATGAATGATCTTCTATCCAATTTGGAAAGCTTGTTCCCTTGTAGTTGTTAATAACAAGCTTTTTTAAGTTTGTATGAGGCTGGAGATTGTTGAGTATGTCTCTTTCACTTAGAGAAATATTGTAATCAGCATCCCATTCCAATGTTAGCTCATCAAGGTGCCTCTTGGCCTTCAACTTTGCACTCAAAGCATTTGTCGGGTTTATCACATTTTGTAGCTTTGATATCACAATCGCTCCCCATAGATTTGATAGTTCCCCCAACTCTCCAATTTGGAATCCCATATCCTTCTCAACAATAAATTTGGTCAAAGTCCGAAGACATTGTAATCTACCCATATGAATTGGCATCTTTTGTATGCTAGTTCCAGTAATATTCAGATGCCGCAAATTAGTGAGCTTTTGCATATCTGATGGCAACAT
The DNA here is from genome assembly GCA_033629205.1 of Lithocarpus polystachyus. Taxonomy (NCBI): domain Eukaryota; kingdom Viridiplantae; phylum Streptophyta; class Magnoliopsida; order Fagales; family Fagaceae; genus Lithocarpus; species Lithocarpus polystachyus. Next base: position 29,519,856 of record CM066162.1, read on the forward strand.
AACAAGGAATTTGCATTCTGATAGATTCAATGTTTGTAAATTACACAACCTACATATAGAGTAAGGCAACCTCTCAATTTTAGTACAAGAGACATCTAGGTAGCGTAGATGTTGTAAATCTCCAATTCTCTCAGGCAACTCTATCATATTAGTGTAATGAGAAAGAGAAAGTACACGTAGATATCTTAGCGTTAGCAATAGATCTTCTGGTACCTTCTTTGTTAAGTATAAGTCCACATTCGCTTTGTGTAATTGTAATGGAAGGAAGGTGCGTAAATGCTTAGCTTTATAAAGAGCCTCAAACTTTTTCCTTGTGTCATATTGTGATCTTAAGTACGAAAAATGCCGAGTCTTATTTGTAATATTATTTTTGTAGTCCCCTTCCAATCTAAAATTAAATCTCCCAGATACAAATTTAGCAAGATCATGAACAAGGGCATGCATTACAAAATGAAATTTTTTGCCATTTGATCGTTGCAAAAGTGATCTCGATACCAGATCAAGGAAGTACTCATTGCCAATCTCTTCCATTTCTTTCTCGTCCACTTGTTGCAAGAAGCCCTCTGCCATCCACAATTGAACAACTTCTTCCTTTTTTAATTCATAATCCTTTGGGAATATCGAACAATATGCAAAGCATCGCTTCAAATGAGAGGGTAGGTAATTGTAACTTAATCTTATAGCTGGAAGAATATCACCCCCATCATTAGGCAAACTCCAAATTTTGCTGTTCAAAATTTTATACCATTCCTCTTCATCTAGTTTACAGTGCAACAGAGCACCAAGTGCTTTTGCTGCTAATGGTAGGCCATCACACTTCTTAATTATTTTTCTACCAATTTTCTCTAATTCTGGATATGCATTATAGTTTCCATTTTCAAAGGCATGATTTGCGAATAAACACCAACAATCTTCATATGATAATTTATCAAGGTGAAAAATTTGAATAGGGCGCGTAACTGATGCGACACTTTCATTGCGTGTTGTCACAATAATTTTACTTCCCAATGTTCCGTATTTAAAGGGATTCTTCAAGAGCTCCCAGTCGCCATAATTTTCATTCCATACATCATCAAGAACTAGTAAAAATTTCTTTCCCATCAAACCCTTCTTCAATCTAGTTTGGATCATATTAAAGTCTGTAGTGTCACATTTCTGTGAAGTGACAGCCTCAAGAATTAATTTTGTGATCCTAACCACATCAAATTCTTCTGAAACGCAAACCCAAAATCTAATGCTAAAATGCTCGGTGATTCTTTGGTCGTTGTAAATAAGCTGAGCAAGGGTGGTCTTGCCAATCCCACCCATGCCCGCTATGGGAATCACACAGAGGTGTTCATTGCCTTCTGCATCATTTGAGAGCAGCAAGTTGACTATGGGCTCTTTAACATCATCCCTACCAATAATTCTGGTTTCTTTTACCAGAGAAGTGGAGGGCAATCTTATCCTTGGTAAAGGGTTCCCTCCAAGTCCAACACCTTCTCTCAGACCTATAAGATCCATTTGCTTTGCTAAATCATCTAGCCTGACAAGGACTTCTTCTATCTTTGATTTTAGTTTTTGTTCAGAACAAGTAAATGTACAAGTGATGCAACTCCTTACCTTGCTCTTAACTTCCAACTGGCACTGCAAAGCTTCAGCAGCTATCTCATCCAAAAGGTCCTCTGCGACGTAGACAGCATCTTTAAGCTCATCAAGCCACTCTTTGATCTGTAGGTTTGTGAATTCCTTCTCCTCTGCGTCATTGAGCACTGCATGAAGGGCAAGACACGTTGTCTTCAACTTCTTCAGCAGTGTATCGGGGACATTTCTTCCCCGGATGAAGTCAACGACCTCCTCTGACGCCATCTTGGCAAACAACACTTTGAGCGTTGCAGACAGAAATGCTCCTCCCACTAGGGTCGCAGCAGCCATGTCTTTCGTTTTTGCAATGGAAACAAATTGGGCTAAAAAGCTCTAGGAAACTAAAAGAGATGAGTTTGTTTGTGGTGTGAACTGTAGAGCCGACAGTAGATGCAGTCCTTGTCCTTAGCTTAAATAGTCGCAGACCCGACAGTAGAGCCTCAAAAAAAAAAATATATATATATATATATATATATGTTTGTATGCATGTATGGATGTATTAAGTGAATCTTTAGGTGTGTAAAGCAATAGACTAGCTACTACTCTATAATAATAGTGGTTAATTAGTTTTATCATTTTTTTTTCATGATCTCGTAAATTTACTGATTGATAATTTGCATAACAGAGACTTAAAGCATCATTCATTAGATTTTCAAAAGTAATAGTGTATGAAATATATATATATATATATATATAGGGTTTGGCTTATATTTAGTATTTTTTTTAATTGGAATCTCTTTTTGTTTTAATGAAAAACTGTCACATTACCCACTAATAACTAAATAAAAGGTGGAGATTAAACTCACTATTACCTGTCAATATATATTTAAAACAAAAAGAGATGTCCAGTAAAAAAAATATACTTAAGGTAAGCCAAACTCAAATACACACACACACACACACACATATATAGCCTCTATGTTTTCCAATTAACGGATACTCATTGACATTTAATTTGATATTATCAGTAATTTTTATCTACTCTTTATTTCTCTCTCTCTCTCTCTCTCTCTCTCTCTCTCTCTCTCATGGGCAACCTATCATTTTCCAACATTTGACGATGATTCTTTTGCATTAAATATGTATTATTAGTTTCTTTATGATATATTTAGTTTGATATCATCATTAATTTTTTTTTTAATTTAATATTTCTGAATAGGTATTTATTTTTTCTTCCATATCTTCTCTGATGCATTGGGTGTGAGAATGAGTATTTCCTAAAGAACAAAAAAAATTATCAACCTAAAGCAGAAATACAAGAAAAAAAAAATACACTAAAAATTGGAGAGAGAAAGAAAGAGAAATAATTTTTTTGTAAGGAAAAATTATGCATAAAATGGAAGAGAGAATGTCAAATTTATACTAAGATGATGATAATAAGAAGAAACAAAATATAGGAAGAAAAAGGGAAAGATGGAGAGTGATATTAAGATAAAGGGTAGCAGGAAGATAAAAAGGTAAAGAGAATGAAAAAGGTCAGAGAAAGTGTAAACGATAAAAAAATGAACTCAATTTTATGGAGATAATTTTATTTATTTGAATTTAAGTAAAATACTATATGTTTAATTTTTTTAAAATAAAAAAGGAGAGAAAATATGAATAATTTAATGATATGAAGAATGTAGCTAAATTTAAATGTTGAATAAATTAAGATGAGAAGAAAAAAAAGTAAAAAATAAAACAATAGATATCAAATTATCCAAATTATACTATGTAATAGAATAATATTATATTCTTATATACTATCTTTAATTCTATATAATGCAATAGAATAATATTTAACAATCAAATAGAATAAAAAAAAAACTTAAAACATAAAACTAAATCATATCAACCCAAAGTAGAACACAAAAATTTTGTTAACCTAAGACAGAGATGCAAATAAAAAAAAAATCCACCTAATATTTGAGAGAGAGAGAGAGACAGAGAGAGAGAGAGAGAGGATAACTTTTTTTTGTGAGAAAAAACTATATAAAGAATGGAGGAGAGAATGACAAACTTATAGTAAGAAGAAATAAACAAGAAAAGACAAAATAAAAGAAGACGAAGGGAAATATGAATAATGATATTAAAGTAAACAGTAGTAGGGAGATGAAAATGTAAGAGGATCAAAAATGTTAGACAAAGTGTAAATATAAAAAAAAATAATGAAAAAATTGAAAAGAAAAATAATAATAATGTAAACATTGATGTGACTCAACTAAAGGATAACAACAATAAATATTACATTTCAGTTTTTAGATATATATTAAATATAGGTTTTTTTTTTGTTTTTTTATGTATATATAGAATATAGATGTATAGATCAGGTTCATACGCGTTCATAATTGCACATGAGACAACCTTGCGGTGTGGCTGACTTGACTTCATGTTGCCAATGTTGAATTTTTCAGTTTAGACTTTAGATGAATTCAAGCGCTACAGCTGTTGAGCAAGATAATATAAGCTACAGTGATGGCAGTTGGAGCCTTGGAGGTTTGACCAATGTAATTGGCGCTACTCTTTGAACTAGTTCTACTCTTTTGTCTTTTCTTATTTTCAGAAAGTTTTTGGCAATTCTATGAATCTTATTCTAAGCATCTATATGCTTTTATCGCACCAAATTTTTTTCTAACTCATTGAGAAGGGTCTACGGCAAAAGTTGTTGCAGAAATGATATTAAGTTGGAAATGATATTCTTTCTTCTTCTTCTTTTCAGGTTCCTCCAGGTGAACCGTTCCATGACTAATAGATTCAAAATAAATCTATTCATTATTTTTCACTTCCGTGTTGAAAGTTCTGTCTTCAGACCCATAACTAAAATGAATAAGGGTTACTAAGAGTCTTGTAGTTTAACTAGTTAGCACATTCTTGTGTTTTCAACAAAGATATTCAAGAGTCAAATTACCTTCCTTAACTAAAAAAAAAAAAACAAAACCAAAAAAAAAACAAACAAATAAGGGTTATTTATTTTAAATTTTGGGTGTCATATATATCTAACCAGGGAGTACGCAAATCCCAAAAGCGCATAATTTCTCTCCCAAAAATGACTTCTCCAATCAAAGAATGCATTAGATATTTACTTCAACCGGTAGGTCTTTGGATGGACTCCACATTAGCCCCAAGGCGTTGGTCTCTAACCAGAAAAGTAAATGCTTAGGCTGAAGAAGCTTCTGGTCTAATAGGCCCGTAAAACTCACTAGGATAAGCGGTATTATTGAATCAAACAAAGCAACAAGCAATAAAACCAAAAACAGTTAAAAGCACTTAAATTTTGGAAAACAGGGGGTCAATTAAGGTTGCGTTTGGCATCGGTTTAAAAAACTAGTTTTTTTTTTTTACTATTTAGCTTATTTTTGCTACTATTCATGAGTCTCATTGTACTTTTTAATACTATTCATGAGTCCCGATGTAATATTTCACCTTTTAGCTTTATCTACAGTATTTTTAGTGAAAAGTTTTCAATTTTAGCTAAATAAGTTGTTCTCAAACGGGCTCTAAATATTCCATCACAGAATCCCTTTGGGAACGGCTTATTTAGCTGAATTTAAAAACTTTTTGATGAAAGTATTGTAAAAAAAGTTAAAAGGTAACTATAATAGTACAGTGAGACTCATAAATAGTACCAAAAAGTGTAATGGGACCTATAAATAGTAGCAAAAATAAGATGAACAGTAGCAACAATAAGTTAAATAGTAAAAAAAAAAAACTAGCTTTTTAAGCTAATATCAAACACAACCTAAATTTTCCATATTCAAGGCTTATTTGTCATGATGAAAAAGTGCACCGACTGGAATTTTTGTAGGCAAACAAGTATTTGATCAATTCTTGAGTAAATTAAACAAACCCACCATAAGATTTGTGATAATATCAACTAGGTTCAAAACATTTTAAAACCCACCAACTTAGTCCTCAAAAGACAACTTTGTCCTTAACAGACCAAACCCCGTTACTTCTCTCTCTCTCTCTCTCTCTCTCTCTCTCTCTCTCTCTCCTTTGTTTCTAAAAAAAAAAAAAACTCTCTTCTCTAAGTTCTCTCTCTCAGAACTCTCTCTTACTCTCTAACCAAACCTTATCCGTGACAAAACCCATGAGCTTGGTCATCGGCATCAACAACACCACCATGCAAGGGTCTTCCCAATTCCCACCGCAAGTTTGATACCATCAGTGCCGTCAACGGACTTTCGTCCCTTTCTCTCTCTCTCAAATCAGAACCCACGCAATGGTGGTGGCAGAGCTTCAATCTAGATCTCGCCTTCAACAGACTCTCTCATCCTCTTTACGACGACGTCGTGGATCGCGGCAAAAGGCCTTTGGATTTCAGATTTGGGTAGTGTTTCTTTAGGAGACGATGAAGTTGATCTTGTGATATGGTGTGTTTTTTCTCTTATGAGGTTGACAATTGGGGTTGTGTTGATCTTCCGTGTTGTTTGGCTAGGATTTTTGCTGGTTTTTGGGGGTTTTGTTCATATTTTTAGGAGATTTCATTGGAAATTTGCAAAGGGATTTATTTGTCTTATTTGGCTTGGATTTTTGTTGTTTTTTGGGTTTCTATTGGTTTTGAAAGATATTTTTTATGCCTTTTTTTTTGTAGAATTTTCGAGGGATCCTCAGTGAGATTTTGCTACTATTTTTTTATGGATTCAGAAAGGGTTAGGTATTTTCGAGTTGTGACTGTGCTGATTTTTCTAATATTTTGGAATTATTTGTAAGGGATATTCATGGAGGTTTTTCTAGGATTGACCAAGGTTCGGTTAGATAGATAGAGAGGGATGAAGGGAGAGAAGAAAGAGGTCAGAGAGAGAGAGAGAGAGAGAGAGAGAGAGAGAGAGAGAGAGAGAGAGAGAGAGAATCACTAATGGCGTTTGGTATGTTTAGGGACAAAATTGTCCTTTGAAGACCAAATTAATGGGTTTTAAAATGTTTTGGACCTAACTAGTATTATCACAAATCGCAGGACAAATTTATGAAATTTACCCATTTTTGGATTGGTGAACTCATATTTGAGCTATACAGTTCGGTTTAAGCAAACTCTGCATTATGAAAGTTAACTGATGACCAGGGCCAGCCCTAGGCTTAGGCCAATTAGGCCATTGCCTAGGGCCCCCTTACTAGAGAAGGCCCCAAATTTGGGGGCAAATTTTTTATATATTTTTTATATATAAATATTTTTGGGAGATATTAAAACATTTCAGTGTACATCTTTTTTCACTATTAAGAAGAATGCTCAAAGAATTAAGTAATGCTAGGGATAGAGATAGAGATAAGACAAATTTAAATAAATAAGTCTTACAAATAGACGTGTTACTAATCACAAGTAATTCAAATAAGAAAATGTTAAAAATACTATAAATTAAACTACATAACTTTTATTTATTTAATTATTTTTATACAAGATAAAAATTTTACTCTAGTCTAATCTAAGTGTATATATGTGTGAAACTCTCTTCTATAGACTTAAATCTCAGCCATTGCCCCCCACACCTACAAGAACTTATACTTATAAAGTAATCATTGCACCAAATGTATGTGGTGGTCTCTATAACTTTTATAATTTGATGTAGCAATGAATATGATAGGTGAATTTCTATAAACTATTGAATGCATTTTTGAATGAATATTTGTGATTTGTGATATATCTTTGTAATTCTCATGTTGTAAATTTATAATATTTCTAATATTTTTGTAAGCTTCATGTCATTAATCACATTCATTACAACACCAATTTGTAGTAAAAAAAATTTTTAACTTTAGCATTTTCTAAAAAAAAATCATATTAAAAAGTAAAAAGAATGGATTTTAAAAAAATTATTATATAAAATACTAGTTAAATATTATTTAAGTGATAAGGCCCTATTTGAAGATTTCGCCTTAGGCCTCCAAAACGCTTGGGCCGCCCTGTTGATGACTGGCTGATGCACAAGACTTGGCAACTACTATATAAAAATTAGACATAAATACTCGTAGATTTTGATGTGTATTCTTCTTTTCTAGTCCATTATAGTCCGTGTCTTATCAGGAGTCAGGCAAGAGGTTTTGGCTCTTTCTTATTCATGTATTTTGGGAGTGATCCACCATGCATGAGTGTCATTATTAGATTATGTTCTTGGATGACTGTGATTTATGGACGTTTTTGTGATAAGAAGATTGTACATAGAATAATATGATCGCGTTATTGAAAATGATTGTAATATTGTCCCAGCATGTGGGAGCTACAAAGCACAGGCAGTTCTCTCTGATCCAGATCCATCCCTAAGGAATTCTTTTTTCTATTGACAGTCTATTTGGGTCTTTTTGTGGCCGTGACATGCGTCGTGTGTTGACTGTTGATGGTTAATGGTTAGACCAAGGTTCTTTGGCAGTCTTTCTGTTCTCGCACCAATGGATTGTCTGTCGTCCTCTACCATTGCATTTTTTACTAGGCAAAAGATAATACAATGAGTGATGCGGTGATGGAAATAAGAAATTAATAAGAAAAATATTCTTCTCATGTATGAATTATTTAAGCATGATTTAAATTATGAAGCATAAATAAATGAGACTAAATACGTTAGACTATGAAGCATATATACAAATACCTGTGAAGAAATATGTTTGGGCTACTATAAGCAAGGCGATCAAGTAAATTTGATGGTATAAGCACAAATATATTTGTCTATGCCCAAGTTATATATATATATATATATATATATATATGAGTTAGGTTCAAATTATACCTAGTGTAACTCTAAGCAATGTTACACTACTCCATAATTAGTTATTGAATTCATATTTAAAAAATTTAACCGTTAGATTATATGTTCTATATGTTTTTAACATGCATACCAATATTTATGCTAATCAATTGTTATTTACTATTCAACCAATAGACTCATATTTTAACCATTATTTTAAACTACAAAAACTAAAATTTAAACAATTAATTGATGACATGACTATTGATATTTAATCATCTTAAAATTTTACAAGCATGGAGAATGCACAAAGATAATGTTATCCAATAGTGGATTTGTTAAAATTTGCATTCAATTAAAAAATATTGATTGGTGTAACATTGTTTAAAGTTATACTTGGTGCCTCTCTCTCTCTCTCTCTCTCTCTCTCTCTCTCTATATATATATATATATATATATATTGCTTGAAAATATAATTAACCTCATGTAATTTATTTAAAAGTAATGACATTAAAAATAAAATAAAAAAATGAGTAATTCCCCTAAAGTACATTTGTATATTCATAGCCTTCATATTTAGAAAAACTTCACTTAAATTTAGTTGGATTGAAGTGAACCAAAATGCTACGTTAATGTGGCCTAATAAGAGTGTAACAATAATAGATATTATGCTTAAGATTTCACCTAATGTGAATTTGAGATCGATATTTTTTTAAGTTGGATTTAGAATAGGTGCTCTTAACCTAAACCGGTATTTTCCCATTATGTTAGTGCACGAAAATGGACCGAAATAGATTAAAGCAAGGGCGAAGCTAGAAGGGGTTGAGGGGGGGCAGTTGTTCCCCTTGGCCCGCCCAAAAAATTCCCCTAGTTATTATAACTAATACTTATTAAATACCACTACCTATTTTTTGTTTTTGGGTTTATTACATACCACTCTATTTCTTTGGTCTTGAAACAAAGCACAACTTCTAAACGAACCATTGAGGAACCTTAAGTCCTCCACTAGCATGCCTTGCATTGAATTTTTTTAGTTTGTCCGTACTATATTATAATTTGAACCTTTTATGGGACTACATTAAGCAAAATAATAGAAATTCATATATATTTCGCTCAATATTTATCTAAGTACTAATAATTTCATTCATAACTTGAGTTTTGGCTCTAAAAAAATTAAAAATAGATCATTCATGTGAGAAATATCTCAATAGATAAATGCAATATTATAAATAAGCATTTCTTTATAGAGTTTTTTTATTGGTATAATTACATTAAATATCACTTAGTATTTAAATGAATAGCTTTTAATTTTTCAAATTGGTCTCAAATATTATATATTCTCATAATATGTGTAAGTATGTGTATCATATATAAATTTTGCCCCCCCCCCCCCCACAACTCAAATCCTAGATCTGCCACTAGACCAAAGTGGATCAAATGGACCAAAGTGGACAGAATAGGACAAAAGGAGACCAAAGGTCCATAGAATGGAATCAAATGGGACCAAAGTGGACCGAATAGATCGAATTGGACCGAATAGAATCAAAGTGGATAGAATATGACCAAATTGGACTAATGCGGACCAAATAGAACTGAAGTGGATTGAATAAGACCAAATAAGACCTAATGGATCGAATAGAACCAAAGTGGGCAGAATTGGACTAAAGTCGACCAAGTAGGACCAAAGTGAATAGAATGACCAAATAGAACCAAAGTGGACCAATATGACTGTTGATGGGTTACTGCATCATTTGTTGACTGTTGATGGGTTACTACCAATTGGCACTTTCAGCGATTTTAGCCAACTTTCTTTTTTACACATTTTGGACTTCTTTTGGGCATTTTTCCAAGTTGGGGATTGTACTTAAATGTGTTATGCACTTGTATTCCTGATAAAATTCATCTTAACTTGATAATTAAATCTTTAAAATAATTATTTTAGAGATAATTACCCTAAAAACTTAATTATCAGTTCAATTTTAACATTATCAGATTATTTCTTTTATTCCCATGCAACCAATCTTATTTTAACAAAATAAACCAACAATCACATAAATTCATTTAATTAATTTTAATTGTTAATCAATCAAAATTAATTTCAATTAATCATGTATGATTAGTTTCACCCAAATAAATGCATGCAAATCATTAAATCTTGATCTTGTGATATCTTTGGATCCAACCGTCTGATTTGGAAACCAAACATATCGTTGTGATCGTTAGAATCTCAAGATCATTTTTGTGATGTGTGATGAATGACATAATGAATGAAATACAATCGTGATTTTTGGGTACTTAGAAATAATATTTCATCATTGTAAGAAGTTTAGACCCCTTAAACCCAAACAAATTAACCTAGATAATTAATCAAGTGATTAACTTAGGTAAATTAGACAAATCTAGGTTAACACAAATATATCATATCATGCAAAAGTGCGGAATAATAAAGAACACATGATATGATGACCCAGGAAACCAAACCAGTAAAAAACCTGGGGAGGATTTAACCTAGCTATCCTCAAGGTAAAACGAATTCACTATGAAAGAATTGAAGTTTACACAATAGAGACTTAGACCACTAACATCCTATTGCTACCTGCTTGTAGGAAACTTACTACCACAACCACGTGACAGCTCTGAGACCACGGACTCCTTCTTTCCTTGAATTCTCAGCAAAGCACAAGCACACCTGCTTGTAAATCTTGAAGCTCTTTTATTCTGCATTTGTATGATTACCAATCTCTTGACATGAATCTAGAGTTTGGAAACCCTAAGTGTATATAAAGGTAAACACCTCTAAATCTAACAATTAGATTCACAAACACAGCAATCAAAACTCTAAAAACGTGGCTAGGGTTTTCCCTTATATACTTAGGGCAAAACATAAAACTCTACACGTTAAATGGGCCAGGGCTGAGTTGGAAAATTCTGCAGAAAAACGATCTGCACGATTTTCGATCGATCAAGTCTAATTCTCGATCGATCAAGCCTGACAGAACTGCTCAGTGAATTCTGCAGTAACTCGATTCCAACTTTACATAATAAGACATACTTTGAGCAAGTCTAAAACAAGACTAAAGATTGTTTTGATCATGGTTTGCCAACATTATAAATTGAATTTTTAATACATTAATTCCTAATTCCTTAGAACCTAACAATCATCTCCCAAGGTTAAATTATGTGTGCGAAATTAGGTTTCTACAAGGACCAAAGTGGACCGAAGTACACAACAGAATATAAGAGAAACATGTTTGTAGTGGTAAAATTTGATTTAAAAATCAAATAAATAAAATAATGATGTTGTGAAGCCTTCAAAGTAAGGTATAGAATATGTATGATATTAATTTTTATTAATTAATTCTTATTTAAACATGAAATTCATGCTCCATAAATAAATATAGGACATTCAATGTTTGGCACATTGTTGTCAATCTAGGTTTCAATGTATTTGGCATCATAAAAAAGGGTGCACATAGTTGTTATTGTAGTTGAATTTTTGGTTTGATTGCATGGAGCCATGGACTCTACACATATTTGGCATATGAAGATTGGATGATCTTCTTGTACTTGGTCATGGTGTATTTCTTCTTCTATATGTCTTGCTGATATTTCCACAATGAGTTTCCCATGGCTTGAAAGTTGAAACTGCAACTACAATGTTGTTTAATTTTTCTATGAGGGTTTTTGCTTCTTATATAGATGTATGGGTTGAGCTTAGCCTAGTTCTTTTAATCCTATATGATTTTTATGAGAGTAAGTTAGTTACACATCCTTTACTACGAAGAAATTTGTGTTGCATACAAACATGCTTTGGAAGTAAGTCAAAGACTTGCATGCCACTCTAAGAAAAAAAATTCCTAATGGGAGTCTAAATACAAGCTACATATTGGAGTATTAAAAGGAATGGTTGCCATTTTATTAGTTTTTTGTCAAATAAGTAAGGAATTGAAAAAAATAAAAATTATGTCAAATAATAAAGAATTAAATAAAAATAAAAATTATGTGAAAAATTGTGAGGCTACCAAAACTTATATGGCATAATATGGAAGAGTCCAAAAAAGTCAAAGTCTTCATATGTATGTATGTATGTAAATGATTAAATTATATGTATAAATAATTTAAATATATATTAAATAAAATATGTTTATATACATTAAGGGCACGACAAGACAAGCAAAACCCGTCCTTGCCATGTCACCTCTTCGAGGAGAGGAAAGTTTGTGTGGGGCGATGCGGGGCAGGAGTGGGTCAAGCAAGGCAAAGCACATTTGCCGTCCCTACTTATTATTATTATTATTATTATTATTATTATTATTATTGTAAGGACTAGACTCCGGCCCACAGCCTACGATCGATGGATGAGGGCCCAACAAGCCCAACAACAATATATTTTGTAGAGAGTGAATTTTACAAAAGAGCGACTTAGCAAAACAAATACGGGCCTGGATTAACAGGATGCAAGCCAGTAAGAAAATACAATGTAAGAATTACACTCCTCGGTCAAGTTTGAGGATCAAGTGTTCTTATATTCACTCAAGTTTTTCTAAGTACAAGTTGTTCTTCCTTTTCTCTTCCTTTTCTCTCAGATTACATGCCCCATTTTTTGTGAGGGCCCTTTCCTTATTTAGTCCTCTCCCTTTATCCCTGCCTTACACTTGTTGATCTTATAGGTGATCTATTGGATGCTTGTCCCATCTAAAATCTCCTGGAAGCTTTGTGAATAGCTGTAAAATGAGATATCACCATTTCAGGTGTCATTTCCACATAAATGCGGCCAATTGGTTAGGAGCAGAGCATTTAATATGGTGGTAGTAGCCTTTTTCTCAGATATTTCTTCCTTTATTGTTGGCTTCTTTCCCTAAAGTTTATCCGACAAAGAAGGGTTATGTCTTGCACAATATTCTCTAGGCAGCTGGACTCCAACCTTCCACAATGTTTTCCCGAGGAAGCTCGGATCCTCTGGAGATACCACCAACTCATTATTATCTTTCCTTATCCTCGGCCCATTGACCCCAATATTTTTTAATCCTTTTGATCGTCCTCGGGCTCCTATATATCCTCGAGCAGGGTCCAAGGCCCAACACTCCTGCTCGGCTCAATTATCCTCACAATTATTATTATTATTATTATTATTATTATTATTATTATTATTATTATTATTATTATTATTATTAGAACTTTCCAAGTGATTAGTTTAATGTAATTAAGGATCACAATGGAGTAGGATAAGGTTGGATCAAGGTGCCCTACCCTGTTGAGATGAAATGGGTTTGAGGTATTTTGTCATCCTTGACAAAGTAATTTTGATATTAATGAGGTAAAAAATGAAGGGAATGTGCAGTCATAAAAGTACTAAAAGTTATAGAAAATATGTTTTAAGGAATGGTAATAGAATATGTAATGTACCCAAAAATAAAGTATAAATAAGATGTGTATAAATATATACATTGAGCTCTAGTTAGCTCTAGGAATGCAAACAAGTAGAGTCGAAGGGGACTATTACAAGTTTAGGATTCTTCATTTAATTTTACTTCAATCATGAGTCGAGTTCAAGTTCAATATCAAATGAGATTACATGTTCAATCTTAGTTCATTTTCTTCTAATTAAAGTAGTTTTTTGACCCTTAAAGTTTAGGATTATTTCCATTTTGTCCTTTTACATTTCAAAATCTTCATTTTTCCCTTTTTATGTTTCATTTTGTTTTCTTATTAGTCTTGCAGTTCATTTTCATTAGTGTTTTTTTTTTTCTATAATTGGCAGTTCATTCTCATTAGTAATATGATTGTTAAGTGCCATCTATGTTTAACTATTACATGAAATATTAGCTCTAAAATGTTGTGGGAATACATGAATTTCATTATTGTAAGCAAAAAACATGTTATAGACGGTTAGATAACTAATGAAAATGAGCAATATGTCCAACATTAAAACAAAATCAAACATAAATGGTTTAAAAGAAAATTGTGAAACATAAAAGACCAAAAAAAAAAAAAATCCTAAACTATAAGAGCCAAAAGTATATGTTATCTACTTTTTATTTTATCAAACAAGCCCGAACTTGTTCATGAACTATTTAAATTAAGTTATTCACTTCCCATATAATAAACAAAAAAAAAAACATTACATTAATTTTTTTTCCAATTTATAAGAAAATGCTAATAATTAACAATTATGTTATAGTTAAAATTATATTATTTGAGTTAATTAGATAAAATCACATTCATTTATGAACTTATAAAAGTTCCATTCACCAACCTCCTATTGGTAAAAGTGGAATGGGACTCAATTTGTCCCACCACTTTCAGTTTTGGATATACACCACTGTCAATTTATTTAAGACATTCTCCCCTCCTTCCGTGTGTGTGTTAAAATACTTAATATTCTCAAAAAAAAAAAAAAAAAATTGTCTCACTCTTGGTTTGCTCCCAAGCTCTTCCATAATTCTCGGCTTAAATAGGCCTTATTAATCTAATCTAACCAGCCCATTCTTAGAACTGGGCCCAATCATGTATTTGATGGCCTTTGAGGATCCATAGCCATTCAATGCTAACTGAGTGACCACCACCCCTAATCATACCAGTGTGTATGAAGCCAGTAAAAGCGTTTCAATCAAATTTTCTTTTTTTCTTGTAGCTTTAAGACTGCTCAGTGTCCCATAAAGTTTATGTTTATATCGAATCAGACAGCACATACTCCATAAAGTTTACGTTTCTTATCAATGTATTTCAAAATTTCACTATCAAGCATCAACAACTTCATTATTGAACAGTACACGTTTTTACAGTGACATTATTACACCATCTACAGCTCTAACTAATTAGTTTACAAAAAAAAAAAAAAAAAAATGTCTAACTAATTAGTTTACCAAAAAAAAAAAATGTAATGAATAATGAAGAGTGAGACTTTACACAACATCAAGATCATAGCATCTCAGGTTCTAATACAATCTATTTTAGAAATGTTTTCTATCTAGGCGCGATAGATGGAATGACTCCACTAACTAGTTCAATGCCAGATATCTCTGATGCATAAGGATCCTTCACCGTAGAGGATGATGATGGTGGAGTTGCAACCTTTTCAGCATTAGTGACCATAGGACCTACTGATATAATGTCGGAATCAGGCATCATATGCCATATACTTTCAAGTTCTCTAACCACCTCTGCCATTGAAGGTCTAGCATCTGTCTCATCTCCGCAACACTTGAGAGCCAAATTCAAAAATTTCACCACACATTTAGGAGGATAAGATCCCATTCGTCCATCAATGACCGAAAAGATCATATCAGATTGACTCGCAACATTAACCTGAAACAAATAGAAACCATATCAAAACTATAAGAAACCATTTTATTACACAAATTTAAGCCGCTGTATCTACAGGATTAAATAATATGATCATTATGCCAAAATGATCTTAAATGTTATACAAGTAAATGAATGTTTCACACAAGGACAGAAGTGAAGATTTTTTTTTAAAGATTTCAGGGTTTGAAGTTAAAACTGAGACTTGCACATGAGGATATCTCTCATCTTTACGTCTAGAATAAAATGACATATGGCAAGAAGAAGAGAAGAGAGAGAGAATAACTAAAAGCTGTCATCATTATTTTACACAATAAAACAAATCACGTAAGAACAATTTTTCCTTTCATGCCTAAGCACCTGTTGCACCATTAGGCCCCATCAAATCCAAGACAAACAAGTCTATAAGGTTTTACCTCTCTAACAATGTTTTTTCCATGTGAGATTGGCTGCTTCCCAGTCAGGAGTTCAAGAAAAACAACACCAAGGCTATAAACATCACTCTTGTCTGTCAATTTACGAGTTAAGAAGTACTCTGGATCAAGGTAACCCTGCAAATTTAATCCAAAGAATGAAAGAAAAAGAAAATAGGCATCAGTTACATCTCAAACAACATACTACTAAGTCTATTTCATAGAGTTCGAGTTACATTTTTTTTAATTTTTAATAATAAAAAATGTATAAATTTACAATTTAAAAAAATGGTTAGTTCCGAAAAAACCACCCTAAATTATGGGGATTGCCGATGACCTATAGCTCAACTGGCAGTTCTGTGTCCCATAGTAATGAGATGGGGGAAGAGGTTATGGATTCAAGACTTAATGGGTCAGTGTGTAACTTACCAATATATATATATATATATATATATATATATAGGGGGGATCTTGCACTTTGCACCCTGTTAAAGAGTTTATATTGTATAGGTGGTACCCTTGCATTGTGTTGAATCCTTCCAGATTAGTCTAGAGTATCCCAGGGGTGGGTATTGCTGCTGAAGTATCCCTCACCAGCTATCATATTGTCTAGAATATTCTCTATTCCTTGTAACCAACTCTCACATATATAGGATTCAAAAAAAAAAAAACTCATATATATATATATATATATGGAATATAGTGGATGAAGGCTATAAAAGATTTTTAGCTTCTCTTTTTGAACCTCTCTCATTTAATTCATTTCTAATACTTCTCTAACATGGTATCAGGCTATCAGTTCCTCTTTTTGGCACAGTTGTTTCAAGCAAATTTTCAAAGTTTGTGATGTGCAAGTATCCCATAGTTTAGGGCGGTTTTCTGCAATTTACCCTTACACAAAAATGGAAATGAACAACACTATTATCAATTCATTTTTATTGTTTTTCCAAGAAGAGTCAGTAGCTCAGGCTAGATTGTCAAGTGTTGAATCATATAAAACTTATAGGCAGTTAAAATGTGGCACTTGTGCCACAGCTGGAGAACACTGATAAGAATTCACTCATCAACCTAGAAAAATATGAAGTTTATAATTATATTAGTTAAACATCAACTATAAGAGTCTTACTGGTGTCCCCTTAACAACTGTGGATACATGAGTAGGCACTGTCCCTTCAACATCTGGAACTGGTGCAAGTCGTGAAAGTCCAAAATCAGCAACCTTTGCCAAATACTTGGAGTCCAATAATATGTTGCTGGCCTTGATATCTCGGTGAAATACTGGAGGATCAGCTTCAGTATGTAGGTAGAGGATGCCCTTAGCCGATCCTAGGGCAATTCTCAATCTCATCGCAAAATTCAGAGGTTCTTTACACTTGGCTGTATTATTGCACACATGAACCCATAATAAGCTCATTAGAATGGATATAGACTTTGAAAGTAAAAAGTTACGTTTAGCTATAAAATATATAAATAAAAAAATGGAATTTGTTTTTTTAATGGTGGTTGGGGGGGGGGGGGGGGGGGGGGTTGTGGAAAGGGGAGAAAGTGTATTGTTGCAAGTTATGTATTGCAATCATTCGCAATGAGGAACACCTAGAAAATACTATAGTGAGATCAATAAAAGGCAAGTTTAGAGAATGATTATAAGGTGTACCAGAAAGGTGATCCCTCAGAGTACCATTTGACATAAACTCATAGACCAACATCTGCATGCAAAACAATACTTACATGAAGCTCCTCTGAAGAAAAATTTTCAAAACAAATTAAGCAATAGTGAGAAAGAAAAGCTAGTCCCCAGGGTGTGAAAGCCAAACAATTTTGCAGGAGCAACATACTGCTCATGAAGAAGAAAAACTGTATTCTCCCAAGTTCACTGCAAAAGCAGATATTTAAGTCTTTTATGCATTTCTTAGAGCCAAAATAATCCTTACTTTATGAAGAACCGTCTATGCTTCTACATTATTAAGCAACTAATTTGGCAAAATCTCATCTGTAATGTCTCTAAACCGAATTTGATTTCTTCCATTGTTTGCATATTCAAAGCAGCTATGTACACGGTTTTACATCTTTCACTTCTTTTTTTTTAACTCTTACAGCTCATTTGGCGTAATTGCATCAACTTCCTAAGTAGATGGGATTCCTCTCCCTGTGTATCCAAGAAGATTGGTGGATAATCCAATCTTTTATTCATTATGTATATGGGTTAGGTTCAAGCTAACTTTAACTCTTTAAGCAATCTTATACTACTCAATATTTATTTCATTTAATGCGAATTTTGACAAATCCGCCATTAAATTACATTTTCTTCCAATACTCTCCATGTTTGCAAAATTTCAAGTTGATTAGAGATATATAACTATTCTATCTACTAAATATTTAAATTTCAAGTTTTTGTATATTAAAAACGTGCATAAAAGATGAGTTTACAAATCAAATAGAAAATAGCATCCAATTGGCTTGAAATTTGGAAAAAGTGTTAAGAACATAAAAAACATGTATATATAAATTCAAGATGAGAAAAGTACTTGTTCACCGTCTTCATCACAATACCCAATCAAAGACACAAGGTTTCGATGATGTAACCTTGATAACAATTTTATCTCTGTCAAGAACTCTTTTTCACCCTGTAAAGATCCCTCTTGTGCACGTTTTATGGCCACAACTACACCATCAGCCAGAATGCCTTTATAAACCTTACCATACCCTCCTTGGCCAGCCTCAGTGGAGTTGTCAAAATTGTTTGTAGCCACAGCCATTTCTCTATAAGTGAAATCCTTTACACCATCAATTTTTATGGAGCTCATAGACGCTGCATATTTAATAGGACCAATGTTAAAAAGAAAAACATAGAGATAAGTGCTGCATAAAAGGGTGCAAGTGCCATTTTTTTTTTTAAATACCTGATAGAATTATGCATTGATTATCATAAGATTTTATTTATACTCACACAGACACACACACACACATACCATTGCATCTTACTAGTCAACTAAGAAGCATGGACACAGGTACAGATACGGGTGCGGGTATGACACGGCAATTTTAAAAAAAATAGGACACAGGTACGGCGAAACATGTCCGTTAAATAATTATTAAATATATTTTTATTTTTATTTTTATTTTCTATTTATTATTAAGCATATATTTTTCATATAATGTTAAATAAATATCAAATTAAGAGTAATAATGGATAATAAAGAAAATCCATGACTATTAGAGGATGTTTAGAAATTAGAATTCAAATCAAGAATAAAGATATTATTAATTTTCAAATGTACTATTACTATTCAAAGCATGAATGCTCTCTATGTTTTGTGAAAGAGTATTTGATTCCTCTTGTTCTTGTGTCTTGGCCATGTCCTTCATTTATTTTTTTAAGGGATACTGCTGGGACACAGGCAATGCAAGTGTCCTACACGGGTACTACACTCCAAATGAAGTGCCCATGCTTCCTTGCTAGAGTTGCTTTCTCCAAATGCAGGTGTGATGTGTATGGGTGTGTGATATGTGTGGGTGTGTGATGAGTCCCACATCGGACATACACTAGGTTGAACTGGGCTTTATTAATAACTACAAGAAGATTCAATTGTGACTAGTCCTTTTGAAGTATAACACAGATGTGGCTAGCGCTTTTCCTTAGGTCGTTACAAACATAGTTGCTGACTGGACTTTCTTCAACTTAAACATGGTTTGAGCCAGTATGCAACCAAGTCCTATGTTAATTTATTTTCAACCTTTTTTCAACTCTAAATGATGCTTCTAATCCCGGGCCAGTCCAAAATTGATTGAATCTCGCCCAACATCGTTAGCTAAGATAGGGCTAAGCTATTGACCAAGCCCAGGCTGAGGCCTTTGTAATTGGACTAGTATCACCTTGGCCCAATTGACAGGCCTAAATTCAGGGTGTACAATAAAAAAAATTACAGGCAAAGTAAAAAATCATGACATATCTACCTGATACCCCTAACTTCATAAAAATAAGATACTCACAATGGCGTCTTCTTGAAAGCACACGGTACTTCCTCACATGCATTCTCAGTATCAGAAGAGTAACAACTGCAGACAATGCAACTGCACCTGCAATGATCCCCAGTACTAGGCCAGCCAATGCACCTTTGCTTAAACCAGAACTTGGAGAGTTGGCATCATCTGTGACATTAGTGAGAACTATCAGCACAAACAAAATCAAAGCTTTGCAACAAAATTCATCTCATATATGAATACACAAAATAAGGCTTGTGACTGAGTTATAGTTCATCTATCTTTGGGGTCAAGTCATAAGTGATGGTGTGAATTTGAAGCTGGCTTCTTGATCAATATAGAACACAACTTAATTGCCAGGAAAATTAACAATCATCTTGAACCGAGCATTGCAGTTATTTAATTATGTGCTGATCAACTGTATCTGTTATTCCACAGAACATAGCATCACCATGGTGAAAGCATTAAACTGGAGACCAAGCCTCTCTTCAATGTTGTTCGCAACAAAAGAAAAGGTGATCTCCACTCAAATGTGCCCCCCACAGATATTCCCACAAGTTGCTCAGACAAATCAACAACAGAGAATAATGCCACAAACTTAAGATGGTCTTTAAGTATAGAGGGCATCAAGGTGTAAGTCAAATAAATTAGAGAAGAAAGCTGTACATTCCTCAACAGCTAAATAAGCATTAGTTCCAACTCAAGAAAGCTCTGTTGCAAAAAATATCAAATAAGGGTTTTGAGACAAACCATATTTATAGAAGCCCATTATAGGAAAGCTGATAAGTTCAGCAGGTCCAAAAAGGTCACTATTTTGAATTTTCCATGATGTGAATACAATGAAGATTCGCTGAACCTCGCTCTCGTTGAAGGTATGAGCATTTTTTTCAGAATCAGATACAGGAAAGAACTTCAATTGCATTCCCAGTCGAGGTCCTTCTTCCCATGTAAATGAATCAATGTACAGCTGATAAAGAGATAACTCAAGATGAAATGTCAGGAACTTCTCAAAATCATGTCTGTATGGACGAAAATCTGAGAATGCAGGACTTTTCAACCGATATTCAACAAACAAAGGAAGAGCACAGAAACAAACTACTGGAGATGTTGGGGAATATTCGTAAGAGGATGGGCATTCTTGAGCCGGACAAACAGAAGTATTTGTTGAACTCTGACTGTTTTTGTCTTCCTTAATTTCAGGTCGACAGAGCTGGGCTAGGTTGGAGTTCAAGCATAAGGGATTCCCTTGAAGCCTGAGAGTTAAAAATGAGACTTAATCACATCAATGTGCTATGTATGTTATACCTTGCAAAACTAAAATTAAAAAGATCACATCCACTATCTTTTACCAAGAATTCACATTTTGAAGATGCATTTCATCACACATGATGTTCTATATGAAATTAATCAGGAAGCAATAATTGGGGAGGTATAGAAGCAAACCAGACAGAAACATTTGGAGGTAGATAAGTAGTGCCACTGATATTTGTAAGATTATTATCCTGCAACTCCCTGTAGTACCAAAGGGAAAAAGCAATATCTTAGACAATCCAGTCTGAGAGTAACTTTAATAGTCAACCCAGGAGGCTAGACTTTGAATTTTACAAAAGGCCATGCTGTAATCAGAAAAAGGAATCAACTTTTTTTTTTACCATTACAAGAAAAAGATGGTTGAGAGAATGAACAGATGCACACACCCATACCAAAATATGATGACACTTTTAAACAAGGGAATAGCAACACTGTCATTCAGGTCTTACACTGTAAATTTCTCCACTCCATTAAAAGCCCTATTTTGCCAAATGGAGGATGGAGCAGAGCCACTTAATGAATTGTTTGCAATCGACCTGCAATGGGGAATAATTTACCAAATAAATCCAATTATTTTATTAACAGTTTAATTTATTGACTGATATTAACTAGTAACTTTAAAATAGAATGGTTGAGATAATTGGAAACTCAAATTTAAATTAATACAAAAGAATTTACAATAACAATGAACCATAGAACTAAACACAAAAGGAGGAATAAGAAAGGGAGACTACTCACAGTATTTGGAGATGAGGAAGACTAGAAAAGTTGGTGGGAATTGTTCCAGAAATATGGTTGTGGGATAACAAGCTGAATATTGCTCAAATAGTAGATATCAAAAGTCAAGGGAATTGCTGTTATAAGTTGTCTTGAAATATTTCGCAATAAGTGGGAATTAAATTCAAACAACATGAAAAAAAAAAAAAAATACAAAATTTGATATCTCATTCAGAAGATGAAGAATCTTACATAGTCGTGATATTCCAAGAAAACCTATCTGACGGTATGGTTCCATTTAGCTGATTTGAACTGAGGTCTCTGAAATTTATACAAAGTAAAACATAAAGAAAGTATAAGTAGCTATCAGAGTTTTTTAGATAAAGAGATGAGAAAATTCCATACAGCCTGGAGCATCTATTTTTCAGATTTAAAAGCCATAAGTGATCATCCCAGAATGACTCTTAAAAGGAAAAATAATAATAAAGAAACTTACAGATAATAAAGGTTTGGTATTTGGCTAAAATCAGGGATTGGTCCTTGCAAACTGCAGTTCCTAAGGCTCCTGGCAAATCCAACCAAAACACAAATGTTATAAATCTTGCCAGAAATATCACGTGACATGTGAATGTGTATACTCCTTAATTGCCATCTTGTAAGCATATAAAGCTTCTAAGTTAATGAAAGTTTTGTGATATCTCATTAAGATAATCTAGCTTCTTTACAACTTGAGAAATGCAAAGAAGTACATTCATGCCACCTTAGTTGGATTAAACCAACAGCACTTCTAAGTTGAGTAACTTCCCATTTGTATTCATTTCAATTTCCAATGAGCCATAGCTCAACTGGCACTTTCTTCTCCCCTAATATTGAGCTAGAGGGTGAGGTTGTGAATTCAAGACCGACCGCGTGTGTGTCAGTGTCACTTACAAATAATAAATAAATAAATAAAAGGCAAATTACAACTTATCCACCTGTAGTTTGGCCGAAATTTAAGTTGCCTACTTATGGTTTAAAATTTGACATTTTACCTAACTAAAGTTAGCTCAGTTAAAGTTTCGTAACCTACTTCCGTTAAAAACATGGCTAAATATGTAATTTTGCTCCACTTTTATGTCTATCTCCTCCAAAAACACAAAAAACATAAAATATAAGATCAAATGAGATCAAAAAGAATCCAACAGAACTCTTGCATCATGAGATTTCACACCATAGGTAGATAACTTAAATTTCAATCAAACCTCAGGAGGGTAAGATGTCAAATTTCAAACAACTGGTAAATAACTTAAATTTCGATCAAGCCACGTATGGGTAAGTTGTAATTTATCCTAAAAAAAATATTCATTTTCAATCACTGTTGGAATAATTTATGTATTTTCCCAACAAAATGCAAACTACTCTGTATATTTTATAGTACTTCTTATCTTGTTGGTATTTTCCTCTTTATTATAGTTTTTCATTTTAGGGGGAGGGAAGAGCTTCTTTAATCATTAGCCAAACATTGATAAATTAGTTTACATTGATCCTTACACTCTCTCTCTCTCTCTCTCTCTCTCTCTCTCTCTCTCTCTCTCTATATATATATATATATATATATGGACACACACAAACATTGAGCCTTACACTTCAAGGCTAGCACCTTGCCCCACCTTTACTTTTGGAACATAGTTACAAACATACAATAATAATATGAACTTACAACTTCACCAATTTAGACATCTTGCTATAAGAAGCTGGAATTGTAGTCCCATTGAAGTTATTGTTATCAAATTGACTGCAAAACAAAGTAAATGAAAGCATCAAGAAACTTGAAAAAAGATTACTAGAGTAATATTACACCGCAGAAAAAGGAAAATTTAAAAATTATAGCCTTGTTCAAGATGAAAAGCATAAGAAAAAGAAAAGGAAAATAAATTCACAAATTTTAAATGAAAAGACAATTATGTGTAAACATAAATATATTTGTGTTCTAGGAAAGTGAAAACCATACAGTATCTGCAAATTTGGCAGTTCAGAGAACTCTGGTGGAAGATACCCTGATAAGTTGTTATTATCAAGAAGGCTGCAGGTGCCAAGTTGAAGGTCGTCAATGGTCATACAGATGACTCATATGAAATTTAAGAATATGACCAAATACTTACAAGTGAATAAGACTCGGTAATCTGGATAGCTCAGGCGGGATTTGCCCACTGATCGAATTGTTGTTCATGTGACTGCTCATAAAAAAGAGAAGTAGAAGGGTTAGTTATTGTAGAACTGATTGTAGACAGTATAGCATCAGAAGCACACTCACAAGTGCTTTGTTTTGTTCAAGTTTGCAAATGATTTAGGTACTGGTCCCGATATATGGTTTTCGTCAATTTGTATTCTGTCCAAGTTTGGAAAATAACCAAGCTCTTCAGGTAAGGGACCTGTTAATTGGTTTCCATTTAAAAGCCTGGAAACACAGAATATTATAAATGGAATTAGAGACAAAGAAATTATACTGCAGCTTTACAATATTAAAATATCATGTATTCAGAAAAGCACCAAAATATAAAGTAAATTAGTTCCGAATCTTCAGATACAAGGATTATCTCTTTTATCAGAATTCAAAGGATCTAAAATGCAAACACTTGTAGCATATCTGCATTTCTTAATGCTCTAAGCATGTAATCCTGTGATAACAATATTGAGTGTCTAACCTATCCAACAGAGAACTGCTCAACTTACAAGAGTTCCAAAGTCACAATATTGCCTATCTCCTTTGGTATATTCCCACTTATGTTATTCCACATAAAATCCCTTCAACAGAGTAGACAGAAAAATATATCAGGAGGATAAGTAAATAGTAATATAGAATGCTACCATGGGATTCCAGAATATTGAGTGAAAGAGGTCTCCGAAAACTGTGATTCGGATAAAGATATTTGTATCACAAAAATTATTCTTCAGATATCCTTTGCCTTACAATATTTTCAAATTTGATAAGCGGCCAATCTCTGGTGACAAAGTTCCTGACAAATTCATTCGTAGTAGTAGCCTGCAGAGAAGCAGCCCAAAACAAATTATTAAAGCACCATTGCTAAGTCTTCATAAGAAGAGCCTTACATGCAATTAATAGCCAAGTCTTATCAAAGCTTGATATTTTTATATGCGAACTTGTGACTAGCGTCAAAATCTATTATAATGCTAAGCATGAGATAACAATTGTGTTTGTAGGCAATAAATTATAATAAATTAATAGTTATTAATTTTCTTCACAAATGAAAAGAACATGAAGATAGATTTTAAACTCATTAGGAGATACGGGAAACCATTGGGAAACATGTGGATAATAGATCCCATCCTAATAAATTTCTTTTAATTTCAAACGAACAATATAATCAAGGAAGTTTGTTCCATGCACCAACTAAAATGAGTAGATATCAAAGTGGAATAATATTCATCTCATCATATGCAGGGGACAAAATAAGCAAAGTGAAAAGTGTTCTAAGTGAAAGAAAATATGCAGCATTATTCATGTCAATAGTGCTTTCTGATAAAAATAAAAATCAGTAAAGGTTAATGTCATACAATCGTTCAACGTGTAGATATCCATCATCTAAAGTTGTATTGTAGCAGGAAACCCCTGTCCAAATTGATGTACATGGGTCTCCTTGATCCCAATCACTCAGATTCCCATTGGGATCTATCAAACTGCTCTTGACGGCCTGCAAAGCCTTCACTGCAAATTAATACAAATGTTAATCACCATTTCATCAACATGATTGCTGGTCCTTCTGTTTCTATAATTCTAGAATCAGGGAATCTGCATTAAAGGAATGCAATGTTATCTTAAAAACATGCATCAAAGTTATTAACAGCCGCATGTTTTGAGCACACCCAATCGATGAATCAAACAATAACTACAACCTAACTATATGCAATACTAAGCACTCCTAACTTGGTTTATCAAAAAAGCACTCCTAACTTGGGGGAAGCGAACATGAGTTATTGTTTCAGAAAGCACGCATGTGAGAAATCTAAACAAGCATCCTCCTGAGCACTTAATTTTGCAAAAGAAGCTTGTGAATCATGAAATGCAAAAGAACAGAAAACTAAAGCAAAATCACCTTCTTCGGGGCTGGTAATCAGTTTCTGAGCTCCAATAAGTAGTGAAGAACAACACAACCATGCAACAATAAATAATCCACACGTCCAAACTCTTGATAGATGCATCCTACTAACACATGGAACCCCAGAACTCTAAAAATCCTTTTAAGTACCCAATACTACAAATTGTGGAAAATATCCAAGTACTCCACCTGATAATCAAAAACAACCGTCAAAACTCACACATTTAAAATTCTAAAGCAGTTCAATATATCCAAAACAAACAACCCAAGAGAAGAATAAATTAACATAAGAGAATTACTCAAGATTGAGATGAAACAAAGAAGCCAACTTGACAGCAAATTGAGCAATTTAAGGTTGACCCAATAGAGAGAGAGAGAGAGAGAGAGAGACGTACATGTCCGTACCAGATACTAGATTAAGATTGAATCGTTTGAAAAAATCAGAACAAGGCAAGTAGATAAGAAAGAAAAGCTGCAACTGAATAGTAACCAGAGAATACACATGTTTGAAAAATGAAACCTTGACATTAGTAGCGATAGCTTCTTCCTGACCAGGTCGCCCTAATAAGGAACACCCAAGTTGTTGGTGATGCTGGTGATCACACCCACCTCTTTCACAAACCGATATTTTTTGTTTCTAGCTTTGATTTTTGGGTTCTTAGTTTCAGTATTAAAAAATTACTGCATGTTGAATTTTAAAATGGACCCAAAAGAGGAAGGTCACTGACAATGACTCGGAGATAAAGAGGGGTTCCGATGCAGCAATCTCAATCATCGAAGTGGTTGAGGCCGCAATGCACCGTTGCACATGTTTGAAAAATGAAACCTTGACATAAGTAGCGGTAGTTTCTTCCTGACCCGGTCGCCCTAATAAGGAACAACCAAGTTGTTGGTGATGCTGGTGATCACACCCACCGCTTTCACAAACCGACATTTTTTGTTTCTAGCTTTGGTTTTTGGGTTCTTAGTTTCAGTTTCAGTATTAAAAAATTACTGCACGTTGAATTTTAAAATGGACCCAAAAGAGGAAGGTCACTGACTATGACTCGGAGATAAAAAGAGGGGTCCCGTTGCAGCAATCTCAAACATCAAAGTGGTTGAGGCCGCAATGCACCGTTGCAGAATCCAACACCATCAAAAGTTTCCTTTTTGCTTTGCAGGGTAGGATTTTTTTTCAAAATAACTATAAACGTTCAACTATATTGTTAGTAAGCAAACGTTTCAAACAATTTGGGATTATAGCAATTCAAGTTCAGAGGACTCGATTTCAGGATCAGAAAGCCGGCCCATGTAGGCTGGAAATCGAGTTCAATGCACTCGGTTTTGCTTCATAGAAATCGAGTTCAAGGGACTTGCTTTCCATTCATAAAAATCGAGTACAAAGAACTCGTTTTTTGTCCATGGAAATCGAGCCCAAAGGACTCGATTTCAGTTCAGCCATACTTGCACAAATTTTTCTTCGTGTTCTTCCTTTCCTTTCTCCAAAAACCCATACAAATCAAACCCAAAACGTGTTCTTCCTTTCCTTTCTCCAAAAACCCATACAAATCAAACCCAAAAACAAATCACACAAATTTTTCTTCGTGTTCTTCCTTTCCTTTCTCCAAAAACCCATGAACAAATCAAACCCACTGACCACTGGAGCGCCGGCGAGAGACCTCACGTCCGATCCGATCCATCGCCTGAAGCTTTCGCCGCCTGGGTTTGGTGAGAATCGGTGCCTGGGTTGCTGGGTTTGGTGAGAATCGGTGCCATTGCTTCTTTCTTCCACTGGAGTGGCGGCGAGAAACCACGCCTGAAGCTTTCGCCGCCTGGGTTTGGTCAGAATCGGCAGGATCGTTGTTCATCTCGTTGGTCAGAATCGGCGCCTGGGCTTGTTTCTTCTTCTTCATTTGTTCATCTCAGAATCGGCACCTGTGAAATTCTTCTTCGTTTGTTTGTCTCAGAATCGGCGCCTGGGCTTCTTCGTTTGTTCATCTCTGGGTTTGTTCATCTCTGGGCTTCTTTGTTTGTACATCTCTGTGAGTAAAAAACGAGTACTATGGGCTCGATTTCTATGGACAAAAAACGAGTTCTTTGTACTCGATTTTTATGAATGGAAAGCGAGTCCCTTGAACTCGATTTCTATGAAGCAAAACCGAGTGCATTGAACTCGATTTCCAGCCTACGTGGGCCGGCTTTCTGACCCTGAAATCGAGTCCTCTGAACTCGAATTGCTATAATCCCAAATTGTTTGAAACGTTTGCTTACTAACTATATAGTTGGGGTTTAATAGTTATTTTGAAAAAAAATCCTGCAGGGTAACCCATTCATGATCGATTAGTAAAGTAAGTATTTGTTTAGTAATTGTGATTTTCAGGATTTTTTTTTTTTTTTTTTTTTTTTTGCTTTCCCAGAAAACAACAGGAAAAAACGAGAGGGAAAGTGATTTTATTTTTATTTTTTTAAAGAAAATTTTGAGTTTTATAACTAGGATAAAAATACATTTGTGTCCCTGAAAATCAAAAATAAAAATTCATTATCGATCCCCATAAAAAAAAAAAATCATTATCAATCTAGTCTTTACTGTCGTGATGTCATCTCACTGAGGAAAATTATTTATACGGCATATAAAATGAGCAGGTGCCACGTCAGAGTCTGAGGCGACCGCTAAAATTAGAATACATGGTTAGTGGAGAGAGAATCTCCACGTAGGCCTGGCATCATCTCTCCAGCAACCACATTTTGGCTTATTCGATAGATAATTACATGAATTCTCAAAAAATATATATATAATAGAGAAGTGCTACGTCTATAATATTTTTACAATAAATTACAGGTGATTAGTTGTTATAGGTTCAAATTTAAGTCTAAAACTAAAATTATTTTTTTTCCCCAATAATAACAACTTGTCACTTAAAATTTACTGTAAAAATATTGTGGATATATTATTTATCTATATAATAACCAATGAATTTATTTAGTATTTTAAAATTTTCAGGTCAGTATCTTAAATGTCTTCTTCAAAACCGTAAAAAATGTTAATCAAGTTATTATGAAGCTTTTGGTGGTCATATTTGGCCTAAGTCCTAGGCAACTTAGGCCTAGGCTTAAGGTTATACCACAAAAAATAAATAAATAAATAAAATAAAATAAAAATTCATTCATAAGAATCCATTTGGTTGAAAAAGTAGAAAAGTAAAAGGATAAAAATGGTAAGAGGATAGAAAAAAAAATTTTTCTTTCATTTCTGTTTGGTTATGAGTAAAAAAGTGGAAAATGAAAAAAGTAAATTTATATAAATTTACTCATATATCCTTATTAAAAAATGATGTCTAATTGAAATAAGAAAAAGTAACAAATAACCAAAAAAAAATACAATCACCCAATTTATTAAAAATAAAAATCATGTGTAGAAATAAAAATCATGTCTAAACAAAAAAAAAAAAAAAAAAAAAAAAAAGCTAGAATGAGACATCAAACAAAAAAAAAACACTTAACAACTTATTAAAATTGGAATTAAAAATTTAAAACAAAAACAAAAACAAAAATGTATTGAAGAAGCCCTTGTACAACTTGCACATGAGCATTTTTGTCCACCTATAAGATTTCTCCCCACCAAGTTTTCTCTCCATTTTGGAGAGAAAACTTTTTTGTGAGGCCGGGTGGGCCCCACCTGTTGGGATTAAAATACATGTTTGTATCAAATACAAAACATACGCAGCGAAAAATTAACGGATCTACTTCATTCGCAATTGATAACATGCACTATGAAAGTTTCAGAATTTAAGAACAAGAAAGCGTACCTTGGTGCAGTGAAATTCAAAACCAAAAATCAGAAGTTCTTGGGAAGACTTTTAATCTTCACTCCAATTCCACCTAATGCCCAAGATGTGTGATCTCTCAATCAGTTTCCAATGAGAGAACAAGGGAGTGTCCAACACTTACATACAAACCATTTCATTCTTTGTGTAATCTTGATGAAAAACACTCATGAAAAGACTCATGAAAGGACTTATGAAATTCTGTATGTTTCTCTCCTTATATATAACTGATTATCTAATTGGCCTAGCATTTTGGGCCATTCCAATTGGGCTCTAGTGTGTGGCTTGATATGGGACCAAAAGGGAACAAATAAGACTCTAGCTCCAATGGGCCTTAGGCTTTTCTGTCAACTCTTGACAAGTCCAAAGTTACCATTAATTATATTCAATATCACTATATGAATATAATTGCACTCTAGACCTTATTAATAAATTATATCCCAAGACTTTATTATACATGCAACCCCTTCATTAAAATATTCGTAGTAATACAAAGTCATGAATGTAGACTGCCACTTTGGAAATTACTGCATCTTAATCCTTGAGTACCCGGTTTAATCCTTAATGTTATTCATCATATATTTATGAAATCAAATTCCATAAATATATACTTTAGTAACTCCTTACTATAGTGGTCGGGCCCAACTCTCTGAATAACCAAACCCATTAAACTTATCTCAAGGGAATATTTTATATCTCCATTAAGAGATTATGAATTCCATCTTGAGAATATATGTTCTATCAACACTAAATGCGGCTGCCTAACATACTGAGGTTTTGACCGTAACTTATAGATCTCACTCTTGATATATCAAAGCAACCTACATCTCATGACCAGGTCCATTATTCTCTCAGGATTTAGAGTTAATGCAAATAGAAGTCCTGATATTTATTATTCATTTGACAGTCATTAGGAGAATAATAAATCTCACAGCAGTCCAGTTCAATATGTCTTAACTCTTAAAACATATCAACGTACTAACTAGAAATCTCAATTTCCATGATCAAGACAAATCATCTTAGTTGATATGTTATAGTCTTCGCAGATGAAACGCTCAATTTCATCACCGACTACGAACTAAACTTCTGAGTTTACAAAGAACTTGTGATTTATATCTTCTGTGACTAAATCACATAAATCACATACTATGCATCTCATGGACTAAGATAATGTTCCATTAGTTCATTTATAAATAATCTCATATAATTAAACAATTTAATTATTTATGGCATGCCAATAAATTGGATTTTAGGGCATAAACCCCAACACCACCTTCATTTTCCCCTCTCCCCCTCTCAACCAAACACCCTTCAAAAAATTATCCCTTCTCATTTTATCTTCAAAGTTTTTTATCCACCCTATTTCACCTCTAAACAAACACATCCTTAGGGTAAATGTGGTATAAGTGTCCCTCTGTCCAAGGTGCAAATTAGACAACGGAGATGCTTTACATGCCCTTTGGTATTGTCCTGCTCTCTTTGTAGTCTAGTCTAATGATGCAGTGATAACGAAGGTACTTAGGTATAATTTCAGGAGTTCTCGGACTTGCTGGGAAAGGTTTTCTTGATGAGAGACCGTATTGATCGTGGATCCCTCCTATCTCTCCCTCACTCAAAATTAATTTTGATAGTGCTTGTTTTAAGGAGATGGGAATAGCAGGGATGGGTGTTGTAGTTCGGGACTGCTCAGGGAGTGTGCTTGGAGCTTTTATCCCAATGGATTCAGCTCCCTTCCTCGGCTACAATTGTTGAGCTTTTGGCACGCCACAGGGCAATGTTGTTTTCAAAAGAACTCAAGATCACGAACTGCACTTTTGAGGGTGATGCTGAGGTCGTTCTTCAAGCAATTTGGAATAAAGACTCGACGCATCTAGAATATGGTCATGTTATTAATGATGTTCTATCACTAGCTACAGGTTTCCAATTTTGTAGTTTTTCATATGTAAAACGTATAGGCAATGTAGTTGCCCACTTTTTAGTCAGAAATTCAAAGTCTGGTAATGAGCTCTAGGTTTGGTTTAACTCCATCCCTGAGGATATAGCTCCTCTAGTTGCTTAGGATTCATTGTAATTCATCTCTTTTCATTCAATAATATAGGGCTTTTAGGTCTGGATTCTAAAAAAAAAAAAAAAAAAAAAGTTTAATAGGAACTAAAAGTGATCATTTTAAAATTAAAATACTAAAATATCTCTAACAATAGTTCATAATCTACTACTATATTTTTTTACCTTTAAAAAAAGTTTGTCAACTCGGGAGTAATACCTCCTGGTGGGTTTCCCAGACATCATCTTGGAGTGTTTGGGAATGAGCCAAAAGAAAAAAAGAGTATTATTTTTTGTGTAAGTTTCTTTTGCAAATAATCTAATCTTTTTAGTTTTTTTTTTAAATAAATTAGTTTTTATTTTCTTGTTAGACATTTAACATAGAAGTTACAAAAAACGATGTATTTTAATAAATACAATGCAAATAAATCAAATGAAACTTTCTCCAAAAAAAAATGAAATTGCAGAGTGCCCAGACAAACACTAAGACGTTTGTCTATTAAAAAAATATATCTCTGATAAAAAAAAATATATATATATATATATATATATCTAATTCTGTCAGTTAAAAGGTGTATTAAATTGGGGAGAGTGAATAGTGAATACAACGTTAGGGAGAGTTTTTTTTTTTTTTTTGATAGGATTGGGGAGAGTATTTTAATTTTTAAGCCGCCTAACTTGAAACTTTTTGAAAGTTCTAGCTAAATTATGACCTTGCTATATTAAATTAATTGGCCCACTTTTGAAAGTACATTCTTCTTCAATAAACTATCTATTATGTCATTCCTCGAAAAAAAAAAAATCTATTTCATTTCGTTTTCAATGATCAATTTTTTGATCTTTCCCCAAAAGTCTTTGTTTTGATTTTTCCATGTATCCTCTCCTCATTCTGCCGCATCTTCCTTCTGCTTTGACTTTTTAATTTTCCCGTCTGAGTTCTCACTGCTCACTTATCCATTACACACTATTCATTCCTATAATTTGGGGATGATTACAAAGTTTTAAAGTTTTCAATTAGAACCCCTTTAAAAAAAATTTTCAATTTGCCCCTTTGATAGTCATAGCTAGTTTAAAATCACAAAAAAAAAAAAAAAAAAAACAAGTAAATTGCATATTAGACTATACTGGAGTTCTGGACACTAAAACCCGTCATATCATATGAACACTATGCAGTATTTTATTTTATAATTAAAAATGTCACAAAATAGTCACATCTTCATTAAAATTCATCTGCTTGATTTTTCTAAGGTTTTTTTTTTTTTTTTATCTCCAAAATTTATTGCACTTAAAGCATTTTTTGTTTACATAGGTTTTACTTACGATTTATATGATTTTCCATAAACTGTTATTAATAATAAC
Source organism: Lithocarpus polystachyus (assembly GCA_033629205.1). Classification (NCBI taxonomy): domain Eukaryota; kingdom Viridiplantae; phylum Streptophyta; class Magnoliopsida; order Fagales; family Fagaceae; genus Lithocarpus; species Lithocarpus polystachyus. Next base: position 29,553,161 of record CM066162.1, read on the forward strand.
TCCATGAGAATTTCCAAAAAAAAAAAAAATAATAAATAAATATAAAAAACTCAAAGAGAGACAAATTGAAACAATTTAGAAATTTAAATACGATTTTTATCAATAGAGTTATAACTTTGAAGGGTCTATTGTGTGTTTTAATCATTTAGGGGATTAAGCGTAATATTTTTTGAGAAGATTAAGCGTAATCGAAGTAGTAATTTAGGGAAAAAAATATAATTTGCTCCAATTTTAATTGAAACATATTAAACTCTAGGTTTTAATTGGAAATAACCCCTATACTTAGGGGGGGAATTATTTAATTCACCTTCTTTTAAAATAATACATATAATCACATTTAAGGATTATTATATTGACTTTGCTCTTTTCATATGAGTTTGAGATTTATATTTTTTAATAAATTCAAATTTAGAATAGGTAGTCTCAACACAGACTTCTATTTTCTCATTCTTAGTAAGTGCACATAAATTAATTGAATGAATTGAAGTAAATCAAATGGACCAAAAGAGACCGAATTGGGCCGAAATGCTATGCTAATCTAACTCAATATGAGCGTTGTGATAATAAATGTTATGCTTCAATTTTTAAATATTATATAGATTTGAAATATTTTTAATGTTGGAAGAAAATAAATTATTTTAATTGATAAGGAAAGATGTCCTCATAAATTGTGAAAAACAAAAATAGAAATAAGGGTACATTTGGTACACTAAATGTGGCTTACATTATGAATAGTAATCTTTATTACTAGGAATAGAAGACATTGTAATGGAATAATCATTACTATCAATAAGTTTAGTTGTTACATATGAAAAACTTGTAAAATATGATTATAGGGGCAACGGGTCAATAAGGGCGATGAGCCTGGAATTTTTTATCCATTTACACATTGGATCCAAAGCCCAAGCCGAGGACTAAGGCTAGTCCTAGGACGGTTCAACTTAATCTAAAAAATCTGCACTGGAGGTTGAAAAGGTTGAATATGAATTTGGCAAATCCGAAGTTTCGCCGAGGATGAATACCACCTTGGATCACCAAAGCCGGGATAAGTCTTGGAGCTCTGCCGTTCAAGAAAACATCCCAGAGGATTCTACCAAACTGGACGAATGTTGTGAAAACATCTACCAAGAAAAGATCCCAAAATATCAAGGAAGAAGGTTGTCAACCCCGCATTGAATGCTCTACAGCTAACTCTCTGGCCGCATTTATGTGGAGTGGAGAAGACATCTGAACAGTGTCTTCCAGCCTTACAACTACTACACAGAGATTTCTGGAAAATGGAGATAGGACAAGTATTAACAAAAATCACTAAAGCTGCACATGGAATGCTCAGAGAAGGAAGAGAAGGAATATAAAAGGAAGGAGAAACCTAAAAGGAGAGGGGGGAAAAAAGATTGTAGACATTGAGAAAAACTTGTATCCATCCTTGAATAATATTTATATCACATAGATCTCCTCGGATATAGGCCAAGGATAAATTTCTGGGGTTATCCTCTTTGTTTTCTTTCTCCTTGTGATCTTAGCTCATCTAATTGATTGTTTAATCTACACTAGCCCAGTTTTCTTTATCTACACTCTACAAATTCATTGTTTTTGGACCTTTTGGGCTGATCCATCCACTCATTGGACTGGAACGCCTAAATTTTGTGTCCTTACAATGATGTAAAAAGAAATCTTATATTTTTGGAAATATAATAATTTTAAAACCTATTATATACACTGAGGGTACATTTGGTACACTGAATGTAGATTATATTAAGAATAGTAATTTTTTTTACAAGGAATAAAAAACATTATAATGAAATAGCTATTACTATTCATAAGTTTGGTTGTTACACACTTGTAAATTATGATATATAAGGAAACTTTATATTGTTGGAAATATATTAATTTTAAAACCTATTATATGTACTAAGGAATAGCTATTACATCTATTTTAAAGATGAATAGTTATTCTTCAATTTAAAGAATAGTTATTCCAATGTAATAAGTAATCCATATGATAAAGATACAACTAAATGACCAAATTGTTATTACACATTGTAAGGACACAAACTCTACGAGTGGGCCTGCGAACAGGATGAATTGAAGCTCAGACTGTATACAGTATCCTTGGAATAAATTTGTAAAGAGAGTGGGCTGAAGATTACTTGGTTGAAAACGTATGGATTGATGGCCCAAGTGTATTCATGATCATATTAACATTAATCGAATTATAAAAATGGTACATAATTCTTCTCGGCACAGTCCGAGGAGTTCATCTAGACTAATGCTATGAATGTCTCTCCCTCTTTCTCTCGATTGCTCTTTTTTATCACTTCCTTCCTTCTCTTGATTATTCGATGCCTCTTCCCTTTGTTTCCCGTTCTATTTATACGCCAATTTTATCTCCTGTGCCAGTTAGGTGAGTCTTCTTTGATACTTGTCCCATCAACCTTCACCTGAAGTCCTCACTTGGCAGCTGTAAAGGATGAAGGTCACTGTTTAAGTGTCTTTTCCCCATTAATGCGGCCATGATGTTAGCTACAGGATTATAAATGCGGTGGCAGCAGCCTTTTACTTAATATCTGATCGTTGCCACCTGTCCTTTTTGCCCATATAAGTTAAGGAATTCTCCGGAAAAGCTAGGATCGATATTGGAGCATTCATTTGAATCATCTTTTTGACAATCCGAACAGGCAAATCTCCTCGGACCAACCTTTTTTTTTTCGTGACATACACTTCAGAAACGAGCTAGGCTGGGCCCATTTCTTAAGATTTGTTGTCCTCGGATGTACAGGTCTCCTCGGATAGGCCTACGGCCCATAATCTGGCATTGGGCCTTTTACCCCTACACACATGAATAACTATTCCATTACAGGAGTTATTACAGTATACCAAACGTACCCTTAGGAATAGCTATTGCATACATTCTAAAGATGAATAATTATTCTTCAATTTAAGGAATAGTTATTTCAATGTAATAACTAATTCATGTAATAAAGATGCAACCAAATAACCAAATTGTTATTACACATGAATAACTATTCCATTATAGGAGCTATTACAGCATACCAAATGTACCCTAAATATGTTCAATTTATATGTGTCATTTGAAATGTTAGCTATAATTTATTTTATGGCTTTTATTATTTTTCTCATTGTTTTTTTTGTAGGAAGCCACATAATGGTGATAGGTAATATGTTAGATAAAAGTGTTTATAGGCCTAAGAATATATTGAGAGAAAAAAAATTTAATACCTAAGGATATTTTGGAAAAAATAAATAATGCCTATAGAATCATTAGGAATAAATAAAACATTTGGATCTTATATTTATAGGAATATTACTATGTTCTTAATCAAATCAAACATAAAAGTAATTACTGTAAAGACACAAAAATCAAACAGCCCAAGCCCACTTAGAATAGTGAGGATTGTGCAGCTCATCTAGACCCAAATCAATAGATATTTGTAAGAGAGTGGGTTAAGCAAAAAAGTAGAGGGTTTAGAGCGAGGACAAAAATAGGGAGAGCATCACTACAAATCAAAGTTTATGTATATATAAGACTTATCACAAGCTTGTCCGAGGAGGTAATTCTTACACAGAATGATACGCTGTTCACTTCTTCTCTTAATACTCTTGTTCGGGTTTCTCTCTTTCCCTTGTTTTTCTCCGGATCCCTTTCACCTGGAAGTTCCTTTACCTCATATACTTCTCAGCCCTTTACATCTTGGCCCTCCATTTCCACCTACCCAGGCTCTCACTATGTCACTTGTCCCCTTAAACTTCTGTTAAAGGTGGTAGAAGAAGCTGCTTAGTTGTGAATTCCACTGTTTAGGTCACTTCCTCATCAATGCAGCTGATAAAGTTATTGCCAGTCATTTAATGCAGAGGCAGTAGGATAACTCTCATTGGAGACTTCCCCTACTTTCCATGATTCTCTCTCTACACCTCATCCTCCTTGCCTGGATTTCCCAGAAGTCTCTTGTCTCTTCCCCTCCATCCTCGAGTGGATCCCCTCTTCGGGCTTATGATGCCTTAATAATGACAATAACAGCTCATCGAACCTTTCCTCGGTCCTCGATCCTCGGGCCCCCACAATTACATTCATGAAAATCCATATTTTCTTATGTATCCCCAAGAATTTGAATATCAAAGGGTATATTATAATTTAATACCAAACACTATGTTAGATGCTTTTTTTTTTTTTATACCATTGAATAATGAAAGCTCAGATTTGTGTGAAAACACACGAACTTGTTCAGATCCCAAATAAAAAATTACGGCTAGATTGCTTTTACTCAAACTAAATAAACTGTGGAATAAGATTAAATATACGCAATGAACCGATAACACTACTCTAAGCCATATCCATCCACAATTAACAATAAAATGAAAGCTTAAAGAGTAGGGAAGAGAGATGCAAACACAAGATAACACCAAGCCATGTTATCGAAGAGGAAACTGAAGAACTCAACGAAAAACCTTTCCGCGACCCTCCAAGTTGAAATCGATCCACTGGAGAATAAAGTTGGAGTACACAAATAAAAAAATACCCTCCAAGCCTAGTCTACCCCATGTACTTGAGCCTTTTAAATTCCTGCTACCAAAGAACTTCTTGGAGTCTTGTCTTCTCTAGCTTTTCGGATCTCGAAATCCAGCCTGATTGCATCCACCACTAAATAAATCATTCAAATGCTTCCCAATAACACCAAAACCTCACTTAACACTCATATCTGGAGTGGTAAGTGTTTGAGCTATGAGCCTCTCAAGGATGTAGAGATGGAGAGGTAAAAGTTAAGGAAAACCACAAAAAAATGTGTAGATGATTGTGAGTATAACAGTCTCTCACTCTCAAGTGTATTTGTTAGGATTTTCTCTCTGAAAAATACTCCTTACAATTTGTGGGTAATGATGGTATTTATAGTGTGGGTAAAGAATTTGGTAAAGCACTTTATCTTTTTGCCAAACAGAGAGTTTCGCGGGTACCTCGCGAGATAGCCCTTCTCACGAAACACTCGCGAACATGACCGCCTGGTGTGACTCTTCAGCTTCTAGTCATGTGCTTCACGTGTGGCCTTTTCATGGGTTACTCTTCTCATGAGCTTCTTGCGAGCTAGTTACGAACTGCACTGATTCATCTTTGAAGCTTGATTCTTCACCAATCTCTCACACTCATCCGTTACAAATAAACCCACATAAATAAAGGGAAATGATTGAAGAAAATACAATCAAATTTGACACAGAATTAAAGCCAACACAAGCTAATTGGAAATCACAACTTTACAAACAACATTAAAACAAGGAAAGAGAGAGAGTTACAGTAGCACTGGGGAAGCCCAGCTATATATTATCGGCATCCAAGTGGCTAGAGAAGCTAAATCTGACACATTACACAAAATAATTTTGGGAACAAAATGTTACATAGATGGTTAAACCATGTTGTGTTAGATAATGAAGGTCAGTCATCAAGCCGGTTGTAGCGGATAAGGATCCTTTGCATTTTATAAAGTAACTCTATTGTAGATTTTGTTTTAAATCATTTGTAAAATGAGTGGATTAGATTTTATGAGTCATCAATTATCTAAATGAACATTACATACCAAAATACTACTAATAAGTGTTTAATTAGAAATTTCAGTCCACTCATTTAGCAATGGGTGTATGAACACAAATATGGCCTAGGAAATTAATCAAGCATCTTTGCAATGCATGATTAGTTTATAAGAACTATATAATTATCATTTTTTATTTATGTTATATTATAATTTTGCAGTTGCTTGTAATTAGGTTGTTGCCTTAATTATGGGTTCCAGTTAGCTCAATTAGTAAAGTTTCTGATGGTTAAATAGGACATGTGAGGTTTAATCTCCCCCTACACCAAAACTAATTGATGTCTTAGTCTAATGATGAAGAACTATCATCAGGAGTGAATGTCATAGGTCGAAACTCTCTTAAAAAAAAAAAATTGTTGCCTTAATCAAATCATGCACTCCAAACGGGCTTGGTGACATGATGGTGACTCTAAGGTAAAATTACTTCTTTTTTTTCCCCTCTTGGCCTTACATGGGGTCTCTTGAAGCATTTGACTTATTTTTAGGATTAGTGTAGCTCCTTGTCGAAGGAATCTCTTTAGGGCCCAAAGTGTTGAAGCTAAAATTACTTGAATGTGGCTATAAACGCATTATCTATTTTTCTCCAAACCATTAATTTTTTACCTTTAAGTGGGTATTAAGTAACCTCTTGTTCAAATAAGAGATTTAAGATTTAAACCTCCCGTCTACACAAAAAATTAATTAGTATCTTTGCTTGATAATAGAAAGTAATTATCATGAAGCTGACACCATAAATTAAAATTCTATCGTACCTTTAAAAAATTGCCTAAGTATTGACTTGATTTTAAATTTTGACTTTGAATTCTACTCAATACTGGCCTGATTTTAACTTCTGACTTTTAAATTCTACAGGTAAAATCGGTGCTAGCAATAGCATCAACCGCAAAGTTATTAGTGTGAGGGAGAGTTAAGGAAGGACATATTGATTTTTGCAATGCTGTTACTCCAGAAGGTTTGATCTCATTCTTTCAGGAAATTCAAAATAGTTTACTATGTAATGAATGTGTTAACAAGGTCATGTTACATGTTCTTCTAGTGCTTACAATGAGCCAAGTTATTAGAGGGTACTTAAAAAAAAAAAAAAAAAAAAAAAAGACAGCCATTTTGGAGGGAAAATGGTTTGACCACATCCATTTCAATTTTTTTTTTTTTCTAGTTTCTTTGACATATTAGAGGACAATAAGGTATTAGTACTTGATGGTCCTCTTGAATTTAAATCATGGTTTTGAAACTTGAACCGTTTAATAAACCGAAAAATGAAGAAGTTCAAGGTTTTTGAGGTCGGACCGAGGTTCAACCGAGGTCAAACCGTGATGTGTTATTTAATTTTTTAATATATTTGATACTTATATTGATTTATATTTATTAATTTTTCAATGGTTTGCATGCTGGAGATGTTATTTCACTTGCCAAGAGCAGGACTTGAACCTGTTCTCAGCAAATGAATCGTACCTCAAGCATAGTTTTCAGACTCAAACTGTTCATAGAACTAGTAAGGGGAAAGGTTCAATGTTTTTAAGGTCCGACCGAGATTTGACTGAGGTTGAATCACGCTAATGTCATAATTACTTTATTAATTAATTAAATAAAAATATAGATATTAAATTTATAAAAATTGGAACATTGACTTTTATATATAGGGAAAATTAAATTATTTTCAAGCATATTTTAAAGAAAGTTAATAAAAGTAAAATAATAAAGCACGAAAAAATAGGCAGGCTTCCCTAAGCAAATGAATAACATGCAACACCATGTCACCATCAACTTATAAAGAAATGAAAGCATCCATGTTTATCAAGTGGTACCTCAAGCATGGTTTTCAAATCCGGACTATTCATAGGACCGGTAAGGAGAGAGGTTCAAGGTTTTTAAGATAAGACCAAAGTTCACCTGAGGTCTAACTACAATGATGTCATAATTACTTTATTAATTAATTAAATACAAATATAGATATTAATTTTATAAAATTAGCATAATTGACTTTTATATATATATGGGGAAAATTAAATAATTTTCAAGCATATTTTAAAGAAAGTTAATGAAAGAAAAATAATAAAGCATGAAAAAATATATTAAAAATTATAATTAATTTTTGAAGTAAAAAAGTATGAATATATCTATATACTCCCTTTTAGAATATTATGAATATTATATACAATATAGAATAAAAGTAGTAATGAAAGTTTATTTAATTTATTGGTATGAATACTATTAAGTTTACTTCAAGTATATTTAGTTTCCACTTAGCGCATCAACACTCCAACATAGCCTAGTGGTTAGACTTTAAAGCTAACCCATCTCAGCCGAAGTTCTAATGCTAGTAAATGCACTTTATTCATTTTTTCTAATTTACCAAGCAAGGTTGGATCGTGATTGAACCCTTACCAATTCTACTTAAATCAAATGGTCCAACCGTGGGTCAAGCGGTTCATGGGATTTCTTTGAAATTCGATTCTGCTTGCTTAAAAAACCGGATTTCAATCCAGTTCCTAGTTAATTTGATCGGACCAGCCGGTCTAGGTCTAACAGCCTTGACCTCGAGTAGGGGGGTTGCTAGAAGACAAAGGGAAGTAAAGTTTCCCAAAACATGATTTGGAAAAGACGGTTCTAAGAATGATGGCTTTTTGAAACTGGTTAATATGGATAGTGAACAAAAGGAGTTAGAGATAGTGATGTACCCTAGGATGCTTCTCTTACTTATGGTAATGATACTTCTACACTTTTTTTTAACATCTAGATTTTTACATTTACTTTCATGTTTTAAATGTGGACATTTCTTTATTAGTTGGAAATATTGATAAAAAAAAAAGTAGAAGTAAATGAGTGTAAGAGAATATTTTTCCTATTTATATTGGCATAAGTTGATCCACCTAGCTAAGCAAGTTTACTTAGACGGATATATGACAACACGACTTTTGGGATTTGGAGCAACAAACTTGCATAATTGCAAGGGCTTGTCCTGGTTTTTATTACCTGATCTAGTGTGTTTAGTTGCATGAGCTTAGTTTGATTTTATGGAAAGCACACATCATGTTCGAGTGGCAGACCCTCAAATTAACATACCCCTTAAGGGAGAATGATCAAGAATACACAGTTACACTCTATTTTACTACTTTTGGCCATTACATGTACCAAGAGCATTATAGCTCAACTGGTTGGCATTTCTTGGTATATCTAAATAAGACACTCAAGATTCAAATACCCCCTTCTCTAACTATCAAAGTATCAAATTTATAAAATAAAATAAACGTCCCTAAGCAAGCATGCAATGGTATGCATGACTAGACTACCACCATGTTGCTAAACTTTAAATTATGTCCTCCACACCTACCAGACCATGTCACCTCATGCCTTTGTTTCAAACCCACAGGCTTGGGGCCTAATAAAAATAGTTGATTGTACACCAGATGCAAGTTATCAAGACAAATATCTCTCATATTACGATGTGTTGATATTTCAACAAGTCCAATAAAAATAGTAGAACATTCTGTTGAATTTGTAAAAGTTGATGACACTACCGAAAAAGATCTTTTTGATGAAATTATAAATGTAATAAATATTCTTGAGCTTGATATAAATGATATTCGTGAACAAGGACATGATAATGGGTCTAATATGAAAGGAAAACATCAAGGGGTACAAAAAAGACTTCTTGATATAAATCCCGGAGCATTTTACACACCATGTGGTTGTCATAGTTTTAACCTTGTACTATGTGATATGGCCAATTCTTGTCCAAAAGCTATATCATTTTTTGGAGTTATACAACGCATATATACATTGTTTTCTTCTTCCACAAAGATGGAAAATTTTACAAGATAATGTGTCAGGTTTAACTCTTAAGTCATTATCACAAACATGCTGGGAAAGTCGCATTGAAAGTGTTAAAGCAATAAAATTTCAAGCTTTACAAATAAGAGATGCTTTGTTACAATTAGCACAAACAAGTGAAGATCCTAAAATAAAAAGTGAAGTTGATTGTTTAGCAACATATGAAATTGAAAGCTTTGAGTTCTTATTGGGTATGACTTTTGGTATGACATATTATTTGCTATCAACTTTGTTAGTAAAAACTTACAATCAAAAGACATGCATATTGATGTTGCTATAGATCAATTATAAGGTCTCATTTCTTATTTTAAAAGATATAGAGAAAATGGATTTACATCTGCAATGAATTCATCTAAAGAATCTTTTGATGAAAATGTTCATAATTAGACAGCATGTTCTGCTAAAAAATCTTTTAGAATTGATTATTTCTTATATATAGTAGATAAAGCAATTTGTTCAATTGAGAAAAGATTTGAACAATTTCAAATATATGAAGATATTTTTGGTTTTCTATTTAACTTTACAAAATTGAAATCACTAGATGATGATAGTTTACAAAAATACTGTCTTAAACTTGAATCTTTTCTCAAACATGATGTTTATTATGATATTGATGGTTTAGATTTATTTTCAAAGTTAAAGGATTTAAAAGAAATTTTACAAATAAAAGATTGTATTCCAATTGACATACTAAATTATATAAAAAGATTAGATTCATTTCCAAATACATGCATTGCTTATAGGATTTTACTAACAATACCTGTTACAGTAGCTTCTGTAGAAAGAAGTTTTTTAAAATTAAAATTAATAAAATTATATCTAAAATCGACAATGTCTCAAGAAAGATTAAGTGAATTAGTTATGTTATTGATTGAAAAGGAAATGTAGTCAATTTACATCTCAAAAGGCAAGAAAAATAGATTTTAAATGAAATATATTATAATATAAAAATATTAAATAAATTTTAATTTAATTAATACATAAATATAAAAAAGACTCCATTTTAAGAGGAGGTATCTCACGCGCCAGGCGCATGAGACTTCCCCCTCACAGACAGCTGGGCCCCACACCTGTGGGGCCCCCCTGTCTGTGAGGGGGAAGGCTTATGCGCCTGGCGCATACAAAAATTTTTCCCATTTTAATTCTTGCCTTAACTCCCAAAATGTCTAGGGCCGTCTTGGCTTCAGCTAATCACCAATGTTGGAAAAGAGCTTAAAAGGTGATTGCCCAAGTATTTGGGACTTGAGGAACACCAATTGCATTGCTAGAGAGTTTAGGTTGACAGAGCTCATGAAGGTTGGCTCTTTTTGAAGTGAGATGGACCGTACTGGGAGGATCAATACACTTTGGTATAGACTCTGTGCCCAAGAATCCCAAAACTCCAGTGGTGAGTCCTTGTAAATCGGGGCCTTCCGCCATCAGTTACGCTGGAAGAGCACAACATCATGTTGTAGAAATTTTTTATTCCATTGGGTTTAAACCCGATACCGTCCAATATCGTTTTCTATTTCATTGGACTTTGAGGTCTAATGCGTGTAGTGTTGTCCGTTAATATCATTGGACTTCGAGGCCCATTTCAGTGTTGTATCGTCCATCAATTATATGGGTTTGGGCTTCTTTGAATAAAGTTGATATAAGAAAAGAGCTCCGAACGACTCCTCTTTTTCTTTCTTTTTTTATTTTAATTTATTATATATATGTGTGTGTGTGTTTTTGAGCGAGCGAATGTGTGAAGCCCCTTTTTAGATACCTAAACTCTAACCATTGTTTCCCATACTTTACAGGCACTTATACTTGTAGAGTGACTATCGTACCAAATGTAGGCGGTGGTCTCTAAACGAATTTTAACTAGACTTTAAGAGGATCAATTCATAACTGTGAATTATGGAAATAAGTAATGCTAGAGATACAAAGTTTTTACAAAAATTTTTACAAACTGCTGATGTGGTGAATGGTTATTTGTAAATGAAAAAGTGAGGTTAGTTGTGGGTTTAGTCGAAAACTAATAAGAATTTTACCGCAACAACAGTTTGTAAAAATGTTGTAAAATAATTTGTAACTATAACATTACTATTATGAAAATTTATTAGGTACTCATGACTCTTGCGAATGATACGGTGGCAATGGTGCATGATTAATCGATTATTGTGGGTTTTAAAAAATATAAATTAATTTCAGTGCAAGGAGCCGTTCAAGAGGAAAATGTTTTACGTTTTTCTTTTTTCTTTTTTTCAAATTTTACACCACTCAAAACTCTATTTTTTGGTGGACAGTAACATTTTTGGTTTGACCAAAATTTTAAGTCATGCGGATCACTTGGAAACATTGATGTTGTGTGTTTAGATAGAAGGATTTAGGCATAAGAATTTGAATTTGAGCAATTAAAATTCAAATAACTTATTTAACACTGAGGATTTGGATTTGACAAAATTCACTATAGATTTTAAACGTTAAAATCCTTAGATTTGAAATAATATCTAAAATCAATATATTTGAAATCAAGACATTATAAATTAATGATTTCAAGTTCAAATCTAAATTTAAATTCAAGTTTTTAAGCGCCTGAAACTATTCCATGTTTGTTGAAGACTTCAAGCCAAAACTAATTATGCACCATTTCTCACAAATTGTGGCGGGGAAAACATAACAAAAAATCTATAGAATGTAGACACAAATTTTGCCAATCACTTATTTATAACTTGAGCACGTGTCAAGTAGTGCTTAAATTACTTATCACCAAGTATTAGTGATAGTTTCATGTATAAGTAATATAATTCAATCACAAATTAACAAATGTACAAATTGTGCTAAAGTGCATAGTAAAGTGTGCGTCCTAATAAGAATTATTGAAAAAAGAAAAACATATCAGTCACACTTGGTCTATGACTCTATGAGCACATCAATGACAAGGAATGAAAGGCCACATTGTAGTCAAGCAACTAATGCAAAGTCTATCACTTTTTTTTTTATCATGCCACGTGACATTTGCTTGCAGGATAAGATTTGGCATTCAATCTAGAGAGAGAAATTTGCTAAATTTATAAAATATCCAAACAATTTTATCAGTAGAAAATGAGAATTTTTTAATTTTGCAAAATAGCACCATTTTGTTAATAATTTTATTAGTTAGCAATGTTTTCAGACTATTTAGAAAACTAGTATCTCAGGTCTTTTAGACTCAAGTGTATTGTAGCAACTCGATTTCTATGTGTTGGCAAAGTTGAGATGGATTAAAATCTACATGGAACTCAAGTTTTATAAACTCGAATTCTAGTTCCCGCACTAAGCTCTTGTTTTTCTTTCTTAAGACCAAAATCAAAAATTCAGAAAATACCCAAAACCCAAAGGCTTGGGTTTTTGCAAATCTAGTTTAGAGAGAGAGAGTGAGAATCTGATTTTCTTTCTTTAGACTCAAATAAAAAATTAAGAAAATACGCAAAACCCAAAGGCTCAGATTTTTGCAAATTTGGTTTAGAGAGAGAGAGAGAGAGAGAGAGAATTCGAAGTGGAAAAGTTCATTTTGAGCTGATTTCCCTCACCTCGAGCCTTTGTTGCCGCCGCTTAAATCCTTCGCCGCTTGGGTTCAGTTGGAACCATTGCTTCATCGCCTGGGTTGCTTCGTTGTTGCTTCTTTGGTTTGCTGGGTTTTGCATCATTGCTTCTCTACTAGGTTTTGCATTGTTGCTTCTTTGCTAAGTTGCTTCTTTCTTCTTCGTTTTTGATCTCTGCGTTGTTTCTTTTCTTTGTTGTTGTTGTTGCTTCTTTCCTCTTCATTGTTGATCTTGGGTTGTTTCTTTTCTCAACATCTCTACCTTCTTTGCGTTGTTTCTTTTCTCAGCATTTCTGCCTTCTTCTTTCCTTATTGTTGAAGTCTGCGTTTTTTCTTTAGGAACTCGAGTCTCAAAGACTCAAGTTCCACATGGAAAATTTTCCACCTCGACACTTCCAGCACATAAAACTCAAGTCTTTTAAACTCGAGCTACTACAGTAAAATCGAGTTCAAAAGACTCGAGATGTTAATTTCCTAAATAGTTTAGAAACAATGCTAACTAACGAAATTATTAGCATTTTGGTGTTAAATTGCCAAAAAAAAAAAATCCGTTGAAAATGTATCTTTGACATTCCCTTTGGAAGAGAAAAAAGCAAACAAGGTTCTAAAACATCCGGTAAAGTTAGCTCAACTGGTAAAGTTTTTTATGGTTAAATAAGAGATATAGGGTTCAATCTCTATCTACGTTAAAAACCGATTGGTGTTTTGGTTTGATGATAAAGAACTATTATTAAGAGCAGACGCTATAAATCAAAACTCTAAAAAAAAAAAAAGTCCTAAAACATCTATCCATTCACAATTTTTGCCATGTTAGTTTTTTATAAAAGAAATAATATGTCCACAACATTTTACAATAAATTCTAAGTGGTAGGTTGTTACTGGTTGTTATTGTTATGGCAAAAAAGTAATCTTAGTATTAGGTTCAAATTTGAACCAATAACAACTAACCACCTATGATTTATTGTAAAAATATTATAAAAATGTTATGGATGTAATATCTTTTTTTTTTTTATAATAAGCTTCTACAAAATCATGTCTTGCCGCTTAGAGACGTTGAACATTTTTCTACAACCAAATAAATAAACAAAATAAGCGGTCGTCCATTTTTCTACAACCAATGCCTACCATTTCGAGAAGTTCTTTGGATATTCCATTTGCCAACTGTGTGCCAATTAACAGGTCAAAGTACATTTTTCCATCCAAAAAAAAAAAAAAACAGGTCAAAGTACATTTTGTTTTTCCTTCCCTTTAATTGTCTAGTAACAGGAATTTAAAAAAGAAAAAAGAAAAAATGAAGAAGGTAATATCAGTGGCTTGAATTTTGGATTTATGACTGTTGCATTATGCAATCATGATGCAAAAGGTTCAAAAAAAAAAAAAAAAAAAGGAGAGATAAATTTGATACAGAGATTAAGATTAAAAGTAAATTTTTTTAACTTTTAATCTTAATCATTAAAAGTGCCATTGGATGGTAAAATAACTTATCTTAACTATTACACTATATCTCAATCATGGTCTCTAACAAAAGGATGAATCATGAATCAAATTTTTTGCCGTCAATTTTAAAAATCTTATATCCTAGTCCCTATAAACTACTCCATACACTGTAGATTCCGTTGAATCATTGAAAGAACTATGCCCCTGAAAATTTAAAATGAGATCGAATGCTTGTAGAAGGTAGTATTTAAAAGACTTCATTAACAATGGGAAGAAATTGTTGTTCAAACTTCAAACCCAAATGATACGGGTTGAGTCTTTAAATATTATATATATTAAAAAATAGAAGAAGATTATCACGTACTTTTGGCGTGATGATCACAACACAAATATTAAGGATTTGTGGTCTTGTGAGGTGTGGGGGACAAGTGCTGGGATTCAGGCCTCCAAGAGGAAATTTCACACATATAGATACTTAGATTAGATTAGAGTAGAATTTCTATTTTGTATTAAAAAAAAAAAAAAAAGAAGAAGAAGAAAGAACTTTTGAAGGCTATCACATGTTGTGTAATGAGTAAAATGACCTTTGAATTTAGAAAATATGGAAAGAACTTTAAAATTATTGTGCTAAATTGTCATAGGAATATTAACTTAATTTTTGTAGCTACTTTTATTTGCAGGTTGATTATCAAAAAATATATATATATTTATTGTTCAATTTATTTTAGTTTTTTGAGAATTAGTTGTAAATTGTGATGCATTTAGATATTTGAAATATAATTTAGACATATTATGTGAATTGTAATAATTTATTGGAAAAAGTGCTTAAATGATATTATATCATATACATATATCATATGTTATATAATAAAAGTTAGGTTTAGAAGCCGTGGTTACGTCAAGTGGTTTCACCAAATTACATAAATTTTTTAGATTTAAAAAAAAAAATAGATTTTTTTTTTTTTTTTGTTATCTTCTTCTCCTATAATTTCTAAGTTAATAAAAATTTTAATCTGATTCTGTCTCCTGAGGCAGGCTCCCCTAAGCAAATGAATAACATGCAACACCACGTCACCGTCAACTTATGAAGAAATCCAGGCATCCATGTTTACCATAATCACAAGAAGAGCGCATTGTTAAGAAGACCAATCTGCGATCATACCAGTTGCGTGTAATATATCTGAAGTCATATCTCAAAAACTTCAATCAAATATTTTTGTCGTTGCTTCGGGGTTGCTCAGGTTTCCGTTGTGTCAATTAGACATTGCATACTCCATAAACATATAAATGATAGTATTATGTTTCTTATAAATATTTTTCTACTACTTCGCTGTAAAGTACAAGGTTGATATTTACACCAATATTATTAAACCATCTACTGCTCTAAATACATTAGTTTTCCAAAACAAATTGTAATGAAGATTTAAGAGAGAGACTTTCCACAACATCAACAACTGAGATGAACGTAAAGGCCATTTCCCAGTTCAAATTTTCAAGACATTAGCAACCTCAGCTTCAGATACAACCAATTTTCCAAACGTTTCCTACCTAGGCGTGATGGATGGAACAACCCCACTAACAAGGTCACTGCCAGATACATCTGATGACACAAAAGGATTCTTCACATTAGAGGATGATGATGGTGAAGTCATTGCCTTTTCAGAACCTGAGAGCATAGGGTCCGTTGTTTTAATGTCAGAATCAGGCATCAGAAGCCATATATTTTCAAGTTCTCGGACCACTTCTGCCATTGAAGGTCTAGCATCTGTCTCATCTTCACAACACTTGAGAGCCAAAGTCAAAAATTTCACCACACATTCAGAAGGATAAGATCCCATTCGATCATCAATAACTGAAAAGATCATACCAGATTGATATGCGACATTAACCTGGAATGGATAAAGACAGTCAAAAACTACAAGTGCTCAATTTATTACACCAAATTTAAGCCACTGTTACCTAGAGGATGATATGATAACAACATTATGACAAAGTGATCTTCACTGTATAAAATTCTGTTTGGCATAGGATTGTAAAAAGATTTCAATGTTTTTTTGAAGTTAGAACTGAAACTTGCAACTCAAGATCTCACTCTTGACTATTACACCTAGTATAAAATGACATATGGCAGAGGAGAATTTTCATTATGGATTAAACTGCAAGGCTAAAATAAATTACAGAACAACAATTTCTTTCATGCCCAATCACCTAATGTTTTACCTCTCTAACAATATTTTTGCCATGTGAGATCGGATGCATCCCCGTCAGGATTTCCAAAAATACAACACCAAGGCTATAGACATCACTCTTGTCTGTCAGTTTATGAGTCAAGAAATACTCCGGATCTAGGTAACCCTGCAAATTTAATACAGAGAATGAGAGAATAAAGAAATAGATATCAGTTATATTTACTACCACACGCTATCCGTTTGGATACTGCTTATTTTGCTAAAAACTGAAATCTGAAAACACTGTAGCAAAATAATTTTTAAATGTATGAATAGTGCCGTGTGACCCATTTTTAATGATAGTTTTGTTGAAAAAAAAGGTTTGTAGGTCCCGTAAACAGTGCATAGGACCCACTGAAAAACCACCACAACCACAAAATGACAGAAACGCGCTACCCAAAAAAAAAAAAACATGAAATGCAGACGTGGGACGCAGACGTTGTATCCAAACGGATACAGTCTATTTCATTTAGTTTGAGTTTGACTTATTTATTTTAATAAAAAATACAAATTGTATAAATTTATAATTTAAACAAAAATGGAAATGGAAGACACTATTACCATTTCATTTTTATTTGTTTTATCAAGAAGGGTTGGAAGCCCAGGCTTGATTGTCAAATGAAGAAACATATAAAACTTATTGGCACTTAACATGTGGCACTGGTACCACAATAAAGAGAACAATAATGACAAAATCAATGATAGGAGGTGGAAAAATTCACTCATCAACCTAGACTCATGAAGTTTATAATTCTATTTAGGAAAATGTCATAAATAAGTGTCTTACTGGTGTTCCCTTTACAACTGTGGATACATGAGCAGGCAAATCCCCTTCAATATCTGGAACTGGTGCAAGTCGGGAAAGTCCAAAATCAGCAACTTTTGCTGTATACTTAGAGTCCAATAATATGTTGCTGGCCTTGATATCTCGGTGAAATATTGGGGGATTAGCTTCCGTATGTAGGTAGAGGATGCCCTTAGATGATGCCAGGGCAATTTTCAATCTCATAGCAAAACTCAGAGGTTCTTTAGACTTAACTGTATTATTGCATACATAAACCACAAATAAGCTCATTTGAATGTGATGTAGAGTTTGAAAAGTAAATTTGTTAGGAGAAGCAAACTTAAAGGGTGTATGTAAGGTGTACCAGAAAGGTGATCCCTTAGAGTACCATTTGACATGAACTCATAGACCAACATCTGCATCCACAACAATACTAACATAAAGCTCTTCCCAGGAAATATTTTTAAACAAATTCAGCCACAGAGAATGAAATATACCAGTCCTTGGTCTGAAAGCCAAACAATTTTGCAGGAGAAACATACTGCTCATGCAGAACAGTACTATAGAAAGTTCATTGTGAAAGGAGATAATAAGTTGTTGATACATTTTTTTTTTTAATCATCTGTGAAGAACTCTGCATATGCTTCTACGTTATTAACCAAAAAAAAAAAAAAAAAAGACGAAAAAAAAATTGGCAGCATCTCATCTGTAATGTCTCTAGATTGAGTTTGATTTATTCTATTGTTTTTATTATAATTATTATTATTTATTTTTTTCTTTGACCGTTTTCATGACCTTATGATTTAATTGTATCAACTTCTAAGTTGATGGGAATCATCAACTCGTGTTCTTATATTCCACTATGAGAATGATGGATAATCCAATCTTTTGTAAAAAAAAAATTCTATGTCCAATTAAGATAAGAATAAGCACCTGTTCACCTTCTTCATCACAAAATCCAATCAAAGACACAAGGTTTCGATGATGTAACCTTGACAACAATTCTATCTCCGTCAAGAACTCCCTTTCACCTTGTAAAGATCCCTCTTGTGCACGTTTTATGGCCACAAGTGTACCATCAGCTAGAATGCCTTTATAAACCTTCCCATACCCTCCTTGGCCAACCTGAGCAGAGCTGTTAAAGTTGTTTGTAGCCAGAGCCATTTCTCCATAAGTGAAATCCTTCACACCATCAATTTTCATGGTGGTCCTAGACGCTGTAACTTAAATACAGGTCAAATGTTAAAAATGAAAGATGCTGTGCCCATTTGTTTTAAAATAATTAATACAATTATGCATACTATCAGAATGCTTTATTGTATACATATATGTTGTGTGTGTATATATATCACTTTATAAGTGAAAGGCTGAGTGGTTATTATTTGTTTTAAAGTTGGTTCAAGCCAGCATGCCACCAAGTCTAATGGTATTTTTCATTAAAACATTTCATCCCTAAATGATGTTTCCATTCATGGGCCAGCCAGAACTTGGCTGAAGCTTTCCCATACCAATAGTTGAGAGAGGGCTATAATATTGACCATTTCAGGCCAGTTTGAGGCCTTTGTACCTCATGCTGAGCTTGGACAAGTGTCAGCCTGGCAAGCTTGACAGGCCTAATTAAAACAATTACAGGGAAAGTGAAAAATCATGATATGTCTACCTAAACATCCTAACTTCATAAACATAAGATACTCACGATGGCGTCGTTTTGAAACTGCATGGTGCTTCCTCATGTGCACTCTCAGTATCAGAAGAGAAACAATTACAGACAATGTAACTGCACCTGCAATGGTCCCCACCACTATGCCAGCCAAAGCACCTTTGCTTATACCAGAGCTTGGAGAGTTGCCAACCTCTGTGACATTAGTGAAAATTATTAGCATAAAAAATTCAAAACCATTAAAAAATATTCATCTCATATATGAATAAATGAAATTAACATGTGCCTAACACATAGTTCATCTATGCCTGGGGTGAAGACATAAGTAACATCAGGTGTGAATTAGAAGCTTCCTTCCTGGCCAATATAGAACACAACTTAATTGCCTAAAAAAAAAAAAAAAAAAACCTCTTGAACTGAGGATATTGCAGTTATTCACTTGTGAGTACAACTGTATCTACAATACCACTGAAAATAGAATCACTATGGTGAAAGCGCTAAACAGCCTAGGTCAAGCCTATCTTCAAAATGGTTGGCAGCAAAAAAAAAAAAAGTTGATCTCCACTAAAATGTGCTACCCACAGAGACACAATTGCTTAGAGTGACAAGCATAGGCCAGCTCTGTATGGACTCAAACACAGGTATAACCACTAACAGAAAATAATGCCACAAACCTAAGATTATCTATTTAGTATAGAGGACTTCAAGGTGTAGGTCAAATACATTAGAGAAGACAGTTGTACATTCTTCAACTGGTAAATAAGCATAAGTTCCAACTTCAACAAAGCTCTGTTGCAAAACATATCAGACAAGGGTTTCAAGACAAACCAGATTTATAAACATCCAGGAGATCGAGGCCGAGAAGTTCATAAGGTCCAAATACATCACTATCAGGAATTTTCCATGATGTGAAGTTGCTCGTGATTCGCTGAACCTCACTACTATTGAATAAGGAGGTGTTCTCAGGATAAAACTTCAAGGTTATCTTCAGTCGAGGTCCTTCTTCCCATGCCCACAAATTTTTAAAGTCCAGCTGATTAAGAAATAAGTGAAGACCTCCTGTCATGTACACTTCAAAGTCATCTATGTATGGACGAAAATCTGTGAATCCAGGACTTTTCAACCGATATTCAACAATCAGAGGGGCAGCACAGATACAAATTTGAGTAGATGTGGTGGAACATTCGTAAGATGGTGGGCATACTGTAGGTATAGGAACAGAAGTGGAATTTGTTAAACTCGGAGTGTAATTTTCTGGTTGACAGAACTGAAGATTTACATTGCCGTTGCATAAGGGATTCCCTTGAAGCCTGAAAATTAATTATCAAAACAAGTGACATGATGATTATATCAATGTGCATGTCTGTTACACCTCCAATTTTTTTTTTTTTAATTATTAAAACTAAAAGGAGCATATCTTAACAAGTAATCACGTTAATTTAAGATGCATTTTTTTACTCATGAAATTCTATATGAAGTTAATTAGCAAGTGCAAATTGGGGAGCAAGTATAGAAGCAAACCAGACAGTGACATTCAAAGGTAGAACAGTGCTGCCAGTAATATTTGAAAGATTATTATTCTGCAACTCCCTGCAATTCCAAAGGGCCACAAGCAATCGCTTAGAAAATCCAGTATTAGATGCTTGTAAACTTATTGAAGTCAATCCAAGATGTTACACATTGGAATTTTACAAAAGAGTGTGCTGTAATCAGAAAAACGAATCAACTTTATTTGTACCAATATAAGAACAAGACGTCTGAGAGCATGAACAGAAAATTATGCTTTTAACCAAGGGAAATAGAAGCATTGTCACTCAGATCTTACACTGTAAGGTTTCCCTTTGCATTTGAAGTCCTATTATCCCAAATGGCGGATGGAACTGAACCGTCCAATGAATTATTTGCAAGTGACCTGCCATGGGGAATAATTTAGCAAATAAAGCCATTTATTTATTAACAGTTTAATTTATTGACTAATATCAACTAGTAACTTTAAAAGTAATGGTTGAGATAAGTGGAAACTCAAATTTAGATAGATATGAAATGATTTACAATAACATTGAACGATAGAACTTGTTAAATTACAGATTGTTAAAAAAGCTTAAGCTTTTGGGACAATCGATAATTTAACAACTAAAAATACGGAAGGAGGAAAAAAGCAAGTGGAGGACTACTCACAGTTTCTGAAGAAAAGGAAGACCCGAAAAGTTTGCAGGAATTGTTCCCGTAAGTTTGTTGTTAGATAAATCGCTGAGCATATTGATTGAACAATAGATATCAGAAGTCAAGGGAATTGCTTGCGTAAATTATGTTCAAAAACTGAAAGATGTGTCTGAATATTTTGTAAATTTGGAAAATAATTTTAAACAAAACACAAAAACCAGCAGATGACATGTCATTCAAAAGATGGAGAATCTTACATAGTCGTGATATTCGCAGAAAGTCTGTTTTGAGGTATGGTTCCATTTAGCTGATTTGAACTAAGATCCCTGAAATTTATGTAAATTAAAATTAAAGTATAAGTAGCTAGAAGACTGATCTTTGATAAAGTAAAGAGAAAATTTTATTCAGCCTGGTGCATTTATCTTTCTGACTCAAAAGCTCATTCATAATCAGCGTCAAATAGATTTAAAAAGGAAAATAGAATAAAGCAACTAACATATAACCAAGCTGTGGTATTCGACTCAAATCAGGAATCGGTCCTTGCAAACTGCAGTTCCTAAGACTCCTGGAAAATCCAACCAAAACACAAATATTATCAATCTTGCCATGAAATATCATGTGACATGGATACGCATACTCCTCGATTGCCATCTTGCAAACATATAAAGCTCCAAATAACTTGAAACATTCTTGATATCTGATTACATAAACTGGTATGGAACATTGCAAAAACCTTCAAAGGATTAATCATTAATTAAAGCAATCCTGACTTGTTCAGTGTACCAGTGGCCTAGAAGTTTCAAAGGAAAAAAAAAAAAACTTTATATGCCTCCTTAGTTGGCTTAACAAACACCACAATCGAAGTTAGGTAACATTCCCATTTAATTTCTTTTCAATCAATGTTTGAATAATTTATATATTTCCAACAAAATGTATACCATTCTATCAATTTTATATTATTTTTTATTTTGCTAGTTTTTCCGTCTGTTGGAATTTGGTGCTTGCCGAAGAACATTCAAAAGTCAGAAATATAAACATCCACACACTAGAAATATAAACATCACCACAAGACATCAATATTTAACAAGGTTTGGCAAACTCAATGTCTACATCCATGGACCATGGACAAACAACAGCAAAAATTCACTATCAAGAATATGGATTACAACACATAACTAATGCCTAGAAACTAGACTCACACTCTCGCAACAATACTCACAACCTTCACAAATACCAACACACCCAAAACTTCCCACAAATGCAAACAAATCCCAACCCTAATACACCAAAACAAACTCTGAATATCAACTCACAAACTTGACCTTTTCACTATCCAAAAACCCAATACACCCAATGATACTATCAAAGTAACACAATAAACAAACTTTCAAGTCTCACATGTAGGTCCCTTTCAAACTACTCTTCGAAGAAACCTATTCGTGTTCTTCTAATAGTCTTCCCTTCTCTCCTCCACATGGTAGGATTTATTGGGAGAAAACCACAAAACCATTTACAGTCGTGCCTTCTATATATAAGGTGTCAGTAAATATTCCTTGGTGGAAAAGAAGTATCAAAGTACTTCTTTTATAAGGAATTAATTTTCCTTCCACACCAAGAAAATTAAAACCAAGTCAAAATGGGAGAAAATTTTCATCAAATCTCCACACGGACTCAAATTCCATCAAGTAATCTTCATTCTTTCTGTAACAATTCCATCATAGTCTAAAAAATTTTTCCTCGAATAAGTTGATCATCATTTCCATTTTTAAAGCCAAACTTGTGTGCGTCTATATCAAACCAATCACAAACTTGGACAAAAAATCTTTTCTTGAACCACACTAGGATCAACCTAGCTTTGATAACAGCTTGTCATAATTTCAGTGTGCATTTACACAAACAAGATATAAAATATCAACAAGACAACAATGTTTAATATGGTCTGAACAACTTTATGCCTAGATCCACAGGTAAGGCAACTAAAATCCTCTATAAATAATATGAACTACAACCACAAACCACAAACCAAAATCGCTTAACTCTTACAAACAATATTCACTGACTTAACAAACACAAACTAACCCATATCCCAACACACCCAAAAGAAACTCTCAATACCAAATCCCAAACTTGACACTCTTTTAGTACCAAAATCCCAATACACCATACGATGTTATTGCAGTAACACATTAGTCAAACTCTAAAGTCACATAGGTGAGTAACCTTAAACCCCAAAAGAACTATCAAACTACTATTCAATGAAACCCACTCATGTTCTTCTTAGTCCTCTTAATATCTCCCTATATGGGGAGGACCTTTTGGGCCAAAGCCACCAGACATTTCACAGTGCCATCCATATAAGGCTTCAATACCTATTCCTTAGTGGATAAAATAAATCAAATTACTGCTTTTACGAAGAATATATTTTTTCTTTCACACCAAGAAAATCCAAACTAAGTCAAAATAAGAATCAAAGACAATTTCCAACATCCTATTTATTTCAGTTTTGCATTTTTGCCAAAATAATAAACAAAACCTTTTTGCCTCACACCTCAAGGCTAGCACCTCAATCCACCTTTACTTTTGAAACCTAGTTAAAAACACAGGACAATAACATAATAATATACACTTACAACTTCAGCAATTTAGACATGTTGCCATAAGAAGCTGGAATTGTAGTCCCATCAAAGTTATTGTTATCAAGTTGGCTGCAAAACAAAGAAAATGAATCATCAAGAAACTTAAGAAAAGATTGCTTAAGTATTATTAGATTATAGAAAAAGGAAAATTAGAAATCATGATCTTGTTCAAGAAGAGAAGAAAAAGAAACAAAAAATAAATTCAGAAATCTTAATTGTAATTGTAATAACATTTTTAAGTGATATTTATGTTCCAGGAAATAAGAAACCATACATTATCAGTAAATTTGGCAGTTCGGAGAACTGTGGAGGAAGAGACCCTGATAAGTTGTTATTATCAAGAAGGCTGCAGATCAAAAGTTGAAGATGGTCACTGATCTCACAGATTGTACTAACGGATGAGACATATAATATACAGGATAACCAGTTACCGACTTACAAGTGAACAAGACTTGGTAATCTGGATAGCTCATGCGGGATTTGCCCACTGATCGAATTGTTGTTCATGTGACTGCTCATAGAAAAGAGTAGTACAAGGGTTAGTCATTGTAGAACTGATTTCAGACACTATAACATCAGAGACTCACTCACAAGTGCTTTGTTTTGTTCAAGAATGCAAATGATTTAGGTAGTGGTCCTGATATATGGTTTTGGTCAATTTGTATTCTATCCAAGTTTGGAAGATAACCAAGCTCTTCAGGCAAGGGACCTGTTAATTGGTTTCCATTCAGAAGCCTGGAACATACAAAATATTAAAAATGGAATTAGAGACTAAGCAATGTACTGCAGATTTGCAGTATTAAAATATCATGTATTCAGAAAAGCGCCGACGTATAAAGTAAATTAGTTCAGATACATGGATTATTTCCTATATTATTCAGAATTCAAAGGCTTTAAAATGCGCAAACAAGTAGCATCTGCATTTCTTGATGGTCTAAGCATGTATTCCTGTGATTGCAATATTGAGTGTCTAACATATCCAACAGAGAAGCTGCTCAACTTACAACAGAAACAAAGACGTAATATTGCCTATCTCCTTTGGTATACTTCCACTTATGTTGTTCCACATAAAATCCCTTCAACAGAGTAGACACAGAAAAATATATCAGTAGGTTAAGTACATCAAATGCTACAATGGGGGTGAGAATAACAATGATCCAGAGCATCAAGTGAAAGAGGTAACCAAGAACTTTGAATAACAAAAAGTATCATAGCACAGAAAAGTAGCTTTCAGATATGCTTTTCCTTACAATATTGTCAAATTCGATAACTGACCAAGCTCTGGTGCTAAACTTCCTGACAAATTCATATTTAATAGTAACCTGCAGAGAGGCAGCCCGGAAAGGAATTATTAAAGCACCACATTAGTTCTTCAACAGATATTCCTACATGCAGTATATAGAAAAGTTGTATCAAAGCTTTCATAGTCTTATATCTGAACCATATTTTCTAGAAAAATTGGGAAACATGGGGCTATTAGATCAGGTCCCAATAATTTTTTTGAATCTTAAATGAACTAAAGAACCAAGGAATTTCATTCCCTTCATCAACTTGTATGATTAGAGATAAAAGTGGAAAAAGAAATGTCTCATCATGCAAGGGGGACAAAAGAAATAAAGAAAGAAAAGTGTTCTAAGTGAAAGAATACGCAACATTATTCGAACCAATATTGCTCCCTGATAGAAATAAAATAGCAAAGGTTAAAATCATACAATTGATCTACATGTAGATATCCATCCTCTAACGATGTATTGTGGCACACAATTCCTGTCCATTTTGATGTACATGGATCTCCTTCCCAGTTACTCAGATTCCCATTGGGATCTATCAATCTGCTCTTAATGGCCTGCAATGCCTTCACTGCAAATGAATACAAATTTTAATCATCATTTCATCAACATGAACATTAACAAAATTCACTAGCTTTGCTGATCCATGTGTTTATCTAATTCTAGTATCAAGGTTTCCACATGAAAGGAAAAGGCAAAGTTGTTTAACTATTGTACATCATCTTTGTGATTAGCAGCCCCACGTTTTGAGCATATACAATCAAATAACAACTACAGCTCAACTATATGCAACAATAATCAGTTATGACTTAGGGGAAGTGAGTATTTGATATGTGAAGTTACTGTAAATAAAATAGAAATGCTAGGTATACTATAAATTTTATTACATAAACCTTACAAACCGATGTGTCACCAATAAAAAAAAAAGTAATTCAAACAGTATACCAAGCTTTAGCATTTTTCCCAAATGAAATCACTTGTTAGAGAGTTCACGGGTAAATTTACAGAAAACATGTGCCCATGACCAGTGTGAAAACTTAATTGCAAAAAAGCTTGTGAATCATAAATTGCAATTAAAAGAACAGCAATTTAAACTAAGCAAAATCACCTTCATCCGGGTTGGTAATCCCAACATCCTGAGCTCCGACAAGTAGCGAAGAACAACGCAACCATGCAACAATAAATAATCCACACGACCAAGCTTTTAACAGATACATCCCACTAACACAGAGAAAGCTAGAACTCTCAACTTTCTCTTAGTACCCAAGACTGGAATTTGTGGTAGAATCCCAGTACTCCACCTTATAACAAGAAACAAACTACATCAAAACTCACACAAACAAAATCAAATTCTAAAGCAATTCAATTTATCTAAAAATAACTTTTTTAACTGAGGTAATTAAATAAATGAACAATCAAAGAACTCAAAGTAAAGTACAGCAAAAATTAAGCTACAAGGCTCCAAGAAGAATATAAAATAAGAGAATCACTCAAGGCTCTACTCCCATATTACAGCTTGAGAAGAAACAAAGCAGCCAAATTGCCATTAATAATTAAATTGTACGTATTTGTAAAGGTTATCCAAAAAAAAAAAAAAAAACGAAGAAATACTTACTAGAATGATGTAAGCAGATATTTCATGCTACAGATGAGTATTTAAACGGAGAAAACGAAGTTTGAAAATGGGGACCTCGTGGTTGTGGAAGGTGGCACATGTTTCTGACCAGGTCACCATAACTAGCTTTAAGAATTTGTTACCAATGGAGGTGGTGAATTGGTGATAGCCATCTCTATCACACACATGGAAGTGTCTACTTTTAAAAAAATTATGATTAAAAAATAAATATATGCATATTACAGACATTATTGAATGTCAAAAAGATTGAAGAGGAAGTTGAAGTTTGAGTTTAATAGATAATGCAAGAATTGTGGGCTTTGGCTTTGGCGTTGGCGATATTGACTTTTACGGGGGAGTGGTTGCTGAAGGTGGGAGTTGGACAGTTTAATATAATAAAACCAATAATATTTAGAGCAATCACAGCGATGGCTGACAAGACAAGAAACCTATGTTTTTGCGCTTTGTGGCCTAGTGTGTACATGATATGAATGAATGGATGTTGGAACGTGGAAAGACAAAATTAGCCTTGGACTGTTTGTTTTTCGCCTGATTCCATTTTTGAATCTTCTTATTCCCTTTTAACTTTTGCTGGGTTCTCTGTCCCTTCCATTCCAAAAAAATCTTTTGTTGGGTTCGGTTAACAGGCTTCTTTATACCATTTATTAATAAATTATGTTTAAAAAAAAATTATCACTTTTATAAAAAATGTAAAAAATGTTCAAAAGATCAATTTTTTTTTTCACAAAAATATATAACTTATACTTTCTAAGTTTCACAAGAATTTATTCCTATCCCCTCTAAGTTTCAAGTTTATTTATTTAATTAAAAAAATATAATTTATTATTGAAAAATATTTCCATAACAGAAGTTTACAAAGTGGCCTTAATTGAATAAATTTGAAACATAGAGAACTTGAATGAACGAAAGCAAAATTAGAACGCTAAAATGAATTCTTTGAAACTTAGAAAGTGGAAAGTGAGTTTTGCATTTTAACTTTATTTTTTCTTTTCTCATAAAAGTTTTAAAAATATTTTCTAATCAAATGCTCTTACCTCTTAGAATATCCATTAACTTATCCCATTTTTATTTTACGTAAGTAAGACATATAGCGTTTAAAAAATCAATTAAATGACACATGTAATAACATCATTGCATCCGACTAAAAATAAAAAAGAATTGAAGGCAGTGATGAAAGTTTAGATATCATATCATACAATTATTTTTCAAAATTTTAAAATAATGGAACAACTTTACAGTTAGGACTTATGACTAATGAAAAATGTTGTACGTGTAATATTAATCTTAACTTCAATAAACATATTCTTCTAAAAAAAAAACTTCGATAAATATATCCAAATCAAATACTACTATAATTTATTTATTAAAAACAATAGAATGCAGTTAGAAGTTGTATTTTGGTCACATTACCTAATTTTCTCTAATTAAAGAAAAAAATTTAATAATTAATATTTATAAAAATAGGAAAGTGAAATTTGAACCCTAATTATGCTAGTAAAAGAGCGTAGGTTGTACCACCGAAATGATGAGATGCAAAGCTTTTGGTTTTATAAAAAAAAAAAAAAAAGGTTTGAATTCCTCTCTATCCCCACTTATTGGTAAAAAAAATAAAAATAAAATACTCTTTTACCGCAAAAAGAAAATCTGTGTAATGTACATATAAAATACATATTATTTTATGATAAAAATAAGTCTAAATATCTTTCTTTTTCTAGCGTAAAAAGTCACAATTCCTATGTATATATTCAATAACGTAAGTTCAAGAAAACTAAAAAATTAGCAGGAGATACTATCATGGGTCTACTGTCATATTATTGAAAGTTAATAAAATACATATTAAGTTTATTGTTTTCCTTAAAAAATTAGCATTCAATATGAATATACTATCATATTGAAAGTTTTTAGATCAAGAGAATATTTCATGCGCTAGGCACACGAGACATCTCTCTCATAGAGAGGTAGGCTCCACAAAGTTTTTGGATCAAGAGAGTATCTCTCACTTACAGACAAGTGGGCCCTACATGGCTAATGCACGCATACAAAATTTTTTCCAGACGGGGGGACCTTTGGCTTTGAGTGATTTGCAGGAGATACAGGGGCAAAGATGGCATTTAATTATTGTAGAAACTAGCAGTAGTAGGTTTGAAGATTTTGCCATAATAATATGAGGATTTGATTTGAAGATAAGGACAATGAATGACGTGAGATTTTGCCATATACAATGTGACGTGAAGACGAGTCCCTGTCTTAATTTATTTTTTAGCTAAAACTTATTACCGAGCGTCTACTGGTGCCAAAAATTTAGGAATTTAAGGATCCATTTGGATACTACTGAAATTGAAAATTAAAAAATACTGTAGCAAAATAATTTTTTAATATGTAAATAGTATAGTGGGATCTATTTTTAATGAAAAAGTTGCTGAAAAGTGATATTTATGGGTCCGTAAACAGTGAATATAAGAGCTGAAAAGTTAAAAGTTATGGCTACTGTTTATAAACAGTACCATACAATATCCACACAGTACCAATTTGGGACTGAAAGTGTGAAAAGCGCGCGTCTTAAAAAAAAAAAAAAAAAAAAAAAAGGAAGACGCAGACGCAAAACGCGTCCACGCTATTTAGTAGTCACCACAAAAAGAAATTTATCTATTTTACTATTTTATTTTATAAAACACTAAATATTAATAGTTTTATTTAAGCATTTAATATAATAAAATAATATAAATAACACAATAAAATATAATATCTATTACAATAAATAACAACAACCACCACCGCTAACATAATAAAATACTATATCTTTCAATAATTTTTTGTTTACCATCTTAGTTATGGTTTTTGGCTATACACTGCAGCTCAGCAGTAAGAAAATATAGGTTTAGCTCCACTAATGCAGCCCACTTTTCCTATATTTTGATGGCAAATTTAACATTTTAGTAAAATGCCTCTGCCAATACTAATGCTCTACACAATATTTTTTATTATTATTTTTTTGAGTGACAAAACGTATTACAGGTGTGCCTAGACACTTGTTTTATAACTAAAAATGTGGGCTCAACCCACGATTTCAAATTTGAAATGTTCTTAGTTATAAAACAAGTGTGTACATGTGTGTAACAAACAATACTCATTAGCTATTTTTTTTTT
This sequence comes from Lithocarpus polystachyus, assembly GCA_033629205.1. NCBI lineage: Eukaryota > Viridiplantae > Streptophyta > Magnoliopsida > Fagales > Fagaceae > Lithocarpus > Lithocarpus polystachyus. The sequence goes on from CM066162.1 coordinate 29,583,119, forward strand.
TTATATACAAGATAGAAATTCTACTTTACTATAATTTAAGTGTATATGTGTGTGAAACTTTCTCCTGAAAACTTGATCTCCGACCCTTATTCCCCACACCCCACAAGCACTTAGAGCAACCACATCAGCTCATCTATAATCTTCTAAAATAGAAAAAGTATCAATTTTACACATTCTAACCCAAGAAACATCCACATCAGTTTTTGTAAAAATGTGCAAATATACACCATGGCCGTGTAAATGAACAGTAATCATGCATATATGCACGATTACTGTTCACAATGTAAATGACTTTTTTATTCTTTTTTTCTCTCTCCTTTCTCTGACTCACCTCACTCTCTTTTTCTCATTTCCTTTCTCGCCTCACTCTCACCGATCAACTCTCTCTCAAAGCCGATCAACTTCTCCGATCCAACAATCCGATTAACCTCTCCGATCAAATACAGCGATGATTCTGACGGACCATTAAAACAACGGACCATGATTCCGATCAGCCTCTCTCATCTCCGATCACATGAAAACGACCGGCTTTCTCAGCGGACCATGATCCGGCGATCCAAGGCCTTGTCTCAGTGAACGCCAGTGATTCCGACGGGTTTATTCAATTTGATCGTTGATGGTGGCTGGCGGCTGGGTGTAGGTGATTTTGGGTTTGTGTTGGGTCTGTAGCTCGATGGAGAAGACGATGGCTGGCTGGGTGTGGGTGATTTTGTTGAAGGATGAGTGTGGGTGTGGCTCAACGGAGAAGACGAGTTTGTGAGTTTGTTCCAAAGGGAAGGAAATAATAAAAAATGTAAAAACAATGAATATTTTATTGAATAAATATGTAGAATAGATAAACTGATGTAGGTGTTTTGTAAAAGTGGATGTGTAAAATAGAAAAAAGTAGGTTTTTTCTTGCAAAATAAACAGAAAATTTGCACGAACTGATGTAGTTGCTTTTATTCTTATGAAGTGACCATCATACCAAATGTGGTCAATAATTAATATGATACTTCAACTTCTAGGCAGTAGCACAATAGCTCAATAAATGAAGAAATTAGTACTCAAAACTCAAACAAGAGGATATGAATGATATGTAGTTCAATCCACCATTAATGTAAGGTTATATATATATACATATATATATATATATATATAGAGAGAGAGAGAGAGAGAGAGAGAGAGAGAGAGGTGGTTGTTGTTTTTGAAGGAGTCAATTTAAATATCTAATGGGGATCTTTTATTAAAAACATATTGTACAGGTCATTAACAAATGAAGTGACTCACAACCTAATTCTCATCTTACATATTGGTTGATTATGTTAGCAACCATATCAGTTCTTGCAAAGTCTTGTAAAGTACAAAAAATAGTTTATTTTACACATTTTGATAAAAAAAACACTTATATCAGTGAGTTTAAAATTGTGTATAAATGCACAAGTGCAGGGTTACTATAGCTCTTCTATACATTATTTTAGTATTATTTCTCTCCCTTCACATCCTCTCTTCCACTTACACTCTTTCTCTTCAACTCATATAAATATTATTTATATAAAATATAGTGTATAATAGATGAACTAATGTGAGTGTTTTGTAAAAATGATGGTATAAAATAGAAAAAGTAGGTTTTTGTGTAAAATAGATGGAATCTTTTAGAATAGCTGATGTCATTGCTCTTAAGATAAGTAAAATTGCTAATTTGCATATGATTAGTTTATTTATTTTTAAGTGAGACAAAAAGCGATTTTAAGTAAATAAGTTAAATTATTTGAAAATTTTTAATTTATTTGTTTAAACCCATTAATTATTTCACTTTTAGATAAATATGTTTAGTCAAACACATACTCGCCATGTGTGACTTTGACATCTTATGAAGATTTAAAAAAAAAATTTAGTTTACATTGTTATTATTAGTATAATGTAAATCTATAATTACTTTTTTTTCCACAAAAAAAAAGGCACCTTAATCACACACAAATGAACAAACACCACTTAAATAATTATAAATCAAGACCTTCAAACACACACCATTACTAGTTAATTAAGCTTCATTCTCTTCTCTCAATCTTCAAACTCCCAATTCCAAGGAGTTTCAACTTTGAATCCTACATATTGATCGTATTTGGTCAATTTGCCTTCTTAATGATAACCTAAAGATTTTCAGCATTATCCAAAGAGCGTCATAATCGAGTAAAGTAGATATCACATGGCTCTATTTGGTTCACGCCAAAAGTTACATTCTCATCTAGTCATCTTTTTTTTCTTTTTTTTTTTTTTAAATTTCATCTAGTCATCTTTAATCTTCTCAATTAATTATTATTGCTTTACTATTTAAAAATAATGATTATTAATTCGATGCCGAAGAATTTGTTGTTGGTCAGTAATCCAGTTTTCACACCTCCATGAGTTGTGCTAGGCCACGACAAATTGTCATAAACTCGTAACATTTTCAAATAACTAACGTGTCAATTCCTCAAAAATCAAAATAAAATAATAAATTATTAGATTGGATGTTTTGAGATTTTATCGTGTTAATAATATTTCTCTTTTATCAGTCTCTCTCATTCGTGGGATCCACACCTTGTGATAGTCTGGTATAAGGATGAAGCAACTAAATGCGCCATAGGCAAGAAACTGGTATCAATTCTGACATTTTCAAGAGATCCATTGGGCCTACAGTTAGTGTGAATGAAGAAATTTGCAATTAGCAAACCTGAAGCAGGCAATTTGGAATAAAGAGTGAAGAAATTAGGTGGGGACCTAGGCAAGCGGTTCAATGGTTTGGTAATGCACTCAACTCAGTCATCATAGCAGATGTTGAAGCTTTGGCCGAGAAGAGCCGTTGTTTTCGCTAGGAAACTTGGTCTTTCCTCAATTATTCTTGAGGAAGACTCCGAGGTGATAATTGAAGATGCCCTTAGTACAGGGTAGCTTGATGCATTTGTGGGCCTAAAACGAAAATTAATTATTTTGTTTTAGATGTAAAATTACTACTAATTAACATGATCCACACACACACACATATATATATATATATGGAAAGTCTATAGACACAAAAAATTTGTAACACCTGTGGATGTTGCATATTGATAGCAATAAGTAAAATAGTGATATTAATGGTAGACCTAGATAAGAATTAGTAAAAATTTGTCAACTCAACTATTGTGAAAAATGTTGTGAATTTTTTTGTATATTACTTTTTTTTTTTTTTAAATGTTACATTTACAATATTTTTCACAACAAATCCTAAGTATTAAGTTGTTACTGGTTCTAATTTGAACTCAACACTAAAATAATTTTTTTATCATTAATAACAACTTGCTACTTAAGATTTGTTGTGAAAAATGTTGTGAACGTAGTTTTTTTTTTTTTTTTGTATTTCATTTGATAAAAAAATATTATTTTATTTGTTGGCTAATATTTGGACTTAATTATTACTATTACATTGATAGAAATAACCCTATTGGTTGAAGTTTGGGGCCTTTTTTTTTTACTTGGAACCTTAGGCGACCGCATCAATTGCTTTTAGCATTGAGCCGGCACTGCCTTAGAAGTGAGGAAGAGCCTTGTGCTTCGTTTAGACACTTCATTTCAAACATAAAGACTTTTGTATGTAAGTATTTTTAGCAACTTCAATTTTTCTCATATCCCTAAATAAAGTAACTCTCAGGCTCACAACCTTGTTAAGCATGTAAAATATATCAACAATTTATCTGTGTGGATGAAAGATGCTACTCCACACTTAAAGCATGTAAAATATATCAACGATTATGACTGAATTTTTTCTTCAATGAAATCTTTAGGTTTCTTCTCCTAAAAAACAAATTACTCAATCAATGAACTTTAGCTTATTAACTAAAATTTTTGTTTACATTTTAATAGATAGAAAGCCCATATGTCTTCTTCTTTTTCTTTTTTCCTGAATGCTGAATGAGGCATTAAGCCCACAAGCCAGTCAAAGCTTGGCTTGCTATCTTTCAAATTTAGGAAATAAAATAAAGGGGAAACGACATAGTTGGTCACTATTTTTTACAGCATATTTTGATTTGGTCCCTAACCTTTCAATTGTGTCACTTTGGTCCCTAATCTTTCAACGTTGCGTCAATTTAGTCCTTGTTGTTATATTTTGGATGAAAATTGATGACATGTCAAACAACCAAAATAAAATTTTAGTGTATTATCATATTAATAAAACTAATTTTTTATTTTAGCCATAAGATGTGTTATCAATTTCCATCCAAAAAATAATGGTAAGGACTAAATTGATACGATACTAAAAAGTTAAGAACTAAATTGACACAATTAAAAAGTTAAAGAATAATTAAAATATGATGTATAATATAAAGACCAAATATATAATTTACCCTAAAATAAAATTGAAAACAGAAACAAAAACCTTGCGTTAGCAAGACCTCGTCTTCGGTTTTAGATCGCATACAATTCCCAGTTCCCACTTGGCAGAAATTCATGTCCCATTCAATCACGTGATTATAGATAAGAAAGTCACGTCCAAGTTAAAAATAAAATATAATTAAAAATTAAAAAAAATAAATAAATAAATAAAAAGAAGAAGAAGGTTTTCGGTGATTACCAAAAGAGTATTTGGAAATCAAAACCTATTTAGTAAACTTAAGCGATACGTTTACATCCTTCAAGTCATGGCTGTGAAGTTTGTTTTTTTTTTTTTTTTTTTTTTTTTTTTGAGAAGCCAGACCGAAATTAATGAACATCAAAATCTGCCAGAGGAGCAATGTCTTCAGGCTGCTCCTCCAACCAGACCTGACAAGTGACACGCAATAATGTTCTTAGCATTTTTAGCTAAAGTATCAGCCACAAAATTACCAGTACGGTGCGCATGAATGAAATCAACAAACAGGAAAGAAGGAACTAAACATCGAATATCATCCACGATGTTTCCAAATGAAGATAACGCTGCATTCCTTTGAGAAACCGCGTTAGTTTAAGTTTGTTAGCTAGTATTTTTCTTTATTTATTATTTTTTTTTATTGGTGTTAGCTAGTATTTATTTATGAAACCAATGTTTAGGGTCAAATTAAAAGCATCTGACCACCTATAATTAAATAAGTGGTAGCTGGGCGATATTTCATTTACATATATCAATATATAAGGAAAAAAATCGGAAAAAATGAACATCTTCTTCATGAAATTTGAGTTCATAGAAAAAGCCACTCAACCTACTTCAAGCTGGTTCCCAGGACTTTTGATATTTTTCTTTTCACTACAATTTCACAATAAATTTTAGATGACAAGTTATTATTGGTTCTAATCTAGAATAACTATTAAATTTTTTTTTTTTGTCAGCTAATAAGAGCATCCACAGCAGTGGTTGCAAAATTTTAGCTATTTGCCCCATCTAAAAGTTACTTTATCTATAATTTTAACTATTAGCTCTTTACACCCCACAGCAATGGATGTATAATTTTAGCTATTTAATTAAAATAATAATAAAAACTTCAACAACAATCACAACATCCTCTATCGTCAGCCCCCATCACAACCACCTCCACCATCAGCTCCAATCACACCCACAACCACCACCACCACCACCACCACTAGTCCACAACAGGGGAAAAAAAAACCACCAACCCAAATCCCCAATCTTTTTCCTCAACCCAAACCAAACAAGATCACCAAATCACAACAAAATCCACCTCCACCATCGCGGCACAACCAAACCACAACCACCATCACAGTAGCCTCAAGGTCAACCAAAAAGCAACCAATTGAAAAAAAAAAAAAAAAAAAAAAAAAAAAACCCAGGAACCAACCACGAACCGTTTCTGCACTGGACCACCCACAAACCGTTTTGGCACCAAACCCAACCACGAACCCAGCAGGGGCTTGGATTGGTGCTGGGCAGGGCAAGGCAGGAGCTTGGATCGGCGCTAGGCAGGAACTTGGGTCGGCGGCGAGTGGAGGAAATGAAGATTGGAACGGGAAGAAATGAAGAACGACTGAGGGAGAGAGAAGCAACGGGTAGAAATGGGGGAGGATGAGAAAGAAAAAGAAAAAAAAATGTCTAATAGGTGTGAACACAAATAAAATAGTATTTTTTTTTTTTTAGATGTGAGCTACAGTGCACATCTATTTTTAGATGTGCATTGTAGCTGTGGAGCTATATTTTTTAAGTATAGCTTCACTGCTGCAGCTTTATTTTTGTTATGAGTTGTGCTAAATAGCTATATTTTTAGTAATATAACTATTTAGCACCACTGCTGTGAATGCTCAACTAATTTATTAAAAAATTGTTATATATGATCATAATCAAGGACGGGCCCACGTTATGGCCGAAGGGGGCCTGGCTCCCCAAGGCCCCAAGTTGCGGAAAAATATGTTTTTTGTAGCTATATTTAGGTCTTGTTCCAATTGAATCTAAGACAATTACAACTTCACCCGTCTAAAATCTTGCCCCTCTTCGTAAACAAATCAACTCAGCCCAAACAAATCACATTGTACCAATAAAATACATATATGCTAAAACAAAGGTGAAGCCATGGATCACGGCCAAGAGCCGATGGTTTGGGTCTGAGGAGGAGGCTTGAGACTATTGGAGTTGATGATGTACACAGAGTTGTGACTCATTGAGCGCCTGCACCTCTCTCTCTCTCTGTTTTATTTTTATTTTTTAATTGTTAGAAGACTCTCTCTGTGTCTTGGATTTTATCTTTTCAATTTTTCCGTTGTTTCCAATTGAAAAGTAACTCTCTTTTAGATACTCAATTGCTATAGATTGGTCTAAATAACTTTAAATCTCAATCATTAAATAAAAAAATTATAAAAAGTATAAATAAAAATATTTTAAAAAAATTTGTGAGAGGGTATGATGCAACTGCAACGTGCAATTACACCGAATCAATCACTTTCTTTCACTTTTCTCTTACCTAACATCGCTTATCTAATTTTTATTTCTTGATCTCATCCACCCACGTGGCCGAGGACTTGGAAATTTGAAAAGAAAAGGCAGACAAGTGATTAAATTGAATCAAGTTTATTTATTTATTTATATGTTGAACTAATAATGGGATGTCAAAATCTCACATGCGTCAGGTGCATGAGATATTAGCTCTAAGATATAGGCTTTAATATATATATATATATATATATTTTTTTGGTGTGGCTGAAGACAATATATTAACACATTACACTTGCTATTTAATGTTGAGTCCAAGTTTGATTTTTATTTGTTTAGTCAATTGTAATTACATGTATCTAGTGTCTAGTATTATCATCGGACTGATATGTTATGTTAAGGGTTAACGTTTCAACTCGTTAAACAAACCAAAACTAAACAAAGTTAAGATATTGGGCTTATAATTTTATATGAATTTTAAGATATATATATATATATATATATATAACCTCAAAACGGTCTACCAATATTGACATGTACTGAAAAGTCTGAAATATATCATTATCTTGGTCAAACCAAAACACAATCCAGTATGAAATTGACTCCTTTGGATAGCAATCTAAACATATCTTCTACAATATATTATTAAGTTAAATATATTAATTTACAACTTAAAAAAAAAAAGATATATGAATTTGCATTTTTTTTTAAGTTCTTAAATAAAAAAATGTGGGGTTCTAATTTATAATTAAATAAAATATATAGTAATTGTAAGGGCACAAACAGACCTACGGCCCAAGAACGACCAAACAGTCACCCAATGAGCCCACAACAATAAATTTGTTAGAGAATGGATAAGATATTGATTACTTAATGAGCTAAAGTTAATCACAATGAGAAGAAACGCTAAAGAAATGACTATGATCACACAATAACGAAGAAAAAGGGATCCTCGGTCAAGCCCGATGAAGATCTTTTATATGTATGGGTTTTACTTTCTCTTTTCTACAAGTCTCTCTCCTCTTCTTCTTCTTTCTTGGATCCCCTTCTAAGGATCTTCATTTTCCTTTTATATTTACACATAGATTATCTTTATCCTACACTTGGAGGGTTGAGATTGCATCCCCAAGACTTCTGTCTTATCTAGAACATACTAGTAAGCTTATGCCTTGCAATCTGAGCTGTGTCACCATTGTTCATGGTCATTTCCTCATTAATGCGATTAGAGGAATAGTTGTCTTACATTTAATGCGAAGGGGAATAGCTTCTACAACCTTCTTCTTTCACCCTCCTCTAATTTAGTGCCAAGTCCACCTTTTTCCTTCTACGATATTTTAACTTTATGCACTTCGCCTAGTTATTACTCGTCCCCAAGGTCAGCTAGTCCTCGTCCCGTGGTTATACAATGCTCGTCCCCGAGGTCTGAAGTGCACCCTCCAAAATCCCTCTAGCAACCTGTTTAAATGGAGTCTGGGATCCTCGGCCACACAGTAATAACCATGAAATGGTACACCAGATGACTGGTAATGAATTATATCATTTCTTTGACTAAACCGAAATGACCCCTCGTACAAAATAGATACCCTTGCTTCGACCCTCCTTAAGCTCGAATCCTGATTTTGTCCTTGGTCATAACAAGCCACTAGTCCTGTCCATGGGTCGGGCTAGGTCAATTTTGGACCTAGCCCGAACTTGATTTACCAACGTTGGGGGGAGGTTGGAGGGACTCGAAACCGACTACTGACATCCATCAATCGAGTTGGTTATGGGTGGAGCTCGGGTTGGTTCCGTTGATGCTAAAATTCGCTGAAAACTACAAATCGTCGTCGGAATCTGCAAGTCATCGTTGGAATCTGCAAATTTTTCGTTGGAATGTGCAAATTTTCATTGGAATCTATTGTGATTTTGACCTGATCTGGCTAAATCCCACTAAATCTAGTTAAGATCTTGCCGGATTTGGTCGGATTTTGTATATAACTCCGGTCAAGTTCGGGTGGCTCGGGTTTTGGAGAAGGAAACCCGCCATTCAGCCTGTTGGTGTCAGTTCTTGAAAATGGAGACCCACCGCCAACCGATTGGACCTTTGGTTTGGGCCAAAATTGAGTTGACGTTTTGGCCGGGTTGTTGGGCTCTGGTCGGGTCTAGACAGCCCTATAAGCCACATAAGTTATGAAACTTGTGCTTATTACTTATTAGTTGACAATTATTGCCATTAAAAATAATCTTGAGGAGTTGCGTGGTCGAGTTATTATACACAGTTTACAAACTTCAAATTTGGATACAATTTAATTTAAATTACAATTCTTCTTCTTGCTTTTTGAAAAGTGGAATTACTAATTAATATACAAATTTTGTTAACATTTTCTTTCAAATTGATATTATGGTTAATCTACTTGAGCTTGGATTAAGTTTTTTCTAATCCACTGAAAGTTGATAAAGAATAGTTGTATCCGAAAAACAAATAATATTTTAAAAAGTTTTAAATAAGTAAATTAGTAATCTTTTTTTTTTAATAGAAATAAGTAATTTTTTTTTTTTTGAGAATGAGAAATAAGTAAATTAGTAATCTAAATGTACAGATTAGTGACACATATCAATTTTATCTTTGGAAAACTTCTTTCTGCTAAGGAAGTTGTAACTGTCTAACCTAGTGTTTCATTAAAATTATTAAAGCCTTACACGCATTTAGAAAATAATTTAATTTTTTTTATATAATTTATTACATCAATGGGAGTATTTTATTCTACTTGTGTTTATTCTTCCAAAACTTATATTTCTAAAAGTAAATTTAAACCATGAAATATCACAATAAAATAAATATTACGTATAATATAAAATTATAATATGAACTGAAAAAAATCAATTAAAAAACTTATAATCATAAAACCTAATTTATAAATGACACTATTGCAAATTCACTACTTTATAAAAGACATAGACTATTTTCTTATAGGAAAAAATAATTGCATGTATGAAATATATTTTATTTTAGGAAAAAGTTAATAGTTGACTTAATTTTTTTTACAACTTTTTATATTTTTCATGGAAATAGTTTCAAAACTTTCTTAAAATGATTCATTAACAAATTTCATAAGAGCACCTATTAACCTGACCTTTTATTTTACATTGCTAACTTGCTATACAAGTTTAGTACGTATTAGAATATCAAAATTATAGTGCCTTCTAGGTTTAAATCATATTATTTTTTCCCATAAAAAAAATCATATAATTTCTATCATGGTTAGGTAATACGTGTAACATGTGCGTATTGTTCACATATGTAAAATCTCGCATTTGGCTATTGGTTTCCATTTATATGAAAATAAACGTGTTTCTTTCAAATGAAAATTACAATTATCGTTATATTCAAATAACATAATAATTGCCTACGGATACACTGCATATAAAAAGCAAGAATCTAAAGATTCTAATTTTTATTAAACAAAAAAAAAAAAAAAACCTTCAGAAATAAAATTCAATTATCATCTATCAATGTTACTGTAAGGGGTAAAAACCAAATTACTCTCTCGGGGTGGGTCCTTAACTGAAACAACTAATTTGTAGATATGGACTTAAAAGCTAACAGTAATGCAGTGAAAACAAACTCAAAGTAAAAAGGCTTAAGGCTAAGAAAAATGATAAGTGGAAAATATTCTTCTATTTATAAATTCTCCTTGGGTTGGCCGAGGAAAGAGTATTACACAATGATAGCCACAGTACAAATACTCAAAGGACACAGTAATTACTCTCTCCCGAGGCCTAATCTTTTTCCGATCCCTTAGCACAAGGGATCTTTTCTTATTTACCGTTTAGTTGCTCCCATCTCAACCATCCACTTGTAGGGCGGATGATTCACTAGGTGAGATACTAGTCATATTTTTCCCTTTCCCTTTTTTTGAGGTTGAGTTGGGTAGATAATAGGCTGTCAACGTTGGATTATGGACACGTGTCTACTCTTGAACACGTATCCGAATCCGAACGTGTCTAGTGGAAATTTTTACTGGACGCAAGCTGTGTCCGTCAAAGCACTATTCAGAAGGGTTATTCAGCCATAAATGATAAATGTGGCATAACTGGTTGGTGTAATGCATTTAATACGTAGGAGATAGTAGCTTTGTCATGAAGCTTTCTTCAACCTTCACTTTGGTAAATCATTGTTCTTTCTGCCAGATAGTGTCCTAGGCGTGGCCTGATTATCTTCAATCGCCTGCCTATGCTTATGAGCTTGCCCTTCTCCTTGTCCTGGGCTTTTGATCCAAACCTTCCTCGGGTTACTCAGCTTGGGCCAATTCCCCTTCTACTAGCATACCATTGGGCCCTTTTTGGGCTCAATCTAGGCCCACTACTCTTTGATTTAACCTTGGTCCCCACAGTTACCATCTTCCATCGGAGTCCACCTTGCTATACTTACAGAACTGATTGTTCTTGTGCCTCCCTCTTCCAACTTCCCAGGCAACTATATAAGTGCTATCTATTATTTACTATCTTTGATTTCTTTTATTCTTTTATTTTTAATCTCTTTCGCCTATATTTGCTATTTGCATTACTCCTCCTCAAACCTGTATGATTTTTTTATTCTCCTGAATATACCCGGATATTATTTAATATTATATTTTATTGAATATATTATATATTTATTGTATAATATATATACTTGTAATTGTAAGTTGTTAGTAACTTTTGGACATTCTAAAAAGAAAAAACAAAAACACTTCTGAACAGATTGAATAGTAAAAAAATCCTTTTAAAAACCAGGATTGATACGTGACTAATGACTAATAAGTGAAGATCATTTATTTTGAAATATTAGTTTTTGGATGAATGTTAGTTTTATCGTTGTTTTATTAATGACTATTGAAATAATTTTCATTATTAATTAAATTATTTCATATTGAATTGGTGAGAATAGTCTATAAATATATTATTGTATTTATCTCAAAAAATTTCATATGACAAATGTTTATGTATTTTTTTTAAAGTAAATGCATTATACACATAGTATGCACATAATGTTTTTTCTCTTTCCATAGTTTTTGCCGATTTTTTGAAATGCAATTCTCTTGAATGATACCGAATTATAGATGTACATACATTTATCGTATTATACACATACCATATATTACTAACTATGATTTCTATATCATCTTTAAATTCAAAATATACATATATATATATATATATCATATCATTTTTATGGAAAAAAAAGCCTTAAATAAAAAGAAAAAGAAAAAAAGAGCCTAATAAGCTAAAGGTTGGAAAATCTAATCCAAATACTTTTATCCAAGCATGGATAGTAATTTCTTACAAGTTACAACTAGACTGGATCTCTAGTATACATCAATATCATTATCATCTATCAAAAAGTAGCTTTCTTATGAAAATTAAACTTTGACAAGAGCGATTGCTCATTTTTGCTCCAACGCTAAGGCCAATCAATCAATTTTTTCCGGGGAAGATGAGACCTAATCCACCTAAGGACATTTTATATCTTTTTAATTTTTTTTTTATTTTTGCTAAATTATGCACATTTTATATCATCCACTACACTAAATCGTGGTCCCCTCGTATCCGTATTTAGAATTTATTGTAGACGTGTCTATCAAAGAAAAAAAAAAGGGTTATTGTAGAATGTAGGTGTGATATTATCAAGTTAGGAAAAATAAAAGCAAACTATGATTGAGCCTAGTTTGTTTTGTCACTCCACAAAGCCTGTTGGTTAACCCAATCAGTCTTTTTTTTTTTTTTTTTTTTTTTTTTGGGGTAGCAATATGGATATGCATTGAAACTAATAGGTGAGTTTGGATATCGCTTATTTGCTAAAAACTTATTACTGAAAACTTTGTAACAAAATAATTTTTAAATGTATAAATAGTGCTGTGAGACCCAAATTTACCTAGAAATCTACGTTTTGCAAAGTTTGGTGGTCCGTGAATAGTATCCATGGGACCCATTAAAAAAACGCAAAACGCACGGATTGAGCAAAACGCCCAATCCAAACTCACGCTAAATAGTTATGACTTGTGAATTCATCGCAAGATTTAGATATAATACTTAAGTGTTGTTCCTTAAGTTCACTTCTTAAGATTCTGCCATGTGACATCAATTATGAAAAATAAAAGCAAAATATGAATGGGCCTAGTTTGTTTCGTCATACTCCACTAAGTTTGTTGGTTAACCCAATCAGTTTTTTTTTTTTTTTTGAGTGTGTTTAGATACCGCTTATTTGCATGGTTCTCAGACCCGGATCGTACGATCTGACCCGGTTAACCGTGAACCTCTCACTATTGCGGCTCTATTAGAATTAAGAACCTCTCAAAGCGAAAAAGCATGAAACCGCTCAAATTGTGGCCAGACCGTACGGTTCTATGAACCGTGGCCGGTTTTTGTGGTTTGCACAATTTCATTTTTTCAGATCTGAAACTCATTTGTAAGGAAAGAAAACAGAGAAGAAGGAGAAAAGGAAGAAGACGACGACGAAGCAGGGGTGGCACCATGAAGCAACTGCTTCTTCTTCTTCTCCTCCTTTCTTTTGTTTTCTTCTTCTTCTCTGTCTGTCTCCCTCTCTCTTTTTTTTTTGCTGAACTTTGTTATGTATGTGGTTTGGTTTCTCACTTTCTCTTTCTTTGTTTTGTATTTTTTTTAAAGTTTCCTAAGCTTTCCATGTGACTACACTGACACTAGCTGAGTGGCCTAGCATTGGAAATATTGAAAGCTTTTAATTTTTGAATAAAATATGAGCTCTCCACCTGAAAGCTCTCCATTACTTTTTTTCAACTTTGGCCTTTGAGCCCAACATGATGTGACATAATGTACGTGTATTGCCAGATTGCCACGATATTGCAACAAATTTAGGGACGTTTTGATAATATTATTTATTTTTTTTAAAATACGTGTGGGTGAAAAAATGAGTGAAAATATGTGTAATGTTATTAAAAAATTAATAACTGTTGTTTAAACTTTGGCCTTTGAGCCCAACGTGATGTGACATAATGTACGTGTATTGCCAGATTGCCATGGTATTGCAACAAATTTAGAGCCGTTTTGATAATGTTGTTTATATTTTTTTTAAAATACGTGTGGGTGAAAAAATGAGTGAAAATACGTGAATGTTGTAAAAAAATTAATAACTGTTGTTTAAGTTGTGGTACCAAACACCCCCTTATATTTAGAATAATGCTAATATTACAACATTTTTAACAATTTTTGTCATAAGTTGTGAGTGAAAAAAATAAAAACTCATATACATCCACAGTTTTTTTCACTGCTCATGACTTATCATATAACGAGTTGTAGCAAAAGTTGTGTGAAATATTATAATACTAGTATCTAATCTAATACTATATATAATAGCAGAAGCCTTTAACCAGGTGCTGCTACGTTAGGAAAAATACCCCCTTAAAATTCTGCCACGTTTAAGTTAAAAAGCAATAAATTATAATGGTTGGCAATCTACGCACTGTTTAAAACCTCTCATTATAAATAACGAAAAAAAATAACCGGTTAAATTTATAGGAGAGTCGGAAATAGAAATAGAAATAAGAGGCGATGAGAGAGAGAGAGAGAGGCGATCCTGGGCCACGGAGAAAGAAGAGAATGCCTCTCTGTTCCTGACAGAACGCCTCTCTCTTTCTCTCACTAAGATCAGAGTTCATTCGCCATTTTGATTTTACCAGAGTAAGAAGCAGAAGAAGGAAGATGATACCAACTTCAGCGTCAAGAACGAAAAAGCCCCCTTTGCCCACAAACAACTCCTCCGATGGGTTCGATTCTTTCTCTGATTTTTTTTGGTATATTAGATCTGTTATATGCTTTCAATTTTTTCAATTTGGTTCTAGATTTGGATTCAAAAATTAGGGCTAAGGAAATCAAGTTTTAATATGTGACTTTTTTTTTTTAATTTTTTCGGTAATAGATTTTTTTTAGTTCATCCATTTTGGAATTAAATCATTCAAATTCTGATATGTGACTATTTTATTAGATATTTTTAGTAATGGGTTTGTTTAAATTCGTCTCTTTTGGATGTAAAACATTCAATTGCTTTCTTTGCAGAGATGAAGTGTAATCTTTCTTCAATCTGGAGTCTCTAATTTCTTCAAAGCAAAGGTAACAATTTTTTTCCCAATATTCTCCTAACTTTACCTCTCTTACATGTTCTGTTATTTGTAAGGGGGACTGAAATTGTGGGATTTTGAAATCTGAAAATATTTTGTTATTTTGTTTATACATTGTAGATTTTAGACGATATTTTTTTAAAAGATACTTTTAAGTCATGATTTTGTTATTTTTGATGTTGGGCTTTTCTGGGTTTTGCATGTTTTAAATTCTTAAATCTGAAAGAATGATGTTCTTTGTACAAAATTGATTACTTTGCATGTTATGGTAGAGAATAATTTTCTCAGAGATTTACTTGTCAAAAAAAGATAATTTTCTCAGAGATAGTATGGTATTTGGTTGGATTTAGACATTTGGGTTGGATAATTTTCTCAGAGATAATTTGTTGAGTATTTTTTTTTTTTTTTGGATATTAGGAATTGAATTGGTTTTGGGGCTGTTATGTAACTAAGTTTACAATCTGCATAGTGAGGGGATGAAAGAATTCAAAGCTTGGCCAATCATATCTTCTTTGTTGGATACTGCTTCTCTATCTATAATAATCTGTCACTAAACATGTAATTATACTTTTATGTCTTTCTTATAAGAGTTGATATGTACTTTTTCCTCTTTATTTATAGGTCATCTATTGAATGTTTCTTTACATATATCTTTTTCTAATTTTTTTAAAATATAGTTGCTTAAGTGTATATTGCCATGATTAACACAAAGATTAAGTAATCTTTCAGATAACTCCTGGAAGTAGTGAATCCAACTCTTAAGATTTGTGTTTCTCCTCAAGAAATCTAAACATGTGCACATTCTCAAGGATTGATTCATCTATCTACAACTTTGCCCAGTTTGAAACTCTCATATATATGGCAAAAATAAAAAAAAGGATAGAGTAGAGTGTTTGGTGATAGATGATTTTATATAGTTCTTGACAGTTTTTTTTTTTTAGTTCCACTGACACATAATAGGATGAAAAATGAAATAGTTGGGCATATTTCTAATCAATTAGCTATAGGAAAGCAAATTTGATCAATTCTTTCCAGTTTAGTGGTATCATCTTAATATCTTTTGTTTAACTTTTATTTATTGTTTGTGAAATTTCTGTTGCTAAAGATCTATATGGTAGTAGTATGTTTGGTTTATTGCTTTAGCATGAACCTACAATTCTTTCATATGACTTTTAATTTTACTTCCATTGCTTCAGCCTTTCCCTGTAATTAAGGCTGTGATGACATGTAAGGAAAATTGCCCACTTAAAAACCTGCCATGCTTACAATTTGAAAGTTACAAAATACAGCACATTGCACCGTTTGAGGCTTTAAAACAGAAAACACAGATTAAAAGCGAAAGAGAGAGAGAGAGAGAGAGAGAGAGAGAGAGAGAGAGAGAGAGTCTATTAGGCACAGAGAGTGGAGAGAGACAAAAAATGAGAAATCTGCCCCCAACTGCGTCAAGCAACAGTCCAGGCCTCTGCCATCGTCAAACCCATTCCCTCCTCCAGTATAGTCTCTGTTTTTTGGTTTTTTATTTTATTTATTTATTTTTTTAATTTAGGGTCAAATCTGATTTAGGTCGGGGTATTTTGACTAGATTGGATTGCATTAATTTTTTTGGCTTAGATTTGGTTTTGAATAAGCAATTTGGGTTAAGAATGGTTTTTAAAATCCGTTATTAAAAATAATAATAATGGATATTAATGTCAGATTTGGTTTTTGTTAGGTTCTAAGAATTAGGAACTAATGTATTAGAACTTCAATTTGTAATGTTGGCAAACCATGATCAAAACAATGTTTAGTCTTGTGTTAGACTTGCTCAAAGTATGGCTCGTCATGTAAAGTTGGAATCGAGTTTTATGCAGAATTTATTGTTCACTTTCTGTCTAACTCGATCGATCGAAAATTAGACTCGATCGATCGAAAGTCGTGCAGATTGTTTTTTTGCAGAATTTTCCAACTCAGCCCTAACCCACTTAATGTATAGGGTTTTATGTTTTGCCCTAAGTATATAAAGGAAAACCCTAGCCACGTTTTTAGAGTTCTGTTTTGCTGTGTTTGTGAATCTCATTGTGAGATCTAGAGGTGTTTGCTTTCACATACACTTAGGGTTTACAAACTCAAGACTTATGTTTAGAGCTTGGTAAATCAAACAGTTGCAGAATCAAAGATCTTAAAGAAATACAAGCAGGTGCGCTTGTGGATTGCTGAAGAATTCAAAGAAAGAAGGAGTCCGTGGATCTCGGAGCTATCATGTGGTCGTGGTAGTAAGTTTCCTACACTTGGGTAGCAATAGGATGTTAGTGGTCTAAGTCTTATTGTGTAAACTTCGATTCTTTCATAGTGGATTCAGTTTACCTTGAGGATAGCTAGGTTAGATCCTCCCCAGGTTTTTTACCGGTTTGGTTTTCCTGGGTCATCAGATCTTTGTGTTCTTTAATTTCCGCTGCTTTACTGTTTTTGCTTATTTGTGTTAACCTAGATTTAATTAAATTACCTAAGTTAATCACTTGGCTAATTTTCTAGGTTAATCTGTTGGGTTTAAGGGGTCTAAACGAACTGACAGTTTTCCTTTTGGATAATTGGGTTCAATTTGTTTTGAGTATATCTCTACACTTTAAAGCTTTCATTTTATTTATTCTGTTTTAATTTTTTTGTTGAAACATTTTTTCCCTTTTTAATTTCATTTCCCATGTTTTTTTTCTAGCATTGTTATCAAGTTTTTCCAGTATATATTTCTGTGTATTAGATTTTTCCCCTATATAGTTCACATATCACAGTGATTGTGTCAATTTTATTTTTAAATTGTATTTCATTGGTATACACACACTTTGTAATGTAGAATGAGGTTGGCCATATTTGATCAATAAGGCTAGGATTGCAGACTTTGCATCTGAATTGGATTTTCGTTCCTATTTATTGATAACAGATGAAAACAAATACATACAAGACAGCCCTAAAATCCAAATATAGAGGAAACAAGAAGCTGAAAACAGAAAGAACAAGAAGCTGAATACAGCAGAGAAGTACAGAACAATAGGTACACACAGAGAAATTCAGAGCAACATGCAGATTGCAGAAAATGCAGACCAACAGGTGTAGAGAAATACAGACCATGACAAATATTTTTAGATGTCAAATATCTAAGCTTCAAGTCCCAATATTTATTTATTTCAAATATTTGTTTAATGATGTGCTCCACTTGTTTTTAAAAATTGTAGAATCAATAAATTTTCAAAAATTGTTGTTTCCTTTGAGATATGAGTTTTAACAATATGAACAATTTGAAGAACCCTTTACTCTTTCACAATGGAATTGTTGTTTTAAATTTTAACGTGTTATCCTTTTTTATTTATCCATTCATATGCATTTAGTTTCTTGCTCTTTTCATGTTTGATGCATCTTAATTTGTCATAATATTTTCCTATCTTGGAGGGTTACTCATGTTGTTCAAGTGTTTTCCACTAGAGTCACTAAAGTACATTCTCATGTTTGTAAGATTTCAATTTAATTTTTCAAAAGAATTTTAAAAATCTTTCACTGGGTGAATTTCTAAATGCTGCTCAATGACACTTTGTGTTTGTAAGGGCATTCAAAAATCAAACAAAGAGGTACTTAAGAAGATTTTGGAAGCTTGAGAAGGATGGTAAAAAATCAGGTAATTTTAAATGTAGCTAATTCAAGTTGACAAATTTAGAAATTTCTTTTGTACTCATTGCACTTACAACTTTCTCAAACTTACATGATGTAGGTCTTTGAATTATTTTAATTTATCCATTTATTATATTTGAATTTGGTGATTATTCCTCTACAAAATAATTCTAATATAAATATTTTTTTGATCGTGTTAAGATATTTATATTAATTCTAATATAAATATCCACTAGTCAGTATCATAGAATTCGGATGGGCAACCATCATAAGGATCCAAGAGGGATCATCATTACATTCATGTTCATGGTAAGTAGTATACTGGTTGCAGAATCCGCAATATAGCAAAGATTCATAAACAGGATTTTTCCCTGGGATAATGAAACCTTTTGGATTAATGTAATCGGCTAATGAAAGATGTCGAATAGCAATATTATAGGGTTTGATTCCAAACACAGAAATTCTATCTGTGTTTCCTATGAAATGATAATATTTCCATAGGTTTTGGATGATCTCAAGAATTTGATTATTGAAATAATTTCTCCAACATTCTGCAAGAGCATAAGGATCTCTGAAGGATAAGCGGGAATCCCCTTCATACCATTGCCCTTGATGGGTGTATCCGTTAATAAGTATGAGATGTTTGGAAGGCTAAACATTCATCCAATTATCTTTTTCCCATTTTGGAAGAGTGCTCCAACATCTGGTAGAAACAGAAGGACTGTTGACCTCTGAAACAACCTTTTGAATAATCTGTGGGAGTTGGCTAATCTGGTCTCGGTCTGAAAGCTTGATTAACCTGATAAAGCCATATTCAAACATTTAGGACAACCAATTAGGGTCCCTGTCTTCTTCATCTGTTTCATCCTCGTAATTGATCAAGAGGCCAGGAAAGGGATGCTTCCTTTCATATACTCTGAGACTACTCCCAAAGTGTTCTTCCCAGTCTAGTTGAATAAAGACTGTTAGGTTCTAAGAATTAGGAACTAATGTATTAGAACTTCAATTTGTAATGTTGGCAAATTATGATCAAAACATTCTTTAAGTTGTGTGTTAGACTTGCTCAAAGTATGGCTTTTTATGTAAAGTTGGAATCGAGTTGACTACAGAACTTACTGTGCACTTTTTGCCTGACTCGATCGATCGAGAATTAGACTCGACCAATCGAAAATCGTGCAGAACGTTTTTCTGCAGAATTTTTCCAACTCAGCCTTAGCTCATTTAATGTATAGGGTTTTATGTTTTGCCCTAAGTATATAAGGGAAAACCCTAGCCACGTTTTTTAGAGTTCTCAATGCTGTGTTTGTGAATCTATTTGTTAGATCTAGAGGTGTTTACCTTCACATACACTTAGGGTTTCCAAACTCAAGATTCATGTCAAGAGGTTGGTAAATCATACAGTTGCAGAACAAGAGAGTTTCAAGATATACAAGCAGGTATTGCTTATGCTTTGCTGAAGAATTCAAGGAAAGGAGTCTGTGGATCTCGGAGCTGTCACATGGTCGTGGTAGTAAGTTTCCTACAGGCAGGTAGCAATAGGATGTTAGTGGTCTAAGTCTCTATTGTGTAAATTTCGATTCTTTCACAGTGAATTCGTTTTACCTTGAGGATAGCTAGGTTAAATCCTCCCCAGGTTTTTTACCGATTTGGTTTTCCTAGGTCATCATATTATGTGTTCTTTATTATTCCGCACTTTTACATGATTTGATATATTTGTGTTAACCTAGATCTGTTTAAATTACTTAAGTTAATCACTTGGTTAATTCTTTAGGTTAATCTGTTTGGGTTTAAGGGGTCTAAACGAACTCACAATTGGTATCAGAGCGGGTAGCTTTTGTTTTTGATCCTTTGATCTTTGAGCTGATCCTTGACCCCTATTGTTATGGATTTCTCTAAAATCTTCTCTTTAGTTTGTTACATTGTCTACTTGGTGTGCTTGTCCTTTACCATTTGTGTTAAAAATTTTTCTTGAGTGTCTTGCTATAATCACATATGATAATAATTACATGTGCTATACTGCTTTAACCGCCTTAAAGGCACGTGATTCTTGTCTTTGGTATTTGGATAGTGGTTGTTCTAGGCACATGACAGGAAATAAAGCCTTGTTCAAGACACTCTTCGAAGGAAAGATTGGAACAGTTACTTTTGGAGATGGAAGCAAATCTGTGATCAGAGGCATTGGTACTGTGGATATTCCAGGACTACCAGTCTTTGAAGATGTTTGGTATGTTGATGGGTTAAAGGCTAACTTACTCAGCATAAGTCAGATTTGTGATAATGGACTGAATGTGTTCTTCACTAAACAAGAGTGTGAAATACTTGATAAAGGAGGTGACTGTATGTGTGTTGGTGTGAGGACAGCTGATAATTATTATGGTATCACCCCAAGTATAAGCAACAAATGCTTTAGTGCTAAGATCAATCAAATTTACTTTTGGCATCAAAGGTTGGGACATGCTAGTCTCAAGCAATTAGAGAAGATTTCAAAATGTGATGCAGTAATTGGTTTGCCCAAGTTTGAGAAGATTGAAAAATGCATCTGTGAACCATGTCAGATGGGTAAACAAGTGAAGTCCAAACATCCGTCTGTAGCTGATGTTTAAACTACAAGACCTTTGGAGCTGCTGCACATTGATCTCATAGGTCCTACTAGAGTTCAGAGTTTAGGTGGAAAGAAGTATATTCTAGTTGTTGTGGATGACTTTACCAGATTCACATGGGTTGTACTTTTGAAAGATAAAGCTGAGGCTCCTGAAAAAATGATTCATCTGTGCAAAAAATTGCAAGTAGAAAAAGGAACTGTGATAGACAGAATTAGAAGTGACCATGGAAAAGAGTTTGAGAACACAAAACTAGCTACGTTTTGCAATAATCAAGGCACACATCAGGAATTCTCTTCACCCAAAACACCACAACAAAATGGAATAGTGGAAAGGAAAAATAGGGTTGTACAAGAAATGGCCCGTGTCATGCTTCATAATAAGAAGATGCCTAAATCCTTTTGGGGAGAAGCTGTTAATACTGCATGTCACACTCTCAATCGGGTATATTTCAGACCTAACTCCAAGCAAACTCCCTATGAACTCTGAAGTGGAAAGAAGCTTGTAGTCAGATACTTCAGAATATTTGGTAGTGACTGTTACATTCTGCGTGATAGAGAGAACCTGGAGAAGTTTGATGCTAAGAGTGACAAGGGTTATTTTCTGGGATACTCTTCCACTAGTGAGCATACAGAGTATACAATCTGAGAACTAAAACAGTCATGAAATCTTCAAATGTAGTGATCAATGATGAATTAAACTCAGAAGGTCATTCAGAAAATGCACCTCAGGTTCAAGAAAAGATTATGGAAGTTGATGATTCTCTACCTGAAAACTGTGTGGGAAAGCATACAGAGGAAGAGTTGATGGTATTGAATGATACAACATCTGTGCCATCAAGTTCAAAACCTTCAACACCAGTTCATGGAGCTCAACAAGAACAAAGAGAGTTTCAAAGTCCATCAGATCAGAAAGGTACCTCTACTTCATTGGTCAAAGGTCCATCCTCAAGAGTTAAGTTGAATCATCCTGCTACTAATATATTGGGGAGTTTGAATGATAACATGAGATTAAGATCCAAAGCATGAAATGTGATTACTCACTCATGCTATTTATCTCAATTTGAACCGAAAAAGGTGGATGAAGCTCTACAAGATGCTGATTGGGTAAATTCTATGCACGAAGAACTTCATCAGTTTGTTCGAAATGATGTGTGGGAATTAGTTCCTAGACCAAAGGAAGTCAATGTTATTGGAACTAAGTGGATTTTCAAGAACAAGTTAGATGAACATGGAACTGTTATCAGAAATAAATCTAGGCTTGTTGCTCAAGGATACATACAAGTAGAAGGGATTGATTTTGATGAGACTTTTGCACCTGTAGCAAGATTGGAATCCATTCGAATTCTTTTGGCCATAGCAAGTCATATGAACTTCAAGTTGTATCAAATGGATGTCAAGAGTGCTTTCTTAAATGGCATGTTACAAGAAGAGGTATATGTTGAACAACCGAAAGGTTTTGTTGATCCTCACAGGCCGAATGATGTCTACAAGTTGAAGAGAGCTCTCTATGAATTGAAACAAGCTCCACGGGCTTGGTATGATAGACTAACTGCATATCTCACAGACCATGGCTTTAAGAGAGGTTTTGTTGACACCATTCTGTTCATACGAAAGGATAAGAATCATTTTGTAGTTGCTCAAATTTATGTTGATGATATTGTTTTTGGTGCTACTAATGATTATCTTGCTCAAACTTTTGCAGATGAAATGAAGGTCATGTTTGAGATGAGTATGGTTGGTGAACTAACTTATTTTTTGGGATTGCAGGTAAAGCAAACGGATGCTGAAATTTACATCAACCAAGCTAAGTATGCACGAAATTTTCTCAAGACATTTGGTCTTGACAAGGCTGCACATGCTAGGACACCAATAGCTGCTAATGCAAAACTAACAAACGATCCATCAGGTGAGTCTGTTGATGTTACCCTATACAGAAGCCTGATTGGTTGTCTTTTGTACTTAACTGCTAGCCGACCTGATATTGCGTTTAGTGTGGATGTTTGTTCTAGATTTCAATCTAATCCTAAAGTTTCTCACTTAAATGCTGTTAAAAGGATTATAAAGTATGTTGCTGGAACTTGTGATTATGGTTTGTTTTATAGCAAAGAGTCAAATCTTTCTCTTGCTGGTTTTTCTGATTCTGATTGGGCTGGTAATGCTGATGATAGAAAAAGTACAACTGGTGGTTGTTTTTATGTTGGTGCTAATCTTGTTGCTTGGATGAGTAAGAAGCAAAATTTTGTTTCTTTATCTACTGCTGAGGCAGAATATATTGCTGCTGGAAGTTGTTGTTCTCAGCTTCTTTGGATGAAAAAACTCTTGAGTGATTATGGAATATTACAGGACACCATGGTTGTTTATTGTGATAACTCTAGTGCTATAGATATCTCTAAGAATCCTGTTCAACACTCTAAGACCAAACACATTGAGATTAGATATCATTTCATTAGGGATCTTGTGGAACGGAAAATTGTTGCTCTTGAGTATATTCCAACTGAACGTCAGAATGCTGATATTTTCACCAAACCACTTGATAGAGGAAAGTTTGAGACTCTTTGTCAAGTTATTGGTGTGATTCTTTGTCCCTAGTCATTCTTGACTTCATGGTCCTTGTGCTTCATTACTCTATCTTTTGTGACCTTTGTTTCTAGGATTTGCATTGCATAACATTCATGCATTTCATTCTAGGATGTTTATTCCCTTTATATATAAAAAAAAAATTTGCAAATTGTGTTTTTGCTGTATTTTCCTTGAATTTGAAGACAAGGTTGGTCAATCAAATTTTACATAACATATGTATGTACCTTGTTTAGCTTTGATGTACTATTATCATTGCACTTTACTAGCTAAAGTTTTGTAGTGCATGTTGTGTGGGAAGATGCTATATTTGTTGATCACATGATCTTGATCTTGAAGTCTTATGTCTTTGATTAACGGACTTGATCTTATTGAGAAAGGCATAAATAACCATCTCACCACTGTTTATTAGCCAATCATGAACACCTTAGTGCATATCATAAGATTTTGTGCTTGAGAAAGTGTAGCACATGCACAAAAAGAACATAAGGTGTAGCCTCTATTAAAATTGGTGTGTACATTATTGGACTATAATAATTTCACAATTCAAATAAAATTGGTGTGTACATTATCCCGACTATTATTAAATTTCTAATCAATTTAATTGAATATTAATTTTGAGGCAAATCAAGAAACTTACATGATTGCAAGCTTTCATTCTAGGAGATGTGAGAGTTATATGATGTAACTCTTTAAGTAATAGTCTCTTTCAAATTCAGGTGATGGATTTTGTAGAAACTGTGATTGATCACTATGTGCATATCACCTCACATGTTTCTCAAGTTTATGCTAGTTACACACACTACACAAGTTATTCTCTGCTAAATTGTGTACATATTACTGTGTGTTTTTGGTCTGACCAAAGAAGTTTGAATATTTCTGAAAATTGATGTAGAACATGTTTGCTTGTTTAAATGGTTGAGGGATATTAAGAGAAAATCTTGCTTTGAGAGATCTGGGTTAAAAACATGGGTTTTTGGAAAACATTTCATCTCATACTCATGCATTCTATTCATAAAATCTAATGTTTTGAGGAGTTTCAGCACTGAAATTGCTTGTTTTTGAAAAATCTGTTTTTCTAGAATTTCGATCGGTCGAAAAATACTTTCGATCGATCGAAAGTATTTTTCGACCAATCGAAATTGTTTTTAAAATCTCAGAAAAGTCTCTGGTTGTTTCGATCGGTACTCGATTGGTATTGGATCAATCGAAGGAATTTTGACCGATCGAATGTAATTTTCAATCGATCGAAAATCGAGCTGAGTGTTTTTTAAAAAGCATTTTTCTCACATGATTCTTCACTTTTTCAAAAACTTTTCAACTCCTTTTTCACTCTACCAACCGGTCAAGCCTACTTTTGCTGATTTTTATCGTTTTCCTCCGTTCTTTTTGCATCAATCTTCTCTCCCAAGGCCAGTAAGACTCTTTTGCCCTTTCTTTTGTTTTTATTTTCAAGTTTCATGCATTTTTCATGCATTTTTGGGTTATTTTCGGCATTTAGAGTTTTGGTGATTTTGGTATTGTTTTTGTATGTTTCTCTCTCAAATTAATCATGGGTTTTTGTGGGGACACTATATACAAGCACTACAAGTGGTTTAATTTGATTGCTTTGGTGTTTTGTGGTCAATTTGAAAATCTAGGGCTTGAGATTGATGAATTTGGGGATTTTGTTCGAATTGATATAAATTGATGAAATTGACTTGTTAGATTGATTAATTTGATCAATATATTGAGTTATATAACTGTTGTGGTGATCAATTTATCAATTAATTGTGTTTTGAAAAATTGGGTTTTTCAAAATTGGGTATTTTTGATTTAAAATTCATGCTCAAGTCAATTTTGTTAATTTGGATTATATTTGAACTTGTCACTGCATTAGTTCATGCATCATGTGCATATTTTGTTCATGCATCATATAGATTGTTTTTTTTATATTTTATGCTGTGCTAACTTGCAGTCTGCCCTTGATTTTTGTTTTTGCTCTTCTCCTTCTGTGTCTCTTTTTTCTTTCCTTAGCACCAAGCCAAGGAAAACTAGAGCCCATAGGACTTCTGACCCTTCACCTTCATTTGATACTAATCGGTTTCCTAGTGAGAAGAACCAAGAGACCTATGAGACCCTTAATCTTAGGCGTCATATTTGGGCTGAGCGTAGGGTTATTCTAGATAAGGTTGATCCTGAGGTGAGACGTAACTTTGAGCGTCGGGATTGGTTATCTTTGCTAGATTTTGAGCATCCTCCTCCTGCTACCTTGATTAGAGAGTTCTACTCGAATCTCTCTATCCACGCCTATGATAATAACACCTTCGTTAAGGTTTGGTTGCGAGGTGTGGAGTATCGCATTACCCCTTCGGTAGTGTCTGTTGCTCTTGGGGTGCCTATTGTTGATCATCCCGTCTTTCCTTATGATGAGTCTCCGCCTCTTGATGACGTGATGTCATACATCACTGGATCTTCTATCCAGTGGGGTTCTGATCCTCGGATCACATCTGCTGAGCTTTTCGAGCTTCATTATCTCTTCTTTAGGATAGCGTGTCATTCCTTGTGGCCCATTTCTCATCTCCACACCATCCCTCTTGAGCGATGTGTGTTTTTGTATGCGCTTGTTACTGATGCCCCTATCAGTTTTCCTCATTTGTTCCTTCGTTCTTTGAACGAGGTACATAGGTCTAGTTCTACGGCTCATGCTTTATTTTTTCCTGTTTTTATTCATAGGATTCTCCTTTACCTAGGTTTAGGTGATTTTCCTGCTTCTGAGCCCGTACAAATTATTGCTCCTATAGGTGTTACCTTTTTGAGGCAAATGGCTGCTCAACTTCGAGCTAGCTCTAAGCGTCCTAGGGTAGAGCCTTTCGGTGTCACTCCACCCCCTTCTTCTTCTACAGATACTCCTGTAGTTGAGACGTCTACTGATCCTGCTGCTGCTGCTAATGATGCTCCTCTACCTTCTCCTTCAGATGTTTCTGATATTCGTCGGACTCTGGACACTGTCATGACCGTTCAGGCGGCTCATGGTCAGCTTCTGGTGGATGTCCTTGATGAGCTTCTAGCTTTGAGAGCGGATTTGGCGAGTTTTTGCCGTTCTCCTCCACCACCTCCTTTTGATGATGAGTGAGTACCCTTTCGCAATTCATCACAAAAAGGGGGAGTACATTCTATTGAGGAGTTCATGCCTTGTAGAGGAGATTTTTGTCTTAGGGGGAGTTTTGAGTTTTGTACCTTACTGTGATACTGAGGAGCTTGTGGAGTTATTAGATTGTATCTAGATGCTTCACTTTGTATTTACCTTTTTTTTTGCTCTTGTTAGGAGATGTATTTGTTTCTTGGTTCACTATGCTACTTTGCTTTTTGATTTATATTTTTGATGTTATTCATGATATATGTATTTATTTTGTGTCATGTGAAATCAAGAAGTTTTTTTTCTATATTCCTTGTATTTTCCACACATGCGTTTATGTGTTTGTTAAGTGTTACAGGAATATACAGGTTGATTCAGTCGTGCTGCTGTCTACTTTGCAACTGTTAGATAGTAGTTAGGTTGAATTTGTTTAGTGGCTTCTTATTTTGTAATGGGCTGTTTTAATTTGTAAACTTTGAGCTTTTTGTTAAGTCTGTGTTTTGTCACGGATTGCCAAAGGGGGAGTTTGTTAGGTTCTAAGAATTAGGAACTAATGTATTAGAACTTCAATTTGTAATGTTGGCAAACCATGATCAAAACATTCTTTAAGTTGTGTGTTAGACTTGCTCAAAGTATGGCTTTTTATGTAAAGTTGGAATCGAGTTGACTGCAGAACTTACTGTGCACTTTCTGCCTGACTCGATCGATCGAGAATTAGACTCGACCAATCGAAAATCGTGCAGAACGTTTTTCTGCAGAATTTTTTCAACTCAGACCTAGCTCATTTAATGTATAGGGTTTTATGTTTTGCCTTAAGTATATAAGGGAAAACTCTAGCCACGTTTTTTAGAGTTCTGAATGCTGTGTTTGTGAATCTATTTGTTAGATTTGGAGGTGTTTACCTTCACATACACTTAGGGTTTCCAAACTTAAGATTCATGTCAAGAGGTTGGTAAATCATACAGTTGCAGAACAAGAGAGCTTTAAGATATACAAGCAGGTGTTGCTTGTGCTTTGCTGAAGAATTCAATGAAAGAAGGAGTCTGTGGATCTCAGAGCTGTCACGTGGTCGTGGTAGTAAGTTTCCTACAGGCAGGTAGCAATAGGATGTTAGTGGTCTAAGTCTCTATTGTGTAAACTTCGATTCTTTTATAGTGAATTTGTTTTACCTTGAGGATAGCTAGGTTAAATCCTCCCCAAGTTTTTTACCGGTTTGTTTTTCCTGGGTCATCATATCATGTGTTTTTTATTATTCCGCACTTTTACATGATTTGATATATTTGTGTTAACCTAGATCTGTTTAAATTACCTAAGTTAATCACTTGGCTAATTCTCTAGGTTAATCTGTTTGGGTTTAAGGGGTCTAAATGAACTCACAAAGACGTTGTCGTCAACATCCAGATCAGCAGGATTAGGAATAGTAGTTATAACAAGTTTCTTGAAGTATTTGTACCATAGGTCAAAAGACCTGAACATAGCCTTGCTTTCTAAAATACTGACTTGTATTTCAGTTGGCAAGTTGGCAACAACACTTCTTAACAGAGATTGGGTCCTAAGACTCAATCTAGCATAATCAGTGCCCATTATAGTCATTTTATCCATTGAATGGATTTCCTCTTTGCCAAAGAGTTGACTAGTGTACGGTTCATCTGTGATGTATTTAATAAAGTGACTTCCAAAAGCCTCATTTTCTGAAGTAGGGTTAGCAAGGAGGTTTTTGTAAACCTCATTTTGAGTAGTAAGGTCAACAAGGAGGCTTTCATAAACTTCATTTTGAGCATTGAGGTTAACAAGGTGGATTTCAAGAGCTTGGAGGGTTTTCTTGAAAAGTTTGCGGTGGTTTAGAGTGAAAGCAGCTTGGAGGTTATCAAGAAGAAGTTTAACAGGGGCAGGTAATTCACTATAAGCTCCATTGTGGAATTGCAATGTTTTAGACCAAACTTCCTGCAATGCAATAACCATATCACCACTGGAATATGCCACCTCTGCTGGGGCAAATTCCTAAAGGGATGTTGATCCGCTAGGTTTTACCCCAGAAGATACGCCTTCATGCATTACAAAAGGTTGTTTTACCTAAAGCCTCTTGTATTGAGGATAGCCCTATGCAGGTGCTTTCCCCTTGTTTTTCCTTGCTGCTGAGGAAGCCATAATATTTCACTTATTAGTAGTACAGATATCTTTAATCCACTTATTAGTGGTATTTATATCACCAATGTGCTTTTCAGCAACAAGGTTGTATTCCTGCCGAGAAAGATGAAAAATATTATAACAGGTTGTGATATCGAAAGCAGATGTGGAATGTGTGGTAAGACTCATTAGTCTTTTGGGGAGTAACAAATCTGTAGCATGAGTTAGATTCAAAGCATGATCAATATCAATTTCAAATTTTGAAGCAAATTTGAATTTTACTTTATGTCCAAAGGATCAGTAGTAATACCATCATGTTCAACAAGAAAGGGATACAAAGCATTGATAAATGGGAGTTCAAGAATCACTTTATCATTCATGTTTTTAACAAGAACAGAAGGAATCTTGAAACAAACTTTATCATGGAAAACATGAGCATTGTTCAATTCATATTTAGTTTTCATCTGAGTACCATTAGCAGAAACAAGTCTTTCAGTGGACTTTTCAAAATATTTGGAAGGGATCAATCCTTCCTGAATACAATTCATATCAGCACCAGAATCAATCATAGCAACAACATCAAAATGGTAATCATGGGAAACAACAATTTTAACTTTTGTAAACCATTTTGGAGGAAGCATTTTGTTAACAAGATTAATATGAGAATCAATAACATCAGCAATACCGTTATCCGAAAGAAGAGTCTTTTGACTGGATTCATCTCCATGTTGATGCTCATCTTGTTCAGTATCAGATTAATGTTTATCAAGTTTTTTTTTTTATCAATTTTTAAGAACAACAATTCTTGTTTTAGGTTAATATTATCACTTTTAATAGTTTTAAACTCATTTTTTAGTTCAATAATTTCTTGTTTGACAACAGCAATTTCATGTTGAAGATCATTAGCAGTTAATTATTTGGATTTCTTCTTATTAAATCTTTCTAAAGTTTCTTCAAAACTTATTGTTGATTTAAGTTTTTTAGCATTACCATCTTTTGTTAAATTTTTCATAAGTTTATCAAGATATTCTTTTTGCAGTTCAGGGTTCTAAATCTGACTTATCAATTAATTAACAAGTTTTCATTTTCTTCACTTTTGGAGAGAACATTAACAGTTTTAATAACATTACAACAGGAATCTCGACAACCAAGTTTAACATTAGGTGAACCAGAAGATTTATTAGCAGAGTGATAACAAAAATCAGATGAGGAAGATAAATCGTCTTCCAAAGAGCCAGACGAATTGTTTGACTTAAGGATTTGGAATAAATCTTCTTGATCTTCATCATTAATGTTTAACATGTTAAGTTTATTCTTCGATTTACTAGGTTTTTGCTTACAGTCTTTATTGTAATGACCAGGTTTTCCACAATTGAAACATTTACCTTTAGCAGGGTTCTGTTTAACATATTTTTTAAAAACATTTTCTTTTTAACATAAAAATCATTTGGTTTAACAAAGTTGGTTCCGTATCTTTTATGTTTAACATTTTTGTGAATTTTATCATGTTTTTTTTACTTTTTTGCCTGGAAGGAGCAATAGGAGGTAAACCATATTGTTCACAAAAATTACCCATTTCATATTTAGCTTTTTTCTTATTTTTTTAATTGATATTTTAACAATTTTTCATCATTACACATGTTAATACCAAGTCTTTTAATAGTGCTTAAAATATCACCATAAATTACATTATCATAGTCAGTAGAATCATTTTTACCAATTAATTCTTGTTTGACCTTATGAGCAAAGATAGGAGACAGACCGTCAATAAAATTTTTCTTTCCAATAAGGTTTGTAGCTGTCTTTTCGGAGCATTGCTCTAGAAAGGAAAACATCTTGATACTATCTGTAATCAGACATGGTAGGATATCTCAAATTATTCAGATAATCAAAAATTTGAGACGAAACATTAGTAAGAGTACCAACAAAATGTTTGAGAATAATATAAACCAAGGTATTGACACCATCCGAGATGCCTTTACCAATATTTTCATTAAAAATAGGCAAACCATCATCGTTCTTTTTAACTGCATGTTTAATAGATTCTCTGAAATCTTCTGTGAGATATGAATCCCACCATCCACAAAGAGTGCCAAAAAAACCAGTAACAAGTAAGTCAACAATTTCAGGTTGGTCAAGATTATGGCTGTTTTGGTAAGCAATACCAACCATAGACATATGACCCATTTTATTGATGATTTCCTGTTCGAAAAAACCATCAATATTCCATTCATACAGTTTATCAGCAGAAACAGAAAACTGGGTTTGAAAAGATCTTCCTTCAAACTACATATCAGGAGGAATAGGTTTAGAATACCAGTTTTTTGTAAAAGACATGGGATTGATTCCAACAAATCTTTTAATTTTTGGTAGACCATCATCAAAAGCATTTTTAACAGAAATAGAAGACAATGATTCAGAATCTGTATTTTCTTCAAAAACAATTTCTTTACCATTTCTTGAAATGGTGCAAGCAGCATTAGTAGAAGCGCCTTCAGTTTTAACTTTTAAATCAGAAAACATTTTCTCAACAATGTTAAGGGTTTTTGCCTGAGAGGTTTTAAAACCAGTCTTTTCTCTTTGATTGGGTAAATCAATCAAAGATTTCTCAGGTTTTGCAGAATTCAATAATTTTTTTTTCAATACGGTCAAGCTGTTGACCGATAACATGCAAAGACTCATTAGTGAAATTGTTTTGTTCAATAATACTGTAAACAGGAGTATTAGCATCAGCATCAGCAATTTTGAAAGGAGAAGCTTTTACTTCCGTCTTTTGACAAGTTATAAGAACTGTCTCAAGAGGCGGATGGTTAGACCTTACAACTGTTTTATCTTCTTTAACAAAATTTGGTATCTTTATTATGTTCAAATGATTTTGAGAAGCAGTATCTTTTGAAACATAATAATTCTCAAGGAAATCAAAAAATAGAATATATTTTTTCAAAACTTTCATTTTTTCTTTCCATTTCCTTTTGACACGATCCTTTTCAGATTGAGCAAAAGTACTTTGGTAGTATTTGCTTTTATCTCTATTTTTAGCAGAAATAAGTTCATTAAACAGGGAACTATATCAATTTCAAAACTTGCATTTAGAGCAGTCAAAACTCTTAGTTGGCTTTGCAAAACAGGGGTTTCAACAGTTTGAAAATCAGAAGCAGATGGAGACATAGATCTGGTCTTCTCTTCTTCTTCATCAGCAATTTTGCTGTATGGAGAGGAAGTTTCTGCTTTAGTAGAGTAGAAAGCAGTGCTAACTTGGGACTTGAAACTCCTTTTAGCTTCAAATCAGGTTTAACAAAATTCTTTTGTAAATAGTCAGTGAGATCTTGGTCTCTTTTTGAAATACTTTCAGATCCAGCAAAGGAATGCCTTTTTTCGTTGATCTTCAAGGGTCTGTCATCGTGAAAACTTATTTTAACAGTTCCATCAAAATATTGTTAAATATGAGCAAGATCAGTTTCATGAAAAACAGGTTTAGTAGGAGGAGATTCACGTTCCAACAACCATTTCTTAGGGAGATTAACATCTTCCCATTGAATCATTTTGGGGACTTGAATCTTAGCATCAAGGGTTGAACATTAAATTAACATGGTTTTACCAGCAAGGTCTTTAATATGAGCAGCACGAGGATTCAATTGAGAACCCAAAAGTTTGTAATAAATACGGTAAATAAGAGCAAAAGGCTTACTGCCTTCATCCATGTCATAACCAGAAGTCAATACATTCAATGTCAAGGCTTTAACAATATTAGGATCATCCAAAGCAAGATAGATATCAGGAAAAACATCAAAGTAAACAGAACCATCATACAAAGATGCAGTTATCATACCAAGAACGCTATCATTAAATTTCTTAAATCTAGCATCTCTTAAACACATCAACACGAAAGCATTAATGCCTCCTCTTGTAAGCGGTTTAACAGCAACTTGAACACGACTAATATGCAAATATTTTAACTTTGTAGCAAGAAAATCGTTAATATTCTTTTTAGAAAACAAACAACATTTTTCATGATTTCTAGAAATATAAAATGTTTGTTCAACTGTTCTAACTCTGTATTGGGGAAAAGCAACATTTTCAGACCAAGTAGTATTGTAAATAGTCTTAACATTAACCTTGGGGATATTCCATTTTCAAAAATCCGGAATCTCTTTCTCTTCTACTTCGTGATCTTCTTCATTCACGATATCAGGAGGACAACCAGTCCTAGAGCTAACAGAGGAGTTGGATCTCCACATCTTATCCATATTATCCTAGGTTCAACACTCAATTATCATGTTTTTCTCACAACCGTTGCATTTCGTAACACATACCCTAAGCAACCCTATACCTCTTATGCCATACACGCCCTCTCTAGCTCAAACGAGCCTTATTGTTCGGTTCTGAGAATTCACTTTATGTCTAGGGTGGCACCAACGACGGTGAGAAGGTAACACAACAATAGAGTACCAAAAGTTCGAGTAGACACAGATAAGGAGCAAAGACACAACAACACTATCGGCGGCCAAGGAAAGAATAACTCTAATACCAAAAAGGGAGGGGGACCAAGGCGCAGAAGGCGGAAGCACCGGAAGCACAAAAATAGTATATTGAAAATAAGATTAACAAAGTAGAACCAGCCAAGAAGGTGGTCGCACAAGTAATAATCAAAATCATTTAAAACAAATATAAGGCAGTAGAACTAGCCAAGCAGTATAACGGTTGAGTTTTGTAAGAAAGAAATCCAAGATTTACTTGATAAAAAATTGATTAGGAACAGCAACTCCCTTTGGTCATGTGCTGCTTTCTATGTCCAAAAAAATGCTAAGATTGGGAGAGGAACCCCTCGTTTAGTTATCAATTACATGCCTTTAAACAAAGTCTTAAAATGGATTAGGTATCCTATAGCCATCCAATTTACTGATAAATTTCTTGATCTAATCATAGATAAAAACCAACTCCAGAGATTTCTTGGGTCATTAAACTATGTTGCTGACTTCTACAAGGATTTGAGAAAATAATGTAAACCCTTTTTTGATCGGTTGCAAAGTAATCCTCCTCCTTGGACTGATACTCATACCTCCCTTGTTAAACAAATCAAATCTCATGTTAAGACCTTGCCTTGTCTTGGTATTCCTACCGCCAATGCTTTCAAGATTGTTGAAACTGATGCCTCAGACATCGGTTATGGAGGTATTCTGAAACAAAGAGTTTCCCCAGATTCATTTGAACAAATTGTTCGATTCTATTCTGGAATCGAGAATGCTGCACAGCTAAACTATAGTACTATTAAAAAAGAGATTTTGTCTATAGTACTATGTATTTCAAAGTTTCAAAGTGATTTGTTAAACCAAAAGTTTTTGCTTCGTATTGACTGCAAAAGTGCTAAGTATGTTATTGAAAAAGATGTTGAAAATATTGCTTCCAAACATATTTTTGCTAGATGGCAAGCTATTTTAAATGTTTTTGATTTTGATATTGAATATATTAAAGGTTCTCAAAATGTCATCCCTAATTTCCTCATTCACGAATTCCTGCAGAACACCAATGGCAAGTAGGCGGTAAAAGCCCTGCCACTAAGAACCAAATTGTTAAACGTGAACCTGCTTCCTCCTTACAGAATGTTAACCGGTTTACCACTCTAGGTACTATACCCAAACCCAACTACTCCACTGTTTTGGCCTCATCATATGATCCTTATGCTTTAACCCCCATTCTCTAACCTGCTAGGACTGCTTTCCCCAGAAATGCTTCCTAGAATGTCAAAAAACAATATTTCCAAAAGTTGTTTTCTATTGAACCAAATAGGGCCTCAATTGTTGATCCCCTAAAACTTGCTAAAAGTTATTTTCCTCCAAAATTCCATTGGATCCCTAAGCATGGAGAAAAGAATTTGCAATTCTATTCTGATCTCTTGCGTAGTGAGAAATCCATCACTATTAAC
The DNA here is from genome assembly GCA_033629205.1 of Lithocarpus polystachyus. NCBI lineage: Eukaryota > Viridiplantae > Streptophyta > Magnoliopsida > Fagales > Fagaceae > Lithocarpus > Lithocarpus polystachyus. The sequence continues at coordinate 29,618,066 of CM066162.1, forward strand.
ACCATATCTAATAAATTTGATGCTTCAAAAATTATTTACCATAGTGTTTACATTGTTTACGTTATTTCTGAGAAAAAGTGGGGTTCTTCCCCAAATGATACTAGACTAATGCCAAATTGTTCCGTTCCCTATTCATACCATGATTATATCACTGCTTGGTTTAGATTTATGCTCCACCAGAATGATAACATGACTCATTCCTGGTTTGTTAATTTTGATAAACATTACACTGGTTATTTGCCTCTTTGGTTCATCCACTGGTAGTACCAATTTGGACTTATTCCTGATTTGTTGCCGGAGCCATTAATGGATGCTTTTCGGTTATTCTCAAGAGGCTACAGAGTTGACCCTCATAATGCTAAGTTCCTTGCTCTGCTTCACTATGTTAAACGCCATAAGATTCCATGGATACTCCATGCCCAAAGTATTAGTGCCACCATCACCAAAGAATTCTCAAGCTTTGCTGCTCCTCTTATTGCTAGGAATTTCACCAATTCAAACCCCTGTTAAGGCTGAGGTACCTTACCCCTCATCCATTAAGAATGTTAAACCCCCTACTAAGCCTAGAAAGAATGTTAAACCCCTTGTTCAAACTATTCTTTCTAGGCTTAGCAGGGGTTTTAACATTCTTAATGGATGAGGGGGAAGGTACGTCAGCCTGAACAGGGGTTTGAATTGGTGAAATTCCTAGCAATAGGAGGAGTAGCAAAGCTTGAGAATTCTTTGGTGATGGTGGCACTAATACTTTGGGTATGGGGAAACCTATCCCACCATTTAACATACCAATGTCGAGCAAGAACATCATCATCATAGATCTCATATTGCCATTTTAGTATCCATGGAATCTTACGGTGTTTAACAAAGTGAAGCAGAGCAGGGAACTTAGCATTATGAGGGTCAACTTTGTGGTCTCTTGAGAATAACCGGAAAGCATCCATTAATGGCTCCGGTAACAAATCAAGAATAAGTCCAAATTGGTACCACCAGCGGATGAACCAAAGAGGCGAATAACTAGTGTAATGTTTATTAAAATTAACAAACTAGGAATGAGTCATGTTATCATTCTGGTGGAGCATAAATTTGAACCAAGCAGTGATATAATCATGGTATGAATAGGGAATGGAATAATTTGGTATTAGTCTGGTATCATTTGGGGAAGAACCTCACTTTTTCTCAGAAATAACATTAACAATATAAACACTGTAGTAAATAATTTTTGAAGCATCAACTTTATCAGATTTGGTGTTAATAGTGATGGATTTCTCATGATGCAAGAGATCAGAATAGAATTGCAAATTCTTTTCTCCATGCTTAGGGATCCAATGGAGTTTTGGAGGAAAATAACTTTTAGCAAGTTTTAGGGAATCAACAATTGAGGCCCTATTTGGTTCAATAGAAAACAAGTTTTGGAAATATTGTTTTTTGACATACTGGGAAACATTTCTAGGGAAAGCAGTCCTAACAGATTGGTGAACAGGGGTTAAAGCATAAGGATCATATGATGAGGCCAAAACAGTGGAGTAGTTGGGTTTGGGTATAGTACCTAGAGTGGTAAACCGGTTAACATTCTGTAAGGAGGAAGCAGGTTCACGTTTAACAATTTGGTTCTCAGTGGCAGGGCTTTTACCGCCTACTTGCCATTGGTGTTCTGCAGGAATTCACGAGTGAGGAAATCAGGGATGACATTTTGAGAACCTTTAATATATTCAATATCAAAATAAAAAACACTTAAAATAGCTTGCCATCTAGCAAAAATATGTTTGGAAGCAATATTTTCAACATCTTTTTCAATAACATACTTAGCACTTTTGCAGTCAATACGAAGCAAAAACTTTTGGTTTAACAAATCACTTTGAAACTTTGAAATACATAGTACTATAGACAAAATCTCTTTTTTAATAGTACTATAGTTTAGCTGTGCAGCATTCCAAATTCCAGAATAGAATCGAATAACTTGTTCAGTTGAATCTGGGGAAACTCTTTGTTTCAGAATACCTCCATAACTAATGTCTGAGGCATCAGTTTCAACAATCTTGAAAACATTGGCCGTAGGAATACCAAGACAAGGCAAGGTCTTAACATGAGATTTGATTTGTTTAACAAGGGAGGTATGAGTATCAGTCCAAGGAGGAGGATTACTTTGCAACCGATCAAAAAGAGGTTTACATTGTTTTCTCAAATCCTTGCAGAAGTCGGCAACATAGTTCAATGACCCAAGAAATCTCTGGAGTTGGGTTTTATCTATGATTAGAGCAGGAAATTTATCAACAAATTGGATGGCTCTATCAATAGGACGAATTTATCCTTCAAAAATATCATAGCCAAGAAATCGTACTTTTGTTTGGAACAGTTTGATTTTCTTAATAGAGACAACCAGACCATTTCATTTGATAGTTTCCAGAAATGAATACAAATGTTTCCAGTGTTCTTCAATAACGTTGGAGTAAACAAGCACATCATCAATATAAACAATGGTGAAATGGCTGAAAAGATTGAAAATATCATTCATAATGTTTTGGAATTCACTAGGGACATTCTTAAGACCAAAAGGCATAACATTCCACTCATAGTGTCCAAAAGGAGTAGTAAAAGCAATTTTGTACTTATCATCCTCACTAATCTAAACTTGCCAGAGTCCAGATTTCATATCAAACTTGGAGAACACCACAACATCACTCAGTTTATGAACTAAGTCATTCTTGTTTGGAATAGGATACCTAATCCATTCTAAGACTTTGTTCAAAGGCTTGTAGTTGATAACTAAACGAGGGGTTCCTCTCTCAATCTCAGCATTTTTTTGGACATAGAAAGCAGCACATGACCAAGAGGTTCCTAATCAATTTTTTATCAAGTAAATCTTGGATCAATCAACATTTTCTGAAAATTATCAATTTTTTATTGCAATAATTTATTAGAAAGTTTTTCAGTAATTTTTTTGTATCTAACTTCTTGCTGAAGAAAGTTAAGATGATTAGTTTTAGCATAAATCAGATTCAAAGCACTATCAATATCAATTTCAAATTTTGAAGCAAATTTGAACTTTACTTTCTGTCCAAAAGGATCAGTAGTAATTCCATCATGTTCAACAAGAAAGGGATACAAAGCATTAATAAATGGGAGTTCAAGAATCACTTTATCAGTCATGTTTTTAACAAGAACAGAAGGAATCTTGAAACAGACATTATCAAATATGAAAATCAATTCATATTTGATTTTTATTTGAGTACCATTAGCAGAAACAAGTTTTTCAGTGGAATTTTCAAAATATTTGGAAGGGATCAATCCATCCTGGATATAATTTGTATCCGCACCAGAATCAATCATAACAACATCAAAATGGTAATCATGGGAAACAACAATTTTAACTTCTGTAAACCATTTTGGAGGAAGCATTTTGTTAACAAGATTAATATGAGAATCAATAACATCAGCAATACCTTTATTAGAAAGAAGAGCCTTTTGACTGGATTCATCTCCATCTTGATGCTCATCTTGTTCAGTATCAGATTGATGTTTATCAAGTTTTTTTTTATCAATTTTTAACAACAACAATTATTTAGGTTAATATTATCACTTTTAATAGTTTTAAACTCATTTTTTAGTTCAATAGTTTCTTGTTTGACAACAACAATTTCATGCTGAAGATCGTTAACAATTAATTCTTTGGATTTCTTCTTATTGAATCTTTCCAAAGTTTCTTCAAAACTTATTGTTGATTTAAATTTTTTTAGCATTTTCATCTTTTGTTAAATTTTTCTTAAATTTATCAAGATATTCTTTTTGCAATTCAAGGTTCTGAATCTGACTTATCAATTTGATCAACAAGTTTTCATTTTCTTCATTTTTGTTGAGGGTGTTAATAGTTTTAATAACATTACAACAGAAATCTCGGCAACTAAGTTTAACATTAGGTGAACTAGAAGATTCATCAGTAGAGTGATAGCAAGAATCAGATGAGGAAGATAAATTGTCTTCCAAAGAATCGGACGAATTGTTTGATTCAAGGATTCGGAATAGATCTTCTTGATCTTTATCATTAATGTTTAACATGTTAAGCTTATTCTTGAATTTACCAGGTTTTTGTTTATAGTCTTTACTGTAATGACCAGGTTTTCTACAATTAAAACATTTACCATTAGCAAGGTTCTATTTAACATATTTTTTAGAAACATTTTTCTTTTTAACGTAAAAATCATTTGGTTTAACAAAGTTGGTTATGTATCTTATATGTTTAACATTTTTGTGAATTTTATCATGTTTTTTCCCTTTTTGCTTGGAAGGAGCAATAGGGGGTAAACCATATTGTTCACAAAAATTAACCATTTCATATTTAGCTTTTTTCTTATTTTTTAATTGATATTTTAATAATTTTTCATCATTATACATGTTAATACAAAGTCTTTTAATAGTACTTAAAATATCACCATAAGTTAAATTATCATAGTCAATAGAATCATTTTTACCAATTAATTCTTGTTTTACCTTATGAGCTAAGATAGGAGGCAGACCGTTAATAAACTTTTTTTTCAATAAGGGTCATAGCAGTCATTCCGGAGCATTACTCTAGAAAGGAAAACATCTTGATACCATCTATAATCAGACATGGTAGGACATCTCAAATTATTCAAATAATCAGAAATTTGAGACGAAACATTAGTAAGAGTACCAACAAAGTGTTTGAGAATAGTATAAACCAAGGTATTGACACCATCTGGGATGCCTTTACCAATATTTTCATTAAAAATAGGCAAACCATCATCATTCTTTTTAATAGCATGTTTAATAGATTCTCTAGAATCTTCTATGAGATATGAATCCCACCATCCACGGAGAGTGCCAGAAAAACCAGTAACAAGTAAGTCAACAATTTCAGGTTGGTCAAGATTATGGTTGTTTTGGTAAGCAATACCAACCATGGACATATGACCCATTTATTATTATTATTATTATTATTATTATTATTATTATTATTATTATTATTATTATTATCATTATTATTACAACATTTTTAACAATTTTTGTCATAAGTTGTGAGTGATAAAAATATAAACTCATATACATCCACAGTTTTTTTCACTGCTCACGACTTATCATATAACGAGTTGTAGCAAAAGTTAAGTGAAATATTATAATACTAGTATTGATATAATATTTAAAGTATTTTTTGGAAATGGATATACTTTTACTTATAAATTATTAAATAATTATTTTAATTTATAAATTATTATATAATTTAAATATTTTATTTTATTTGAGGCAAGTGTCCTTCTCATAATAATAATAATAATAATAATAATAATAATAATAATAATAATAATTGTAGGGACTAGAGGCCCAAATACATATGTTGGGCCATTGGCTTATCCGAGGAGGCACATTTATCCGAGAGCAATTTTGTAACAAAGAAAATGTAAAGCTGTGATCTCCATAAGTAATTGGCAAACTATGCAAATTGAGGAGAGATGTTCAAAGAGGGTGATGTCCTTGGCTAAGCAAAATGAAGGTCGAGATGTGCATTTTTGTTGTTTGTGATGATATATTAGAAGATTGCTAGTGAAGGTGTACATTGTAAACACACAGGACAGGTGGAATTTAAAAAATATCTTAAAGAAAACTGCTACTACCGTATTAAATGCTCAGTAGCTAACTTTCTGGCCTCATTAATGAGGAAAAAATGGCTGAACAATGACTTTCAACCTTTATAGCTGCTATCTGAGGATTTCAAGAGGAGACTGATGGGACAAGTATCAAGAGGAACCATTTGACCGGCACATGGAGAAGAGAGGTAGAGGAGGAAGGAGAATATAAAGGAGAAAGGGGGCCAGGGAAAAAAGGAGGATCAAAGAAACCAAGGGAGAGGAACTGTGTTATCTGAGAGTTAAAGTTGTAATCGCACAAGAGAATTATCTATAAACTAACCTCCTCGGACTATGCCGAGGATGGCTTTCTGTAATTTAGACTTGTTTATTTCTGACATCTTATCATTTGAATTTGTCTTGATTATTGTTTAACTTATTAGAAGCCCAGTTTTTCCAATCCACACTCTACAAATTCATTGTTTTGGATTTTTTGGGCCTAAGTCCATTCAACCCGTAGGGCCTAGTACTCAATTGTGTCCTTACAATAATAATAATAATAATAATAATAATAATAATAATAATAATAATACAAGTTTTACTAATGAACATGTAAATAAATAAAGATATACTCTATTTATAGTTGCTTAGGATTTTACATTTCTTATTTGTCTTGTAAAAGTTATGATATACAAAAATATTTGAAAGATAAATCTCTATATTAAATTAGACTATTTTAATTAATTTTTCTATTTTAATTAATTTAATGTTTTTATTTATATTTAAAATAATTATTAAATTAATTATGACGTCATCACGGTTCAACCTCGGTCCATCCTCGGTTTGACCTCAAAAATCTTAAACCTCTTCCTTTTACGGTTCAATGAATGGTCTGGGTCTGAAAACCATGCTTATTTGCTAAAAACTAAAAACTTATTACTGAAAACACCGTAGCAAAATAACTTTTAAATGTGTGAATATTTCTGTGAGACCCAAATTTACCTAGAAATTTGCGTTTTGCTGAGTTTGGTAGTCCGTCTATAGTACCCATAGGACCCACTAAAAAAATGCAAAACGCACGGATTGAGCAAAACGCCCAATCCAAACTCATGCTAAATAGTTATGGCTTTTGAATCTGTTGCAACCTCTAGCCTAGTCACCCATACTAAATATCTGTTTGAAATTAAAGAGAAAAACAATGGAAAAAGAATAAATTGAAGAGTGAATTTGCTAAAAAGTTACATGTAAATCGTTACATGATACAACTAAAACAAAATTCTACATATAGCAAATCTTAAAAAAAAAAGAAAAAAAAAAAGAATTATGTGTGCAAAAAGTCAGTAAAAAAACAAAATATGATTCAATATTTACAAATAATGCCAATAAAGTTGCACAACTTAAAAGGTCACTTGTGAATAGATATAACTTTATGTTTGGACATATATTCCAACCACCTTCTTCTCTATTCTCCTTTCCTCTCCTGTCCTATTATCTAGTTCCAAACATACCTTGAACTTTAAAACTCTTTTAGGATAGTTATTACTAGCTATTAGGGATAGAAAACATTTAGTTTGGCTCGTTTTTTCAGCATAATTTTTTAGATTACAATTAATCTATCTACTATTCACTCAATCGATTCTTTTTAGTACATGTAAAAAATATCAAAGTGAAAAGTTCGCTTATATTTTTCAATTGTGGTTTTTGTATGTGATCATTTTGTTTGAGCAAAATTTTCAAAATTTGTCAATCGTTATTTTTTTCTTCATTCTTTCAGTCCCAAAGTTGGTTCACCTCGTACACTACAACCTCTATATATGATAGAATCACCCTCCTAATGGCCAAGAATCGCCCATTCATGGCCAAGATTGACCACCACCATGCCTAATCTCAACGACAGCCTCTCTTTCCCGCTTACACAGAGAGAGAGAGAGAGAGAGAGAGAGAGAGAGAGAGAGAGAGAGAGAGAGAGAGAGAGAGAGAGAGAGAGAGCAACAACGACGTTGTTCAGATAGGCCAAATTGGCCACTTTGGTGTGTGCTTGTTGTGATGTCGGTGGCTTGATTATCCTAGTCCATGAATATTTTGGAGTAGCATGCAAGACTTGAATTCTATTTCAAGTAGGATTCTATTTCCTATTTCAAGTGCATCTATATTTCCTAATTGTAATAGGCTAGGATTTATAGCAATTTTGGTGCAAAGCAATCACTACTAGCTGACTATCTCTATGTATAAATAGGACATAGGTGTTGCGGAAATTGAAGGGGGCGAACATGGAGTTTTGGTGTGTGAGAAAAAAAGGCTCTCTCTTGGTTTGGTTCTTTGATATTTGTGGATTGCAATTTTGAATTGTGAGAGAGGTTTTGTTGCCGCTTGATTTTGGTTCTGCGGTTTGGTGATTTGCTCTCTCTTGGTGCATTGCAATTCTTGGATTTGATTTGTGACTCTCTCTTTGGTTTGTGTGCAATTCGCATTTGATATTTGGTATTTATGAACCTTTGGTTCTTGGGTTTGTATTTGGTTCTTTGTTTTGTATTTGTGAGAGAAAGCTATTTGGTTGTATTTGGGATTTGGGTTTGTGAAAGAGCCTCTAGACCAATTTGTATTATCCCAAATTTTTTTATAGTGAAATTTTGTTCGTTGTCGCCTGTGGATGTAGGCTATTGCCGAACCATGTAAATTCTTGATGTTTTGTGTCTGTTTTCTTTTGGATTAATTTTCTTCGTTCCTATTGTTTAGTTTGGAGATCTTTCTCAAGCCTAAAATATTTTCACAATCAATTTTGGTAATTTGAGCTTTCGCTATTTTACAACAAACTGGTATCAGAGCCAAGGTTCGCTACCTAGGTGTTTGGATTTGTTCTCTTTGGAGATTTTGGTGATTGGTTCGTGAATCTGATTATTAGGGAGAAAGATGCCAGGTGATTCCTCTACAAAATCTTCGGCGAATTCTTCTGAAAAGGCTTTGGCAAAGTCTTCTGCAAAACCTTTGGTGGTTAGGACGATGGTTTCTAATGCCAAATTTGAAGTAGAGAAATTTGATGGAACGAATAACTTTGGCATGTGGCAGTGCAAAGTTATGGATGTCTTGGTCCAACAAGAATTGGATATTACTTTGGAAGACAGACCTAAAGGGATGTCAAACAAGGATTGGGAAAAGATTAATAGACAAGCTTGTGGCACTATTCGTTTGTGTTTGGCCAAGGATGTTATTTTTGGTGGTGACATGGTGATTAAGCCTTTGCACAAGTTCAAGTGTTGCTTGGACTTGTTTGGTATTTGTAATTTGAATTAGCCCGTAGGGGCTTTGGTGGTGGTGACGGAGAAGTTTTGTTTGTGGTGATATGCACTTTATTTGGTACTCTTATTTGGATATGACACCATTTTTAGGTGCATTTGGCGTCCATTGGCACTTTTGGAAGTGGTTTTGGATAATTTGCACTTTGTCTGTTGAAAACTCTAATTTATTGAGCGCTTTGCATTTGTGGTTTGGGAGATGTCTTGTCAAGGAGGAGACTTGTTAAGGATTTGTATTTGGTAGTCTTCAAAATTTCGTTTGTAAGGTTTGATTGGATTCAAGCCAAGGTGGAGATTTGTGATGTCGGTGGCTTGATTATGCTAGTCCATGAATATTTTGGAGTGGCATGCAAGACTTGAATTCTATTTCAAGTAGGATTCTATTTCCTATTTCAAGTGCATCTATATTTCCTAATTGTAATAGATTAGGATTCATAGCAATTTTGGTGCAAAGCAATCACTACTAGCCGACTATCTCTATGTATAAATAGGACATCGGTGTTGCGGCAATTGAAGGGGACGAACATAGAGTTTTGGTGTGTGAGAAAAAAAGGCTCTCTCTTGGTTTGGTTCTTTGATATTTGTGGGTTGCAATTTTGAATTGTGAGAGAGGTTTTGTTACCGCTTGATTTTGGTTTTGCGGTTTGGTGATTTGCTTTCTCTTGGTGCATTGCAATTCTTGGATTTGATTTGTGACTCTCTCTTTGGTTTGTGTACAATTCGCATTTGGTATTTAGTATTTGTGAACCTTTGGTTCTTTGTTTTGTATTTGTGAGAGAGAGCTATTTTGTTGTATTTGGGATATGGGTTTGTGAAAGAGCCTTTAGACCAATTTGTATTATCCCAAATTTGTTATAGTGAAATTTTGTTTGTTGTCGCTTGTGGATGTAGACTATTGCCGAACCATGTAAATTCTTGGTGTTTTGTGTTTATTTTCTTTTGGATTAATTTTCTTCGTTCCTATTGTTTAGTTTGAAGATCTTTCTCAAGCCTAAAATATTTTCACAATCAATTTTGGTAATTTGAGCTTCTGTTATTTTACAACACTTGTGTGGGTGTGCACTATATTAGATTTTTATTTTTATTTTTTTAAATTGAAATTGTTTAACTAAAGTCTACAGTAGATAGGCGTGGTGATGAGATTGCTTTGGGTTGGGTTTGGGCCAAAATGCCGAGCTTAAAGTCAAAATAGGAAAAAATTTCAAGAGAAAAAAGACAAAATGTGATATGAATTCTAATATGAAAGCCCACCGGGCCAGCCTCCCAAGTCCCGCCAAGACAAGGAGACGCTATTAATTACTAACTGGCATTGGACCCTACAGTCTTCGAAATGGATGTGACCTCAGTGGCAGAGTTTTGTTACGTTTAATTCCAGTCCACAATTTTGTTCATAGGAGAACATGGAGGAAGTAGGCGTAGACCAACCTTTTTCTCATCACTTACCAATCGAACATGGCTGCTACATGGGCCCAATATCTTTCTTGTTTGACACCACCACCACCACCACCACCACAACTTGCAATTTGCATTCAATCCCCACAGACAACAGACTTGAATCCAAACCATCTCCATCACCTCTTAACAATTTACATTTGTCTCCAAATTCTCATCCTCGTGCAGCTGCTTTCAATGAAATCCTGACTGGCCCGATCCTCGGAGTTATTTTGAGGTTTTGGTGTAGAGGAATATTCCATGTTAGAGATAGAATTATATACTTACCCAGCAAACTCAAAAAAATATAAATAGTAAGAGATAGTGGAACGGTTTATCTAGTTTTTGTTAAAAAATTTTTGTTAAAATTGTGCTAAAGTATACTTATACTTAAAAAAGTGAGAAAAACCTAAAAAAAATTAAAAAAATAAAATTTTAAAAAACTATACATAAAAATTAAAAGTTAAACGCTAATGCTAATACCCAGAATATTACATGCTTGCGATTCTATCATTGTATTAATCATTCAATTAATCATTCCCTTCATGTCGTATCACTCCTTTTCTTTTCAAAGAAAACTGACTTTTTCTCAAATATGCAATAAATGGAAACTTGACTTTGTTGCTGAAAATAATGTGACACCAACCCAACCAAAATTCCTAAATCCTTCTTTCTTTCTTTTTTTTTTTTCTTTTTTTTTTTTCGTTTTCTTAATGAATGATCATACATTTATTGCTCATCTGTTAGTAAAATGGGTCTTTTGTATTGTCAACGTATTAAATATTATATAATCAAATTGTATCCTACACATTGTGGTGGCAACAAGTACACGTCCTCTTTTTTATTATAATTTTTTTCAGTTTTTTTTCTCCTTATGACATGTAGCGCACTATATGTAGATTAAAATAGTTAACATAGTTGCTCTAAGTGAAAACTATATATTACTAGGTTTGAAAAATATTATTTTTATTACAATATTACTACTAAGGGTTTGTAGAAAATAAAGAAAAAAAAAGTTTCATTATTTGTTTTATGCTATATTAATAATTTTCCACAATATTTTGTTTTAACGATAAAAGTTGAATCGTACTTGTTGTGTGACTCATTACAAAGTTGTACGACATAAGTTCGTCATGTGACTCGTTACAAGTACATTCAAAATATTAAAATAGTTTACTTTATGTGAAAATTAGATAACATTTTTATAAATAAAAAAATCTATTTCTATTAAATTGAATTACATAACTTAAAAGGAATTTAAAAGGAAATTCATTATTTATATTAAACTATTTCACAATCTATTATAATCTTAGCATCCTTTATTATAAAAACTTGGTCTTAGTCAATGTGGATTCGTCATGTAACTTAAAGTAATATTTATTCTCTTATTTCTATTTTTTTAATTTGATTTAATTATTTTGTTGAAATATTTTCTTTAAATTTTATATATAATTCTTCATATTAATCTTTACTTTTCGATTATTAAAAGTTCATAATTAGTTCACTTAACTTGATTTTAAATAAGAATTGAGTTTGAGCTCATTACAAATATAGATTACACATTCAAGCTTGCATCATTTTCTTGTCGAATAAGCTTAAGTTTCTTTTCGAACTATTTGATTAACTCATTCTTTCCCAATATGAAGTACACACCTGAACTTAAGTTTCTCACCCCTCACATGTTAATACTATAATAATTATTATATTATTAGAGTTAGCAAGACAAAATAATGCATTAATTTATGTACTAATATAAAAGTTAGATTCATTAACCTTATTTTACATATATAAAAACAAATCCTACACAAAATTTTACTTGTAAATCAACTCTTTATATTTAGCAATAAATAAATAATAATTTGATGTCTTATAGAATAATTTGCATATTTAGACAATTCGATATTAGATCTATATAACCAAGGGTTTGCAATGCAATGGACACCGTATATTTATTAACGAAGATGTTTGAGATTGAAATCCATTATCACTATCGAATTGTAAAAAAATAAAAATATCAAATTTGTATAAATATATTTTATATTTGTACATATATAAAGATGTAAAATTGTAAATATTTTTTTTGAAAAAAATTATATAAATATAATATCTCAAATTGCATACTTATATATACATGAAAAATTGCGATCAGTAGAGTATAAAGTAAAATACCAAACTTAAAAAGATGATTTATAATATGTTTGTGTTTAACCTGTTTATTAATTAAATAAATGCTAAATTGCAAACTACATCCATAAAATTTTGGGATATTTGGATTTTACACTTTTAAATTTCAGAATTTAGATTTTACCTTTGCAGTTATGTTCCATTTGCATCAACAACCGGCCCCTCCATTCATATTTTTAGTTAAGTGCCACATAAGCTTACCACACGCGTTATTAGTTCATCCATGTCATGTCATTTTTAATTATTCAATTATTGAACAAACTAAACATGCGTGACAAGTTTATATGGTATTTAAGGAAAAATATGGATGGAAATACTGCTGATGCAAACATAATAGAATTTCAGAGAATAAAATTCAAATTTTGAAATTTCATAATGTAAAATTCAAACGCTTTCCAACTTTAGAGTTGTAGTTTGCAATTTATCCTTAAATAAATATAAACAAACTATGTACTTTTGCCTTTTTGGACTGAGTTTGAGTTATCTTTATATATATTAATAGCCAAATCTTAGAGAAAATCCAATTAGATTTTAATTAGATTTTCAATTTTGCGTCACGTGTTTTATTTAATTTTTAATTTTGTACTAAGTGAATTATTGAATATAAAAATTAAAGAATCTAAATTTAAAAATTAAAAACTTAGATATACACATGCCAGAAAATTAGACTCCAATTGAAATCTAATTTAGATTCTAAATTAGATTTCAATTAGAGTTTAATTTTCCACCATGTATACATGAATTTAAATTGAATTTCAATTAAAGTTTAATTTTTCGTCATGTGTATACTAAGTTTTTAATTTTTGTGACAAGTGAATTATTAAGTGTAAAAATTAAAAAGTTTAAAACAAATTAAATTATAAATCATATATATATATATATATATATAATGAGAAATCTTTACATATTTTAAAAGTGTATAATTTAAAAAAGTTTAAGCTAATTCTATATATATATATATATATATAATTTAACCATTTTCTAAAAAAATTGTATCATAATTATGATTAATTTTAAAAATACAGGCTACTCACTAATCAATATAAAATATGGGTTCATTTTCAAGTCTATTTTCCGTCCCACGTCACGAGCACGGCATTAGCTATTATTGGATTAATTTTGGTCGATATCGTTCCATCAACGGGAGTGCGAAACGTGAAAGAAGATGACACATGTTGTTATGGAATTCGCTGATTTAGATAGCAAAATGATTCACTTGGGCCACCCTGCTTGCTTATCCAATCCCCGATACAAAACAATTATGCAACGAAAACCAAGTCGGTCGTCTGTGAGAGTGAGACCCAACGTTGGCTGTAAATTTAGGGAACCAGATGACGTGGAGTAATTCCGGCCAAAGCTTTTATGCTTTCGTAGCTGGAAAACTTCTTCCAGGAAAAGTCACAGCCACTTGTTTTTGAGTGGCTGAGAGCCAGAGACATCTCTTTGGACTGGACCGTAACCTCGAGGTCTTCAAGCACAAGTCCCCATCATTAACAACGTTTTCCATGCATGTTACGTTGGTAATAACTAGTAACTACTACGTTAACTTCCAAACTCTCATTAAAAACAAACCGTGTTGGCAAAGTCTCCGTTTTATCCTCGGCTAATCACCTTGGGAGTTGTTTAGGACTGTTTAGTAAGGTGTTTTGAGCAATAAGTATTAATTAGTGTTTAAATAACTTTATACATATTTTTACACATTTTTTTATTTATACATATTTTTAAAAAATACAAACAACGTTATTAGAACAACATTATCAAACAGTCTCTAATTAGTGTGGTACAGTTAATAAACAGTTCTTTTATGGTTGCAAGCTTTGACACACGGCTTGCATAACATTATTTACACACATTTTATCACTAAAATTTGGTGAAAAGTAATTTAATAAGCGTCAAATTTTCAAAAAAAAAAAATTTTGATGCTTGTAATAAGGATTTAACAATCTATTTTTTTATTGAAATCATAATTTGGCACTTAAACTAAAAAAAAATGCATTATTTGAATTCAATGCATCAAAAAATTTGACATTTTTCTAAAAAAATGAAGGCTAAATTTAACGAAAATTGATGAAGATGCGTTAATTAAATAATCTTGAAACTTAGAAGATTAAAATAACGAAAATAATGTTAAATGACTTATATGAATATCAGTGAAACTTAGGGAAAATTTTTGTATTTTAGCCAAAAGCAAATTACTTATCTTCCCTCATTCAAATGTATTATCCGTAGCCTTTCATGAGCAATACTAATTATGCAGTTTTCCCATTAAAAAAAAAAAAAAAAGAAGATGTGCATGTTGACAAGCTTACTATTTGGAATTGAAACACTATTATGTCATAATTGCTGAGGTCATCGACTTTTGAGTTCATTAATTGACATGAGAATTGTGGGTGGAGAAAGTACAGTTGGACCATAAGTAAAGCCCACGGTACCTAGAATGAAATGTAGCTAGTAAGTAATCCCGGCTCGAGGAACAATGTTACAGTCCATTTAAGATTCTAGTCTTCATTGTGATTCCCAGTTCTCTCATTGGTCGATAAGCTTGCACTAATAAGCGATGACATGGGGATTATGGTTAAGGTTCCGTGTGGTTGGAGGAGTGAAAAAATAGGAGGATAAAAAATTGTGAGAGAATGAAAAATATTTAATTTTTTCTCTTGTGTGTTCGGTTGGGAGAGTGGAAAAGTGGGAGGATGAAAAACTTTTGTGTTTGGTTAGAGAGAAAAAGAAAAGGATGAAAAATATAATTTATATGAATTGACTATTATACCCTTGTTACATAATATGTAAGAAATAGATTTATTTCTAATCATTAAATAATATAAAATTGATCACATCATATATATAAATTTATATTATTATAATGTAAAAATTAGATTAGGTCACGTTAAAAAAAAAAAACATTCTGTACATTGAAAAGAAAGAAAAAAAAAACATTCTCAGTAACGTTGAAAAGAAAAAAAAAAAAAAGACTCAGTTTAGTAACGTTACTGAGTTCAGTAACGTTGAAAAAAAAACAAAACGTTACTGAACTCAGTAACGTTGAAAAGAAAAGAAAAATATTACTGAACTCAAGTAACGTTGAAAGAAAAAGAAAAAAAAAAAAAAAGAGAATGTTGAAAAAAAAAAAAGGTGGAATGAGGATATTTTTGTAAAAGTACTACTATAGAACTTTTCTCTCTAGATTTTCCTTCCGATTTGGAAGGAAAAAAAAAAAAAGTGGGCCCGAAGAGAAAACTTTCTCTCAAGTTTTCCATCCTTTCTATTTTCCTTCTCCAAACGAACAGTAAAAAACAGTATTTTCTATCCTATTTTCCTCCCTTCATTTTTCATCCTTCCTGTTTTCACTCCAAACAAACGGAGCCTAAAAGACCAGCCATAGCATAATAAGATTTATTCGATGAACTAGAGGAGATAGCACCAGAATTTGGCAAAGGTCACATCCACGTTAAATGGATGTTCTCCACCTAACAAGATTATATTTTTTATTAAATGACTGCCAATCTTAACAACATAGTTCACCCTAGAACCCACTCACCTGTCCTCATAAGGTGGAGGAGGTACTTGATAGGACAAGTATTTATTAATCCACACTGTTGGAGTCCACTAGGAATATGAAAATAAGAGAATGAGAAAGTAGTGTAGGACCCTTCCTCCTCCAAAAGGGGGGTGGGGAGTTCAAAAAAAAGGGAAGTTAAAGAGAAAGAGTGATATGTCTTCTTTTGTTCCCGATTAAAAACCAAGGAAGTCAATACCATACCAGAGGCTGTACCGGTTTGACCACTGGTACGATATATTTCGGGTACCGGTCAATACCGGTGTACCGTTTCGGGTTTACCGCTATTTTTTATATTTAATATATACACACACACACACACACACACAAAATCTCTATTTACCATAAAACATTACCTCATGTTTACAATAAAACATTATTTCAATTGTTCATTGCATACAAAGAAAAGAAAAAAACACAATATAAAAAACAAAAAATTTAATTGTTCATTGCATACAAAGAAAACAAATAATACAAATAATTAAGTTAACACAAACTATATAGGATCATCTACTCCCATCCATCAAAATGATCTACTTCAGGACCATAATATATATGAGTATTACTATCCTGCCCTTAAAAAATTGCCACAATTACAAAAAAAAAAAAAAAAAAACATAGCATTTTATATTCCGGTACAAGGCCGGTACGGCCGGAATTCGTCGGTATGGCTGGTATGAGGCTGGTACGGCCGGTATTTTTTCCGGTACAAAATAGGGGGGTACTTGTACCGGTACGAGGCCGGTAGGGTATCAGCTTCTTTGTTAATAACACGACAATCTCAGATTTTACTTATATTTGGGTCGTCCACTCTCAAATCTTCATTTTTCTTTCAGTGTTTGGTTCCTTTTTTAGTCTTCCCATTGTAAACTTCAATCCATACTTAACAAATTAATTGTGCCGATCAAAGCCCCGAGTTCTATCTCTATTTTGCACCCACGTAAGAATCATCTCAAGTTATGAGAGGAGTGGTTCTACCTCATACTAGGAGTCACTACAAAAACAATTTAAATATTTATTTATTAGGTAATTAAAGTCTATCAATTATATTAATAATTGCATCAATTTTAAATTTTATGCACTTTAATATTTTCTAAACCTAATCTATACTATCTATAAGAGGATTAATTTCTCTCTTTGAACTAGACTTTTATATAGTTCAAAAATACTCTCATTAATGAAGGGTGACTTCTCTTAAAAATAAGGTCATAAATATTAAATAACAAATTTTATTTTAAATTCAAAAAAAGAACTCCTAAAATTTAGAATTTTTTTCCTTTTACATTCATCTTTTTATTCCCTAAAATTTAGTTTTTTTTATTATTCCTTTTTCCATCTTAATAAAAGTAAAACACCCCTAATATTTTAAAAATAAAATAAAAACTAAGAGAATTCCCTTCTTTCCCCTTACTTTTATCTTATTTTTCCTACCTAAACTTTTTTCTATATCATTGCACCACTTCCAAATACACGTTTAAAAAAGTAATTAGAATTACTGTTGATATCTAAAATTTTCATTTTTATTTGTTTGAAAATAAAAATATATATTTCCAAATTATAATAGATGAAATCAGTAACCTTTACTAAAAAAAATAGAAGAGTCTCTGAGCATGTGCAACACGTGTGTTTATATCTTACTAGCCTCGAAGCACATGCGTTGTGCGTGTTTAAAGGCTTTTCTATATATATATATATATATATATATTTTTTTTTTTTGTAAAGGTTAATAATTTGTTTCTACTATAATTAAAATTTTTTTTTTCAAACAAATAAAAATGATATACTTTAGAGATAAGCAGTAATTGTGATTTCTTTTTTAAATGTGTATTTGAAAGTGGTGTAGTGTTACAGAGAAAAGTTTGGGTAGAAAAAATAAGATTAACGTGAGGGGAAATAAGGCTAAATTTTAGGAGTTCTCTTAGTTTTTTTAGTTTTTTTTTTTTAAATTGGGGGTGTTTCACTACTTTATTCAGATGAAAAATGAATAAAAAAATGTTAAATTTTAGGGAATAAAAAGATGAACGTGAAGGTAACAAAATCTTAAATTTTAGGAGTTTTCTTTTTGAATTCAAAATGAAATTTGTTATTTGACATTTATGACCATATTTTTAAGAGAAACTACCCTTTATTAATGAGGAAATTTTTGACATTAAAGTCCAATTCAAAAAGGAGAATCTTATTATAGATAGTATAGATAACATCAATAACAATGGTTGTGTTATCATGTAAATGTTGCGGGCAGTGATGACAATGGTGATGGCAGCATTTGGTGTTAGTAGTGACTAGTGATAATGGTGGCAGTAAAAATGATTATAATGATTATTGAATGGTAGACAATACTTAGATAGTCCTAGAACATTGCTCTTAGATCACACAAAGTGGGTGAGCTCCATGGTGGGACCCACCCACTTTGTGAGAGCCGAGAGTAGTACTCTGAGACTACCTAAGTTTTTTTTTTTTTTTGAATGGTAGTGGTGATGACAACGACGATAAGAGCAATTGCATCAACCCATGCAAAAATTCCGTCTATTTTACACAAAAAAAACTTACTTTTTCTATTTTACACTATCATTTTTACAAAACACTCACATCAATTTATCTATTATACACATATTTCTATTAAAATAATATTTTTTCTCATTTTTTTTATATTATTTCTCACCTACCCCCACTAACCCTTCTTTAACCCTTCTTTTTCCCTCGTACGAACAGACCTCTTCACCGGCCGATCGTTCTTCACCGGCCACGATCCAGACCCTTCACCGGCCGATCCACGATCCAGATCTTCTTCACCGGCCGATTCTCCCGGGTCTTTGTTTGTGTTGGTTTATGTGTAGGTGTGTTTCTGTGTTGATTTGTTTGGATGAGTTTGTGTGTGGGTGTGTTTGTGTGCATCTGAGGTGAAAGAAGTGGAGTAGGCTGAAGTCGTTGTGAATGGAAAAGAGAGAGAAAAAATGGTGCGAACGGAGAAATGTTAAAATAATGAATACAGGCGTTACAGTAACCGTGCATATATACACGATTACTGTAGCAATTGTACATTTTTGCACAATTTTGCACGATTTGATGTGAGAGTTTTTTGTGCCAAAATGTGTAAAAACACCACATTTTTCTATTTTGCAAGACTTTACATGATCTGATGTAATTGCTCTAATAATGACAAAAATGATGATAGTATAAAGAGTAGTGGTGGATTGAATTTAAATTCAAGTATAGATGCTTGAATATTCAAACTCGAAAAATCCTCAAAAATTTTAATATAAACAAAAGAAATCCCACCTAGATCAAAATCGTTCATCCAAACACATGAATGCTACAGGTCTATACCGAAGGAACTATATTCCAATTTTGGGTGTTGGAGAATTGATTATTAACCTATTATTCCGTCCTCTTGTTGAAATTTGAAAGCAGCTATTGTCAAGAAAAAAATTGAGTAAATTTACTTGAGCTAAGAAAGTAGCGGAGCTGACAGGACCATAATTTTTTATCTGTCGTTTGGTTGGTACGACGTGAATTGATTTGGGGGCAGAATGGTCAATCTAATCAGTAGAAAGTGAAGAAAAGGGAAAACTATCCAAAAAGCAAGTTACACGTAAGATAAAAGAGGATTAGAAAGTAACACCAGTGACCAGACCAAGTCACAAAAAAATAAAGACATACAAAATTCTCTATATAACCCAAGAGAAATTCTACTGTTATCCGAGTCTCTCTTTCTCTTCAATAGCAATCATGGCTGCCTCTGTTACTAGCAACAGCAGGCTGTCAATGGCCATGGAGAGAACCGGCCAATGGTATTCAATCTCTCTATAAATAGATAAACAAAGATTATTATGTTGTGATCTCTCTCTCTCTCTCAATTACTAACCAAAACAAGCAAATGTTCGCAGGGTTTTCACTCAAGAAATTCCTACAGATGTTGTAGTTGAAGTTGGTGAAGCAAAGTTTTCTCTTCATAAGGTCTAAAAACCCTTCTCTCTCTCCCTCTCTCTCTCTCTCTATCTCTCTCTTTTCTGATAGAGAATTATTGATTTGAAGTTGTTAATTGTGTACGTGGTTGTGGCAGTTTATGCTGGTGGCTAAGAGCAACTACATAAGAAAACTGATAATGGAGTCAAAAGAACCTGAATTAACGAGGATCAATCTCTCTGAAATTCCCGGAGGCTCTGAGATCTTTGAGAAAGCAGCCAAGTTCTGTTACGGTGTCAACTTCGAAATCACAGTCCACAACGTTGCAGCTCTTCGTTGCGCTGCAGAGTACCTACAAATGAACGATAAATACTGCGACAACAACCTCGCTGGCCGCACCGAAGATTTCCTCTCGCAGGT
Source organism: Lithocarpus polystachyus (assembly GCA_033629205.1). Lineage (NCBI taxonomy): Eukaryota > Viridiplantae > Streptophyta > Magnoliopsida > Fagales > Fagaceae > Lithocarpus > Lithocarpus polystachyus. Next base: position 29,638,432 of record CM066162.1, read on the forward strand.
CGCCTTTGCGAGCCTCTCCGGCGCCATTGTTGTCTTCAAATCTTGCGAAGATCTTCTCCCATTAGCCGAAAACCTCAAGATTGTCCAAAGATGCATCGACTTTATCAGTGCTAAGGTATAACACTAATCGATCCGTAACACTTTTTTTTTTTTTTATTAACGAGATTATCCATAACTCTTCGAGCACCTAACTAAATATATTTTTGTTAAATTAGGCGTGTAATGAAGCGAACTTTCCTACAGAGGAGCTATCAATCTTAGACATCGAGTTCTTTGGAAACATCATCAACGCAATAAAACAACGTGGAGCGAAATCGTTAATTCTAGCGAGCGCTCTGATAACATACACAGAGAAATCACTACGAGATCTAGTACGAGACCACTCTGGAAATGGAACCAAAACCTCGGATCCAAGCAACCCTCAGCTCAGAATCCAGCAACGTGAGCTTCTAAACTCCATAGTATCTCTCTTTCCCGAAAAAGCAGCTTTCCCTATCCACTTCCTCTGCTGCGTCCTCCGATCTGCGATTTTCCTCAAAGCTTCGAGCGGTTGCAAGAGCGAGCTCGAGAAGCGGATCTCAGCGATTCTGGAACATGTGACGGTCGATGACCTTCTGGTTTTGTCGTTTACCTACGACGGAGAGAGACTGTTTGACTTAGATAGCGTTAGGAAAATCGTCTCTGGTTTTGTAGAGAAAGAGAAAACTATGGCAGTGTTTAGCGTCGGCGATTTCAGAGAAACGTGTTCGAGAGCGATGCACAGAGTGGCTAAGACCGTCGACACATATCTAGGCGAAATCTCAACCTACGGTGAACTCAGTATCTCCAAGTTCAACGGCATCGCTAATCTCGTACCCAAAGGAGCTAGAAAAGTCGACGATGATCTTTATCGTGCGGTCGATATTTATCTAAAGGTAATCACAATTAATTTATTTAAGTCAATTTAATCCCTACCAAATTAGTGGTTAAAATTATTATTTTTTGATCATTTTGTCAAAATGAGTCAAACTTTGTTAACAAAAGAAGCGATTTAAGGTTTTTATATTCATCAATTTCTTCTAATTTTTATTTAATTTTATATTTTTTAATGGCACTTGTCTTATATTTGGATTAACTTAAAAAAATTAAATAATTTAAATAGAAGAAAATCCTTTCCTATTTTTTAAATGACATATTTCATGAATATTTTTAGTAAAGTGTTTAATTAAGAAAAAGAATGATTAAACAATGTTATTTGATAATAAATTTGGACCAAGGATCATATTAATATTGTTCATCAAAAAAGGATCATATTAATATTATTAACTCATTTTTGCAAGGTGAACTATATCATAAAAAAATTAAATCTAAGGATTAATTTGACAATTTAAGTGAAAATTAAGTGACTATTTTTTTTAAAAATGAAACTTATAAGTATTATTAAGAAATAGACACCAAATTAACTTGTAAAACATCTGAATCTTGCTGTGAAACATCTTCCATTCATATAAAGAAAATTGTGACATAAGGTTCTTGTCTAGCAAAATTGTGGATTACAAAATGTCCATTTTTACAGATAAGAGAAAAACTAATATTATGAAAAGCACTCCGCAAATCTGCAAAAATTCTTAACATCTCGAATCAAGAGGAGGAAAGAGGCTACTGTGGGAGAGGACTTCTTTAGCGCAATTATATTTTACTAACTTCCAAAACGACATTGTTATCTTTGTCGGTGCTTGGGTCTAGCCTACACTCCATTTATCTAAATTGATGGCCTAACTTTTGCAGGCGCATCCAAACCTGGACGAGATAGAGAGAGAGAAAGTGTGCAGCGTGATGGACCCGATGAAGCTATCCTACGAAGCCAGAGTCCACGCCTCGCAGAACAAGCGGTTGCCTGTGCAGACTGTTCTCCATGCATTATACTACGATCAGCTGAAGCTCAGGAGTGGCGTGGAGGAAAGTAATAACAGGACGCCAGATAATGCGGTAACAACGAGGAACCAATTGCAGGCTGACGTTTCACTGATCAAAGAGAACGAGGCCTTGCGTACAGAGCTGTTGAAGATGAAGATGTACATTTCGGACATGCAGGTGAACAAGAACAATAATAATGTTCTAGTTCAAGGGACATCATCATCTACTTCTGCTACCAAGGTTAATGGGTCCAGTACCAAAAGAACGTTCTTCTCCTCCGTTTCTAAGAAGCTGGGAAAGTTGAATCCATTCAAGAGTGGGTCTAAGGACACGTCTAATATTGAAGATGCGGTGGATATTAGTAAGCCTAGGAGGAGAAGATTCTCTATCTCTTAGTTGCATCGTTTTACTTGTAGATGCTCCCTCTGTACTTAGGGGTTGGGGGAGGATCTACTAAACTAGTGTAATATGGTTTCCTTTCTTCCCCTGAACTTTTTGTTTTTGATTATTTGCACTTTTTTTTTTCTTTTTAATTTTTATTCGTGGCTTGATGTATTGGTGTAGTTAAATAATACAAACAATTGAATTGGTTTGATATGATGTCAATTTCCTTGCTGAGCTGAAAATGCATCATCTCAACGTGAGTGGACACTTCTTCTAGTTCAACTCCTAACTAAACTAAGAATTAATAGTAAGAATAGCATCAAACACTTCCTATGCATCTTCTAAAATCTCGATGATAACATAAAGAGCCTCTCTTTCCTAGCCACTTCCAATGTCACACTACAAAAAAAATGAGCTATAACAATGGTCTTTTCTACCGCACTTACAAAAAATGCCACTAGAGTGGGTTTGTTGTAGCAGATTTTCAAATGCTACTATAAATCTCTTTTTAACAATGGTTTTTTTTTTTTTTTTTTTTTTTTTTTGTAACCACTACAATATACTCTCTCTTTTTTTCTTTTTTCTTTTTTTGTAGCGGTTTTCCAACTGCTACAATATACTTTATTTTTTGTGCTTCTATAGTTGTTTTTCAAATACAAAAATATTTTTTTCTTTTGTTGCGGTTTTCCAACTGCTACAATATACTTTATTTTTTGTGCTTCTACAAGTGTTTTCTAAATACAAAACTACAAAGTTTAGTCCTTTTTGTTTTGTTTTTTTTGTGCTCCAATGTAGAAAACTAATACCTTAATGACCAAAATATCTCTAAAATACTCAAAATAACACAAATACCCCTTGAAATAGAAAATGACCAAAATGTCTCCCGAATGTCCATAACTATAGAAATATTTTTAAGATTTTCAAAATGAACAATATACCCCTTGGCCTCCAGATTTACAAAATACATTAGGAGTGATTAAAATGAACAAAAAAATAAAAAAACCTAAAATCACTAAATGATAAAAATACCCCCATACCATAGATTACTACTATTATCTATTAGTTTAAATTGTGAAGATGTTTATCCTCAGCAATCTTAGTGTGGTGTCAAACACCTATTGAGAAGACCATAATTTCTTAACTCATTTTAGTGATATGTAATACACACACATATATGTCTGTGAGAGAGTGTGTGTGTTGGGGGGGGGGGGGGGAACTAACATTTTAGTTTTTATTCTATGTGATAAGAAAGATTTCTACTAGAATAAATAAGTTTATTTTGTTATATTAATTATTTTAAGCATAATTAAACTTTAATGTCATTTTTCTAAGATTTAAAAGAGAAACAATTGAATTTTTTTTATATGTGAGAAACAATTGGTTTGAAATATGGTGTTCTTGCTCAAATTAAGTTGTTTTTGCAACAATTGAAACAATGTCCAACAAAAAGGAAAAAAAATAAATTTAGTTACACACAATCAAGAATGTAAAATAAAAAAAAAATAATTCAAGGATATTTGCATTTTTTTAGTAGGCATGAAACATGTCTGTCTATATTAGCCACTATATCATGCAATTTTCAATTTGTAAACACACATACATATAGTATAATCAAATCACTATAATATTCTTACAGTCTTTCTATTTTGTATATAAAATAACTAAATATTACAAAATTTTTTTCCAGGAAAAATTATTGAAATAAATTTTTTTTTGTACATCAATTGTTGGAGTGGGAGATTTGAACCTTAGATGTCTCTATTGGAAATGTGCCTACCAGTTAAACTACAAGATTCTTGGTTAAAATGATTGAAATATTGGAGAAAACTTAAGCTTTCCTGCACATCGTGCAGGAACTCAGCTAGTATTAAAGAGCATAAATTCCAAATTATTGAACCAGGAAGAGAAATAGATAGAGGAGTGAAAGCAACAAAAACAATTAAAGAGAGCCGAGGCAAAGCAATGTTTTGTGCCCGTGCCAAAATGTTTCTAAGATTTGGATATTATGGATAAAAGAGAATTTCAAATCTTCTGTTACACTATTTTTTTTTTTAAAACCTAAATATTAGATTTTGATAGACTTCTATATCAAAAAGAAGATAGCTAACTTTTGAAGAGCAAAATAATCTTCAAGCTATTACGTGGGTCACGCTTTATCTAAGAAATTTAATTTTTTTGTTGAAATAAATAATTTTTATTTTATTTTGGATGGAAATGGATAATTTCTCTTTTTTATAATAGATAATGTAGATAAGAACAGATAATTTTAGCTCTCAAGACTATAAGATATATGAAAAAAATTGAGCATTTTACCAACATACTCAATTTTTTCAGCTTTAAAATTAACTTGTACCATATTATTGTCATAACTTCAGGAACATTTAGTCCAAAATCCTATAAAAATAAATTAATTTATAATGACCAATATAAAAATGTAATAATATGATAGTTTTTTATTTTGATTAAAATTACTCATTATTAAATAAATAATAACTTAACTATATGGAGGTGGGCAAATTCCATTGTTCAAAATCCATTATCCTTACTGTTGAGTTGTTGCCATGGGTTTCAACCATACTAAGGCCAAGTGCAACATGGTGTGATCTAGGCTTTTTATTTTTATAATATAAAAAATTTAGTTAAGTGACACCTAACTACTAACATTGACATGTATAGGCTAGGCCCAAAAAACTTCCAATATAAATAATGAAGTTTTCAAATTATAAACCAAAACTTTAAGTGCATTATGGGTGGGGGGGGGGGGGTGGTGAAGGAGGGAAGATCAAAGAGGATTGGGCCTAGGTTGAGCCCAAAGGGGCCCAATTATTTATTAATGAAAGGGAAATTGGCTCAAATCAAGCATTTTGGCCTATAGGTCAAGGGAATTGACCCAGAGAAGACCTGTTTGAAAACAAACCATCATCTAGAATTCCAATAAGACCAACCTAAGGAAGTTTTGAACCAAAAGCCTGGGCCGAGGAAGAGGATATGCTAAAAAATGTAAAGAGGCAAATGAAGGCTAGTAGGCTACACCTAGGATACTATCTGGCTGAGGAACAATAATTTCCCTAAGTGAAGGTTGGAGGAAGCTTCCTTAGAAAGCAACCATCTATTTCACATTAAATGCACTGCACCAACTAATCATGCTGCATTTATGGTTAAATAACTCTCCTGAATAGTGTTCTGACAGCCTATTACCTTCACATCTTAGTCTCAAAAGGAGGGGAAAAGGAAGATGGGACAAGCATCCCACCTGAAGAACCATCCACCCTACAAGTGGACGGTTGAGATGGCTACAATCAACCTCTAAATAGGAAACGATATATTATGTTAAGGGATGCAAAAAAAAGATTAAGTCCAGAGATAGATTATTGTAATTAACACTTGAATATTATCATCCTATACTTGAATATTATAACACTTGAAAATTAAGTCTAGAGATAGATTATTGTGATAACTCTCATATATAAGTAGTCTTCCTCGGATAAACCGATGAGAGTTTATAAAAGAAGAGGATTATTCATTTTTCAAATCTCTTAGCCTTTAAGTATTTTTATTTTAAGTTCCTTTGCACTATTTCAAAATTAGCTTTTTAAGCCCATTTTTACAAATTAGTTCTTTTTGGTTAAGAGCCCAACTTGAGAGGGTTATTCGTTCTTTCCCCGTACAATTAAAATAAATGAAAATGAGAAAAAAAAAAAACACTAATTCTATAATTACTAGGACTGTTACACTACTAGTCAATTCTTTGGGGGCAATTCTTAATTATTTTATGAATCCTTAAAAAAAATTCAACTAATTTATAAAAAATTTTAAAATTATTTTGGGGGCTCATAGTGCTAATGTAGTTCCACCTCTAACAAGATGACAACACAAGCAATTTTGGATAAAGAACAACATGATATGGTAGGTATGACATTGGTATGGCACCTAATACAACACGGGTATGATAACCCAAATGAAGCGTCCATGCTTCCTAGATTCTATCTGTTAAAGCTACAGTATCTGATTTGATTAATTCAACCTCCAATTTACCAACATGGAAAGAATTTCTCATTGATTCTATTTTCTACCCCATTCAAGCTTTAGTTTTCAAGTCTATCTCTTTGAATGCTAGAAGACCTCAAACTCTCTAGTTTGGAGGAGTAGTAAATAATGAATTTTGTTTTTCTTTTTTGGGTCAAAGTGCATATTTTTGCAGTAAGATACCACGGCAATTGCCATGAAAATTCAACATCTATTTCCAATAGGAGGCGAGCTCATTCCTTTTGGAAAAGTATATAGTCAGCTATATTTGATTCCTCCAAATGTGAAGAACATTTTTGTTGGCAACCAACCTACTTGAACAAAACTATTTGATTTAAATATTTCTCCTAGTTACACCACTACAAAAAACGGGGCCTTTAGGCCCTGTTTTTTTGGGCCGCGTTTGCAAAAACGCGGCCCAAAACGGACTGAAGCCGCGTTTTTAAAAACGCGGCTTAAGTCCATTCAACGGGCCGCGTTTTTGTAAACGCGGCCCACAATATTAGCTTGAGGCCGCGTTTGGAAAAAAAGAGTTTGAGGCTCGGAGATGGAGATGAAGGCGCTCCAAGCCTCGATCCGATCGGCCTCAATCTCCATCTCCGATCGGCCTCGATCTCCGAGCCACGAAGCCTCGATCTACATCTCCGATCGGCCTCGATCTCCGATTCGATCGGAGATGGAGGCTTGGAGCTCCAAGCCTCCATCTCCGATCGGATTGGAGATCGAGGCTTGGAGAGCTCCATCTCCGAGCCACGAAGCCAGATTGGGTGGGTTGTGGCGGCTTGGACCGGCGTGCAGAACTCGAAACCAGATTGGGTGGGTTTTAATTTTACTGTGTTTATGTTCTTGTTCAAATATGTAATGTGTTATTGTTTAAATATGTAATGTGTTTGTGTTCAAATTTTTTGCTGGGTTTGTGTTCAAATTGCTGGGTTTGTGTTTAATTTAAATTGCATTTATATTTATTGCTTAATCTGAATTTTTTTTTTTTTTGAATATTTTTGAAAATTTTCAGCATTTTTTTTTTTTAATAGACCTTGGTCTTAGGCCGTGTTTAAAACGCGGCCATAGACCTTGGTTTTAGGCCGCGTTTCTAAAAGTGCGGCCAGAGACCCCGGAGGCATATAGTTGCAGGGTTTAGGCCACATTTAGAAACGCGGCCTAAAAAACCGCGGCTATAGCCCTATTGGGCCTATAGCCGCGTTTTTCGGACCTTAGGCCGCATTTTAAAAACGCGGCCTAAAGTCCTTTTTTTTGTAGTGCACTTGTGTTCTATGAAATGAAGAGGTCAAATCCACCTCTTACCTATTATAGGGATGCTCATTTACGCCAGTTGATTGGTTTCAAGATTTTTTTTGGAATTCCCTTAATTTGCCAACCAAAACTCTTCACTGATGTTATTGAATTAGCTTCGCAAAAATTGAAAACTTCAAACTTTGACATATTGTATCTTGCAAGTTGTGAAAAGGATGTTATGGGATTACGGAGAAATTATAAGGTTCACATGTTGGACAAGTGACATGGTCCACCATTCCATTAAAATACTCACATCTGTTTAAAATTGTTGAGTTAGAAATTTTTTTAAAATATTGACTCAGCAATTTTAAATAAGTGGGAGTTTTTTAGTGGAATGGTGGACAAATGACGTGGTCCACCAGAGGACTATATAATTTCTCGGGATTATGGGATCAATTGCTAATTGTTGATAATAGAACCTCAAAAGCTTTGAACTTATGGTCTCGAACTTCCATCTGCACACTAGAATTTATCAAAGCAAACAAGATATCTGTTTTGGGATAAAGTACAAGAAATATGTATTCACTAATTTATAAAAAAAAATACAAAAATGGAACAAAGTTGTACAAATGACCAATCTTGATTAAAAAAATAAAGAAATAAAATAATTTTTAAAAATAATTTTATTAATTTTATATTATAAAAACATAGAATAATAAAGGGATTTTTTTTCTTCAAAATAACACCAAATTTCAAACAATTTTTTTAGTTAGCATCGTTTCCAAACTATTTAGGAAACTAACATCTTGAGTTCACTATAGCAACCTGAGTATCACAGAGTCGATTTCTATAAAAATTCATGTGCAACTCGAGTCTCTAAGACTTGAGTTTCACAAAAGAAAACCCAAAAAGATGTTGCCTTGTTATGAGCTTTTGCCTTGTTACCATCTGAAATACACAATCGCCCACTTAACTAGAAAAATCAAACCCAAAAAGAACTGTCATTGGTTAAGAATGAACTATCTAAATTTGAATCCCTATTTTTGGAGGCATGCATTGAAATTCCAATAGAATATTGAAAATTCTGACTTGAAGAACAATTTTCATTCCCTATTTTTGGAGACAAAGTCAATTTCTATGAAATGTAGACTCTTTTTCTTTTTTCGGTCTCTTCCCTCTTCTCTTTTAGAAAAAAAATCCACGTGTTTCTACAAACAACCAAAGAATCAACACAAACACAAATACAAACAAACATCAAGAATCAAAAAACCCAAGGCTCGATTTCAATCGCCGTTATCGCCGACGCTTTTTGGTTTGTGGTTTGTCTTCATGAGTTTTTGTCATTGTCTTGTTTCTTTTTTTTTTCTGGTGGTTTTTTTTCTTCTTTAGAGTAGGAACTCGAGTCTCTAATACTTGAGTTCCACTCCACCTCATTGAAATCGAGTCTTTTAGACTCGAGTTGTTACAATGAACTCAAGTCTCGAAGACTCAAGATGTTAGTTTTCTAAATAATTTGGAAAAGATGCTAACTAACAAAATTGTTTGAAAATTGATGTTATTTTGAAAAAAAAAATCATAATAAAGCATATAAAAAAAACATTAAAATTATAATATTAATCTTTCAAGAATATTGGTTATTATTAGGGGTGGCAAAATTGGATATGACCTACAAACCTGACACGACACGATCCAAAATTAGCAGGTTATGGGTTGAAGCTTAATGGATTCGTGTCATATTCAGGTTGACATAACTGACCTATTTAATAAACGGGTTGGGTTAGTGTTCAACACATAGAACCCGTTTGACCCATTTGACTCGTTTAATTAAATGACATTTTAACAATATACCCTTCAAACCCTAGGTATATAAACTTATTAGTTATTGTGGTTTATTTTCTTTGACATATCATGATTGATTATATATGATATTAGGATATGCTTTAGTTTTGAATGATTATCTATGATGCAGTTACTCGTTAATTCTGAATTATATATTAAAAATATTTATTTGTTTGTTTTTCATAATTTTTTTTCCATTTTGATAAAATCTGATAAATAGGTCGACACGATTAATCCGTTTAATAAATGGGTTGTGATAGGGTTGAAGAATCTTGACCCGTTTAATAAATAGGTCAGGATAGTGTTGACATATATAGTTGGATACTCATAAGTTGACACGACACGAACTCGACACGCGAACAAGAATTGCCACCCTAATAATGAGAATGACTAAGTATCTTTCTTTTTTTTTTTTTTCTTTTTTTTTGGTAAAAACTTAGTATCTTTCAACTATAAAACATAATGATTAATGCTAAATATATTATTTATAAAAAAAAATTTATATATAAGCTTACGTGTTTAGCCCATCGGTCATTAGTTTGGACATTTACCTTGAGAAGGTGGGTTCTAACCCTGCCAGCCTATATTTTTTAACTTCTTTTTTTTCCCCCAAATAACCGCGTGTTGGAAGTTTAACCTTGTTAACCCACTGAGTGCTTATCTTATCTTTTTTTTTTTGAGAAACAGAGGACGAGTGCTTATCTTATCTTGGTTTCTACTTTCTATTACTTTTAATTTTAAAAGAGTCCTTATCTTGGTTTCTAATACTCCCATCTTTATCTTTATCTCAAAATTGTAGTTTTCCGCCATGTTAAAAAATAAAACCTGTAGCCACCAATAATTGCTCTGAAAAAATTAAAAGAGTTTTTAGTCTCCTTAAGAAAAAACCAAAAAAAAAAAAAAAAAAAAAACCTCTGGTAGAAGGAGCCGTAACAACAACTCATTGGTGAATTTTTAACCCCTCTCTTCAAGGTTGTCAAAATCACGATCTTACATAAAATCGTTGAAGGTAGGGGGGTTGTAGATCGTAAGTTTGGATTGTAAATCGTAAGATCCTACATATTTTCAGATTTAAAATAAAAAACACATTGATAATGGCTTTGTATGTTGAATAATCACGTAAATTATAAATTCATCCATAAAAAAACTTAGGTTTGCATCATATGATGTAATTTGCATGTCATATATCGCTAAGTCTATATTAACGAAATAAAAATATTTCAGTTTTGATCCAATGTATCTAAAAAGTTCAATAAATATTTAATTAGTAACCAAATACCAAAATATTTATTAAAACATATGGAAAATATTTCTAAGTTCTAAGTTCCAAATTTGAAATCCAAAATAAGTTAGCAAATGGAAACTAGCTAACTACAATATGAAATCCAAAAGAAAGATGAATATTAAAGTGAAGTGAACATTTGATTATTCCCAATCTAAGGTTCTTATAACTACCGTCCTAAATTCCTAATCATCATCATCCATTTCATCATCTATGTAGACATTATATATTTGTATATTAGAGTTGTAAAAGACATTAAGATTCAATTTCAATTTCAACTATTCAAATTATATCACTCAGCAACCAATTAAAGAGCATACTAATAAAAATCAGTCAATCAATATACAAATACAAGCATAACTGATAAAATTATATAAAAAAAATATTTGAGTAATATTAGAACACAAATTAGTATATTGATCAAACAAATTTAACAATATTATAGCTTAAAATGCAGCAAAACCAAGTCAAATTCTTCATTTAGAAATGATGAAACATTATTTCATTTGATTACAAGTGAATTAGAAACTAGAAAATATTTGCTTAGGTTGACATAATTTTATAAAATAAAAAGTCATACCATCACAACACAAAAAAATAAAAACCCTTAAAGTTTCATCAAAACAAAAAATTTATCCCATAAAAAAAACAAAAAAAATCATGTTTTTGGTAGGATCGGTAGAATCTCATATGATCCTATACGATCCTACAATTTTTACGATCCTAGTGCGATTCTAAACGTTTTGGTGAGGTGGTATTGTAAAATCGTGCAGTCCTACGATCTAGATCGTGATTTTGACAACCATGTTTCTCTCCCACTTCATCAATTTTATTACTCTGTTAGGACATATGTGATTCACATGTTAGGAATATATGTCACTATTTTATATAATTGGCTAATCCTTTGACAAAACGTACTTTACTTGTAATTGGGTAGGTCTTGGATGTGTATAATGTTTCAAGAAACCTTGTTACAAGATCAAGTGTTAAAGTCATGCAAGTGTGTCCAAGATTCAAGTGTGAAAAGTGCTGTTCATTAAAGCTTGACAGCTAGCTATCTATCGAGACCTGTAGAGCTATGGACAAAATGGGCAAATGCTCTTTTTGTGCAAACAAATCAGCATTTTGCCCCCTTTCCCAAACTAATTAGGGAAATGTCCCTTTTTTGTAACTTGATTTTCTCAAAATCGAGTTAAGCCCTATAGTGGCGTTTTTAAGGAACCTATAGTGACGTTTAAGGACCTATAGTGGCGTTTTGGAACTTGAGCTCCATCAGCTCGAGTTATAGGCAAAAAAAATTAAAAAAATTGCCTATAACTCGAGTTCATGGAGCTCAAGTTCCAAAACGGCGCTATAGGTCTTTAAAACGTCACTATAGACTCCTAAAAACGCCACTATAGGGCTTAACAACTAGTTTGGTACAAAAAGATTATGGTGATTGGTACGGGGTAATGTTTTAGGATTCCCGAGAATGTTAAAAGATTCCTACGTTTGGTTGCATATCACATAAGGAATCATTTGCAAAAGGTATCTGGATTCCCACTTAACCCTCTTCTTTTAGGAATGTGGATTCCCTTTAAAACAAGTAGGTATTTAGATTCTCAAGCTTAAAAAAATAACATTTTTTATAAATTGACAATTTTACCATTTTTCACTTATTATTTGACCAATGAAGATAAAACATACTTATAAAAAAAATTAGAGATACAACATAAGACAAATCATCAATATCTATTTTTATTTTTATCTCTTCTCGCCACAACAATATAAATGCTAAAATAAAATGCAATATTTATATCTCCTATTTGGGATTGGTTCTTTGCTAAAATAAAATAAAATATTTATACTTATTAACAAAACATGATGTTGTGATTTTCATAAAAAATAAGAATTTAAATAGTTATTTTTGTATTATATATGTCATTGTGAAATGTTAGACTATAGTTTTAATGAATTTATCTTAATTTATAGTTTATATTTTATTTGTTATTATTTATTTAGAGGAATATTAAAAAAATGATATTGGGTTTATAAATTTAAGGATAGTACGGAAAAAATAAATAATTCCTTTAAGATTTCTATGAACAAATCAAACATGAGAATAGTTACATCCAAGGCATCTAGATTGCAAGACATCACATTCCAAGAAATCTGAATGCTGGGGATAATGTAGATTTCCCCGTACCAAACGCCACCTAATTATTTCATCACAAGTCGATCTACATTTAGACGTATTAATTCTCTATCTAAATCCACTTGAATTTGGTCTCATTTAAGCTCCCACATTTAGAAGTATTCACGGTGCAATTTTGGGTTATTTTTTGCACCGCATCGTATTTTAATAAATTGGTGTTGATGGCCGTTTTTTTGATAAAGGGCCCAGCAACAGAAAAAGCCCAACAATAGAGAAGGCGAGAAAGGGAAAACGGTAAAAGGAATAAGGAAACAAGCTCAGTAGGCTGAAATGATAGGATTGATGGTTAGCAGGCTCATAAGATTAAAAAGAGGTAAGGAAGAAGTAAATGAGCTAAGGAAGCTCAATGAATAAAGTAGTAAGCCCATGAGAATAATAAGAGGTAAAGAGGAAGTAAATAGGTCAGGGAAGCCCAGGAAATGAATTAGTAAACTCAATGGATTGACTTGAAGGCCAATAAGCCCGAAATGTAATAAGAGGTAGAGATGTAGTAATTGAGCCGAGGATGCCCAAAAGAATTTAGCAAAAAGTTCATGGGAGTAAAAGAGGTAAAGAAGAAGTAAATAGGCCGAGGAAGCCTAACGAATGAGGTAGTGAAATGGGCTGGCATAGCAAAAATGTTGGCCAACAAAGCCCAAAAGAGGTAAAGATGTGGAAAGTGGGCCAAGGAAGCCTTGAGTAAAGGAATGATAAAGAAGTGGACTGATACGGCTGGATTAATAATCAAAAGGCACGATGGGGTAACAAGAAATGAAAAAGAGAGGTAAAGCTACAGCAGGCACGATGAAGTGATATGGTTGGATTAATAATCCAAAGGCCCACAGACACAGAAAAGGAAAACACAGGCTTGGCCAAGAAGATGACGACTTTTTGCCCAAGCAACGCCCTGTCCAAAAAGGGATGAAAGGAAAAGAATATGAGCCCAAAAGCCCACACATCCTCCACGCCACAAAAGACATACACCAACCAACACGTACAACCGAATCAAACCAACAAGGAGGCAACAGAAATGGTATGAAAGCCAAAAAGAAACAAATTCAGATGGAGTGGAGCATGCACAAAGGGCCAGGGCATCACTTACTTGTATCCAGCAAATACATGAGAGATGGGCCACAGGTCAAGGCTTTTAGAGGGTATGGTTTGGCGGTAAGGAGAAAAAATGGGTATATTCTGGGGTTCTCACTTAAGCTTCTTTGGGAGAGATGTCCTACTGGGATGGCATGTCCTACTGGAATGGCATCTCACCCAAAAGAGGTAAGTATAAGCTGGGACCACTTGATACATGCTATAGAGGTAGGTAATGAAGAGGCTTAATCCTTATTCGGATGAGGGAAGTGAAAAACAGAGAGAGGTAAGAAATAAGAAAAGCAATTTTGTCTAGGAATGGAGAGTGGTGCACCCAACACATTCAGAGCAATGGTAGTGGTTGAGCAGCTAGCAAGCCAATGGGTAATCTTGGAAGGACACCCATAAAGAGCCAAAAGCAGTTGAGAGGTAAAAATGGTAAATCCCACCATGGCAGATAATATAAAAAGGGGTAGCTGTGAATAATAAGGCAGAAGAAGGAAAGGGGAGGAGGAGGAAAAAAAGGAAAAAAAAGGAAAAAAAAAAAAGGGAGAAAACAGAAGGAAGGAAAGGTAGAAAGAAAGAGGAGAAAGAAATAGAGAAAAAGAAAGAATATATAGAAAACCAGAGAGATATAAGTGGTAGAAATAGAGGCATGTATCAATAGACCACCTTTTTATCTCCCTTTTGACAGACCCACTCTCTGAGGGATTGAGAATTGAAGCTCAAACTGTTTAATTCATTTTTCCAAAATGCGTAACTTCTATGGTAGAAGCCTTTCCTGAGGTTACTTATGTTGGAAATTGGCTCCCTTCTTGGATTCGCTTCTGCTAAAAAGCTAAGTCTACTTTTTTGGAAGACAAGTTTTCTTTTTTGCTATTTGTGCTTATTGGGTGACTAGTTTACTATTCAGTTACTAAGTTGTTTGTCGTAGTGTTATTTCCACTTGTTATATTATACTGCCATAACTTTATTAGCAACTTTTCTTATTGGCGTTAGTCTTATTTTATTTTGTTTAGTTTCTAGTTATTATGTCGTACTATATTCTTGCTATAACATCTGTAACAGTTATTCCTGTCATGCCCGTACCATTTGCCCAGCCCATAGTGCTCTTGCTAGAATGCATCTATATTGGGATGACCTAACTTGCGTACAAGCTGGCTTAAAGTGTAGTCCCATTTAGGCCAGTCCTAGCTCTCTTACCTTAGATCTACAGGTTGAAGTGTAGCAGGAGGGATTAAAGCCCAACAACATAAAAAGGCCTGCCACAATTGGTTACCGTGCGGTGTGATGTGATGCAATTTTTTTTTATAGAAAATTTCAACCTATAGTGTCAGCTCTTGATGATAGCTCTTTATCATCAGACCAAGACACCAATCAGTTTTTGGTGTAGGCGGAGATTGAACCCCAGATCTCTTATTCAACCATTAGAGACTTTACTGGTTGAGCTAATTGGAACCCATTGATGTGATGCAACTTGGTCAGTTTTCATATATATATATATATATATATATTAAATATGTTACAAATATATACTAAATATATTTAATGTATGCTAAATCTATTAAAAATATATTTACTATATATATTACGTATAAAATAAAAATTATATATTAACAGGTGCTGTGCAATTTTATTATATAATATATACTTAATTAGTCGAAAACGCATAGTTCATATAATATATATTATATGGGCGTGGTGCAATATGATTCTGTGTGGTTTTTTTAACATTGAATCGCAAAGTTGCTTTATTTTGCAGGCAATTTTGGTCAGTTTAGGTGCAGTCCGAGTGGTTTTGTGAACAGTCCTACTCACATTAAACCAAATCAAACCCTCATGGCCATGGGACATATAAAAAAAATGTCTCTATTTCCATCCAACACATACCACAACCTCCATCTTCTAATTTAATCTGTTGCAGACTTGCAATTATACTTGTTAGAGGAAACACACCAGAAGCAATTCACCGTAAAAGCATTTTCAAACTCTTATGTAGTTTTCTTCTCAAGAAAAAAATAAGAAAACTTTTCCATGTAGTCTGCATTTCCATAATCTGCTCCACAGTTTCTTATCACCCTTACATTTAGGCTGGGTTTGGATGGCGCGGATGCGTTTTGCGTCCGCGTCTTCCACTTTTTTTTTTTTTTTTTTTTTTTTTTTTTTCCCCCCTGAACGTGAGACTTTCAGCCCAAATGTTACTGTACGGGTTACTGTGCGGCTACTGTTTATGAACAGTAGCCGCAACTTTTGACTTTTCAGCTCAACTTTTTACTGTTCACGGACCCACAAATACCACTTTTCAGCAACTTTTTCATTAAAAATGGGTCCTACTACACTATTTACACATTAAAAAATTATTCTGCTACAGTGTTTTTCAGTTTTCAGTTTTCAGTTTTCAGTTTCAGCGGTATCCAAACGGACCCTTATTCTCTGATGTTCTACTTTATATGTTGATTACACTATGAATCAACCTAATATGGCTTTGGGTTCTAAGGTATAGGAATTTTTGAGATAGACCTTACTAGCTACTACAATTGGTTGTTCTTCAAACTCTAAGATTTAGGCCTTGGTTTAGAACACTACATCCATGGGACCCAAGGATCTTGCCACTTATCAATGTACTGGTCATTTCTTAGAATTGTTGTCACAACTTGTGAAAGTGATCAGTGAATAAAATTTGGTGGGATAATGTGAAAATTGAAAGTGATTGTATATCACAAACCTTTTACTATTTTAATTGATTGTGCTAAATGTTGTGTCAGTAGAACTGTTACAAATAACATATTGCCTATTAGAGCATTAGTATTGGAAAATGCTAATGCTACTCTATTTTACAATTCTAAAAGTCACTTTATTATTATACAATGTCATTTTGCAATACTTCTAGCATCCCAAACTTCTATTTTCCTCTTCTACTCATTAAAATAATATATCTACATAATAAAATAATATATTCTAAAAATATATATTTTCTCTCCCATCTCTCTCCTCTCTCTAATTTTCAACCCAAAACACCAACGGCTCTCTCTCTCTCTCTCTCTGTTTGAGCAAAATTGATGGGGAAGAAGGCGGCCACGTCATCGCCAAGGTCCCGGCGCTTGAAGAAGCAGGCTGGGTCGTCGTCGCCGTCGCTGCGACCGTCGCCGCTGTAGATCCGAGGAGGAGCCGCCTCGCCTCCTGTTTGCTCTCTCTCTCTCTTTCTCTCTCTGCTCTCTCTCTCTCTCTGTTTGAGCAAAATTGATGGGGAAGAAGGCGGCCACGTCATCGCCAAGGTCCCGGCGCTTGAAGAAGCAGGCTGGGTCGTCGTTGCCGCCGCTGCCGCCGTCGCCGCTGCAGATCCGAGGAGGAGCCGCCTCGCCTCCAAACAACAATAATTGTAGTTTGGTTGTGAAAGGGAAGAAGAAGACCGGTGGAGCTCGGCTATGGATGAGGCTAGACCACAGTGGGTTTGGCCGTGGGTTTTGGTGCTGGGTTTGGCCGTGGGTTGTGGTGCTGGGTTTGGCCGTGGGTTGTGGGTCGTGGGTTTGGCCGTGGGTTGTGGTGCTGGGTTTGGCCGTGGGTTGGCTTGCTGTGGGTTTGGTCGTGGGTTGGCTTGCTGTGGGTTGCTCGATGGAGAGACACAGAGATGGAGAGACACAGATGAGAGATGAGAGACAGAGACGAGAGAGACGGAAATAAAATATTAGTTTTTTTTTTACAATACTACTACAGTGCAATTCTACTTGTAGAATTGCACTGTAGCAGTATTGCAAAAATTTTTGCAATACTTGCCTTTGCAATTCTCTGATGCAGAGGGATTTGGGGCTGCAAATGCCAAATTCTCCTTACATTTGGCATTTGCATTCCCCACTACTAATGCTCTTATAGTATTATCCTTAAATCCAAGACATGGATTTCTGCATCTTTTCGTTCCTTCCCCCAAATCCAAGACATGGATTTATGCCTATTATAGTATTATCCTTAAATTAACTCTAGCCCAGTCATAATTAGCAAATAACACTTTCACTCACATTTTATTAGGTCTAATAATCATTAGCTTACCATAGCAAGAAGAGCATTATTCACATATTTGTTTCAATTGTTTGAAGCCTAGACCGCCATGTTTTGGATAGACCGCGTAATGCTTGCCAATTTTTCAATGTCATGTATATACCGTTGTCCAACTTATTTGCAAACTTTCTTAGGAGCTCCAAAGATAGACATTGACAATAATGGTAGAGCTTGAGCTACATATCTAGTTAGAGTGGCTTTTCCTGCCCGTGACAAGCATTTTATGTTCTAGGTACTAAGTCTTGCTTCAAGTTTTTCTTTTAAGAAAGTGAAGTCATATGATTTTCGTGTAAGAGTATTTTGGGTGAATCTATGTACCTTGTTTGTCTTTGATGAGTGTGTATATATAGCTTCATAGTTTCTAGCCGTTGGGGCCTTAATTGTGGCTTTAGTGCTCTTTCCGTAACGCCTCAAGGCTTATTAATGCGAGTTTGGATGAGCCTTCAACGGTCTGCCAACTAATTGGTAACTGTCCGAGGCATTGATTCTTTTTATTAATGACTTGCTTGCCTTCGTCCGTGTCGTGCCAAGGTGGACGAGTATATTTGATGAGGTCGTCCAAGAAAAGAGAGATCGTCAGTCCTATCAAGTCGCATAACAAAAGATCGAAATTGGGAAGTGTATTGTATTGCAGTATATTTCGGTTGACAATTTTCCCAATTTAAGAAAAAGAGGAAGGCCTTAGGCCCGAACCATCTATCCTCTCTACCTCAAAGACATGGATTGACAGATTCGAGAGAGGTCCCAAGGCAATTACAAAATAGGGCCCATAATGTAAGAGAATGGGCTAGTCTATTTACAAACATAATACACATAATTTTTTTAAATTAATCTTCTAATGTTTTGACCATGTGATTACTCAATCAAGAATCACATCTAAATTGACATTTTAAGGACAAAATTGAGTAGAGAGAAGAGGAATAGATATCCCTACCCTTACCCTCTATCTACTCCCTCTCCCTCCAAACATAGTGGAAAGATGTTACAATGTCAAGAACTATCCTAGCCATAGATCTTCTAATGTTTGCTAATGGCTTCATGTTGTCCTGTGGTTTTATGAGGAGATTGAGTGTGTAGCTAATTGTACGAATAAGTATTGTTCCTAGTAGGGACAAGAAATGAATCGATCTAAGTTGAGTATTTTTGCATCGAAGAATGCAAGGCTTTTATGTGCTAAATGGAGTTGTAGGAAAATGTCCTTGGAATCAATAAACTTTTGTTACTTCTTGTTTCTCAATCTTTGATATTTTGAACCTTCTTATTTCTCTCAAAAAGCTTTTATACGCTAACTTTGGCATCATAGACGTTGTGGCAGGCACCACACCAATGACCACCTTAAAAGAGCCTTTGTTCTGTGTTTGCAGGAATAGTGACGAGGATTCAACTTCATCCGGATGAACCTACAGGATTGACGATTTTATGCATCATCACGACTTTCAGCGGTAAAATTTGGCCCTAAATGCCACATCAATCCTCTAATTATATTTCATTGCTTCAGCACATATCTCAAACCCAACGACCAACTAAGGCTTTATATGAAAAGCTTTGTTGTAAAGGGATATATAACATATTTTTTTCCCAATAAAAGATATATATAACTATTCAATAGCAAAAAGTGGATTATCACTTGAAATATATATTAGATACTTATTCTTACGTTGTGTTTGGAATAGCCTATATTGGGCAGTTTATTTTACTATTTAGCTTATTTTTGCTATTATTCATGGGCCTCATTACACTTTTTAGTACTATTTATGAGTCACACAGTACTATTTTAGCTAACTTTTAGTTTTATTTACAGTAATTTAGTTTTTTTTATTCATTTTTCCATCCTAATAAAAGTAAAACACCCCTAATTTTAAAAAAATAAA
The DNA here is from genome assembly GCA_033629205.1 of Lithocarpus polystachyus. Taxonomy (NCBI): domain Eukaryota; kingdom Viridiplantae; phylum Streptophyta; class Magnoliopsida; order Fagales; family Fagaceae; genus Lithocarpus; species Lithocarpus polystachyus. The sequence continues at coordinate 29,658,278 of CM066162.1, forward strand.
ATAAAAAACTAAGAGAACTCCCTTCTTTCCCCTTACTTTTATCTTATTTTTCCTACCCAAAATTTTTTCTATATCACTACACTTCCAAATACACGTTTAAAAAAGAAATTAGAATTACTATTTATATCTAAAGTTTACATTTTTATTTGTTTGAAAATAAAATTTTATATTTTCAAATTATAATAGATGCAAATCATTAACTTTTACTCAAAAAAATAGAAGAGTCTCTGAGCATACACAACACGTGTGCTTACATCTTACTAGCCTCTAAGCACATGCATTGTGCGTGTTCAAATGCTCTTCATTTTTTTTTTTTTTTGGTAAAAGTTAATAATTTGCATCTATTATAATTTAGAAATATATTTTCTTTTTGAAGAAAATAAAAATGATAAACTTTAGAGATAAACAGTAATTGTAATTTGTTTTTTGAATGTTTGTTTGAAAGTGGTATAGTAATATAGAGAAAATTTTGGATAGGAAAAATAAACGTGAGGGGAAATAAGGCTAAATTTTAGGAGTTTTCTTAGTTTTTTTTTTTTTTTTTTTTTTTAAATTGGGGGTGTTTTACTACTTTATTTGGATGAAAAAAAAAATTCTAAATCTTAGGGAATAAAAAGATGAACGTCAAGCTAAAAAAATCCTAAATTTTAAGAGTTTTCTTTTTGAATTCAAAATGAAATTTGTTGTTTGACATTTATGGCCATATTTTTAAGAGAAGCTACCCTTCATTAATGAGGGTATTTTTGAATCGCATAAAAACCCAGTTCAAAAAGTGGAATCCTCTTATAGATAGTATAGATAACATCGATAACAATGGTTGTGTTATTATGTAAATGTTGCGGGCAATGATGACAATGGTGGTAGCAGCATTTGGTGTTAGTAGTGACTAGTGATAGTAGTGGTGGCAGTAAAAATGATTATAATGACTATTGAATGGTGGACAATACTTAGGTAGTCCCAGAACATTGCTCCTAGATCACACAAAGTGGGTGAGCTCCATCTTGGGATCCACCCACTTTGTGAGAGCCGAGAGTAGTATTCCGATACTACCTAAGTTTTTTTCTTTGAATGGTGGTGGTGATGATAACGACAATAATAATGACAAAAATGATGATAGTACAAAGAATAGTGGTGGATTGAATTTAAATTTAGGTATAGGTGCTTGAAAATTCTAACTCCAAAAATCCCCAAAAATTTTAATATGACATTTTTCTTAACATAAACAAAAGAAATCCCACCTAGATCAAAATCGTTCATCCAAATACATTATTGGGGTTACTAGAATACTATAGCTCTATACCTAAGGAACTATATTCAAATTTTGGGTGTTGGAGAATTGATTATTAATCTATTATTCCATCCTCTGGTTGAAATTTGAAAAGCAGACTCTTTATTGTCAAGTAAAAAATTGAGTAAAAAGTAACCAGCTATCTATGCGTGTTTTTGGTGTCGTGGTCACTTTACAAGTACAAGTATTTTATATAGTATGAGAGATAAGGACCGAGGTCACTCTACAAGTACAAATATTTTGTATAGTATGAGAGATAAAGGCCGAAGTTCAACTTTTCAGGAGGGAATTTCACATACATATATACATAAATTATACTAGATACTGTACTAGAATTTTTATATTGTAAAATAAAAAAAAAATAAAAAAAGTAGCGGAGCTGACAGTGACAGGAACTTAATTTTTTAGCTGGCGTTTGGTTGGGGGCAGAATGGTCAATCTAATCAGTAGAGAAAACTATCCAAAAAGCAACTTACAAGTAAGATAAAAGAGGATTAGAAAGTAACACCAGTGACCAGACTAAGTCACAAAAAAAATAAAGATATACAAAATTCCCTATATAACCCAAGAGAGATTCTACTGTTATCGGAGTCCCTTTCTCTTCAATAGCAATAATGGCTGCCTCTGTTACCAGCAACAGCAGGCTGTCAAAGGCCATGGAGAGAACCGGCCAATGGTATTCAATCTCTCTATAAATAGATAAACAAAGATTATTATGTTCTGATCTCTCTCTCTCTCTCAATTACTAACCAAAACAAGCAAATGTTCGCAGGGTTTTCTCTCAAGAAATTCCTACAGATGTTGTAGTTGAAGTTGGTGAAGCAAAATTTTCTCTTCATAAGGTCTAAAAACCCTTCTCTCTCTCTCTCTCTCTCTTTTCTGATAGAGAATTATTGATTTGAAGTTGTTAATTGTGTACGTGGTTGTGGCAGTGTATGCTGGTGGCTAAGAGCAACTACATAGGAAAACTGATAATGGAATCAAAAGAACCTGAATTAACGAGGATCAATCTCTCTGAAATTCCCGGAGGCCCTGAGATCTTTGAGAAAGCAGCCAAGTTCTGTTACAGTGTCAACTTCGAAATCACTGTCCACAACGTTGCAGCTCTTCGTTGCGCTGCAGAGTACCTACAAATGAACGATAAATACTGCGACAACGACCTCGCTGGCCGCACCGAAGATTTCCTCTCGCAGGTCGCCTTTGCGAGCCTCTCCGGCGCCATTGTTGTCTTCAAATCTTGCGAGGATCTTCTCCCCTTAGCCGAAAACCTCAAAATTGTCCAAAGATGCATCGACTTTATCAGTGCTAAGGTATAAAACTAATCGATCCGTAACACTTTTTATTTATTTATTTATTAACGAGATTATCCAGAACTCTTAGAGCACCTAAGTATATGTATTTTTGTTAAATTAGGCGTGTAATGAGGCGAACTTTCCTAGTCGATCACCGCCGAATTGGTGGACAGAGGAGCTATCAATCTTAGGCATCGAGTTCTTCGGAAACATCATCATCGCAATGAAACAACGTGGAGCGAAATCCTTAACTCTAGCGAGCGCTCTGATAACATACACACAGAGATCACTACGAGATCTAGTACGAGACCACTCTGGAAATGGAACCTCGGATCCAAGCAACCCTGAGCTCAGAATCCAACAACGTGAGCTTCTGAACTCAATAGTATCTCTCTTACCCTCCGAAAAAGCGGCTTTCCCTATCCACTTCCTCTGCTGCCTCCTCCGATCTGCGATTTTCCTCAAAGCTTCGAGCAGTTGCAAGAGCGAGCTCGAGAAGCGGATCTCAGCGATTCTGGAACATGTGACCGTCGATGACCTTCTGGTTTTGTCGTTTACCTCCGACGGAGAGAGACTGTTTGACTTAGATAGCGTTAGGAAAATAGTCTCTGGTTTTGTAGAGAAAGAGAAAACTATGGCAGTGTTTAGCGTCGGTGATTTCAGAGAAACCTGTTCGAGTTCGATGCACAGAGTGGCTAAGACCGTCGACACATATCTAGGCGAAATCGCAACCTACGGTGAACTCAGTATCTCCAAGTTCAACGGCATCGCTAATCTCGTACCCAAAGGAGCTAGAAAAGTCGACGATGATCTTTATCGTGCGGTCGATATTTATCTAAAGGTGATCACAATTAATTTATTTAAGTCAATTTAAACCTATCAAATTAGTGGTTGAAATTATTATTTTTTTGTTCATTTGGTCAAAATGAGTCAAACTTTGTTACCAAAGAAGCGATTTAAGGTTTTTATACTCTTCAAATTTTTCTAATTTTTTTTATTTAGTTTTATATTATTTACATTATTTTTTTTAAGACTAATAAATTTTTTAATGTCACATGGCTTATATTTGGATTCAATTTTAAAAAAATTAAATAATTTAAATAGAAGAAAATATTTTCCTATTTTTTTTAATGACATATTTCGTGAATATTTTTAGTAAAGTATTTAATTAAGAGAAAGAATGATTAAGCAATGTTATTTGATAATAAATTTGGACCAAGGATCATATTTATATTGTTCATCAAAAAGGATCATATTAATATTATTAACTCATTTTTACAAAATAAACTAAATCATCAAAAAAATTAAATTTAAGGATTAATTTGACAATTTAAGTGACTATTTTTTTTTAGAATGAAACCAATAAGTATTATTAAGAAACAGATGCCAAATTAGCTTGTTAAACAATTGAATCTTGCTGTGAGACATCTTCCATCTATGTAGGAGAAATTGTGAGACGAGGACGAATTTCATGTCTAGCAAAATTGCAAGTTACAAAATACCCATTTATACAAATATGAGGAAAACTAATATTATGAAAGTACTCTGCAAATCTGCTAAAATTCTTAACATCCCGAATCACGGGGGGGAAAGAGGCTACCGTGGGAAAGGACTCCTTTAGCGCAATTATATTTTACAAACTTCCAAAACGACATTGTTATCTTTGTCGGTGCTTGGGTCTAGTCGACACTCCATTTATCTAAATTGATGGCCTAACTTTTGCAGGCGCATCCAAACCTGGACGAGATAGAGAGAGAGAAAGTGTGCAGCGTGATGGACCCGCTGAAGCTATCCTACGAAGCCAGAGTCCACGCCTCGCAGAACAAGCGGTTGCCTGTGCAGACTGTTCTCCATGCATTATACTACGATCAGCTGAAGCTCAGGAGTGGCGTGGAGGAAAGTAATAACAGGACGCCAGATAATGCGGTAACAACGAGGAACCAATTGCAGGCTGACGTTTCACTGATCAAAGAGAACGAGGCCTTGCGTACAGAGCTGTTGAAGATGAAGACGTACATTTCGGACATGCAGGTGAACAAGAACAATAATAATGTTCTAGTTCAAGGGACATCATCATCTACATCTGCTACCAAGGTTAATGGGTCCAGTACCAAAAGAACGTTCTTCTCCACGGTTTCTAAGAAGCTGGGAAAGTTGAATCCATTCAAGAGTGGGTCTAAGGACACGTCTAATATAGAAGATGCGGTGGATATTACCAAGCCTAGGAGGAGAAGATTCTCCATCTCTTAGTTGCATCGTTTTACTTGTAGATGCTCCCTCTGTACTTAGGGGTTGGGGGAGGATCTGCTAAACTAGTGTAGTATGGTTTCCTTTCTTCCCCTGAACTTTTTGTTTTTGATTATTTGCACTTTTTTTTTTCTTTTTAATTTTTATTCGTGGCTTGATGTATTTGTGTGGTTAAATAATGCAAACAATTGAATTGGTTTGATATGCTTTCAATTTCCATGTTGAGCTGAAAATGCATCATCTCAACGTGAGTGGACACTTTAGTTAGTTCAACTCCTAACTAAACTAATAATTAATAATAAGAATAGCATCAAACACTGCCTATGCATCTTCTAAAATCTCGATGATAACATAAAGAACCTCTTTTTCCTAGCCACTTCCAATGTCATTCGCACTGCATGTGAAGAGCTTTCATTAACGGGGGGCAGTCCCACCCTTGCTGTAGTGGCTTTTGAATCTTCGTCTCTGATTTCTTCATTATTTGATAATACTCTGATAAAGCTACTTGAACTCCTGTGAAGAATCAAACCTGGGCCAATTTGTACATTATTAAATACCATGTCATTTTTAACTTTCACAGCACATCAAACTGTACTACAGCTGCCATTATGGTAAACAACTAGTTTGGTACAAAAAAATCGTGGTGATTGGTACGGGGTAATATTTTAGGATTCCCGAAAATGTTTAAAGATTCATACGTTTAGTTGCAAATCATACAAGGAAATCAGATGCCGAAGGTATCTAGATTCCCACTTAACCCCCTTCTTTTAGGAATGTGGATTTCCTTTTAAATAAATAGGTATTTAGATTCTCAAGCTTAAAAAAATAACATTTGTTATAAACTGACAATTTTACAATTTTTCACTTATTATTTAACCAATGAAGATAAAACATACTTATAAAAAAATTAGAGATAAAACATAAAACAAATTATCAATATATATTCCTTTATTTTTATCTCTTCTTGCTACAACGATATAAATGTTAAAATAAAATGCAATATTTATATCTCCTATTTGGGATTGGTTATTTGCCAAAATAAAATAAAATATTTATACTTATTAACAAAACATGATGTTGTGATTTTCATAAAAAAATAAGAATTTAAATAGTTATTTTTATATTCTACATGTCATTTTGAGATGTTAGACTATAGTTTTAATGAATTTATCTTAATTTATAGTTTATATTTTATTTGTTATTATTTATTTAGAGGAATATTAAAAAAATGATATTTTGTTTATAAATTTAAGGATAGTATGGAAAAAAATAAATAATTCCTTTAAGATTCCTATGAATAACTAAACATGAGAATAGTTGCATCCAAGGCATCCAAATTGCAAGATATCACATTCCAAGAAATTTGGATGCTGGGGATAATGTGGATTCCCCCGTACTAAACGCTACCTAATTATATCATCACAAGTCGATCTAAATTTAGATGTAATAATTCTCTATCTAAATCCTCTTGAATTTGGTCTCATTTAAGCTCCCACATTTAGAAGTATTCACGGTGTAGTTTGGGGCTATATTTAGCACCGCACCGTATTTTAATAAATTGGTGTTGATGGCCATTTTTTTGATAAAGGGCCCAACAGCAGAAGAAGCCCAACAATAGAGAATGCGAGGAACGAAAAACAGTAAAAGGAATAAGGAAACAAGCTCAGTAGGCTAAAATGACAGGATTGATGGCTGGTAGGCTCACAAGAATAAAAAGAGATAAGGAAGAAGTAAATGGGCTGAGAAAGCTCAATGAATAAAGTAGTAAGGTGAATGAAGTAGTAAGGCCATGAGAATAATAAGTGGTAAAGAGGAAGTAAATGGGCTAGGGAAGCCCAGGAAATGAATTAGTAAACTTTATGGGTTGGCTTGAAGGACAATAAACTCAAAAAGTAATAAGAGGTAGAGATGTAGTAATTGGGCTAAGGAAGCTCAAAAAATTTAGCAAAAAGCCCATGGGATTAAAAGATGTAAAGAAGAAGTAAATGGGCCAAGGAAACCCAAAGAATGAGGTAATGAAATGGGCTAGCACAGTAGGAATGTTGGCCAACAAAGCCCAAAAGAGGTAAAAATGTGAAAAGTGGACCAAGGAAGCCCTGAGTAAAAGATCAATGAAGAAGTGGGCTGACACGGCAAGAGTATCAGTCCATAAGCCTACGGTGTAATAGGAAATGAAAGAGAGAGGTAGAGCTATAGCAAGCATGATGAAGTGATATGGCAAGATCAATCGTTAAATGGCCCACAGACACAGAAAAGGAAACACGGGCTCGGCAGGAAGATGCCGACTTTTTGCCCAAGCAACGCCTAGTCCAAAAAAGGATGAAAGGCAGAGAATATGAGCCCAAAAGCCCACACATTCTTCACGCCACAAAAGATAAACGCCAACCAACATGTACAGCTGAATCAAACCAACACTAAGGCAGCAAAAATGGTGTGAAGGCCAAAAAGAAACAAATTCAGATGGACTGAAGCATTCACAAAAGGCTAGGACACCACCTACTTGTACTTAGCCAATACATGGGAGGTGGGCCATGGATTACGGCTTTTAAAGGGTGTGGTTTGGCGGCAGGGAGAAAAAAAAGGGTCTATTCTGGGGTTCCCACTCTAGCTTCTTTGGGAAAGATGTCCTATTGGGATGGTATCTCACCCAAAAGAGCTAAGTATGGGCTAGGATCACTTGATGCATGCCATTGAGGGGGGTAATGAAGAGACTTAATTCTTATTCAGATGAAGGAAGTGAAAAACAGAGAGAGATGATAAACAAGAAAAGCAATTTTGTCTGGGAATGGAGAGTGGTGCAACCAACACATTCAGAGCAATGGTAGTGGCTGAGCAGCCAATAGGCTAATGGGTAATCTTGGAAGGACACCCATAAGGAGCCAAAAGCAGTTAAGGGGTAAAAATGGTAAATCCTACCATGGCAGATAATATAAAAAGGGGTAGCTTTGAACAGTAAGGCAGAAGAAGAAAGGGGAGGAGGAGGAAAAAAAGGAAGAAAACGGAGAAAACGAAAGGAAGGAAAGGTAGAAAGAAAGAGGAGAAAGAATAGAGAAAAAGAAAGAATATACAAAAAACCAGAAAGATATAAGTGGTAGAAATAGAGGCATGTATCAATAGACCACCTTTTTATCTCTCTCTTGACAGACCCACTCTCTGAGGGATTGAGAATTGAAGCTCAAACCATTTAGGTTATTTTTCCAAAATGCGTAACTTCTATGGTAGAAGCCTTTCCAGAGGTTACTCATGTTGGAAATCAGCTATTTTTTTGGATTCGCTTCTGCTGAAAAGCTAAGCCTACTTTTCTAGTAGACAAGTTTTCTTTTTTGCTATTTGTGCTTATTGGGTGACAAGTTTATTGTTTAATTACTAAGTTGTTTGTCATAGTGTTATTTCCACTTGTTATATTATTCTGCCATAACTTTATTAGCAACTTTTCTTATTGGCGTTAGTCTTATTCATTCTATTTAGTATTCTAGTTATTCTGTCGTACAATATTCCTAGTATAACATTTGTAACAGTTATTCCTGTCATGCCCGTACTAAATGCCCAGCCCGCAGTGCTCTTGCCAAAATGCGTCTATATTGGGATAGCCCAACTTGTGTACAAGCTGGCTTAAAGTGTAATCCCATTTAGGCTAGTCCTAGCTCTCTTACCTTAGATCTACGGGTCATAGTGTAGCAGGAGGGATTAAAGCCCAACAACATAAAAAGGCTCACCATAATTGGTTACCGTGCGGTGTGATGTGATACAATTTTTTTTTAAAGAGTTTCAACCTATGGTGTCCGCTCTTGATGATAGTTCTTTATCATCAAATCATGACACCAATCAGTTTTTGGTGTAGTTAGGGATTGACCCCCCAGATCTCTTATTTAACCATTAGAGACTTTACCAGTTGAACTAACTGGAACCCATTAATGTGATGCAATTTTGTCAGTTTTCATGTATATATTAAATATATTACAAATATAGACTAAATATTTTTAATATATGCTAAATCTATTAAATATATATTTAGTATATATATTACATATAAAATAAAAATTATATATTAATAGGTGCGGTGCAATTTTAATATATAATTGTAGGGCAGCGTTTTGATTCCTGAGGCCAAAAGGTAGAAAGATTCAGGCCCAAAGAACCCAAAACAATGAATTTGTAGAGAGTGAGCCTAAAAACTAGGCTTCAATGGATCAAGCAACGCACATAGTAGATTAAAGATTGTAAAGAAGTAAAGATAGACAAGCTCTATGAAAAGAAATCCTTCCTCAGCGGAGTCCGAGGAGAGTGGTTCTTAAATATATTTCTTTTAGACTTGGTTACAATTTCGGTTCTTGTTGCTACCCCCTTTTCTCTATGAATTTCCCCCCTTTATGCTGGAGGATCTCTTACATTATATAGCCTCTTTCAACTAATCTTGGCCTTCCATTTGTTGATTATGCATGCCACTACTCAAGTGGTTGTCCCATCAAACGCCCTCCCCAGTCTTCTGTGAGTTACAGCAATCAAGACAGCACTGTTCAGGGGCTTTCTTCACATAAATGCGGCCAAAGGGTTTGGTGAGGTGCAATAAATGTGGTGGCAATTACCATCCTTCCAATCATGCCAGGGCTTATATCCCCCCCCCCCCCCCCCCCTCTAAAGCTCTTCCTCTATAGTGTGGTCATCCTCTAGTAATGTGCCATCAAGGTGGTCATGGCTTGCCTCTTTGGCTTTACCGTCTGAGAGTATGGGCTCTTCGGCACTGTATTGGGCTCCTCGGTCTTGGGTATGACATGTGACACTATTAACTTGTTAAATTTCTATACCCTACAATAATATATACTTAATTAGTCGAAAATGCATAGTTCATATAATATATATTATATGGGTGTGGTGCAGTAGGATTTTTTGTGGTTTTTTTAACATTGAATCGCAAAGTTACTTTATTTTGCGAGCAGTTTTGGTTAGTTTAGGTGCAATCCGAGTGGTTTCGTGAACAGTCCTACTCACACTAAACCAAATCAAACCATCATGGCCATGGGACATATAAAAAAAATGTCTCGATTTCCATCCAACACATACCACAACCTCCATCTTCTAATTTAATCTGTTGTAGACTTGCAATTATACTTGTCAGAGGAAACACACTAGAAGCAATTCACCGTAAAAGCATTTTCAAACTCTTATCTAGTTTTCTTCTCAAGAAAAAAATAAGAAAACTTCTCCATGTAGTTTACATTTCCATAATCTGCTCCACAATTTCTTATCGCCCTTACATTTTATTCTCTGATGTTCTACTTTATACGTCGATTACACTATGAATCAACCTAATATGGCTTTAGGATCCAAGGTATAAGAATTTTTGAGATAGACCTTACTAGCTACTACAATTGGTTGTTCTTCAAACTCTAAGATTTAGGCCTTGGTTTAGAACACTACATCCATGGGACCCAAGGATCTTGCCACTTATCAATGTACTGGTCATTTCTTAGAATTGTTGTCACAACTTGTGAAAGTGATCTGTGAATAAAATTTGGTGGGTCTATGTGAAAAGTGAAAGTGATTGTATACCACAAACCTTTTACCATTTTAATAGATTGTGATAAATGTTGTGTTAGCAGAACTGTTACAAATAACATATTGCTTTCTCTTTTTGCATCTTTTCATTCCTCCAAATCCAAGACATGGATTTATGCCTATTATAGTATTATTTTTAAATTAACTCTAGCCCAATCATAATTAGCAGATAACACTTTCACACACATTTTATTAGGTCTAATAATCATTAGCTTACCTTAGCAAGAAGAGCATCATTCACATATTTTTTTCAAGTGTTTGAAGCCTAGACCGCCATGTTTTGGATAGACCGCGTAATGCTTGCCAATTTTTCAATGTCATGTATATACCGTTGTCCAACTTATTTGCAAACTTTCTTAGGAGCTCCAAAGATAGACATTGACAACAAAGGTAGAGCTTGAGCTACATATCTAGTTAGAGTGGCTTTCCCTGCCCGTGACAAGCATTTTATGTTCTAGGCACTAAGTCTTGCTTCAAGTTTTTCTTTTAAGAAAGTGAAGTCATATGATTTTCACCTAGTGAGAAATAACAAGTAACAAAAGTTTTTGATTCCAATGACATTTTCCTACAACTCCATTTAGCACATATAAGCCTTGCATTCTTCGATGCAAAAATACTCAACTTATATTGATTCACTTCTTGTCCCTACTAGGAACAATACTTATTCGTACAATTAGCTACACACTCAATCTCCTCATATAACCACAGGACAACATGAAGCCATTAGCAAGCATTAGGTGATCTATGGCTAGGATAGTTCTTGACACTGTAACATCTTTTCACTATGTTTGGAGGGAGAGGAAGTAGATAGCGGGTAAGGGTAGGGATATCTATTCCCCTTCTCTCTACTCAATTTTGTCCTTAAAATGTCAATTTAGATGTGATTCTTGATAAAGTAATCACATGGTCAAAATTTTAGAAGATTAATTTTAAAAAAATTATGTGTATTATGTTTGCAAATAGACTAGCCCATTCTTTTACATTAGAGCATCCATAGTAGACGTGCCAAATGTGCTAAATGCCAAATATTTGATACATTTGACACACCAAACACAAAAATAAAGCTTTATTAGATGTTGCAAATGCCAAAAATTATGCCACATACTACAGTACCGTCACATATTTGGGACGGTACGGAACAAAATGGCATAATTTTTTTTATCACTTTTTTATTCTCTTTTCCCTCTCTTCTCTCTTCACTTTTTCTTTTCTCTTCTCTCTCACTAGTTCTCTTCTCTCTCACCTCTGTTCCTCTCACCAATTCCTCTTAATCTCTCTCACCATCTGAAGCCGCCGCCGATCTCGCCCAGCCGCCGTCACTATCGCGCAGCCACGGCTGATCTCACTCCAGCCGATCTCACCGATCTCGCCCAGCTGATCTCGGTCGATCTTACCCCGAGGCTGCCGTTGATCTCACCCTCTTCCCTCTCCTCTCTGTTTGCCTTTCACTCTGCCTCTTTCTGGTTGTGGTTTTTTTTTTTTTTTTTTTGGCTGCAATTTGGGTTGATCTGATATTGGTGTGGGCTGTTGGCTATGGGTGGTGACAATGGCTGTGGTGGTGGTAGGCTGTGGGCTGTGGACTATGGGCGGTGACAGTGGCAGTGGTGGTGGTGGTGGGCTGTGTGGGTGGTTGTTGCTGTTGTTGATATAAATGGAGAGGAGATAATATATTATTTTAATGTGTAGTAAATATTATTTTAATGTATAGAATTGAATGATAAAATATCTGATAAATGGGATGTTGTAAAATGATGTAGTAAAATAATAAAGTAGACTTTTGGTGTGACAAAATGATATATATTTTTTTTTTTGTAACATCTGCTACAAATACTCTCATGGACCCTATTTTGTAATTGCCTTGGGACCTCTCTCGAATTTGTCAGACCATGTTTTTGGGGTAGAGAGGATAGATGGTTCAGGCCTAAGGCCTTCCTCTTTTTCTTAAATTGGGAAAATTGTCAACCGAAATATACTACAATACAATACACTTCCCGATTTCAGTCTTTTGTTACGTGACCTTCAGCAGTAAAATTTGGCCCTAAATGCCACATCAATCCTCTAATAATATTTCATTGCTTCAGCACATCTCTCAAACCCAACGACCAAGGAAGGTTACTATATATGAAAAGCTTTGTTGTAAAGGGATATATAACTTTTTTTTTTCTCAATAAAAGATATATATATATATATATATATATAACTATTCAATAGAAAAACTATTACTTGTATCTTTTGGCAATAGCAAAAAGTGGATTATCACTTGAAATATATATTAAATACGTACTAACGTTGTGTTTGGGATAGCTTATATTGGACAGTTTTTTTTATTATTTAGCTTATTTTTACCAAGGTTTTCAAACCCGGACCGTTTATTGAACCGTAAAAGAGAGAGGTTCAAGGTTTTTGAGGTTGAACCGAGGTTGAACCGAGGTCGAACCGTGATGATGTCATAATTAATTTAATAATTAATTAAAGCCTAAATATAAATATTAAATTTATAAAACTAGCAAAATTGACTAACATATCTATATATGTGAGGAAAATTTAATGATTTTCAAGGATGTATTTAATAATTAAATAAGAAAGTTAATAAAATAAAATAATAACCATGAAAACATTAAAATTTATGATTAATTTTTGAAGTAAAGTTTAATATATTTGAAGGATTTTAATTATAATTTTTTTATATTCCTTATAAGAGATGGATAATTTAATTAATTAGAATATAATTGTGTTAAGTTGTTTTTATAAATAAAAAAAATTGCATTAAGTTTACTTCAAGTATTTTTTTTGTTATTATTGAGCACCAGCTTGCATGCTTGGCTGAGTGGTTAAGTTTTGGCAAAATTTCTGACCGGCCTGGGTTCAAATCCTGGCATCCGCATCTCCTCAATTTTTCTGATTTAGCTGTACTGTTTGAACCGGGGTTGGACCGCACGGTTCATGCCACCGGTTCTGCATGAACCGTGCGGTCCAACCCTGGTTCGGGCGGTTCACGGAATTTACTCAAATGGCCGGTTCTTGAGGCTGAAAAAATTAAAATTTGCTCCGGTTCCCGGTTTTCCCGGTCGGACCGCCCGGTCCGGTCCGGGTTTCAAAACAGTGATTTTTACTACTATTTATGGGTTTTATTGCCCTTTTTAGTAATATTTATGGGTCCTACTATATTATTTCAGCTAACTTTTAGTTTTATTTACAATACTTTCAACAAAAAATTAAAGTTTTCAGTTTCAGCTAAAAATACTGTAAATAAAAGTAAAAGTTAGTTAAAATAGTATTGTGGGACCCATAAATAGTACTAAAAAATGCTGTGGGACTATGAATAGTAGTAAAAATAAGTTAAATAGTAAAAAATAAGTTGGCTTTTTAAGTTATACCAAACGCAACCTAAATAAATTGTTCCTAAGGCTTCGTTTGGGAGGAGGGAATGGAATAAAAAGAATAATTTTAGAATATTCTTCCATTTCTTTATTTGGGAGTTTTAATGGAGGGAATAGAAAGTCTATTCTCTTATTTGGGAGTTTAAGTGGGAGGGAATGGAATGGGTAGAAGGGAACACTCATTCCTCTCTATTCCCTTAAAATCTCAAATTTTCATTCCCCCTCGAAATTGGGAGAAATGAAAGGGAATGAAATTAGATTTAATGATTTTTTTTACTAAAACTTTCAAAATATCCCTATATATTCAACTATTTATTTTAAAATAAGGGTCTAATAGTAATATTGTCATAAAATGATTCCATTCCATTCCATTTCCTCTATGTTGCTCTCAAACAAAATTACTTACATTTCATTCTTTTTCATTCATTTATTTTAAGGCTCCGCTTTGGAGTTTACAAGGGAATGGATTGGAATAGAATGATTATAAGGGAATGGAAATGAATAGAATAGAATAGAATGTATTTAAGTAAGAGAAAAGAATAGAAAAGAAAAGAATAGAATGTAATGAAATTAAGTAACCTTGATTGAATGTTTTAAAATAAATGAATGGAAAGGAATGAAAATGAATGGAATGTAAGTAATCTTGTTTGGGAGTAACATGGAGGGAATTGAATGAAATTATTTTATGACAATATTACTATTAAACCCCTATTTTAAAATAAAAGATTGAAGATATAGGGGTATTTTAGGAATTTTAATAAAAAAATCATTAATTCTAATTTCATTCTCTCCCTTCCATTCCTCCCAATTTCGGAGGGAATGAAAATTTGAGATTTTATAGCTTGTTTGGGAGTTAAAAAAAGGAGGGAGAGTAGAGTAGAGGGAGGGAGAGTAATTCAATTACCTTGTTTGGAAGTTTTTTAAGGAAGGAGGGGGAGAGATTTGGAGGGGTTTCAACTACCTCCAACCCCTCATTTTTAATTCTTCAAAATTGGAGAGATTTGGAGGGAGAGTAGAGTAGATAAGTTATTGGCCAAATGAATTTCCTAATTTACCCTTTCTAAATTAACAAAATTACTCTTTCTAAAGGACTAATTACCCCTTCCTCCCCCCTAATTTTAAAAACATCCAAACAATGTAGAGGGGAATCATTCCCCTTTACTCTCCTCCCCACTACTCTCCTTCCCTCTACCCTCCCCTACTCTCCCCCCTCTCTAAACTTCCAAACAAGCCATTAAGGAAATAGAGAGGATTGAGTGTTCCTTCCTACCAATTCCATTCTCTCCTACTTAAACTCCCAAACAAGGCCTCCATTAAAACTCTCAAACAAGGGAATGGAAGAATATTCTAAAATTATTCTTTTCATTCTTTTCCATTCTATTCCAATCTCTCTTTCCAAGCGAGGCCTAAAACATCCAATCAAAATTTCTTAATTTCATTCTATTACATTCTTTTCTATTTCTTTCTCTTACTTAAATATATTTTATTTTATTTTATTTCAATTTATTCCTTTCGAATTCTCAAATGGAGCCTAAATGAATCTTAATTTTGCCTATTTAAGAAGGAAGAAAAAGGAGGGATTTTCTTTTATTTTAATATATAAAAAATAAAATAAAACTAAAGCCGGCGAGTTAAGAAAATTAAAGAGCGGAGGTCTGAAACGTCACCGTATTGGCAAGTTAGCTAATAAATACTCCGAATTGTTTGCTTTATGATTTCTTGCCTCTTACTCTATTCTCTTCTCTTCTCTTCTCTCTCTCAAACTCCCAAACTCCCCTTCCAATAATGGCTGCTTCAGCCCTAGTAATGGACCCAAAGCCAACCCCAGAGCTACCGCCATCGGTTCCTTCCACAAGATCCGACCTGCAAAGCAACTTCGCCGACCAAACCTCCGACGAAGACGACCTTTACGGCCGACTCAAATCGCTACAGAGACAAATCGAATTCATCGACATACAGGAGGAGTACGTGAAGGACGAGCAGAAGAATCTGAAGCGAGAGTTGCTGCGAGCTCAGGAGGAGGTGAAGCGGATCCAATCGGTGCCGCTCGTGATTGGACAGTTCATGGAGATGGTGGATCAGAACAACGGCATCGTCGGGTCAACCACCGGGTCGAATTACTACGTTCGGATCCTTAGCACCATCAATCGCGAGCTGTTGAAGCCTTCGGCTTCGGTTGCTTTGCACCGTCACTCTAATGCCCTCGTCGATGTGTTGCCGCCCGAAGCCGATTCGAGTATCTCGCTCCTCAGCCAGTCTGAGAAGCCTGATGTTACCTATAATGTATGATACTTTTCCAATTGATTCTAAATTTTTGTGCTTTTTTGTGTTTTAGTTTTTTACTCTGCGCGATTTGGTTTTAGGGTTTGTTAATTTTCGACATTCAATAGAATTTAGGGTTTGTTAATTTGATGCTTCTAATAGGGACATTGAATGCATTGTAGTGTCGGTGTGGTGCTGCTAGGATTTAGGGTTTTGTTGAAGAAGCAATTTTTAAGTTATAGTTATGCTGGGATGCTACAGTTTTTACTACATAGGCCATAACATCCAATAGAATTAAGGGGTCAGTTTAATTTGATTTAAGGGTTTGTTGTTTTGGTGCTTCTAACAGGGACGTTGAATGTGTTATAGTGTGGGTATGGTCCTGCTAGGATTTAAGGTTTTGTTGAAGGAGAAATTTTCAAGTTATAATTTTTAAGTTTACGAGTGATGCGAAGGATACTACTGCACACGACTTATAAACTGACATGTCACCAATTACAAAAAAGTAGTTCAAATGTTCATTTATTATGTTGTTGAAGTGTTGCACCAATCATATTCTTTCCTGTCACATCAATTTGTAAGTTTTTTGTAGTGCAGTAAAATTTATAGTAGCCTTAGCATTTTTCTTTTGTTATTTTTTAGTTTGGTAACTAGCTGCGAAAGGACTGAGTGATATAATTTGGCAATCCAGCCATGTAATGTCCTTTAAGGAATTTGATATGCTTATATCAATCCTTGTATGAAGGAAGAGTTATTCCAAAGTAAAGATAAGTTAAAAATAGTAGCGTATATCACTACTATTTTTAACTTCAGCATGTGTCAAAACTTGAGAATAGAAGTCCATACAACAAAAATTGCCCTCATCCATCCTCCCTCCCCCAAAGCCAACAAAAAAAAAAAAAAAACTCTTTTAAGCATTATAATTTAAATTTAAAGGCTATTATGGCATTAGTTTGTTATTATGTAGTGTTGGGTAAGCTAATTTTGCAACTTGTTTCGCTTATTTAACTGGGTACAACTTTTTAAATCCCAAATTTGTATGTTGCCATCTTTTCTCTACATTACCATACCCTTATATATATGTTTGTTTTTATAAGAATTAACATTGGTATGCTTGTCCACTCCTAATTTAATATTTGTATCAGGATATTGGAGGGTGTGACATTCAGAAGCAGGAAATTCGTGAGGCTGTTGAGCTTCCCCTGACTCACCATGAGCTATACAAACAAATTGGTATAGATCCTCCTCGTGGTGTTTTGCTTTATGGTCCCCCCGGAACTGGCAAAACTATGCTTGCCAAGGCTGTTGCTAATCATACAACCGCTGCCTTCATTAGAGTTGTGGGCTCTGAATTTGTTCAGAAGTATCTTGGAGAGGTATGCGTTGACGTTGTTTGCTATACAAATTAGTTTGTGTGCCCTAATTTCGTAGACATATTTCACTGCATTAAATTTTGATGTTTCATTCACCATATATATCTTATCGTGTGAAGTAGCTTGCATGATCAAATATCTCACTTCATCATTTCTTGTAGCACATGTTTTGTAAATGTGCCGATATCTTTTTTTGGGCCTGTGTAATAGTATTTTCTAAATTTTAAGTTCCTGAATAGTGAATACTTTGGGAAAAGCAAGTGGTTTTAGTGATATAAAAGGTCCATCTGTTGAGTGTTTTCTTGTTGCAATTTCTTGGCCATTGAGTGATACTATTGTTACTTTTTTCTTCTCATTTTAGGGCCCACGTATGGTACGTGACGTATTTCGCCTTGCTAAAGAGAATGCACCTGCGATTATCTTCATCGATGAGGTTGATGCTATTGCTACAGCTAGGTTTGATGCTCAAACTGGAGCTGATAGAGAAGTTCAGCGTATTCTCATGGAACTCCTGAATCAGGTATGAAGATTGGTTGAATTGAGGCTTACATAAGTTCTGCCAGGAATTCGATGTGCATATCATGGACTTGGTTTGGAGACGACTTGCCTTTAGATGGGTTAAATTTATGCTAATGAGCTCTAGCTCAAATGGCTTGTCCTCCACCTATAATAATGGGATGGAGGTTGCCCCCACCTGGGGTGCCTTAGCAGTAAGGGAGAGTGCTTGGACTAACTGTAAACCCAAAAGCCTCTGGCCCATACCTTGAGGGTTCCTCATTATAAAATAATAATTTTAAAATAATAATAATAATAATGGGATGAAGGTTCGGGTCATTGTTTCAAGACCTAGTGCATGTATGAGTTACCAATAATAATAGTAAAAAAAAAAACTTAACATTATGTTCTCATACTTGCGTTTCCCAATCTTGTTTGCTTCTCCTATGTTTTAATTTTATGAATTTTTGGCCGTAGATGGATGGGTTTGATCAGACAGTGAATGTTAAGGTTATCATGGCAACTAATCGAGCAGATACGTTGGATCCTGCACTTCTTCGTCCTGGGAGGCTTGACCGAAAAATCGAGTTCCCTTTGCCTGATAGACGACAAAAGAGGCTTGTTTTTCAGGTAAGCCTTGTGCACATGCATTGGTGTAGTGTTTCTGAAGGCTATTACCATGCATAGTGCCTGCTTGTTATGACTTGGTTACCATCTTATTTAGGTATAGCATTTTAAATCCTCATTTTTTTTAGGTACATACAGTTTATTAAAATCTCACTTATTAGTATGGGCTCCATTTATAAAAATAATAAGCTATCCCAAATGATAATATGGTAATTCTTTGTTTTGTTTTCAATTTTAGATCTTTTTCATCCCAAAAATAAAAGGCACACAGACATTAAAAGACCCCAAAAAACCCACCCTAATCTTTAATAGCAATCTGGCAACACAATTATCATTTATCAATACCAATTCTCCTATTCGTTGTTATTGGTTTTGTTGATTTTCAGCATTCTAAGCTAGTTAAAAATGTTTGAGCCGCTTTATGTTGTTGCAGGTGTGCACTGCTAAAATGAACCTTGGTGATGAGGTGGACCTGGAGGACTATGTTTCTCGGCCAGACAAAATTAGTGCCGCTGAGGTTTGTTTGTTCTCCCTTTTTCTAATTTTGCCTCAAATGATAGTGTGAATGGCTTTTATATCACTTTATGAGAACCGATTGAATTTTTTTACAAAATGAAAAGGCGATTAGATTCCAAGTAGGATATATTTTTTTTAATGGATGATTAAGTTTCCTTTTAGGGAAAACCAGATCATATAAGTTGCTTATGCAAGCAAGACTCAAGAAAACCAAATGAAACTCTTGCAGGACACCCTGCTACAAAACGACCAACCAGCGAAACAGGATTTACAACTCACACATAAAACCACTAAGCCCACACATCTAGAGTACTACCACCACCAGATAAAAAAGCAAATCTGGATCTTAGATCAATAAAGGATATCAGGAAGCCTCCATATGCGGCACTAAGCCTTGTTCTGAGTGGTGTTTTTAATATTTCTCCACCAAAACATTTTTCCCAAACAGCAAACATGACTTCTTGGATCAACTTCTCTTCAGTGGACACTATTAATTTACCGATTGTCCTAAAAAGCTTATGCTATTAGAATATGGTAAATTTAATCATTTAACCACACAATTCTAACACTCTCCCTCACGTGTGGGCCGAAACTTCCTTTTAATAGATGAGGCCTAACACGTGAGAATTTAAATGGGAGGAAGAGTGGAGAAGACAAGGATCGAATTCAGGATCTAACGCTTTGATACCATATTAAATTACCGATTGTCCCAAAAGTTTAAGCTATTGGGATATAGTAAATTTAATCATTTAACCACACAATTCTAATAGACACCTTTCCTCCTTGAACTCTCTGATTCCTCTCAATCTATCTCTGATATGTAACACCTGACCCGGCAAGTTTGCATAGGATCTGTTGCAGACTTTCCTCTTTTTGCTTTCTTTATCGCCCAAGCCAATTCAAAGTTGTATCCCAATTGTTCTCTACAGCGGACATTTTCTCTGCAAGGCATCCTATACTCTTCAAGTAAAATGACACTCAAAATCTAAATGAATGCTTGGTATAATCTTGCCCCTACATGGGGAATATAGCAGATCACCCTGATAACCCCGAGCTGCAAGTATGTATCTGGCTGGTTAAATCTGCTTTGGATGGTAAACCAACGTACAAAAGCCTGATTAGTAATTGTTTTAGGAAACCACACTTCTCAGAAGATTTACTTGCTAAATCATGTATGATTCAGTAACGATAAATGTCCAGCAATGGACCATCTGTATGCCACTGGTCATGCCACAGGCATCCCCTATGTTAGCAAATAGAGAATCTTGCTGTAGTGGCATCAGTACTTTCCTTAAATGGAGTCTCTTCCTTCAACCCCAAGAGCTATCAGATGGACAGAGATCTCCCAAAAGGATTTTCCCTTCAGTAGATATGAGCGAACCGATATAAACCCTGATCTAGCATAAAGTCTCAATTTAAATCTCATCATAGCTGCCCTATTCTACTCTCCCGCTTTGCATAAACCTAATCCACCCACTTTTTAGGCTCAATGATCTCAATCCAAGTTATGTTAGTAGTTATAGCCATTCCATCAGCACCACAGCATAAGAGAGAATTAATTTACTGCCCCACAGCCTTGAGCACTTTCTTAGGGAGGATAAAAACATACCCTTGGGGGCATAGGTAGATGCTCAAAGAGTTCTGGGCACCCATGTTAGCCAAAAATCATAAAATCATAATAATAATAATAATAACTGCTCCAATAAACCTGCAAACTAAAAGGCACATATTTTATTAGCAACCCTTTCAGCAAAAGACAATTGCTTAACACACCAGGAGATGATTTTCCTAGTGATTTTCTCCGCCAATGATCTGCAATCACTCACAGAAAGTTTCCCCGACACCTCTTCAAAATCTAGGATGCTAAGGAAATGAGCTTTAGTATCAGGATTTAACCCCAATATTGCAGCCAGTCTAGAAAGATTTTTAAACTCCTCAAGGGCATTTTTCACAGCTTCAATTATGAAAATTCTGTGGGGTTGCTGTTTCCTGACACAACAATAACAAGTTGTCTTGTGATGTTTTTCCTAATGCGTGCTGGATGTTCACAGATTGCGGCGATTTGTCAAGAAGCAGGAATGCATGCAGTTCGCAAGAATAGGTATGTCATTCTGCCAAAGGATTTTGAGAAGGGATACAGAACGAACGTGAAGAAGCCAGATACAGACTTTGAATTTTACAAATGAGGACGAGAGATGGAAGCAAATTTGAGAGTTCCGTTGTTAAATGTTTATGAGCATGATGTGTCCCATCTGTGTGTTGCTTAATTGTTTGTACTTAATTGATGGCTTTCTAAAGGCATTTTAGAGCAGTCTGTGGGGGAGGAACCAGGGCTACTCAACAATTAGGCTATTTAGGCAATGATTTATGGCCACCAAATGAAAAAAAAAAGAAAAAAAAAAAGAAAGAAAGAGAGACTAAAATTGAAAATATTATATCTATTTATTTTATAGTATTGCAAAGTAATAATAAAGAAGTAAGGCCTCTCACCTAGTAAAGAAACAAAGAACTCTTCTACGGGCTAAAGACATTAATAGAATGTCTTGTCTATTTGTTTTATAGTGTAAATTTTTTAATTAAGGTATAATAATTTAATGAATAAAATTATTTAAAAAAATTATACTCTTTTTGAATCTTGTGCATTCTATTTATGGTAGTTTTGGATCATACGGTTCTACAAACATTTAGGGTATTTACATGAGTTTGTGTAATTTTTTTTTTTTTTTTTGGGTCTATTTTAGCTTAAGAACTTACTTTTTCTATTTTACATAACTAGTTTTTCAAAACACCAACATCAGTCAATTTATTTTAAAAAGATATTTCATTAAAATATTAATTCTTCATTAATTTTTTTTATGGTTATACTTTTTTTAATTTATACTTATATTTCAAATAAACTACCAAAATCGGTGGCTTGGCCAATGGAGTCACTTGTGTCGGAGGTCCGGTGGTCGAACTATTGAAATAGTGGTTTCGGTGACCGCCATTAGATTGGTGCCTCTGCCCATCGTACTGTCAGCATCGGTGGCCAGACCATCAAAATAGTGGCCTTGGCGATTGCTTATAGATCGGTGTCTTTGACCATCATACCGCTATCAATAAAATATTATGGTGTATAGTTTTAAGATATATATATATATATATATTATTTACAATTAGTATGGTGAATGATATAAATTTTAGTTTAAAAAAAGTACTTATTTGAATTAAAAAATTTAATATAGACTTTAATAAAATTCCAAATAAAATCATCAGCTTTGTTTGGAGGGAAAAAAAAAACCAATTATGATTCCTTTGTAATTAAATCATATTGTAAAGATATTTGCAAACTAGGAAAGCTTTAAGGAAGTTTCGTTTCTCGCTCACTTTTAACCCCCACCACATAATATCTGACCCTCTCTTTTCTTATTCTTTTTTCCTTTTTTATCTCACAAAATCACATCTCATCTCTGCCCTTTCTCTCCCATGGTCTTTCTCTCCCATGGTCTTTTTTCTTCATTTTTTTCTTTTTTTGGATCTTTTCCTTCGCCGTAGCTCTCAAGCACTTGAGTTTGGGTTGATGGGTTTTTTGTTGAAAGTTGGATTTTGAGTTCTAAGTTGTTGAGTTTTCTGTTGAAGGTTTGATTTTGGGTTTGGATTGATTTTTGGTTTGATTTTCTTTTGTTTTTGGTTGATTTTGTGATTGGAATATCATGGGTTGTGATGAGTTGTGATGGGTTGTGGTGGTGGTGATTGAGTGGTGGTTGGGCGGTGTTGGGTGGATTTGAAGCAAACTGGGACAGACATAGTTGGGTGGATTTGCAGCAACCTGGGATGGACATAGACAAAGAGGAGAGAGAAAGAGAGAAATTAATAAAATATTGTATACAAAGCTATAGTAACTGTGTATATTTACACGGTTATTGTAGCATCTTTGTATATTTGCAAAGCTTTATAAAGACTGATGTAAGTGTTTTTTGTGTTATATTGTGTAAATTTTGCATTTTTTGTATTTTGCAATAACTAATGCAATTGTTTAGGATTGTAAATTTTGTAGGATTGTATTGAAGTCCCAAATTTACCATATATCAAATGAAAATTTTATATTTAAACCCCCCCCCCCCCCCCCACATTTAAACCTTAAAAATACCTAATGTGGGGGCAAATGGCCAACAAGAGAAATGGGCCTGCGCTTTAGGCCCAAAACCCACGACGAGGATAGTGATCGGTCCGAGGATGGTCCCACTCAACCCATAACGCCCGAGATGGATTGTATAGAATACATATACAAATTGAGGAGTCCAAAGAATAACGCTGAGGTAGCAGGATGTGAACTAGCGAACGAGAGCTTGAAGGTCAATCCTTCTCGCTTCAGTCCTCATCTACATTCCACTTTGAAAGTGGAGCCAAACCCGCTTCTACCTCTCTCTCATTCCTTGGTAAATGGAGGACAGAGCCCCCATCACAACAGAATGCGCGCATGAAGCCGCCATCTGAAAGAAGGCCCCAACGTCACAGTTTGAGGTCCCTCTTCTAGTCATCATGGACTTTCTTTTCTCTAGGGTCCGTCTCTTGAAAAGCTGCTCCGAACCTATGATGGGCTCACCACACACAAAGAAAGGCTTATTGAAAAGGAGGACGTCCGAAGAGGAGCTGACGCTTTCCCTAATTTTTCCAAAAAGCCAAGTCACTCGCTTCGCGCCTTCATTGCTTAAGGCTAGTGAATCAATAAAGAAGAGTACTCGCTTTGCGCCTCAATCGCTTGCTTGTTGCCTTAAGGTATCATTAAAACGATATCAAAAGAAGGTTATGAGAGATAGATTACTCTTTAAGAAGACAGTATACCATCTCGGATACTCGAGATTGGAATGAACTTCGAAGCTCTTCCGGTCAGAGGAAACGTCCCAGAAGGTTCCGCTAGCCTAGATGGATGTAAGGGATACACACACCAGAAAATATCCAAAGAAATATCAAAAAGGAAGGTTGCCAACTCCCGCATTGAATGACTCTGCAGCTAATCCCCTGGCCGCATTTATGTGGAGAAGACACATGAACAGTGCAATCTTAGCCACCGCAACTCACAGAAGGTCAAAAAAGGGCATAGGATAGGACAGGCACTCAAGTGAAGATTCAGATAATCAACAAGTGTAGGATCAGAATGATTTGGAAGGGCATATATAATGTGAAGAAATTCCTCATAGGGAGAAAGAAAAAAATCTGTAATCTACACATAAGAAATAAGATATTCAAAAGTTAACCTCCTCGGACTTTGACCGAAGACTGTTTCCTGAATTTAAACTCTTCATTTCGTTCTCCTTAAGACCGGAACTCATCTTGTTGATCGTCTAAATCAATCTGGCCTAGCTTTCCTTTCCTACTCTCTAGAAATTCATTGTTTTTGGGCCCTTTGGATTGGTCCATATAATCTTGGGCCTGGAGAATTGAAGTCGTGTCCTTACACCTAATATTCAAAAACCTCAAAAGCTCAAACCTAACCTCTAATATAGCACTCTCAAGATTCTAGGCCAAAAGCCATTTCTTGATAGTTTAGTGAGCTCCCCCTAGGCTCACCATTATATCATTTTAATTTACTTATTTATGGGTTCTAGCTCAAAAGAACTTATGTACGTCTAGTTGGCCAAACGATCAGGTATGCCATGCCATGTATCATCTGCTCTTTCTATAGAGGAGAGATAAAGAAAAAGAAAAAATATAGTGATTGCACCTAAGACCTTGTTCGTTTCTATTTTATGTTATTTTTCTTGGTTTTTTTTTTTTAATGATTAAATGGTCACTTCACCTTCATATTCATTTTGCTTTTCAATTTCATATTGTAGTTAGCTATTTTTTATTAGCTAAATTATTTTGGATTTAGAACTTGGAAAAATTTTTCCATGTATTAATAAATACTTCGGTACTTAGTTGTTAATTAACCATTTATTGAACTTTTTGAATACTTTATATTAAAACTTAAATATATTTGTTATGTAAGTAAAGACATAGTGATATATAACATACAAATTACATCATATTGATGCAAATCTTTGTTCTTTTACGGATAAATTCATAATTTATGATATTATTCAACATACAATATTACTACCAATGTTTTTTTACTTTTTTGTTTTAAATATGAAAATAGGTAGTGACTAGTACTAAAAATCTAGGGTCGTCCATAGATTGGACGACTATATAGCATTAATTACACGACAATAAATGGCTTTGTAACCGACGATCTTCAACGGTTAGAAAAAGCAATCATGAGTTAATTAAGTCTCCATATAAGCTCAAACATACGTTACTCAAATAACTAGGAGAGCCATAATGAGGCTCCCAACGGTCAAACTCATAATAAGGCTCCCAATAGCTTTTTTAAGGCTATAAATAAGCCATCAAGTACCTAAAGAAATGTACGCACGCCAAAATACACAAATTTGCATTTTGGTTCTCTAAGAGATATTAAGAAACTTACTGATTTAGTCATCAGAGAACCATTGGCTAACGCCACTCCGGTGCTTTTCTCTCTTATATTTGCAAGGACCATCACCTCGTCCAGAGCCTAGACGAGGTCTATGACTGACGACCATTTTTGACATCATCAGGTAGGATGTTACACACTACGATCCCTACTACCTCTTACGATCTTAAAGAGGATCTCAATCTTAACAACCATGATTCTATTAATACGTTATATTATGTTTACAGTAGTTTAAGAGTAAAAATTTTCAATCTTTCAAAAATTTTTACTCTTTCTTTCTCTCACTATAAATTAGAATTAATAATTTTCTAGACAAATTCACTACTTAAATCTGTTGGTTCAATATCTAAAATCCAACATTGTTCAGAGAGATAGTGATAATATCAAACATAATATTTATCTTGATATATATTGTTTAGATTTATTTTTAGAATTAAAAGTTTTACAATATGTTTATAAATAGATAAAAATAGTCTAATTAATGTATTAAATTATATAAAAATGCTAGATTTATTAAATTAATGTATTAAATTATATAAAAATGTTTAGATTTATTTTTACTCTTCTTTTTTCTAATGCATGCAATTGCTTATAAAATATTAATTAATAATATTGTAAGGACTCAGTTTGAGTCCCTAGCCCAAGGGATGAATGGACTTAGGCCCAAAAAGCCCAATACAATGAATTTGTAGAAGGTGTTTTGGAAAACTGAGCTTTAGTGAATCAGACAACAATCAAAGTGTATCCAGATGACAAGAAAATGAAGATAGACTGGTTTAATCTAAAGAAAATCGTCATCGGCACAGTCCAAGGAGATTAGTTCTTATATATTTATCTCAAGTGTGATTACAAGCTCAACTATTAATTGCTATAGTGTTTTTCTCTTAATTTCTCAATCCCTTTTTCTCAGGATATCTCTTCTATTTTATACTACCTTCCCCTTTCATCCCCACCTTCTACGTGCAGATCTAATTATTGGTATTGATTCTTGTCCCATCAGCATCTTCCTGAAATCTTTGGATAATAGCTGTCAGGCTGAAAGTTACTGTTTATGTATCACTTCCTTAGAGAGTTAGCTGCAGAGCATTCAATGCGGTGGTAGCAGCCTTCCCAAGAGATATTTCATGGCTCCCCCTAGTCCTGTTCCAGAATGCTACTCTTGATGGCAGACTACATTCTCTGATCTCGGCCTTGCTCAGTCGAGGAAGGATTCCTCCTCGGACCACCTTTTTAGATGGTTTTAATCAGATTTCACTTCCTCACTTACTAACATCGATCCTTATGAAAGTGTTTACTCGTCCTCAGACTGATTAACGTCCTTGGATTGGGCCCCTAACCTAATATGCACATAGATATGGGCTCCTGGGCTTATCACCCGTATAAATACATTTTGCATTTGTGTTTGCAAAAAGAAATTGTCCAAAATTAAAATTGATAAAATCATATTTAAGATCGACTATGTTACAAGAAAGATTAAGTGAATTAGCAATATTATCAATGAGAATCTTAGCGGAACTAAAATTAAAAAAAAAAAAAAAAAAAGTAGTAGTAATCTTGCAACTTAAAAGGCAAGTAAAATAGATTTTTAAATGAAAAAAATATCAAAGCATAAATTTATTCAATTAATATTTAAAAATAAGAGAAGATCCAAAATGTGTTAAGTCAACCTTAGATCGGGCCCTATTATTGCGGACTGCAAATTTGAGTAGGGTTTGAAACGAATCCATTTGAAACTTAATTGAGGTACTTGACATAAACAACTCCATTTGTAATTTATAAGTTTTTGAAACTTTTTATTTTATATTTAAAATACTCTACACATATGAAAAATCTTCATAGTAATATGGCCATATTTTGCATGAAAGGTGTTGATGCCTATTTTTGCAAATTTGTACCCAAAGGCCCATAAGGAAGAAAGCCCAATAAGTTGTAAGACGCAAAAACCCATACGAAGGAAAGCCCAACTAAAGCAAGGCCCAAAGGCCCACCAAGAAGACCAAAGAGCAAGAGAGGTTCAAAGAAAGAAATGCAAGGGAAAGCGATCTACGGCAAAATACAAATCTACGGCAGGATATAGATCTGCCGCAGAATACAGTTCTTCAGTAGAATGACTTTGGCAGATCAAGGCAAATTGGGCCTAAAACCCTTTTGATCCAGTTAACATTATCTGGCCCACAAAGGCCCAAATCCTTTTGTTTAAAAGGATAGGTGTGAAAACTAATATGAAGAAGCACGGTGAAAAGAAACAAGTAACAGTAGGAAGTGTTAGCAGCATGAATCACGTGAAGGAAAGAAAAGCCAAACCAAAGGAAATGACAAACACAGCAGGAAACGCATGAAGGAACAAGACAAAAAAACGCAGCTGAACAAAACAAAACAAAACTAATTTGCTACGACAGAAACGACGTGGGAACAAAAGAAGACAAAAACAGAAGACAGTGGAGCAAGCACAGAAGGGCCGGAGTACCACCAACCTGTACCTAATCAATACAAGGGAGGTGGGCCCACGGTTAAGGGGATTCAGAGGGTGTGGTTTGGTAGTGGGGGAAAAAGGGGGTCTATATTTGGCTTCCTGCCATAACTTCTTTTGGGAATATACCTTGCTGGGATGGTATCTTACCCAAAAGAAGTAGTAGATGGTTAGGACCATCTAATGCATGCCATAGAGCTAGGTAGTGAGGTAGCCCAATTCTTATCCATTTGAATCTAGAGGTAGAAGTATACAACAAGAACAAGCAAAAGAGAATTTTGTTGTGAAATGAATAGTGGTGCAGCAAACATGTACAGAGCAATGGCAGTGGTCGGGGCAACCAATGGGTTGGTGGGTAGTCTTAAAGAGATGCCCACAACAAACCAAAAACAGTTGATGAAGTCCTAGAGGTAAAAGGGAGAAATCCCATTGAATTAACTCACTATAAAAGGAGGAAGTAGCCATGGATAGAAGGGGGAAGACCCGAGGGGAAGCACCGAAGGGAGGCACTTAGAAAGAGAGAGGCACCCAAGAAAAGAAAAGACCAAATAAGGAACAACCCACGGCAGGAGAGTAGTAAGAAACTAAGAGTAAAAGAACGGAGAGAAAGAAAAAAAGAAAGAAAATGGTAAAACGAAGAGAGAAAACACGGTAGGAATAAGAGCATGCATCAATAGACCATCTTTTCCCTCCCTCTTAGCAAAACCCATTCTTTGAAGTCTCCAAAAGTAATAGCTAGTAGTCATTTAGGTCTATTCTCCAAAACGCACAACTTTTATGGCGGAAGCCTATGACAAGGTTGTTCAAGTTGAGGTTTGGGTTCCTTCTTGGTTTAGTTATTCTATGGAAAGATTCAATACTTGATTTCGATTGCAAGTATATTTGATTTCTCTCATTATAACTCATATATGCTGTATTTAGTCATTTTGCCATAGCGCGTTTTTATCACATTTGCTGCATCAGTTATCTTGCTGTGGTATCTTTACTTGCTGTACTAGTTATTCTACTGTAGCACCCTTTTATTATATTTACCGTGTTAGTTATTATACTAGCTCAACCTTTTCTGCTGAAGTTTTTTTCTTTATTTGTTATTACGTGTTTTACTTTTGACACAAACTAATCATTATCCTGCCATAAGTATATATACGCATATATCTTGTTTCTCATGCTTCGCAGAATCTATTTTATAGTTGTATATGTGAATACGTATAAGTATATTTACGAATATGTGTATGTATATATTTGAGAACATACTAACCCATGCAAACTGACATTTGCATGATTGATATTTTCTTTGGGTTTTAGACTTGTTTATGTGTAAAAAGTAGAAAAGTATGTCTACAGTAAAAAATGAAGATTGCACAAGGCTTACTGCACGGCAGAAGGCTTTAATGCACAGCAGACAGCTTTATTGCATAGCAGAAGGCTTTAATACACGGCAAAAGGCTTTACTACGCAACAGAAGGCTTTACTGCACAGCAGACAATTTTACTACACAGCAGAGAGTTTTGCTGCACGACAGAAAAGTCAGACCTGTGGCAAAAACTGGAGAAAAGTTCCTTCTATGGCAAAAACAAAGGATAAGCCTAGCAGAAAGTTTTACTGCAAAGCGGACAGTTTTACTTCACAACAGAAAGTTTTGCTGCACGGCAGAAAAGTCAGACCTATGGTAGAAACTAGAGAAAAGTTCCTTCTGCGGTAGAAACAAAGGATAAGCCCACTTTACAGCGTCTTCTCTTGGACTTGGACTCAATGTTTGCGCACAAACTGGCAGCAGCAGAATGGTACTTTGGAGCCCATTCCGTGGAGCGCCAGGCCCAACTTCCTTCTTAGAAAAAGAGACGTAAAAAGAACCCCCGACAAAAGGCATATAATATGCCAATAACATGGTTAATATTCCATGATTTTGGGATAATCATTGTGGCATTAGTACAAAGAAATCAATTCAATTGAGGCTAGATTTGTTAAAAACACACAAATATCAAATTGATGACTTTGCAAATAATTGAGACTAAATTTGTTAAAAACACATAAATATCAAATTGATGGCTTTGCAAAAAACTGTTCTGCAACGACCACTATTGGGATATTGGAAGAAACTAATTTTTTCAGTACAAGAAAATAAATTATCATAAAATGAAACATTTTAGATTGTATCCTTAAACCACAAAATGTGTCAAACCAATTCTAAGAGAACATTTGAGAACCTTTGATGCCAATCAAATTGGACACGTGCCAGTTAATAGATGGGTTCTTATTTGACCAAAATTTATGTAATTTGATTTAACTGACCCATCTTGCTCTCTAAAGCATTACTTTCAAAATTCAAGGATTTAGGAAGGCGGAAGATTTGAAATTCATCCCCACTGGTTAATTCTAAATGAAATGGTGAAGCTTGCATTTAGCAACTAATGCCATTTTCATGGCTCTTATTGCTCCAGGTGAAGGAAGAAAGGACTATTATGATCTTCCATTGGGGTAAGAACACAATAAGAGGTGATTGAATTAGAATTAGCATTAGCAACTGAATTAGAATTGGACGCCATTGGAGCTGTTAGAGCTCGAGCTCTAATACCATAACAAAATTGTAATAGAATTGAAAGCAATTGAGAGAGTTTGGAAAATATCTGAAAACTGTATTCAATTAATTGTATAAAGTATACACTATCCATATCAGAGATAATGTATTTAATTAAAATTTTGAAAAAGATGTAGCTTACAACATATATAAGACTTTATGTATTTCATTTTTTTTTTTTTTTTGTGTCAATATATGAAGTTATCTTTTTATTAGATTTTGTATAATTTAAGTTTCTTAACGCCTATCTTGGAAAAAATTCTTAGAGCCACCTTTGATTGTGTAGGCAGAAAAACATATTATATGCGATGAAATGATTAATAGAAACTGGTAATAAAAAATATGGTTTTTAGATAATTAATTAATTGATCATATAATAAAATTAGATGATTAATAAAAAATTGAAAATCTTAATTATTTCTTAGAATAATTTGATCACGATTGAAAATCATGTCTATAACTCATAATTATCAGAAAACCAAGCAAACTTGGAAAAAACAAAAAGTGCGTGCCCTTTGATTGGCATTTTGTGTTCTTGACTCTATTTTTCAGTTTCTAACTTGGATTTTTGGTCATTCACTTTTATCCTATCAACTTAAGAGCATTATATGAGTTGGGATAAACTTGAAAGGCAAAGACTTAGGTATAGTATTTAGGTGTTGATTTTTAGGTTTTCCTTTTAAGATTCTGTCATATGGATTCATTTTCATAGGATTGAAACATATTTTTTAATTAAGTAGTCACATGGCTGAATCTTAAGAGGGGAACATAAGGAGCAACACCTAAAGTATTGTACCTAAGTTTTGTCCGACTTGAACATAAAGATTTCTAACTCCATAGTTTGAGCTCTCACCTTTATAAATAGGGGATACATAACATATAGTCTTAAACTAGCACTTATAAAGACATATAACAAAGTTAGGCAGTAAGTGCACTTGCAAGTGTGCTCTCCTATTTTTGAATAGCTATCACAATTCACAAACCCTCGGAATTCTTAGGTCTAGAAACCCTTACCATTGATTCTAAAAAACCAAACAAAAAAGCCCTTACCAAACAATCCCACACCCTTAAATCCTCAAACACAAAACCCTAGTTTAGACTCTTAAGAGGAATTTCAAACCAACACCAATCCCCCTCTTGGGAAGCAAAGAGGATATCTAGTACAGAATCCAAGGAGTGGAGTTGCTATACCTTAGGAACAAAAGCTTGAATCTAAAGAACCTCCACAAGTTCATAGGTGTGCATACAGGAATAATTCTATACCTAACCTACTTTAAATTTTCTTCTTTTCTCTATGTTCTCTCCCTCAATTTGAGGGGGGAAAAGTTCAATTATTATTATTTTTTTTTAATTTTTCCAAAAATTATTTTTTATTAATTTTTAATTTATATAAGAAACTCAAAAAATACCAAATTTGTCAACAAATGAAAAGACAAACTATATATTTGTATATACTAAAGTAGATGCAAAGACACTACATAATAGAAAGTTGTCAATTATTTTAGTTATAAAAGGTGCCACTGGACGCTGCATATACCAAATTCCCAAAGCATGTCCCAATTGTAGTAGGGGATTTAAAAGGAAGATAACAAAATTTACATTGTAGGAGAGGTGGGAGAGATGTTACCATCAGAAAAGATGGGAATTCAATTGAGGCATGGAAGATTCTTAAGGCACCCAAAGACAACAAAGATTTGTTAGGAGAAATACTAATTACTAAACTCAGCAATTATGATTGACCATGGAGTTGTTGCTTTCATCTATGTACGTCTGTTATTGTACTAATTCATTTCTCTCCTCCCTCCTATTGCTTCTCTTTCTTTTATTCATTACACTAATTAAGAGGTCATATATATTATTTTTCGTTCGTAGGTTTGCATACATTCACATTAAAATACTTTATGGAGACGTTGGCATGATAGGGAGAGATGTGGGGTTTAAAATGTTTTTCAAGAGAGGAAACTAAATATATCAATTCTACCAAAAAAATAAAATAATTATATAAATAATTTTAAAATATACAAAATAACATTATAGCACACACATATACATGTTGCAAGATGCTAATGTGGCATATAATGATGATGTGGAAAATTTCATAGTTGATGACATGTTATGTAGCGTTGACGTGATTGGAAGAGATTAGCTTTTTGATGTGGTAGTAGATGTGGCAGGACTTACGTGGCACACTATGAAATGTGTTATTAGCAATGCCAACATATGGTAAAGACTTGTTTAGATGTGTGGTAGTCGTGTGTAATGACATCCTCTTTATTGAGATAGATCTATTTAATTGTTCAAATTAAATATTAAAAATATGAGAGTTTATACAATACTATGTTATTAAAAATTTTAAATGACATGGTAATAAATACAGAAAATAAAATCTTCAACATATGTGGACTTTCTCTCCATTTCCAATGAAATTAATGGAGAGATCCTATTCACGTGCATGTGGCACATGGAGGCATGTGTGTGTGTGTGGTGGTATGCGGATATGATGTGTAGAGGCTTTAGTCAATGTGTGAAGTCGTTCATGTCTTCATGATGTCCTTTTGGGTTAATTTTTGGGGCATTTTGCAAATTGACTTCAAATCTTGAAAAGATGATTGGAATTTTGAGATTTGAGAGGAATAATGAATAAACAACTTCAGGAACACCATTGGAAGAAGGCACCTCTGGGAAGGAATGCTGAAAAAAAAGAAAAGCATGACGAGGAGAAAGGTTTCATAACATTGACTCTTAAGTCTTATACCATATTAAACAGAAAGAAGAAAACAAAATGATGAATAGAGAGAGATAGAGAATTAAATATGGTTCGGCTTAATAACCTACACTCGTAACGAGAAGCATATATAAGCCATTACATTTTTACTATATTTAATTGTGTGTGATAATAACCCTAACATAGGGTATATATATAGAATTACATTAGTCTTAAAATCATGATAGCCTATAATATTACAAAATCACAATAGCCCATAAAATTCTAGGATGATTTACATATTTTATGATAATATACTTGTACATTATAACAGATATAAAACTGGTTTACTCGTATTGACTAGAATTTCTTAAGAGGAATAAGAATCCTATAATTCTCTACTAATTATAATATGTTATGTGATTGAATATTAAAAAAGAAAAAACTATTGTTATTAAAAAGACTTATAACATTAACAGGTTGCAATAAATAGAACATAGTTTCTCTTAAAGAGTACAACTGTAAATTGAGCAAAAGAAACTAGAAGACAGAAAGGGAAGAAAACTGTCATTACACCACAAACACAACCCTGTTTTACACTTTCTTTTAATATAGGTATAGTATATAAGAGCATGGGACCTATATGAATCTTCTAGCTAATCTGCATACGATTTTAATTATCTTATCCATTCTATTATATCGAAGTTCCTGCACTCCTTTCAACAATGGGTCCATGCACTTGACCTAATTAATGCTAAAATAAAAATGCTACTAATATATGGACCCAGCTGAGTATTTCAAAGCCAAGGTCCTACCATCTGGCTTTTTGGTTTTGCTTTTATACACACAAGGAATTCAAAGCAATCAGAAGAAAAAAATCATATGCAATGAAATAATATTTCTTCATTTTGCACAGATTTCATGATTTCTTCTCTCTCCCAGAAATTCAAATTTGTCCTGATATTACATAACGTTAAAGAAGAAATCTTTCAAAATTCATCATCTATATTTAATTTCGTACAAACTGTTACTTTTTACAAAGAAATTTTTACCTCCTAACTATACGTACTTAGGAGGTGGGACCAGAATTTGGTGCACCTCAACATGAGTAGGTAAGCTCTCATTCAAGGCTATATTTTGTGCCCAGGCATGCATCTATATGATTGAAGCTATATAAATGTGTCTACGTATTCATTTCAAGATATATGCTCAAAGTCTCTCATACAATACTGTCTTTTTCTTTTCTTTTTTTAAGAAATATTTTTAAAAAAAAATTTATGAAAAAAAAAACTGATTTTTTTACAGTTTTTTTTTTTATTTTTTCATGAAAGTAATATAAAAAATTTCTTAAATGATCAAATGTTCAAAATTTTCTCAAATAATCTATTAACAAATGTTGCAAGAGTGTGATTAACATGATTTTTTTGGCTAAATGTCGCTCTCATACACTTTCGTACAAATCTGCATCCACATTAAGGTTTATAGGCTCAAACAAAACCGAGACAAAAATAAACGAATAGTTATTATTATTGAAAGTACTTTTAAGAAGAAAACTGAGTACTTGAAGATGACAACCAAAATTATGTCAACCCGTAAAAGCTACTCAAGTATTGAGCTAGCTCGACCGTTACAAAAGACCCGAGGTATATCCACCTATCAAACAATTTGTAAATTAAAGCTTTCACATGATTTAACATCATATATAAAATGGGTTGGTAAAAAGCAGCAACTTGCATCTCCCAATCCCAAATTCAAGAACAATTAAACTTGTTTTCAAAGCTTCCTAAATGCATTTAGGATTGTATCAGTTAACAGTTTTACACCATGAATCTATATATCAACTGTTTAATAATGCAATATGTATTTATATTGGGGTTGGTTGCACAGTTATGGTTTAAACGGATTATCTGCTTTCGTAGGTCCGAACTTAGTGGATAGGGTGCCATTATAATCATGCCTAGATGAAAGATGCCATTCCTGTTGCCCTCCTTACCCACTTTTTATTCATAATATATATATATATATATATATATATATATATATATATATATATCAGTACTAGTTTTTCCATAGTCAGTATATCAATTGTTTCATAAAGTTTTTCAAGCTCCTGAGTCCAACATAAATTCCATTTCTCTGCTAAGCTGGAAGAATGATTATCCCTAGGACCAAAAAAAATAAAAAATAAAAAATTGTTCCTGGCCTAATGATTGATTAAATGAACAAATATTTAATTCACATGCCCTTGTCTAAACCAATATTGTCATCAAATGTTGTACCTTTCAATTTTCTTTCTTTTATTTTTTTGACCATGCAATTATTAATTTTTTCCCTTTAAGCTCACTTGATCAAAGATTATACAATGGGAAGAACAAATTTAGAAAATTGTATATGTACTTTAGCGTGGCTTTTAAACTATATATGGCCCGCAGATTATATTTGCTTGCAATCTTATTAAGATTGGGTATTATATGTTTTAAAGTGTTTGCATTAAAAATAAACATCATTATTGTTATAATATATGGGTTCAATTCTGACTTCACGTGTCGAGCTCGTTTGTCTTTTTGTTTTTGGTTTTGTTTGAGACAAAGAATCAAGTTATTTTAGTTTTTCTATTTCGTTAAGCCTAGAAATAAGAAGGGTTACAGTAATATATGTATTTGTCAAAATCCTTCCACCTAATAGCTTGAATGTTTAGGTTAGATGTTTTAACTACTACAACTAACAAGTCACAAATCATTAGTAAATAACCAAAATCAAGTCCTAGCTCCCTTTAAAAAAAAAATCAAGTCCTATCCTATGGTTTAAAATCAAGGCAAACCCATGGACTAATTAAGTGAAATCAAAGCCATGCCACAGTGTGGTATGATTTTGTATTGATTTTGCCTTTTTTATGAAGTAGAAAAACATAATTAATTTCCATGGAGATCTGGTAGTGGGTGGCTATTGCCAACCTAGACCTCACAATTAGCAATCATGAACTTTTTGATGAAAGTTGAGACATCATGATGGTTAGAACTTACCATTCATGGATCTCTTACTTTGATCTAGTAGTTTTTTTTTTTTTTTTTTTTTTTGGAGTGGTTCTAGAGTTAGCTTCATTGGAAGGTTTAAACTTTGAACAATACAGAAAACAGTTTTTATAGCACTCGTTGGAAAGGGGGGAGGAGGGTTTGTCCTTTTCAAAGTCCTAAATTATGGTGTGGTTGCTTAAAATATTCATAGCAACGTGTGAAAACTAGAAACTACTTTGTTTATAGGCTGCCGATTCTAAGATTGCTATCGTGTGTGTTATATATATATATATATATATTTTGTAGTTATAACTTACAAGTTACAACAATAGATAAGAAGATTTGAATCGTAATTTTCTACATAAAGATGATCAGACAATATCATTAAGCAACAAACCTCTTGAGTACTCTTTATCTTTTCTATGTTAATTTGACTTCGAGAAAGTAATTTCTTTCTTTAAACTTTCATTTTATGGAAAAATTTCCAGTTGGTTTGGGGCAAAAGATGAGCATCAAGATCAAGTACGTGGAGGTAGTTGGGTAATGAAAAAAAGGTGGGAGTAGTTAGATTAAGGTTTGTCCTAATTAAAGATTGTATGCTTACCAACTCCGAACGTCATGTGTTTTTTGTTTGGGGTGGGAAAGAACCATTAAAAAGTACTGCTTTTTTTTCTTTCCCAACTTTTATCCTACATTTTGTTGTGGTTCAACTCAACATAAATGGTAAGTGGCATTGTGGCAGTGATGATAAGAATGCAACAAAAAATTTATGGCAGCAAGATAAACAAGACCATGAATTGGAAATCACATAGTTAAAGCTGAAGATACAATACAATATTATTATTAATGATGTTAGAGGATAAGGACTTATCTGTTAAGTTTACACACATAACACAAGGAGAGTATCATCTTTAAAAAAAGTTTTGAGGATAAAGTTCGGTTTATGAAAATTCAATGAAGGTTTGGTATAATTTTCCAAAAGAGAGAAGTTATCATAAGCATCCACCCAGGGCCCTCTGCCAAGAATATTGATATTGAAGCTATTGATACTTTTGTGACAAAGGATGCCCTGATACTAATTTGTTATGCAAAAGTACCTCGGAAGCACTTTCACACAAGATTGATTTTGAAAAATATCATTAGCTTGAGAAGTATGTCACAAAAAATTAATAGGAATGAGGAAACTAAAAATATACACAATCATGTACAAGAGTAAACACCAATGATTTACATGGTTCAACCTCTACATGCTCGGGCACTAGATGATTAATTTTTATCATATCACATAGAGATTACACAATTCTTCACACACTTAAATAATACTCACAAATAACAAAATCTCTATAAAACTCTCTGAAAGTAATTGTAAGTCTCACCCTGTGTGAGAAAATCCTTGAGCCAATCCACCAAGCTCTTTGTAGTATTAGCTACTTATAAGACTTCAAAACCTATTTTTCAGTGGAGAAATAATACTAATTTACTTCTTTGATTAACAAGGAATAGACTTTCCTTTCACACCAAATAAAGTCAAATTAGAAATTTGAGAGATTTCTAACAAATTTCCATCTTGACTCAATTCCACGAGAAATTATAAGGTCCACATCTGTTTAAAAGACTCACACCTGTTTAAAATTGCTGAGTTGGAAATTTTTTTAAAACACTGACTCAAGAATTTTAAACAATTGAGAATTTTCTAGTAGAATGTTAGACAGATGACGTGGTCCACCAAATGACTGTATAATTTCTCCAATTTCACCAAGAAATCTTCCTTATTTTTGTAAGAATTCCACCTTCATCCCCCTAATCTAAAAGACAAGCAAATTGAGTAAAAACTCTATAACAATTCGCAACCTTGGTGAAATTTGAAGACCACCAAAGTTCATCAAATTCCTGTCTAACCTTGGTGAGACTTCTATCAATCACAAGTGTCAATCCCACATTAAAGCTCAACCAAAAGAATTAATTGTAAATCACCCCAAGCAACCTCTAAGTGCGACAATAGGCGCCAAACGCACCTGAAGGTGCTCAAACACAATGTAAATTGATAAATTCAAAGTGGAGTTGGAGCTTGATCCAATTGATCGACTACCTATTGGAAGTCACAATTTTCTGAAGATGTATTTCTCCCTCATCATTATTGCACTATTGATCTTCTCTCTGAGAACAAAGAAACTAAAAATATACACAGTTACACACGAGATAACACCAAGAATTTATATGGTTCGGCCTGTGTTCTTGTTTTCAGCATTCTTATTTATGGTTCATTCAATTGAGCACCAGTCAAAGGTGTAAGTCACCAATAATTTTAGAACCACAAATTTAGTTACACTCTTTGCTACATCTGTGTCGTATATTGCTTACTGTGAATGATGGAAAGAAAAAAAATGCTAGATCTATATGAAGCAACAAACAAATAGTTATAGTCTAACATATAAAATAGTTATGAAAAAAAAAAAAATGCAATGAAAGTCGTGGTTTTAAAATAATTTTTTTTGACCCTTAAGTGTACATTTGGGTTGCACTTAAAAATTAAAATTATTTCACTATTCAGCTTATTTTTACTACTATTTGTGGCCCCACTACACTTTTTGGCATTATTCGTAAGTCTTAACTGTACTATTTCAACTAATTTTTATGTTTATCTATAGTATTCTTAGCAATAATTTTTCAGTTTCAGCAAAATAAGTGGTATCTAAACACATCTTAAGTGTGCATTTGGCTTCAAATTAAAAAGTTAGTTTATTTTACTATTTTGCTTGTTTTTGCTATTATTCATGGACTCCACTGCACTTTTGGATACTATTCATAGGTCTTACTGTGCTATTTCAATTAACTTTTATTTTTATCTATAATACTTTCAGCAAAAAATTTTCAATTCAACAAAATAAGCGTATCTCAAATAGACCCGAATAAAAAGGGAAACTGAGGTGCCAGGTCAGCCAATTATGTAGGATTTGAACGACAACCAAACATCTTTTCAAAGAGCTTCCAGTATTATAATAAAATATTCAACATGTTAATGATATTATATTAGATGGCCCGTTGCTCTAATAAGGTCCCATACCGATGCAATGGAGTTCAGTTGACCCCGCTGGTGGCCCGACTCACTGGACCTGACCCAAGTTTGAGAAAGGAGTTGTCATTCAACAGCAGGAAATTTATGTTTGACGAAATCTTGAATGGAATACTCCTCAATTTTATAAATTGGTTTTTTATAAAGTCAAATCATTAATTTTAATGAGCATCTGTAAACGTGAAATCCAATAATTTAAATTCTTTAAAGAAAAATATTACCCAAAGCTTAGAGGCATTTGTTAATAAGTTATTTTACAAATTTTTTTTATGAAAAAAATAAAATAATTAGTTATTTTTTATATTTTTTTATAAAAATTGTATCAAAATTTTATAAAGTGGTCTATTAATAAATGCTCTAAAAGCATCCGTTAATAGGACCTTTAGGGCAATTGTTAATAAACTATTTTAAGAAAGTTTTTATACCGCTTTTATAATAAATTGAAAAAATTGTCAAAACATTAATTTTTTTTTTCCTTCTTTCATAAAAGTTTTCTTAAAATGATTCATTCGTTAACATTTCCAACATTTCCCAAAGTTTAAATAAGTTTCTAAAAAAAAAAAATCTTTTAAATTAATTTATTGAGGTCTCAAACCTAGGATAATAGTTGAGCGTAATGTTCATGTATGATGTAACCGCTGAAGTTTTTTTTTTTTTTTTTTTGGACATCATGTAACCGCTAATGTTATATACACAACCTTTTGAATAATTTGTTGACAATCAAGATGACAATTTTGTATTAATTTTTACTTCACCCTACACACTATTGATTATCAATTCATTATTAACATTTATTAAAGGGCACTTCATAGTTGTTAGGAAAAATGTAAACAATTGTATATTTATGACTATGAATTTTACTTTTGTAAATAAACTCACGTAAAAGAGAGAATGAAATTCTAATATAAATATACATCACAAACTTCGTTCAAAATTTATGATATATACTTTTAAAGAATGGGTGGACAAGTTACTCTCTTAAACAATGTGATATATATATCATTTTTTTTTTTTTTTGGAGAAACAAACACAAATGGGAGAGGGATGGGGTTTAAAGACTATGAATGATGTATTACAATTTCACACAATATGTAGGGTAGTCTTGTGCTAAAAAAAACAAAGAAAGGAAGGTGGATTTATAGTACAATTTGTTGTGTTTAAAATCACCAAGATATATAATAAGTCCCAAGGTCACAAAAAAAATTTGTCCAAAGCATTAGTCCAAAGTTGGTGTGGTAAAAAAAAAAAAAGTAATAATGAGAGAAATAAAAAGACTGAAAATTAGATAGGTGGAGCCGCGGAGGGCAAAATGAAAAGGACCCAAGCGCAACAAATTTGGTTTTTGTTTGTGTGTGGTTAGTACTTACTACTTAGTAGGAATATAAAGGAGTAGTAGTACTTTGCATTGAGGCAGCATTTTAGACACTCTTCTATTCTCATCAATCAGATTCAAAACATTAATATGGGTGTTTTTTTTTTTTTTTTTTGCTCACTCAAAAAAGGTCTCTCTTAAACTAAACTTGGAGTAGTCTGTTTCATCAGACTCTCTCTCTCTCTCTCTCTCTCTCTCTTTCCAACACCCAACACTGCCAGACAAAAAGTCAGTGCTCTCACGCACTCTCTTTTTCTTTTTCTTTTAATTCTTCTTTACTCTTTCTTCTCGTTTAGTTTTTCCCATTTCCTTCTTTTTTATTTTCATTCTCTCCAAACAAAAACTATTACTCTTTCAATTTTAAAATATACAGAGAAAGAAAATTTGTATGTTCTTCAACTACTTCTGTTTCAACTGCTGCTTGAAAATGTTCAACCAATTATGAAGTTTTCTATGAGAGAGTTACTGGCTTTGTTTGTTGCTGAAGCCATGAGCTAGTTTCAGC
The DNA here is from genome assembly GCA_033629205.1 of Lithocarpus polystachyus. Classification (NCBI taxonomy): domain Eukaryota; kingdom Viridiplantae; phylum Streptophyta; class Magnoliopsida; order Fagales; family Fagaceae; genus Lithocarpus; species Lithocarpus polystachyus. The sequence continues at coordinate 29,699,487 of CM066162.1, forward strand.
TAACTGGATCTGAAACTAGAGCTCAGCTGGCTCCCCACTTCATAGTTCATAGACTCAAGACTCTCTCCGCAAATGCCGTTGGATTTGGCCACCCAAATTATGCTGTGATTCTTACCCACTGCCGTGTCTCTCACGGGAGCTTAGCTGTCAACGCTTTACTGTATGAAAAATAGCTAGCTAAAGCTCCTGTTCTCTCATGTTTTCTTCAGGTATGTCTCTTTTTTTTTTTTTTGCTTAGACTCTGGAGCTCATTTTTGTTAATGGGTCATGCATTTGCGTATTGATAAAGCCTATTGTAGATCTGGGTCATTGCAGTTTTCGACAATGGTTGTGAATTCCTCACATTTTATTGCAGTTTTTTTCAATTTGTAACGAGAGCTTTTGCTAAAACTTCAATGCCCACGTTGTTGATTTTAGTCAATGTTCTTCCAAAAAAATTCTATCTCGATTTCGTGTTATGTTGCTAATTAGGTTGGTTTTTGTTTAAGACAATAGTTTACTTTAAATGGACCTGAGTTTGTTGAACAACTCCAGCTAACAATAATGAGTACTTTCCTATTTAAGGTAAAAATTAAATGAGAAATATTTTCTTTATTCCTCTGACTGAGTCTCTCAAAATTTTTTTCCCTTAATTCTTTGGGTCTTTTTTTAATTTTAAGTTTGGTTAGAATTTTAATTTGGTTTTAGTGCTCTACATTGGACAAGCACATACATTGTGTGCCTTATTGCCTTTTTTACTACTGATAAGGATATTTTTCTGTTTGGTATGCATATAATGGCAAATTGGAATATTATTTTTCAAAGAGAGACAAAAGAATGAACTTGTAAATAGGAAAAGTTTTTTCACCTTCTGCTTTTGGGTATTGATTACTTTTTGCAATTGCCTGTAAAATTTCATTTAGGTGCGGGTATAGAAAGAAAGATTAAAAAAAAGGGCTTAACTTTTCTAATGGGAAAGTTGAGAGTAGATGTTTCAAGATTCCAGAGCTCCCAAAGGTCGTTTAAGTAACCCCCTTTAAAATACAAGTCATTATTTTCATTTTCACATAGACAATTGGGTACGCATGTGAGCTAGATCAAGTCCCTTAGCATATAGATATGCATTTCTGTGTTATCTAAGCATGCATCATTGGAGAAATACACGAGGTATTGGATTCTCTTTGCTTTCTGAATGTATATTGCTGTATTACAGTGAACCATACTTTCATGAGTTTGATGAAATGGGAGATTTTCTTCTTTATTTTCTTCTGCTGTTCATGAAAACTTGCATTCGTCAAACAAAAACAGAGTAGAACTAAATCTTTACTAGAAGTTGCACTTTATTGTTTCTTGTCCATACTTCTATTTATCTCTTTCCTTTTTGGTTACTGCATTGCGGCCACTGCCACAAATGCAGGAGATATGTTTGTTGGTTTACTTATTTAATTATGAACTTTGTAATAGTATTTGCAAACAATTCATGTGTGGGTGAGAACGGGTTTTCTTGTTCTTGTTGCTGGTTGGCTTGTTAATCTTGTTATCTGGTCTTTGTACTGAACCAGGAAATTGTCAAGGCCTCCATAGGTTACATTTTCATTGCTACAGTCCCTTTGTCAAACAACTCCCCATGAGGTTCTGCCACACTTCAGCACTTACCTCCCTCTTTATCATAATCACTCTTCTACCCCCGGCTATTTCTGACCTGAACTCAGATAAGCAAGCACTTCTTAACTTTGCTGCTGTTGTTCCCCATCGACGTAAACTCAACTGGAACATTGCTACCCCAGTCTGCACTTGGGTAGGTGTCTCTTGCACACCAGATCGCACCCGTGTGCTTAAGCTCCGTCTCCCTGGGGTTGGACTTGTGGGCAGCATCCCACCAAACACCCTCAGTAAGCTTGATGCCCTTGAGATTCTCAGCCTTCGATCTAACCTTCTCAGTGGTAATCTTTCTTCTGATATTACCTCCCTTCCTTCACTCAAGAACCTATACCTCCAACGTAATAATTTCTCTGGTGAGATTCCTACCTCATTTTCCCCTCAGTTCATTGTGTTGGATCTATCATTCAATTCCTTTTCTGGTAACATTCCACAAACAATACAAAATTTGACTCAACTTACTGGATTGAACCTCCAAAACAACACCCTTTCTGGACCCATACCTGCAATTGATCTCCCTAGGCTCAAACGTTTGAATTTAAGCTACAATCATCTTAATGGCTCCATTCCATTACCACTTCAAAAGTACTCTAATTCAACCTTTGTGGGAAACTCTCTCTTATGTGGACCACCTCTAAAAGCCTGCTTTACCCCACCACCTTCTCCGTCTCCTACCTTCAATCCGCCCTCACCATTGGGTCCTTCAAATAAAAGCTCCAAAAAGAAACTGTCCCTGGGAGCTATAATTGCAATTGCAGTCGGAGGGTTTGCGCTACTGTCATTGTTAGCTCTAGTTATTATTTTTTGCTGTCTAAAGAAGAAAGATAGTGAAGGCACTGGCGTATCGAAAGGAAAGGCTTCAAGTGGAGGGAGGAGTGAGAAGCCTAAAGAGGAATTTGGGAGTGGAGTGCAGGAACCTGAGAAAAACAAGCTTGTTTTCTTTGAAGGTTGTTCTTATAACTTTGATCTTGAGGATCTGTTGAGGGCTTCAGCTGAAGTGTTGGGAAAGGGTAGTTATGGCACAGCATATAAGGCAGTTTTGGAGGAGGCAACAACAGTGGTGGTGAAAAGGTTGAAGGAAGTGGTGGTTGGAAAAAGGGACTTTGAACAGCAGATGGAAATTGTGGGTAGGGTTGCGCACCACCCAAATGTTCTGCCGCTTCGAGCTTATTATTATTCAAAAGATGAGAAGCTCCTTGTCTATGACTATGTCACTGGTGGCAGCTTATCTACACTATTGCATGGTATGTGATTTCCTCTCTTTATTTCATTCAGTTTTGGATCATTGTAACCCTCTATATTGTTTTGAGATCATTGTAGTACTTCTCTTTTGTTACCACTGCCATTGGAAACATGAAAGTAGCACTAAAAGGAGAAAGAAGTATTATGATTAATAGGTTTTTAAAAAAAAAGTATTATAAGTGATAAATTTACTTTAAAAAAATACATTGTGAGAGATGATCGTCATGAATTTTTCCACACTTAGTGTAAGATAAATGAATTCATGGATTGGTGTAGCTGGTCAAAAACACATTTAAATATGAGGTTTTTGTAAGGTCTTGAAGCGATAATTACAAGGTTCTCTAGTGGCATGCAGTAATTGCTAATCGATTATGTTGCATTTAATGGGCATTGTTATATTTATTCAATCCGTAAGGAAACCCCTTCTTGCAGTTACATATTTACCTGCGTGTGCCTTATGGCTCTGTTAACAGTTGAGTGAAATTTTTGTGGCATAGTGGTTATTAAACCTTCATCCATCCAGGACTAGTAAGTATCAAGGACCACTCTTCTAAAAGAGCTTCGATGAATTCTGTATTTTTTTGGTGATAAATTGCTGACGACAAATGGTACATACTAACATACACTTTCCCTGGTGAAGTCTTTCTAGCCTGCTGGTTGGAGATGATTTTTGTTGTGAGTGGTACATCATAGAAGATGATGTTATTGGAATTTCTGTTTATTGAGTCCAATGGTAATAATAATATGGACCAGCTTTTTACTTGGATTAGAACAAGAACTCCCATGGTGTAAAAAGTTTTCATTTTCTTTGTGAGTAAATTCTTCTTATTTCTAACAAAAAGATTACTGTAAAATTTATATTCTAGGTGACAGATAAGATACACCCCTATTCATCTGTGAATTAACTCCTTTTGGATAATCTTATATCTATCCATCTATAATCTGACTCCCCATGATGTGGAGTCCTGCTTTATCAGCTAACTAATTCACTAGTCACTTTGCACAATTTCAATTGTATAACAGGAAACAGGGCAGCTGGAAGGACCCCATTGGATTGGGTCACCAGAGTAAAGATCTCCCTTGGAACTGCAAGAGGAATTGCCCACATCCATTCCATGGGTGGTCCGAAATTCACTCATGGAAATATCAAGTCCTCAAATGTCCTCCTCAACCAGGATCTTGAAGGATCCATTTCCGATTTTGGCCTAACCCCTCTTATGAATGTTCCTGCCACTCCTTCACGGAGTGCAGGTTATCGTGCTCCCGAGGTGATTGAAACCCGTAAGCACACTCATAAATCAGATGTGTACAGCTTCGGTGTCCTCCTCCTTGAGATGCTGACTGGAAAAGCTCCTCTCCAATCACCAGGACGTGATGATTTGGTTGATCTCCCAAGATGGGTCCAGTCTGTTGTTAGGGAGGAATGGACAGCCGAGGTTTTTGATGTAGAGTTGATGAGGTACCAAAACATTGAAGAAGAAATGGTGCAGATGTTGCAAATTGCCATGTCCTGTGTGGCAAAGGTGCCAGACTTGAGACCTACCATGGATGAAGTTGTTAGAATGATTGAAGAAATCCGGCAATCAGACTCAGAGAACCGGCCATCTTCTGAAGAGAACAAATCCAAGGACTCAAATGTGCAGACTCCATGAGCCTAAAACCATTGTTGGTGTAAGCTTGCCAAGTTTCGAGTTACAATTGTGAAGAATTCATCTAATGCAGAATTGAACATTTTATTTTTGTACATGCCTAGTGAGGTTTTCCCCCCCAAGTGTTATTAAAACCTTTCTTGCATGTATGACTTGGTACAGTGTGAATCTTTCCAGTTGTGCCATTTTTCTTAGTCATTGAGTTCTTACTCTCATTTTAGTTTGGGTTTTCAATTCATGATTTGTTGTAATATTTTATTTTTAAACATTGTGAATTAATTAATTAATGATCTTCAATCAGGGAACTTTCCTGTGACTTTCTTGTGGACCCATTTTGGCTGGTGAACGTTGTGTTGTCACTGTTGTGTAGGCCACAGAGCTAAACAATCCAGACTCAAAACCAGCATTATTTTATGACCAAGTCTAATATGCAAAATATGATGAAAACTGTAATGGATGGCTATCTTATTAAACTATGATAAAAAGTAATGCTACTTAGTCTTTTTATGACCAAATCTAACATGCAAAATATTATGGATGGCTATCTTAATAAACTATGATAAAAAGTAATGCTACTTGGTCTTTTATTAATTGATGTTTAATGACCAAAGAACAACTATCTATTATGGTAAGTTATTAATTCTTAATTGATTAGTGGCCAATAATGGAAGAAGAAGCAAAATTAGGATCGGTGTAATACCCTATAACTTTTACTTTTTACTTTTGTTAACTTTTTTCTTAATTTTTTTAATCAATGGTTGAGTTTAAAAGTTGCTTTTTATAACTATCAATCATAACCATTAATAGTAAGTGCATCAGGTGCAATTCCTTAGAAATTGCAACTGATCAAAAATCCGAAGAAGCAATCAACAAACAAAGAATATAAATGAACATGGACCCCATACGAATATATGATACCACATGCACGGACATAAATGAAAGAGAAAGAGATAAGGTGGGGCATTAAGAAAAAAAGTAAAAAATGACAAGGACGATATTGCAAAAAACACAAAACAAAAAGGAACCAAAATCAGATAAAAATCATTGTTCCGACAAAGAAAGAATTTTCCCTTATCTTCCTTTGTTGAGTAGTAAAAAATTTGGAAAAAACAAGGACGTTGATTCCACGCTAAATGTTTTACTACATTTTTGAAAGACAAAGAAAATTCTAGACCCAGTTCTTTTTCTTTTTCTCTCTCTCTCTGTCTCTTTCCGTGACTCTATAATAATAATAGTAAAAAAGCACAATCACACCCTTCTGAATCTTGATTCCATTTCCTTGTTGTGGTTCCCTTTCAGGTAAGCAGATCTAACTGGGTGTTTGTTTCGATCATCAAAATCAAAACTTTACTAAATCTTCTCTGAATATCTGTTACTATTTTTGTTTTTTGTTTCATGAAAACTCTATCTGATTGTTTTGTTTGTTGTTGGTTTCAAGGTTTGTTTTTAAGTCTTAGAAAAACAAAAAAGTTATGGCTTCGAAACGGATCTTGAAGGAGCTCAAGGATTTACAGAAAGACCCACCTACCTCTTGCAGCGCTGGTAACTTTTGATTTGTTGGTTTTGAAGTATCTTAGCTCATAATACGTGTGACCCATATGCTTGAATTTTGATATGATTAGTAAATTGAAAGAGGGTGTTGTGTGTTTGTGTGTTACTGTACTGTAGGACCTGTGGCTGAGGACATGTTCCATTGGCAAGCCACCATCATGGGACCTGCTGATAGTCCTTATGCTGGAGGTGTATTTCTAGTTTCTATTCATTTTCCTCCTGATTATCCATTCAAGCCTCCAAAGGTAGGTTTTTTTTTATCATTATTATTTATTCTTCCTTGTTTATTGCATTTAATGGTCCTCGTTGTACAGTACTATTTTCAATTGCTTGCAATATACGGCAATAGGGGTCGTGGCTAGCTTCGAGGCAGTAGGGGTCGTGGCTAGCTTCGAAATTTAATGCGTATCGAGTGATTATTGGAGTACAATTATTATTATTATTATTTTTTTTTTGATAAGTAAGAATGATATATATACTAAGGCTACTCTTTGCATGAAAAACAAAGGGCCAACCTAGAAAAAACAAGAAGAAGAAAACAAAGAGAAAACAGAAGGAACAAGAAAACCAATCAATAGAAAAATTACAAAAGAGAAAGGGAGCTAAGAAAAGAAGGGAGGGAATCACTAGACATGAGTCCCTATGCCCGAGACCAATCAAAAATAGTCCCACTAAAAGAAGCAAGCATCTGAACACTAGAGCTCTCCAAGTCCTCAAAAGTCTGGCGATTCAGTTCCTTCCAAATACACCATAAAATGCACAACGGAACTAAGTTCCAGATCTGAGATGAATGCTTCCCCTTCCCCAGCCAATTCCACCAGCCAAAAAGCTGATCTGGAATCGATCTAGGAACAACCCAAGACACGCCAAAAGTTATAGAGACGAAGCTCCATAACCGATAAGCCATCTCACAATGAAGAAGTAAGTGGTCAACCGTCTTTCCACAATGACAGCACATAATGCACCAGTCCACTAAAACCAAACCCCTCAATCCAAGTTGTCACCCGTTAGGATCTTATTCCAAGCAACACACTAAACAAAAAAAGAGACTCGCCTAGGGGCCTTAGCTCTCCAAATAGCTTTCCACGAAAAGACAATTGAGGGAGAATCCCTTAATTTGTTATAATACGACCGGGTGTCAAAATCCCCATTAGGCTTCAGCTTCCATCTCATTCGGTCTCCAACATCCATAGGAGGAGTATTAGCACCCAATTTACGGAGAAAAAGCAACCCTTTAACCATCTCCCAATCATTAAGTTCTCTAATAAAACGAACATCCCAAATTCTACACTCCACAGCCCCCTGCTTTGACAACGAAGCTTCTACAGATACCTCCCTATCAACGGCGATACCATACAGCCTTGGGAAAGCCAAATGAAAAGGTTGATCCCCATACTATCCATCCTGCCAAAACCTCACTCTATTCCCCAACCCAACCACAAACTGACAATTTTTGCTGAAGTCCTCCCATCCCATGCGAATACCTCTCCACAAACGACATCCATGAACTCCCCTACCCAGCTTTGAGGTCCAACCCCCCCCCCCCCCCCCCCCCCAATCTTCCCCATATTTTGAGGCAACCACCCTCGTCCATAACCGATCCTCTTCCTTCCCAAACCGCCACAACCATTTCCCCAATAAGGCCTTATTGAAAGTAGTAAGTTTCCTTATCCTCAAGCAACCATTAGCTATAGGCGCATAGACTTTATCCCAACCTACCAGATGAATCTTGCTATCACCCCATAGAAAATCCCTATGCAACTTTTCAATTTTATTAGCCTCATGAGTAGGAATGGTGAATAACAATAGGAAATAAGTAGGAAGACTAGATAGCATACTTTTGAGTAACATCAGTCGACCCCCCTTAGATAGATACAACTTCTTCCACCCGGCTAATTTCCGCTCAATTTTTTCCAAAATTGGATTCCAAATTAGAAAGGGAGTTATGTGAAGCCCCCCACAGCATGCCAAGGTAAGACAAAGGCAAAGTTCCAACTTTGCAACCCAAAATTTCAGCCAACGCGTGCACATCAACAACCTCTCCTATTGGAACCATTTCACTCTTATGCACATTGACCTTCAAACCTGTAACCGCCTAAAAACTAAGTAACAACAGCCGAATATGAAGAATTTGCTCCACCTCTGCATCACAAAAAAGGATAGTACCATCTGCAAACAGCAAATGTGAAACACATTCCCCACTACCCCTCCTACCCTCAACTTTAAAGCCATGGATCAAACCGGCTCCCTCCATTCTTCTCAACATCCTACTAAACACCTCCCTCATGATCAAAAACAGCATAGGAAATAGCGAATCCCCTTGTCTTAAACCCCTTGAACTACCAAAGAAGTCAGCTGGAGACCCATTAATCAAAACAGAAAACTGAATTGTGGATATACAAGTATGGATCCACTTACACCACTTCACTCCAAAGCCCATTCTCTTCAACGAATACAGCAAAGCCTCCCAATTCACATGATTGTAGGCTTTCTCAATATCAAGTGCGCAAATGACTCCAAGAACCCTACTCTTCCCTCGGCTATCCACACACTCATTTGCAATAAGAACCGAGTCAAGGATTTGTCTTCCACCCACAAAGCTATTCTAAGTCTCAGAGATCAACTGATCTAACACCACTCTCAAGCGATTTGCCAAGACCTTGGCCAAGATTTTGTACACAATCCCCACCAAGCTAATAGGACGGAAATCTCTAATATTAGAGGCATCATTCTTTTTAGGGATTAATGCAATGAAGGTAGCATTAAGGGATTTTTGAAACTTACAATGTTGAAAAAACTCTTCAAAGACCGCTAGGACGTCTTTCTCCACTACTCTCCAACAATGATGATAAAACGTCATAGTAAACCCATCTGGACCTGGAGCTTTATCCCCTTCCAAGTCACTAACTACTTGAAGAATCTCCACTCTCTCAAACTTCCTTTGAAGCCAAACCCTCTCCATATCCCCAATGCGATCAAATTCCAAGCCCTCCACAAAAGGCCTCCACTCCTCCGTCTCCTTGTACAAATTTTTGTAAAATTGTACTGCTTGATTAGATACCTTGGATTCCTCTTCAAAAATCACCCCATCCACTTCCAAAGTCCTCAGATGGTTAAACCTTCTATGGGAGTTTGCCATTTTGTAGAAGAACTTGGTGTTATTATCCCCTTCCTTGATACATAACATCCTAGATTTTTTTCTCCAAGAGATTTCTTCCAAGGAAAGAAAATGCTCCACTTGGGACCTCAAATCTGCCCTATGACACTTCTCCCCATCAGTGAGACCAAAACGTCTAAAGTTTTCAACTTCTCCAGTAATTGCTTCTTTTGATGCTCTACATTACCAAACTCTTGGAGATTCCTTTGCACAACGTCCTCTTTTAGAGTCTTCAATTTTTTTGCAAGCACGAAACTAGGAGTACCTACAAAGGAATGCCAATTCCACCAGGATTGAACTCTATCCACAAATCCCTCCGTCTTCAACCATATATTTTCAAATCTAAACGGCTTTTTCCCCCTTGCTAGACTCCTTGCCTCCAAGAGAATTGGACTGTGATCAGAGATAGGGCGGGGTAAAATCCTTTGAATAACATCAGGGAAATGGTCCTCCCAATCTGGAGTGACCAAAGCTCTATCAATCCTAGACATCGCTGGTTGATCAGTACCACTTGACCATGTATAGCTACCTTCTTCCAAAGGCAAATCAACCAAGGTAAGATTCTCGACAAATTCAGAGAATTTTCCCATAGCCCGGGTCAAACATGTCTCACCCCTACGCTCACTAGGAAAGCGAACACTATTAAAGTCCCCCAAACAGCACCAGGGGATCCTCCAATACTGTTGAATACTCACCAACTCATCCCACATGTGACCCCTCTCGTTATTCTCATTTGGGCCATAAACGCCTGAGCATGCCCATATAAAACCGTCCCCCACCCTTTGCCACTTCACCGAAACTGAGGAAGTACCAACCAAAACGTCCACCTTATCCAAAACCCTTCTATCTCACATAAGCAAAATACCACCAGCGGTCCGATCAGCCTCCACAACAGCCCAATCCACAGATGGGCAGCTCCACAAACTACAAACCAGCTGTCTATTCATGCTAGCTATTTTCGTCTCTTGTAAACAAACAACATCACACTTCCATTCCCGCAACAAACTCTTCACCACAAGGCGTTTCCGAGGGTCATTTAAGCCTCTAACATTCCATGAAATCATTTTAATCTTCATAAACACAAAAAATCCCCACCTGCTGGCACCAGCACAAGGCCACCCTCTATCTTCTGTCATAATTCACCGAAGAGATCAAGTTTTGCAGCTCTCTACGTCCCTTGTTTTTGGACTTAGCCACTTTTTGCTGCCCATAGCTTCCTGTGTAACACATTGGCTGCCTCCATCTCAGTTTCAAGTCTCTGTAAGAGAGCAATGCACAACTTCTCATGTCGAGTCATTGACAACCCAACCAATTTACTGAAACCAGGAATTCTATGTTTCACCCACCCCAAAATATCTAACTTAGTCTCAAAACTCAATACCTCAGTGACCTACTCCAACTCTACCGAAATAGTCACCACATTCGGAGCAATAATTTGCAAAGGTAAACAATCTGACACTTCTGTGTCACCAAAACCCACAGAAAAATCAACTACATCCTCCACAAGTAGGACCTCCCTAGGAAAGCTGAGAACTTCCTTACTATAAGAGGAATTAACCTCCTGAACCAATACTCCAAAACCCAGTGACCCAACGCGCAAAAACTCCAAAAAAAGTTCGGGAAAAGAAGGTCCAAGAGGTCGCGGCACAAATTCGAGAGTCAACATCCTCTTACCTTCAGAAATTAATCCACCTGACACCAAATTAGAGCCTAAAATACTGTTCCGGTTAGAGCTGAATCTAAAGACCATCGTCAGAGGAGGCTCGTTGCGCCCCGATACTCCAACTGGCGAGGCACACCACAGATGAGTAGGCAAAACTCCATCTGTATCGGCCAGCGACACCCCAACCGGCGAAGCCACATGCACCTGATAAGCCACCGTGCACTCTCCCTCCTGTTGCTCCACCTGAATCGGCATGACAGGACTCCTCACCGGTGCCGATAACCTCTTTCTGCCCTTCTCGGCCTGAACCCATTCCATCTGTGTACTCACCGGCCCTCCAGCCACCTGTATCGGCATCCCAGAGCTCGACCGACTCACCAGTGGGCTCTCTCCAGCTTTCTCATGAATATCGGCTGAAGTAATAGGCTCTACAAGGATAATAGAGCATTCCCCAGACTCATATGCTTTTGGGCTTAAGGTAGTTGGGCCTAAGTTAGACTTACTAATAGTCTGTTGGGCTGCCAACTTGTTAGAGCCCTCACCCAGCTGACCCTTGCCAAATACCTTAGAAGCCCGTGCCACCTACTTAGAATTCTTAACTCCTCCTTTATTTTTATCCCAGGAGACATGCCCCCTTCCTTTCACATCAATCTCCACGATAAGACCACTCCCTGTCCAGCAAGATCTCCTCATATCACTCCTCTTCCCAGTTTCCTTTGCTTTAGCATTCAAACTGAAGCTTAATGGGTTACGTTTCCTATCTTCTGCCAGATTTTGATCACCTAAAGTTGACTCCTCATTAATGCACTGCTCCTTTCTAACCTCTCCTCCCACCACCATCTTGTCAAGCTTGCCCACCGGAAAATCTCCCACCTTAGCACCAGTAAATCTCAGGTTCATCTCCAACAGCCCCCTTGACAAGTTCTGCCTCTCCACAGACTCCCCTTGAATCATATTTTTGTCCTTCTCCTTAGTTGTAATGAGTTGTGGCTGTGATACATCCCTTGGCTACATCTGACCCTTCAAGATTTCAACAAAAGACCGAGAGGGATGAAGCCCCAGCATTCTCCTCTGTGGCAGGGACACAAATTTGGCCTGGCCTGAACCACCTTAAGCATGTTGGTCAGGTTCCAACATCTTCCCCAGTTCTGGCCCAAAGACCCTCCAACCATTTTGTGCTTTGCCTCCAGGAATTATAATAGATCTTCTATGCCCGCCAACTTTGAGTTCAGACACTAAAAGGAACTGACCAAAGGCATTAGAACCTCGTTGTAAAGTGTACGCAGTGTATCCTTCCCTAAGCGTAAAAAACTGTTTGGGGTTGATTCCGACCACCATTTGTTCTCTGTTCTTCGTCAACCATAAAGCTGCATTCTTGCCCGTGAATACTGACTTCATGAAGTGTTTACCCCGTTCAAAAATACATAAGGAGAAAAAATATCCTCCTTCCTCAACCACCAATTGAAAAAGCTTAAATTCAGTGAAACTGAACCTCAGGGTTCATTACGCTTAAGAGATTCTATTCCTTTGTGTGTTGTTGTTGGTGGAAATCATTATCTTGTAGCTGTGTATTAGTTTTGCTGGGTTTATAGATCAATACCATTGAAGTTTATAGAGTGAAGATGATGGGAAAGTGAATAATCCAAATCCTTATCAAATGTAGTTTGGGTTGTTGTAGAATTTTTGGGTTTGATTAAAATTTGGGATTCACCATAGTGGTTTATGAGTATTATTTTGATTCATGTGTCTTCAGGTGCAACGGAGTTAGGATTATTACGGGTAAATGAAATCTAACCTCACATTAGTGCTTGGGAAATTAGTTGCATTTTTACCATATATACAATGTATCCATAGGTGGTGGAACATTAATGGGAGAGAGTAAATGGAGAACTGCCGTAGAAATATCTTGCTGACTGGTGATAAGCATCAACACTGGATTCAGGGTCCAGAAAATGGGGATCAAAGGGTTGAACCAAATGCCCTAACCAAGAGAGGGAAAGGGGATTGTTAGAAGGGAGAGACAGATGACATAGTTTTCTGACTTGAAGAATAGCATGAAAGATCTGTGTTCAGTGGAATGTTGTTAATGACATGATACTCTGTGTTGGGTCTCAAATAATATTATTAATAATATTAGCAATCCAAAATAGTAATCACACACAAGAACACAAATATTTACGTGAAAAACCCTTTCTCTTGAAGGGAAAAAACTACGGAACAAACTCCGAATAATTTCACCATTATCAAATCAATTACAATAATTCTTATGTATGTCTCACGGCTAAAGAAAAATCTCTCTTGTTTTTTCTTTGCTCTCACACACACGCTAATTATCTCTTTCAAAAGCAGCAACACGTTACTCTCTCCTCCTCGGCTATCTTCTCGAAGGCGGCAACTCTTGCTCTCCTCTCCTTGGCTATCTTCTTGAAGGCGACAATACCTTGCACTCTCCTTCCTCTTGCGTTCCTCCCAAGTGAAAATCTCTTTTCTTTTCATGATACCTCTTGTTAGGTCTCAAATAATATTATTAAGAATATTAGCAATCCAAAATAGCAATCACACACAAGAATACAAATATTTACGTGGAAAACCCTTTCTCTTGAAGGGAAAAAACCACGGGACAAACTCCGAATAATTTCACTAATATCATATCAATTACAATAATTCTTATGTATGTCTTACGGTTAAAGAAAAATCTCTCTTGTTTTTTTTTTGCTCTCACACACACACTAATTATCTCTTTCAAAGGCAATAACACTTTACTCTCTCCTCCTCGGCTATCTTCTCGAAGGCGGCAACCCTTGCTCTCCCCTCCTTGGCTATCTTCTTGAAGACAACAATACCTTTCACTCTCCTTCCTCTTGCATTCCTCCCAAGTGAAAATTCTCTTTTCTTTTCTCTCTTGGTTTCACGCTCTATTTGCTCTCTCCCCATAGGGAGGACCTTTGGGCCAAAGCCAAAGCCATTAAATTCTTTGTAATATTGTCTATTTATAAGACTCTTTTGATATTCCTTCTTGTACTAGGAATACATTACCTCTTTAACAAAGAATCTATTTCCTCTTGGACTAAGAATACATTACCTCTTTAATAAAGAATAGATTTCTTTCCACACCAAGAAATAGTCTTTCTTTCTATAACAAGGAAACTCAAATTAATTTTTCCTTCTTCAACTAGGAAATCTAATTGACTTTTTAAGTCATAATTGGAATTTGAGGCAATTTCCCAACACTCTAGTTGGAAAGTGGAAACTAATAAATATGAGAGAATCTGAGTTCCACTTAAGGTGCTATTATATTTGTAAAACAATAAAGAGGATGCTTCTTAACACATTATAAATCCACAAAACAGATCACAAAATATCAGTTTCATATTTGATTTATTAGCAAGTATAATGTATGAGTCCTTGTCTTTTATTGCATATCTATTATAGGGATGCTCCCCATTAGAGGTTGTGTCGATCTTGTAACACGTCCATATCATCCTAGACTTACCTATCATGTTTATACGCTTTGTAGCCTTGTTCCTCAAAATTTTGTGCATCTTTTTATTTGGGTTCTCATTTACATGGTGTTTTGTCAAAGATCTGCTATTACTTCCTCTTGAAAATCTGCGGATTTGAAAATTGCTATTTAGCTGCTGAACTTAATCATTATTTTAAAATCAAAATTTGGGTATCTTACAAATCATTAGCAATTTCAATAAGCATAAAGTCTGGAGATAATTAAACTTTTGCTAATGTTTGAGCGGTATATATTGGTCATTAGTTTTCCTTGTTAAACGCATCTTCCGTCTTGTGCTTAGTGGTCAAATCATGTTTTACTTGTGTATTTGATACATGTCTATCTAAAGGTACATAAACACTATCTATTTGTAAGACAAATTGAAAGAATTAGAAATCTTAAGCGTAAGAAATATATGGTTTTTTTTTTTTTTTAATTTAGTTATTGGTAGCTTTTTTGTAAGAAGTAAGCATAAGATATTCAAGTCTTCACATCAAAGTTAACGATTGGGGTTTTGTGTGATTGTTGTTATTAGGGTACGATTGGTACACTGTAATAGACATCGTAATGCAATAGGTATTCCATAGGTGTAACCGTTCGGTTGTGTTTTTATTACAAGTAATGGCTATTCATTTGGAATACTTATTCTATAAAATGCGGAATAACTATTCTTTACCAAATAGGTCGTAATTGCTATTCTTTTACCTAGTAATGACCATAAAAAATAAAAACCCCAAAATTCGCGTGATTGTTGTGATTAGGGTACGTTTGGTACATTGTAATAGACATCATAATGCAATAGGTATTCCATAGGTGTAACCGTTCAGTTGTTTGGTTGTGTTTTTATTCCAAGTAATGGCTATTCATTTGGAATACTTATTCTATAAAATGCGGAATAACTATTCCTTACCAAATAGGTCGTAATTGCTATTCTTTTACCTAGTAATAACCATAAAAAATAAAAACCCCAAAATTCCCAAAAGTACTGACGCAATGCTCTTCCCATACACTCCCTCTCCTCGTTGTTTCTCTCTCTGCTCTTCATGTACTCTCTCTCTCTCCTCGCTTTTTGTTCTCTTTTCTCTCTGTTTTACTTTGCTGTAATTCTGTAAGTACTATTTCAAAAGAGTAATTCTTTGGTGATAAGTTTGCTTCTATAGCTTTGTCGTTTACCTTTTCAACTTTGATTCTCACCATGGAGATACTAATTTTGGGCATTCAACAATAACATTATATACATATATTAAATTTATACATAATGGAATGCTAAACAATTATTACAAAAAGTGTAAATGTATAATCTCTTTGAAAAGGGTATTTTATGAAATTGACCAAAATATGATGCCATTCCACCACCTTATTATGTTTTATCACTAAACTGATGAATATGAATAATTATTCCATCACAACTTTCTTCATTCCTTGTAATACTTTTTCCTATTACATTGTAATCAGCACTACAATGTTCCAAACGTGCCTTTAGGGTCTGTATTTCATAAATTCTACAAAGTGACATGGAGTTTTGTTGATGTGAAGTGCATATTGTGATGCTTCTTAAACAAAACTTGTTATTGAATTTGTATGCAAATTTTCGTGAAGCTTATATTCTAATGGTTGACACTTCAATTATAGTAGCCTATTTTTATTATTAAGTGGTGCTGCCTTGGTGGTAGTTTAATATTGCCTTGTCTTGAATTTTTTTGTGGTTATCTTGTGTTTGGTATAATAGAAATTGAGAATACTAACCTTGTTATTTACTTCAGGTTGCATTCAGGACTAAGGTATTCCACCCAAACATTAATAGCAATGGAAGCATTTGTCTGGATATTCTTAAAGAACAGTGGAGCCCAGCACTAACCATTTCCAAGGTTTCTTTGAACTGTTTCCATCTTTTTATAGTTTATATTTTCATTACCTCATAATTGGTCTGATTTTATGCTGTTATGCATGATTATAAGGTGTTTGATGGAATAACAACTTGATATCGTTTTGCAATACGCTTTCTAATTTTGATCAATTTCACGGCTACTAGATTCATGTTGCATTATGCTTCCAGATTACCACATCAATATTGGAAATTAAACAAATATCTGTTGGAATAATTACTATTCACACCTTGTAATAAAGTTATGATAATGAAAGGCATTTTTTTTTCCATGTCGTCAATTGTTTCACATGTTTACAAGGCTGCCGTTTTTTTGTTTTTTTTTGGTCGTCAAAAAAAAAGCTGCTGTTTTTTAGTAATTATTTTAATATATAAGTACTGTTTTTTAGTACATTAGTGAATTGATGGTCACATTATTAACTAGGTTGGGTTCGGATTTGAGCTTGTCTGTTTGCTTGAATGAAGCTGTGCCTTTTCTCAGTATATGAATGTTCTTGTTATGTTGGTATGGGAATTGAATATCTAGATGATTCTAATAAAGCTCCTCAAACTACTGACAAGCTTGTGTTTGCTGAGTTTTAAGCAGTCTTGTTAATTGTGAGTCAAAATGCAGACCATCTCCTTAGTGATGGTTGAAGATCAGGAAATTGAATTTTGAAGAGTTTGGTGGTTCCTCAAACCACACATGGGTAGCTCAAATGGTGGACCACTCAACGATGCATGTTCTTGTGTATAGGGTCACACATCTGGGTTTTATCAAGGCCTTTTTTCCCTCTCACTTCTCACATGAAAAAAGAAATTTGAAGGGACATTTGTGGAAAGAAGTGGCCATGGCGTAGGAAGTTGCTAGAATTACTTAATGACAAATTAGTACCCTTAAAGTTAGAAAGTCAAACTTTCATTTATTTAGTTGCATGTTGAGTATACATGTGTGATGAAGTCCATATAAAGAAAAAGTAAAAAACTTGAGATACAAATATACCATAATTGAATCCAAACTCATAGGTTTAACCTTTTGGGTTAAGCGGTATCCCAATATGTTGTATTAAGTCCTCAATTGGAATCACCCTTAAGTGTTATCTTCGCAACAAGTGGTATTAGAGATGTCTTTTCCTAATCAGAGGCTTCACTAGGATCTTCAATTCTATAGAGAGCCCCAAGATTGGGAGTTGGAACATTTAGATTCTTTTTGGGACCTTATTCATTCTATGCCTCTTACTGGTGAGGGGCATGACAAAATTTGTTGGAAGTCGACAAAGAATAAGGGTTTTAAGGTTAGTGAATTCTACTTATCCCTCTTCTCGATCCTTGACACTCTTTTTCCTTGGAAACCTGTGTGGCGCTCAAAGATCCCTCCTAGAGTTACTTTCTTCTCATGGACTGCCACTTTAGGTAAGATTTTGACTCTTGATAGATTATGGAATAAGGGTGTCCCTGTCATGGCTTGGTGTTATATGTGTAAAAGGAGCGCGGAATCGGTAAATCATCTTCTTCTTCATTGACCCATTGCTTTTGAGCTATGTCTATGGTGTGGGTTATGCCACAAAGTGTTATGGATTTATTAACAGCTTGGCAAGGCTCTTTTGGTAGACATCGTAACATAGACTTGTGGAGGGCTGTCCCAAATTGTGTTTTATGTGTATATGGCGAGAAAGGAACAGTAAATGCTTTGAGGGAAAGGAACAGTCGATTCTCAATATTAAATCTTTCCTCCTCTCTTTTGCTTGATTGGAGTTCTGCTTTTAATTCTTTTTCATGTTCTAATCTTTTAGATTTGCTTGATCATTGTAATTTATGAGCTTGATGTACTCCTATCCATGTACGCTTCCAGTGTACCTGGGTATTTTGATTAATGAACATTCGTTACTTATCACAAAAAAAAAAGGGTGGTATTAGAGCTTTTGGTAGTGTATAGCAAGGTCGCAAGGTCATAGAAGTGGATGATAGCGGTTCCTTTCGCAATTGGAGTAGGGACAACATTTCCATACTTAGAGCTATAAGTGTGCATCACAAAGCAAGCCCGCACAAATGATCTTTAGTAGGCCCAACAAAGTAGTATTGTCAATGGTGCTAGATCAAAGAAGAATGGTGCAACACATGGTTCTCATGGACAGGGATGTGCAAGGTTCCCATGGATGAGTGTGCGGAGTTGATACTTGTTTACATGGAGGTTGTACAAAGTTATATAAGCTAACCCACCCCCCCTCTCCTTTTCTCCCCTCTTTATTTCATTTATTAAAAACCTGGTTATGTAAAAAGCTGAGGAGTTTGTGGCCTATAAAGAGATCTTGAAGCTCAGAGAGAAGCGATGACTCACACGAGGGGGATTGTGGGTGTATATGTTTGAGTGGAAGTCCCACATGGAAGAGAAATTAAAGAATTTGGGGAATAAATGGAGCATAATTGGGCCTAAACTCTTAGGTTTTAGTTTTTGGATTAATTGTTGTCTCAATGTGGTTATGTAAAGGCCTCAATTGGAGTCTTCCCAATGTGTTATCTCACTAACATTCCCCCAGAAGCCTTCAATGAAATCCACGCCACACCGCACCCCCCTCCCCCACCAAAAAAAAATAAAGCAGCAATTATTTTTGGTTTTTTGGGGGGGGTGTAGGGACTATAAATATTTATGGTCTGACACTATATATTTGATGAAAATGAGAGAGTGATGGGTTGATGGTTATCTTATGATGTGGCTTGTGAGCTGCTCTAGAGTTAATCTGAATGGTGAACTCTAGTAATGAGCCATTTTTACTTGAATTATGAACCATCTAGAGTTTGACCAGAGAGATTATAGCTCTAGTGATGGGCCATTTATACTTGAATTATCATAACTTCAACATTTATGCATTTTTAAATCCGCTTGCAGTATTGTATAAACTTTTGATTTATACTTCTGAGTTTTCGGTCATTAATAAAAATATTTTTTCGTTGAGTCTTTCATACTTCCTGTATTTAGGTGCTGCTGTCCATATGCTCCCTTTTGACGGATCCCAACCCTGATGATCCACTTGTCCCTGAAATTGCTCACATGTACAAGACCGACAGGGCCAAGTATGAAGCCACTGCTCGCAGCTGGACGCAGAAGTATGCTATGGGATGATGGCAGATGAAAACCCCCCAGCATCTAAAAGCAGCTGTGAATCCATGGTTCTCTCATCTCCTTAAGGTAAAAGAATGGAATTATTGAGAATGAAATCTCCTTATTCTTCTTTCACCAAGGACTCAATATTTGGCAAGGAACTCTGTTGTCATCTTGTGAATATTTATTTGAAGACATTGGAGATTGGGTAACTGTAATGTTATGTTATCATGTTGTTGTCAAAGTGAATGATTTGCTTGTTGATCTACAACTCATTTGATTGATTAAGAAATAATGTTTTATGGGTACAATTCCTCTAAGTTTCAATTCTTGCTTTGTATTAGGGACTGAAGCCAGCATGGCATGATACTGCTATGCTCAGTTCAGACATTGTATCTAAGTGTTAAATTCTGTTGAAAGTTGAAACAGCGTTTATTTCTATTTAAAATACAGCACGGTTATAGCGGCGCTTTGTTTGTTTTTGTTTTTGTTTCTGTTTTTCTTATATTTATTTAGCTTAAGTTGTGCAAGAGTTTTTTGTAGACCATTATAACCGTTGAGGAAGTTTATCGCATTGTTTTTGTTTTTTAATTTAGCTTAAGTTGTGCAAGATTTTTGTGTAGACCATTGTAACTGTTGAGGAAGTTTATCAATTTCCACTATGCCATAGGTTTTTGCAGTGTTTCTGTTGCGACACTAAGCTGAACTAGTTAGAGTGTGTTTGTTTAATTTTGCTTAAAGTTCAAGATATGAGTTTAATCTTAGCATAAGTCAAGTTCATGTTCATTATCAAGTTGGATTGTATGTAATTTTTCGTTTTAAACAAGCTCGTGCTTAATTAATATGTTTTTCTTCATTCAAAGGATACAATGACTTATTTAAATCAACTAATTTCAATTTGTCAACCCTGTATTTCTAACAAATTGTATATAGTGTCTAAGCTCAAAATGGTACCAAAAAGTAATGTTGTGGAAGAAGAATAAAAAATATGATAGTAAATTCAAAGCTGGCCTTGCTTTCTTAATGCATGACCTTTTATTTTAGAACCAAGGAGTGGATACTTATACTTTTGCTAAATAATTGTAAAGAGGAATTGTGGATGCTTTTCTTAATACACTCAAATGTGAATTTCATTTATAATTAAAGAAAAAAAAAATGAAGATTACAAAGTAAATGTAAATAAAGTCATGCGCATTGACATGGGACCTGAATATTCTGCGCATGTGATTGCCAATTAAGAGAACGGTAATGTGATGGAGACGGTCCAACTAAGGTAGGTTTTAATTTAAGCAATCCCCAAATTTGTGATGGGTCATTGTTATATCAGTAAGCATGTTTTTATACATATCTGCTGCAACAGTTGCATATAACATGGAATCTCAGTAGTACCATTTATTATTAAATGTTGGGCAGGCTTCAAATATCAAAAATTGGAAAACGACATCATCCACTAATTAATTTACCTGGAGGCTACTGGCTCATGATCTTTGTGAAGTTTCTGGATGACCTCTTTATCAAGTTTTTTTTTAACCCTCCCTCATTATGATGTTTTGAACTTTGGACACTAGGCAATAAGTAGGCATTATTTAACTACCCTTATGGGAGAAATAATATAAACCATTTTAATTCAATCTTTCATTCCTCCTATAAAATTCTAGTATTTTTAGGGAAAAGTAAAATCATAAAACTTGTATGTGGTTAATTGATTTTCAAGTCCAAATGCATACTAGCATTGTATTTAATTGCCCTTAAAAGTAGATAACATTTTTTTTTCTTGATTGATTAATACAATCATGCGTTTGAATTTCAGTGAAAAATAAAATATACTGCAACTATAGAGTATTTCAAAAGTTTTTCCTTAAATACTTGTAAAAGAAAAAAAAATTATCAATTTTCCTTTTAAATGACTTAAAATTGATGTGATTAATGTCACATGACTCACATCACATCAATAATATATTTACAAGAAAAAAAAATGTTGAGATACTCTTTTGTTTTGTGTTTAAAAAATTAGCATGTTGAAAGATGATGTAATAAAATTTGTAAAAACTATAGCATTATTTTAAAAATTGATTGGTGTTTTGATTTGATAATAAAAAAGACAATCATGACATTATAGATTGAAACTCTATTAAAAAAAAAAAGTTTGAAAACTTATTAACATTATTATCCTCCAAGGGAGTATCACTTTTAACCCCATAAACTAAAAAAACAATTGTAAATTAATCTGATGCCAATTTATGTATATATATATATATATATATATATTTGGTTTGGGGCCTGATGTAGTAAAGGAGAGGACTAGAACTGTAGGAGAAGTCACTATAATCATATGCTTTGAGTTAGCAAAGAAAAAAAGAATTGGTTATTATATGAACATGGAACAAAGAATTTAAAGTGTTATCGCTTGGTAGAGAAGCGATGAGGGGGTCACAGTCAGAGTCTCCAACTCTCTCTTAATACTGAATGAATAATGATTATCCACATGCTGATTGTTGGGGGTCATTACCTTTGCGTACCCTTCAAGCCAAAACCAACCAACTTCTTTTTTTTATCAATCAGGGGAGGCGCCACCTTAAGATCAGGAGGTCCCGAGACCATCTTAACTTGAAAATTTTATTTTTATATATAATAATTTAAATTTTTTTATTTGTTTACCCTTTAAAAATAATTTGGGAACACTTTCAATTTTACTCTATAATTTGTTCTACATTCCATGGATAAATTATTGTTTAGTTGTGTACATGAGATGTAACTTATAGCATTAATAATAAGACTATCATGCAACGATTTCAAAATATAAAAACTCATAAAAAATCATTATAAATTTTATGTATTTATATGTTTTATTATTATTATTATTGTCAATATATAAATTTTTTTATTAAAATATATAATTTATTATTATTAAGAAACATCTTATAAAAATTTTAGAGCCACTGATAACCCTGTATGATGTAGACCCCCTTTCATTTTGTAATTTTCCTCACTTCCTCTGCTTCTTTTTTCTTTTTCTCTTTTTAAACATTTTTGTTTTTTTCTGCCGTCTTCATAATTTTCTCGTATCACGGGTATGCGTTTCTTGTCAGATGGAAATTGCCATGTCAATCTACGAGGACTGTGAACACCTCACCAAAGAAAAGGAATAACATAAATAATTCTACAACCACATATGTTTGTATATATATATATATATATATATATATATATATTTATGCGTTTGGATACTATTTTTTTTGTTAAAAACTGAAAAAAAAAAAAAAAAAGTATTTTTTTACTGTTTGCTACAGTATTTGTTACTATTCATTTGCTTAAAATCGTTGTTCATGGTCAATAAACAGTGACAAACACGCTGACTAAAAAAAAATGCCACAAACGCAGCCGCACCAAACGCTATCCAAACGAAGCTGTACTCTGCTGCTATTGTAGGTCATGTAAAAAAGTGTATCAACCAATATGTCGCGTAGGACGGTTCTGATAAATTGCTTGATTCTAGAATTATTTGATATTTTATTTTAAGATCATAAAATTTATTAGCCTTTTTTTTTATAATTATGATAAATTGTGATTAGTTACTTGTTACTTTTACAGTTTTACTTGTATTTATTACTTTTTCTATATATTAAAGTTGTAACATAAAAAGTTGTGATTAAGTTAATAAGTTTTGATACAAAATGATTGTGGTCTTAAGCCTGTTTGGTTGGAGATTTTTAATGTTGTTTAAAATAAGGTGAAAACTGTATATTAAAAAGTGTTGTGAAAACAAGTATTTACAATTTTCATAAAGCAAAAAATGTGTTTGGTATTATGCTTCAAATAACATATTTCAGTATGTGAAAAAACATAATTATGTATTTAGTATGTGTGTTTTTTTTTAAAGCTGACAAATGGGCCCCCTGGTTGGAACTGTAGAAAGAAGCTTTATGTGTTGTTTAATCAAGTGAGCCTCATGTTTTTCAAAATATTTACAAAAATGCTATTGAGCAACGTTGCTTGAAATCTAAAAACTGGTAAGATGAGTTTTTCAAATTCAATGTTTAAACACTCTAAAATGGGCAACTTAACTCAAACACTCCTAAAAAAACACCCTTACTAAATGCGTTGTTTTTTTTTTAAGAGAAATTATATGTCCACAATATTTTTACAACAAATCCTAAGTTGCAAGTTGTTACTGGTTGTTATTGTCGGGACAAAAAAGTAATCTTGGTGTTAGGTTCAAATTTGAGCCAATAACAACTAATCACTTATGATTTTCTTCTAAAAAAAAGAGAAATACTACGTCCACAATATTTTTCACAACATTTTCACAACAAATCTTAATTGGCAAGTTGTTATTTGCTGTTACTAGTGGGTAAGAAAGTAATTTCAGTGTTGGATTTAAATTTAAAACCTGTAACAACCTGCCAACTAAGATTTGTTGTGAAAATGTTGTAAAAAATGTTGTGGACGTAGCAGTTCTCAAAAAAAAAATCACCTATGATTTATTGTGAAAATGTTGTAAAATTGTTGTGGACATAACACTTCTCTTTTTTAAAAACCATAGTTTTCAGTATGTAAATTCTGAAAACTGTTGAGAAAAAATTTTCTTAGTTGTGTCACTTTGGTGGTATATTGTCTAAAGAATTGTTAATTTTTTGTACTAATAGTCTAATAAGCAACGGCTAGTAGCGTCGTGCATTTTTTCTCAACAGATTGTACAGCTCATATAACTCAAAAAGGATGAAAAACAAAACAAAAAGTGTAAGCATTGGTGTAACAGTAACACCTTAACTTTTTGGAAGAGTGGTTTAGGGTAGTAGCCATCTTCATTTGGTGAAATAGGTAGATGGTAGAGAAGAGAAAAATAGATTCCAATAATAACTACGAATAATACATAAAATTGTTTTAAGTATTAGATTATCATGTAAGCTCCTATTCTGTAATTTATTGATTTTTTATGTTGATAAATTATAAATAGAATAAATATTTGAATTCTGAATGTTTTTGTTGTTGAAATTTGAATTATTTTTTTTTTGAGTAAACAATAATACTTATTAGAAGACATACAAAAATAATAATAGTATTTTAAACTAGATTGATAATTTATTGATCCGAGCGTATATATAATAAAAACAAAAAATAAATAAAAATAACCACAAGAATTTAATTACGTTTTTGTGAATTTGAAATTACATGAGTCAAATTTAGGCTCGCGGATTGAAGTAAAAACATTGGGATTGGAATTTGGAACACTATTTTTTTTTTTTTTTTTTTTTTTTTTTTTGAGGAATTGGAAGGTCCGGTAGTAGTTGAGAAACTTGGGTCAAATTGTGTAATGTGTAGCAATCGATTGGGCACAAACGAAGGTGGTGCGAGCCTCACAATTCACAACTCTCAAGCCATGTTGACGTGGACAGGACATGGCTGTAGGTATCAGCATGCTTTTTGAGACAAGTGAGAAAAAAAAAATTGAATTCCAAGTCCTCCAACGTGTCAGTTCGGGTCAGACCAGAAGAAGAAGTCCATTGACGTTTTCTACCCTTCTTATTTACAAATTGCTTGGTCGGTTTTGACAGTAGTTTGTTATTAATTATTGGGAGATGCTAACGATTAGATAATGATTAGTAATTTATTTCAAAAAAATTTTATGAAAAAAAAAATTAATATTTTAATAATTTTTTTTATTTTTCATAAAAATAGTATCAAAATTTTTCTAAATTAGATTGTTAATCATTGTACTAAAAACACTTATTAACATTACCCCTATTTATTATTACAAACTGTAAAATTTCGTGTTCACTGAACATCATCACCTTAATCCACTCATTATTAGCTTCAGCTTGACCAATATAATAATCAAATTATGTGTTTCACTGTTTGTGTATCAAAAAAAAGAAGAAGGTATTTTACTGTTTTTTTTAGTCCGAGACAGAAATTTTATTACTGTTAAATCTGTGCATGTGTGTACAAAACTTCTCCTTAAAAACTTAAAACTTAATTTTTACTTTCTATCTCATAAGAACTTATATTTATACAATGACCATCATGTCAATGATACACAATGATAACATGTTTTATTGTTTAAGCTTGTGCCTTCTTATTCTTTTGATTTTCATACGCTGTTAAAACTTATATAGAATTATTCACAACAACAATTCCTTTCAAATCTAAGATTTCCACAATTCAATAGACTTGTCAATTAGAGTATCTTAGTGCACATTGGCGGCTTAATTAATCAAAATTCTTTCAATAAAAAGACACAAGATTTAGAAAAGTCATTACTTTATTTATTTTTTGATGAATTAGAAAAGTCATTACGAGTTCAGTCCGCACAAACGGAAATTAGGGAACATGTTGATTGAAAAAAAACAAAAAACAAAAAAAAATCCCGGAAAAAGAAAAAATCATACACCCGCCAAAATTAGGACCACATTTTCTCAACCACTTTCGTTGCCAAAAACACATATTTTAAATCCAAAATTTGTTTCCAGAACACGTTTACTACTCTTTGTTTTTTAATACTGTTCTTTCTTTTTCTTTTACTTTTTTTTTTCCCCTCTTTTGGTCCAACAGCTATTTTTCTTTTGAGGCAATTAGAGACTTATGGGGAAGTAGTACTAGGCACTAGCCTAGCCTAGTGGCGTTGTTGTTGTTGTTGTTGTTGATAGAATAGACAAGTGAGAAAGAAGGCTTCTGACACGTCTATACTGGCAGCTGGCATCGGCTTCCCCAAATTTTCCATTTCTCTACTAATGACCGATGACTCATAGCCCAGCTCACACTCACACCCCCACCCCCACCCCCACCCACGAAAAAAGGTTGAAAATTCACACTCTCCGTGTACTATATATACACTTACCCACTCACCTATCTTCTCGTTTTCTTCTTCCTTCTCACTCTCTCACTCCCCCCCATTAGTCACAACCTGCAAGGGCCTCTCTTTCCCGCCAAAAGCCCAATATCCTAATTAACTTTTTGGGGGTCACAATAATTACATATTGGTTCTTCTCTCTCTCTCTCTGCTAAAAATCTTTTTGTCCATCCATCTGTGTATTTCAAGTACATGATTTCAAAGTCATATCCTTTCCTTGCTGGGATATCTACAAAAAGATTTCTCACTCCATATATACAATCAGTACCACTCTCTTTACTCTTTTTCTTTTTCAATTTCGCTTCCAAGAGGAATATATAGAATAAACGAATCTTCCTCTTTGCCTTCACTTCTTTTTCTCACTCTATTTCTTCTTTGTCCCAACTATTTATGCTTTTTCGACCTTCGCTGCTTTTTCTCTACAACAACAAGTACCATGATAAGTTTCGATGATCCTCGATTCTCATCCACCATGTTCGCACAACCCCACAGAGTGAAATACTCAGAGCACAAAGTGACCACAAGCAAGCTCGTTCCTGACCCAAAAGCCATGCCTTCCAAACTCGTGAGGATCATACACACCGACCCCTACGCTACGGACTCTTCCAGCGACGACGAGCCAGAACGGAGACCCGTACGGAGAATCAAACGGCACGTCAGAGAGGTCAGCTTCGAGCACCCATCGCTTCCCTTGAGCTCAACGTTGCCAAAGCAAGAAGTACGCAAGAAGAGACCGGCGAGATCGCCGGAATCCGCCGCCGTATCTCGCCGGAAAAAGTTCAGAGGCGTCCGGCAAAGACCGTGGGGTCGATGGGCCGCTGAGATCCGAGACCCGAACCGGAGAAAACGGGTCTGGCTTGGTACCTTCGATACGGCGGAGGAAGCTGCTTCTGAGTACGATAAAGCTGCGGTCAAGCTCAAGGGTCCTAACGCCGTTACCAATTTCCCTAACTCCGTTATGACGGAGACGTCTGTTGACGTGGACAGTGTCAATTGCAAGGAGATCGATTCTCCTGCCTCGTCTGACGTGGCTACCTCATCTCCCACCTCAGTTCTCCGTTGCGAGCAATCGTCGACGTTCAATGACCTCGGTTTCGGAGACGTCGACGTTTTCCGGTTAGATTTTGACGTGCCGTTAAATTTGACGAATTTCGTTTTGTCAAAGAAGCCCTTGGTCGAGGAGGCGAAAGAGTTAAAGTTCGATGACTTTGGTTTCGGGGAGGTCGATGCTTTCGGGTTTGGTATCGACGGGCCGTTAAACTTGACGGATTTCATGTTGTCTAGAAAGCAATTGGTCCAGGAAGAGGAAGAGTTCGGCGAGTTTGACGTTGATTCGTTCTTAGTGTAATAATTTCATCTTCTTAGAAAAAAAAAAAAAAAAAAAAAAAAAGGAAGCACGTGTTGTCGGGAGATATTTGGTAAATGGGAGGGACAGAATTCCGAAAGTAACCTTGATATTTTTGATAGTGTATTGGTCAATGTACGGAGTGTTAATATTAATTAGTATGAGTTAGCCGGTTTTAGCACTATTATAATACGGCGATTTTGTATCGTGTCGTGTTACAAAGATTGTCTATTGATAGTAATCTGTGTATTGTTCTGTAATTTTCTAAATTATTATTAATCATAATTTAGTAATATCACTCTTACAATAAGCATTCAATTTGTTTGAAAAAAAATTATAGCTCTACCATGTTTTATTGTAATTATGTGTATTTTTTTTTACAAGAGATCTTTGCAAGGAAAGGATGGTTTGGAGTGAGTGAAGGGCGCTCAAGAATTGACAATAATTTTTTTTCATACCATCTCTTCAAGAATAATTTACTATTCTTTTAAGAATATGCAATTTCGGCACGTTTCAAATTATTATTGGTGCCAACGGAGGCTTGGCTGAGTAAGGCTCGAACGTTTTGTGCACCACACTAAGGTTCGAGTCTTACTGTCTATAGGAGTTTGTTGGTGGGCATCTTTAGTGAGGAATGTACTTCTCAAAGGAAGTGACTCTCACACATGTGTTAATTCAAGAGGTTTTTGTTACCAGGCACCCTGTTCAACGGTGTAATATAACCATAAAACTTTCTATTTTTTTGAACCAAAAAAAAAAATTATTATAGGTTTATAAGGTGAAAGTTCATGAAAGTGACCTCAAATTTTAAACCAAGAATCTTATAAATATCACGAGACGAAGCCCATCTCTTATCCCTGGGGTTTGAGACGGATACTTGGATACTATGCCTGAGCGTTGAAAAGTAATAAATGGGATTTTGGGGTTACATAATTGAATATATTAATTAATAGGAGAATGGTATAAAATAGAATAAAAAGTGGACTTGTTCTTTAAATAGTAGAAGCTTGTTGAAGAATGAATCTTCTTCGTCCGTCTTGGCAGTTGGGGGTCACTGTATACAGTTTCTTTTCAGTGGCACTGCTCAACTGTGTGGCATTAGATGGGTTTCCACGCAATAGACACGTGCTGAAAAAGTCAATTCCTTAAAACAAATCGATTCCGTAGTCGCCACGCGCTGAACTTTGGCTTCTGTCGGATATCTTTCCTCCTTATTATTCACAAGTGAAGTGACGGTGCATCTGGATTCGAACTGAGAACAATATTATTAATTCTCAAAAATTTGAACCAAAAAAAAAATTTCTCAAAAAAAAAAAACAATATCATTTTTTTTTAAAGATTCTTAATTGTTTTATTCTATGTACGGTTTCGATTCTTCTCTATTTTCAGGAATAAAACATTATATTTCTAAGAAACAATTGAAAAAATATTATTTTTTTAATTTTTTAATTAATTAAGAAAATTGTCATTATTTTTTAAAAATTAAATTCTATAAGGATGTAGTGTAAAACTTATGTTTTATTTTTACAATCTCAACATGTCACATCATTTTATCACGTATTTAAGAATAAGTACGACTATACCTGTAAGGACACAAATTTACGAGTCGGGCCTACGAACAGAACAGGTTGAGGCCCAGGTTGTATATAGTATCCTTGAAATAAATTTGTAAAGAGAGTGGGTTGGAGAACACTTGATTGAGAACGTATGGGTTGATGACCCAAGTATGATTATGATCAGACTAACATTAATGAAACACTGAGTAGATACAAGGCTCTCCTCGGCACAGTCCAAGGAGTATTTCTAGACCGATACAAGGAATACTCATCTCTTTCTCTTTCTCTGTTGCTCTTTTTCTTCTTCTGATGCCCCCTCCCTCTTCTTTCTTCCTGCTTTCTATTTATATGCCCCTCCTCCCTTATATGCCAGTTAGGTGGGCTTTTCTGGATACTTGTCCCATCAGCCTCTATCTGGAGTCTTCACTTGGCAGCTGTAAAGTATGAAGGTCACTGTTCAGGTGTCTTTTCCCATTAATGCGGCCATGATGTTAGCTGCAGGATCATAAATGCGGTGGCAGCAGCCTTTTGCCTGATATCTGATCTTTGCCACCTGTCCTTTTTGTCCATATAAATCAAGGGATTCTCCGGGAAAGCTAGGATTGATGTTGGAGCATTCATCTGGGACACCTTTTTGACAATCCGAACAGGCAAGTCTCCTTGGACCAGTCTTTCTTCCATGTGACTTACACTTTAGAATCGAATTATGCTGGGCACTCTCCTCAAGATTTGTTGTCCTCGGATGTGCAGGTCTCCTCGGACAGGCTGTGGCCCATTACTTGATATTGGGCCTTTCACCCCTACAATAGCCTCTTAAAATTCTGACCTTCTCTCTTATCAGAGGAGAAGGACGGGATTTTGACTTCCTTAGGGGTGAAATCCATTAAACCCCTCAACTAATCCACGTGGAAGCGCTGTTTCGTGAGACTTTCAATTTCCAAAAACGCTTCGAAAGTTGTAATGCGTCATTTATTGCTCTAGGTGGCGCTCTGTTTCCTTGATCAACGGCGAGGTGTAGATCGTGCGGCTGGGATTTCTTCATGAAATTTTGAGCAGGATAAATCCCACTCATTTTCACCTACTATATATATAAAAGGCCGTGAGGAGGTAGTTTTCCTCATTTTGCGTTTATTCAAGTATTCCAATATTCCAAAGCATCCCTGCTAATACACGTTTCTTCATTCTAGGCATTCCGAGGACATTTTTACAAAGACCTCTAGGTGTCTAAGAGATTTCTGAACCAGAAATATCAACCCCTCTTGTAAGTATTTGGTTCCCTTGTTCATTCCACCTCGGCCAAGCACCTCGGCCTTCTCTTCCTTTCATTTTGTTTTTTTTTGCCTTAGGGAACCTCCTTAGCGTTTTTCCACACAGTCAAATGGGTAGATTTAAGAGTCTCGTTGATTCGCCTATAGCCATAGAACTCTTCAAGGCGAAGTACCATATCCCTAAGGGGGTTGGTCTTCGATATTGTCCACTGGAAAATATTATGACCGACAGGCGAACCGGTGAAGTGGTCATCCCTGTAATCGCTTTTTTGGAGGGAGGGATGACCATTCCCATGGGTACTGTAACTAGGGACTATCTTAGAAACCATAGGTTGTGCCCGCACCAATGCACTACCAATATGTTTAGGGTCATAGGCAGCGTCGATGCCCATAACCAAATGATGGATCTGCAGCTCACCTGGCCGACGGGGGATATTACCTGAAATCCCGGTCTCCCGTCGTTAAGATGGTGTCGTACCTTCCGAAGTCCAACAATGGCATGAAGGATGACTACGTCATCGTCTCCGGGGCATGGCATGACGGTCACCATTGCCCGATCAAGGAGGGGAAGCCAGGTGGGCTGCTTTAGGATTAGATTGAGTTAACCTAGAATCTAGGTTCTAGGCTTCATTTTTCTGTGCTGTTCTATCACTTGGTTTTGAAATGATGTAGTTAACTCCATATTCGGTGGTTGTGATTGTAGATAGGAAGTTCGTCGCTCCCCGCCTCAGCCTCGTGAATGTGCCGGGACTTAACAAGCTCCCAAGGTCCAAGGTGTGCGTGCACACGGACGGCCAACTACGTGCTGTCCACCTCATACTCATACTGGACTTTACCCCTTTGACGGATAGCTTTTTGGACGTCGGCAACTCTATCCGAGCAAGCGATAAGAGAATCAACAGGATTGACGTTTCGCAACCGGGCTTTCTGGCCAAGAGAGACCTTCCACCCGTTGAGTGGCCAATCCGACAGACTGCTCCTCAACCTGCCGTTCAAAGGGAAAAGTCCACTTCATCTTCGCTGTCCTTGGAGGAAGAGATAGACGGATTCCGCTTTGACGGTGAAGAGGAGGTGCAGGGCAAGCTTCAGAATACTCCAGAGTTCGAAAGCTCAGAGGAAGAAGAGGATGATATGCCGTTGAAGCCAAGGGCGGGGTTAAAGGACCTTATTGCCGGAAGGAATAAAGGTGCTCCCTCCAAGGAGGCGCCCAAAGGGAAAGAACCTGCTCAACTACCCCTACCTCCTCCTCCTCCTCCTACGACTGGGCTCGAGCTTCTCCCCATACCCGATCTCAAGAGGATGAGGAAGGTTGTGGAGCTGGATGCCGAGGAGGGTGAATTGCCCCCTCCCCAACAAAAAGGGGCAAAGCACCAAAAAGGGGGGAGAGATGAGAGGAGGTCCTCTTCATCCGAGCGGAGGGGTGACACCCATGCCACGGACATCCAACAACCACCAGCCTGGACCCCGAGGCTAGACTTGGACGGCGCGCCCATTCCCACCACGGCCTCCATTAGGGAATTCCAGAGGGGGCGCTCGGGCTACATTGCCAACGCCCTAGAGCGCTTTCTCCTTTTGCCCAAAGACATGGAAACAGTGAGGTCGTAGAGGCAAGCCGACCTGTTCATGTCAATGAAGAGAGACCTAGCCATGGTAAGTTTCTGATCACCTCGCTACATAGCAGACTACGTTAAGTGTGTATTGCGTATTTTTCTTATACCGTTAGTGATACAACTTTGCCTCCCTTACTGTGTAGCTCACACAACAAGTCTATGTGGCCGAAGACTGGGTCAGGGACTCAAGAAACTTGGCTAGGACCGAGACCCAGTCTCGCCTGGGAGTAGAGAGAGACATGGAGGTTTTGAAAAAAAAAAAAAAGCAGGAGTTAGCCAAGAAGCTGACTGCGGAGGAGAGGGAGAGGCGAAGTGCTGAGGCTGGCCTCAAGAGCACCCAGGATCAGGCCGAGGACCAGAGGAAAAAATTATACGCTACAGAAATAGAGCTGGTAACCTAAAGGCAGCTGGTCCTAGAGCTCAAGGCCAGTCTGGAGAAGGCCGAGGAAGCGGAAAAGGAGGCTTGGGAGGCCCTTGGAGCTGCTGAGGCCAAGAAGGAGGCCGAGTATATCCGCGGCATCGAAGAGACAGAAATAAGGTTGGCGGAAGAGGTCTCTGAGGTATGCAGGGACTACTGCAAGTTCACATGGGAGGAAGCCCTGAACTTGGCAGGTGTCCCAGCTGACTCAGACCTAAGGCAGCCAGGGAGGATATACTATCATCCCCACATCAGTTTGACCCCGGCTGACCCCGCCCCCTTATCTTCTCAAGTTCCAGAGCAATCAAGCTTGGCGCTTGTTCCTCATGAAGCTGCCGAGAAGGCTGAGGAGGGACAAGTTGCCCCAACTGAACAAGTGGCTCTGGACGTTTCTTCTGCCGATGCGGATGCTGACCAGGCCAAGGACGCAGCCCCCTCGGAGGTCGAGGCCGGATCATCTGTAGTAGAGCCAAGCGGAGCAGGCAGCCTTCCTACTTAGACTGTATAGGCTTAGGATTAGGATTGTCAGTTGCTGTAGTTGTTATTGTTTGTTTGTTTTTTTTTTTTTTTTAATCGATGTATCAATTATTTTGTATGTCGGACTAGTGTACTCCAACTTTATGATTCAATGAAAATATTTCACTTACATTTAGCTGTTTCCGATTTTATTTATCTACTTATCTTGCCTTGAAGTTCTTAAACCTATAAAAAGTTTAAGTCCACAGAGTGGAATAGCAGCAAAAATAAATCTCTGTCCTCCTGTAATGATGAGGATATCATGAATATGACAATAGCACTCCAAGATCATCAATAAGAAAGCCTTAACAATTACACCGAAGTCATTCAATTAATTCAATCTCGTCTTAGTAAGTGGGGATGAACTTAAGCAAACGCAGTCCCTGATTTACCTGCTAGAGACATTAAGATGGAGTGAGAACACTAACTCGAAGTGTGTAGTGTGTAGTGAAGTGTTTGAGATGGTGATGTAGCTTCGAATGAACGATCCAAGGGGTTTGGTACGTTTGAGGTCCCAGATAACACTTAGAATAATGTAGAGGAGTGTTAATTTGGCCTAGGTATGTGGTCCGAGGCGCCAGGCATGACCAAGGTTTTGTTTAACACTTAGGAGTATTAATTTACCCAAGGTATGTGGTCCGGGGGACCAGGCATGACCGATGTTCTGTTTAATACTTAGGAGTATTAATTTACCCAAGGTATGTGGTCCGAGGGGCCAGGCATGACCGATGTTCTGTTTAATACTTAGGAGTATTAATTTACCCAAGGTATGTGATCCGAGGGACCAGGCATGACCGAGGTTCTGTTTAATACTTAGGAGTATTAATTTACCCAAGGTATGTGGTCCGAGGGACCAGGCATGACCGAGGTTCGGTTTAACACTTAGAAGTATTAATTTACCCAAGGTATGTGGTCCGAGAGGCCAGGCATGACCAAGGTTCTGTTTAATACTTAGGAACATTAATTATTTAATAGACTTCAATGAGAAAATAGAAACTTTTATTAATAATAGTACCTTTTCAGATTATTTACATTTCAGGGGTGTGGTACAGCTCTCTCATCTAGATCTTCCAAGTAGAAGGCACCTATTCCGGCCATTGATAGGATGCGATATGGGCCTTCCCAGTTAGGTCCTAATTTTTCCCACGCTGGGTTTTTTGTTGTGCCCACGACTTTCCGTAAAACCAAGTCCCCTGGTGCCAGTGGTCTTAGCTTGGCGTTGGCATCATAACTCTGCTTGAGTTTATGCTGATAGTAGGCTAGCTGAACCGCAGCATTTTCTCTACGCTCGGCAACTAGGTCCAGATTATCCTTTAGCAGTTTGTCATTGTCGGCCGAGGTAAATGAACTGGTTCTAAGTGTGGGGAACCCAGTTTCTATGAGGATAATAGCCTCAGCACCGTACTTCATTGCAAAGGGGGTCTCTCCTGTAGATCTTCGAGGAGTTGTCCTGTAGGTCCAGAGGACATGCGGTAGTTCTTCCACCCATTTTCCTTTGGCATCATCCAACCTCTTCTTAAGACCGCTTACTATGACTTTGTTAACTGCTTCAGCCTGGCCATTTCCTTGAGGGTATGCAGGAGTGGAGTACCTGTTCGTAATGCCTAGTCCACAGCAAAATCTTCTGAACGCTTTACTGTCAAATTGAAGACCATTGTCTGAGATGAGAGTATGCGGTACTCCAAACCGGATTACAATATTCTTCCATACAAACTTCTGGACATCTACATCCCTGATGTTTGCCAATGGCTCAGCTTCAACCCATTTGGTGAAGTAGTCTGTTGCGACGACTAGGTATTTCTTACTCCCGGCTGCTTTAGGAAAAGGGCCTACAATGTCCAGGCCTCATTGAGCGAAAGGCCATGGACTTGACAGAGGATTCAGAACTCCTCCCAGTTGATGTATATTTGGTGCGAACCTCTGGCATTGGTCACGCTTCTTTACATATTCCTGTGATACCCTTTGCATGTTTGGTCACCAGTATCCCTGAATTAAGGCTCTGTGTGCTAGGGATCTTCCTCCTGTGTGGTTGCCACAAATCCCTTTATGCAGCTCTTCGAGGAGTAGCTCTGTGGCTTCAGGATGCACGCACAATAAGTAGGGTCCAGAGAAAGAACGTTTGTATAGCTTACTATCTCCTGATAGCCAGAATCGAGGGGCTTTTCTCCGCACCTTGTCAGCTTCGGC
Organism: Lithocarpus polystachyus; assembly: GCA_033629205.1. NCBI lineage: Eukaryota > Viridiplantae > Streptophyta > Magnoliopsida > Fagales > Fagaceae > Lithocarpus > Lithocarpus polystachyus. The sequence goes on from CM066162.1 coordinate 29,734,603, forward strand.
CTTGTCTGTTGGTAAGACATCGTCCCTGAGGTAAGTCACCATAGGGTCCATCCAGCTTGGCCCTACTCTAACTTGATAGATGTTGGGCCCTTCTTTCTCTTCAGTATGCCTTTGTACATCCTCCACCAGGATAAGTCGAGGTAGCCCCTGAGCCGAGGAGGTTGCAAGAGTGGCCAAGGAGTCCGCGTGTGTGTTCCTACTCTGAGGAACATGTTGCAGATTAAATGACTTGAACCATGATTGCAGTTGCTTGACCTGCCTTAGATATTTCTACATTCTTTCATCACGAGCTTTTAATTCCCCCCTGACCTGGCCGACGACTAGAGCTGAGTCCGAGAGTACATCCACGGTGTTTCCACCCATTCTTTTGACCATGGACATTCCGATCAATAGCGCTTCATATTCAGCCTCATTATTAGTAGTCGGGAAGTTTAGTCTGAGGGATTTTTCGATGACAACATTCTCCAGAGATATTAAAACTAGCCCCACTCCTGAGCCTCTTTGATTAGCAGCACCATCCACATATAGTTTCCAGGGTGCGGACTCTTGCACAGACACGAGGCCAACTGAATTTTCGTCTATGTGTATCGTATCGGCGATCTCTTCTAACACAGGCTCAACGAACTCGGCCACAAAATCGGCCAGTATCTGCCCCTTGACCGAGGTGCGAGGCATGTACTTTATGTCAAAAGCTCCTAGGATGGTACCTTACTTGGCAATCCTCCCTGTATAGTCTGCACTCCGAAGCAATGATCTGAGCGGGAGTTGGGTAAGGACCACAACCGTATGTGATTGGAAGTAGTGAGGGAGTTTACGAGTGACATGAACTACTGTAAAGATAGCTTTCTCAAGTGGCAAGTAACGGATCTCGGCCTCGTGAAGGGATTTACACACGTAGTACACAGGTTTCTGTACACCATTGTCGACTCGTATAAGTACCAAACTTACAGCATGGGTGGCTACAGCAATGTAAGCGAACAAGACCTCTTCCGTTGCAGGGCTAGACATGATGGGAGGCCGAGTTAGGTATTCTTTTAGTTGCTGGAAAGCTAGAACACACTCTTCATTCCACTCAAACCCCTTCCACTTGTTCAGCAGCTGGAAGAAAGGCCGACATCTCTCTGCAGACTTGGAGATGAATCGGTTGAGAGCGGCAGTCATCCCGGTCAACTTCTAGACTTCTTTTGGGTTCCGAGGAGGCTGCAGATTGTTGATCGCCCTTATCTGGTCGGGGTTAGTCTCAATTCCGCGATGGGTGACCATATAGCCCAGAAACTTTCCTAATCCAACGCCGAAAGAGCACTTCAAAGCATTGAGTCGTAATTTGTATTTCCTTAAGATTTCAAAGATGCTTCCGAGGTCTCCAACATGGTCGGACTCTAGCTTGCTTTTGACCACCATATCATCAATGTAAATCTCAATGCATTTCCCCAGCTGTGGTTCAAACATTTTTGTCATCATTCTCTGATAGGTGGTGATGATGCACGACAAAATCAGTAGACTGGATGCTTCGGATTTCGATGGCGACAATGATAATCTAACTGAAAACCCGGATAGACGAATCAAAACAGTCAGAGGCGACCGGGGTGGACCGGCCAGAAACCCTCCGATGACAAAGTCAGTGTTTTCTCGAAACTTTGGAAATCCCAAATACTTGGAAAAGTATTTTCGTACCTTTTTGTTGGTCGATTGTTCTCCTTATATAATGCAGGTCAGAAACGGTTTACTAATGTAGTAACTGCTCCTATATTGGAGGATGTCGGAAGGTTCGGGAGTAACCTCCATAACTGCTATGGAGGTTATTTTATTAGGCCGTACGTTTTGCAACGCAGTCATCGGAGGTGGTTTTGTGGCGATGTCCTTGGTCTTGCATATATTCTAAGTGTGCAAGCCTCGTCTAGGGACGAGATGCTGACGGCGTCCAGAGTGTGTAAACTTCGTCCAGGGAATGTCTACAATGACCATGTTTGACGTCACTACGGTCCGTCCAAGAGTCTTTCTGGACGGACGAGTCTGCTGTGGACGAGCTAATTGGGTCAAGATATTTCCCTTCTTCTATGGACGACCCATACGGACGAGTAAGGAGTAGGGTGTTTTTCAGGACACTATCAGTTGCCCCCGGTCCGTGGGTCGTCTAGGGAGATGTATGGTGTTGTCCTTTGGACGTTTGGGCTAATACTCCACACGTTAACTTGCCACGTGTCACGATTTTAGTGACGAAGATTCACGTCGACTCATTTTTCGAGGAGTGTGCCACGTGTCAGATTATGATTGGTTGTGACGTTTCAGGTACTAAAGTCTTCGCCTATAAATAGTGCAATTCCTGGGCTACCCTCTCATTTCTGAAAATTTTCTTCATTGACACTCCTCGTCTTAGCGCCTCGTCTAGAAGTTTTCCGCGTCCATAGCCTATATAGATTCAGGTATTCTCCTTATCCTCGTCCTTAGGTTTCAACTTTTCAAAATGTCTGAAGTTGTCCTATCCTCGTCTAGCAATAGTACGGAGAAAGCCATAGACGAGTTCCATGACCTCAGTAGTTTTAGTGGGTCAAGTAACAGTAGTAGCAACAGTAGTAGTAACGGGAATACCTCGGACGAGTACACGTCTGGGGTCCCTGGAGTTCCTTTAGAGGTTCTCCAGGAACAGCTTAGGACGAGGACTGAGTCTGGGTCGAGGGCGGGCACCAGTGCTCCCTCGTCTACAGCTTAAGACGATGAGGAGATCGTCTACAGTTGTGCCTTAGATATCCCGTCTAGGACTGATACCAAAAGGTTAGAATCTTTGAAATCGTGGTATCAAATCCCAGAAAACTTAAACCCTAGGTTACCCGTCCGTGGTGAATGGGGTTGCCAACCCCATTTTGGAGTTGGTATTTATGAGGCTTACCTTTTGGGAGGCTTAAGGTTGCCTCTTAACGCCTTTGCTAGGGAATTGCTTTCTAGGTTAGGTTTGGCCATCTGCCAATTTAACCCCAATGCATGGAGACTGATTGTCTCCATGCAAGTCTTATGGAGGGAGGTGTTTGGGGGGGATCGTCCTCTCACTGTGGACGAGTTCCTCTTCTGCTACAAGCCCTCCGAGATCAATCAATCCCTGGGCTTCCATCAATTTACAGCTAGGGGGGCTGATTACAGGTTGATCCAGTCCTTGGTTACTTCTGACAGGAATTGGAAGACGGAGTTCTTCTTCGTCTCTGGCCCTTGGGCTGGGAAACCAAGTGAAGTTGGTAGGGATCCATTTGGTCCCTACACAGGAGAATTAGGGAACCTTCGTCCTGAAGGTACGTTTAAGATTGTCCGTCCTGAGATGTTTATATGTTTCATTTATTTATTCTCGTCTAACGCTCTTCTCTCTTCTTCTTCTTTTTTTTTTTTTTTTTTTTTTTTTAGGCGTCAGACGACCTCACCTGAGCAGGTTTTACATTGAACGAGTTCAAAAGGCTCGTCTGTACACCGACAGGACGTTCCACTCTTTGGTGAGCTTAAGACGCCTTGCAGCGTGGGGCTTAGGTCCAGAGCCATCCCCTGAAGCCGTCGCTCACGAACGTACCGTCCGTAGACGTAAGTATTTACTTGCTTTTTACTTTGTTTATTTCTTGTTCTTGTTCATCATCTTCTTCCATTCTTGTAGGAATGGCAACAATGAATCAAAATAAGGGTAAGGAGGTGGTGGACGAGGTGGCTGGGCAAGGTGCTCGATCCCAACCTCGTCCATTAGTTGGTGACAAAAGGAAGTCCGTGTCAAAGGGGGTCGACCTGGGGAGGCTTCCAAGTCGTCGGAAAGAGAAAAGGGCCAAGCATGGGTCGTCGAAATCTGGGGCCGTCGAATCCGGTTCTGTACCCACTGTCCAGCAAACTCCCGTCCATATTGTGGACGACGAGCTCTTGGATCCTCCGTCTGTGCATGTGCCGTCCATAGTCCAAGCGCCTGTTTCACCCCTACCCTCTAGCCAAGTCACTTTGAACCTTCTTGGAGATGAAGACTTAGCTTGGGAGAGGTTCGAGAGGGTTGTCACAGATCAGGACGTGGCGGCCTGCTACAACATGTCCTTGAAGGATTTTGAGCACTCTGGTGTTCACGATCTTTTCAAGGTGAGTTTTTTTTTTTTATCTCGTCTTCCTTTTGTTTTTTCTTATCCATACACGTCTAAAAACAAATCTTGTGCAGGCCATGTCTAAGTTCATTGCCGCGTCCAGGCAAGCGACGGAACTAGACAAGACGAGGATCCTGCTGGAGAGGAGGATACAGGAAGTTAAGGACGAGAGCAAGAGGTGGGCTGAAGTGGCGGCCAAGGCTAAGGACGAAGTGAAGGAGTTGCAGGTCCATCTGGACGAGCTTAAAACTGAGGCCATAAAGAAGGACACTCGTTTTGAGAATCTCCAAAAAAGGAATGACGAGCTGAGTGGTCTTCTTGAAACGGCTAAGGGAGACGCAGTTGCACAGTTCAAGGCGTCCAAAGAGTACACCGATTCTTTGGACACGAACTATGCAGCTGGGTTTGAGGATTTTAGATTGGACGCCATGGAGACCTTCCCCAGCCTTGACTTCAGCTCGATAAAACTCAACCTTGGTGGTGCTACTTTGAGCTCTCTTCTCCAGACAAGCTCTGAAGATATCAATATTGAGAACGACGCCACTACTCATCCTGCTCAAGACGGCCCTAGTGTTGATCCCTCCCTGTGAAGACTTAGTTTTAATAGCAGTCTTTTATGTACTTTTTTTTTTGTTTTTATTTAGTCTATTTGCTCAAAACCTTTGAATGTAATATGAGTACAATTTCTTCGTCCAAAGTTTTAGGACGAGGCTTTTAAACAGCTGTTTGTTTATTTCTCCTAAGGGTTTTTGGACGGGTTGTCCACCCTTATTATTTGATGAATGAATGTTTCATTTACTTTTTGTGTGGACGAACTGTTTTCGCATTCCAATTATGTTTTGGTCGGTCCATCATAGGTATTTGTTCACCTTTTAGCTTATAAAGTGAACTTTATTCACCCGTCTATGAGTGTTGACTTCAACATTGTTCCTTCGCCCCTTTTTGTTGGACGAGAGTTTGCCTATGGACGAGTTTTCAGTTTGTACTTAATAAAAATAGATTTTCATTTACTCGTCCAAACTTTGGCTGTTGATATGTTTTGGATTGTGCGTTTCCTCGTCCATGGTCGGGTTGGGTTATCCCTCGTCCATGGTTGGAATAACACACATTGTGGCATCAATTCGTCTACTGGAAGAACGTGCCTTATTATTGCTTTATCCTGTTTTAAAGGAAAGCTTATGGATGATATATCCTTGCGTCCAAGGATTTTCCTCGTCTTTGGTTCATTTTCACACATACTTAGATATACTTTAACATACATCACATATATGCTTTAAATGTAAATATTCGTCCATAGGAATGGCACATGTTTGAGAGCTAGTGCCTTTAGGGAATTACAAACGTATTAACACAGTTCATAAGTAGTACACGTCTAAAACATTAGTAGTAAGCATTTATTAGAAAACTACTTCGACACATCCATGACGTCTGATGCTCGTCCATGGTTTTTATTGATAGTATCTTCTCAGATGTTCAACGTTCCAGGGGTGCTCCAGCTTCCGTCCGTCCAGAGCTTCCAAATAGTAGGATCCTTGCCTCTTACAGTTAATGACCCTGTAGGGTCCTTCCCAATTTGGCCCCAGCTTGCCATGAGCAGGGTTTTTGGTGGCCAAGGAAACCTTCTTTAGGACGAGGTCCCCTATGTCGAAACGTCTGGGCTTGACCATGGTATCATAGTGCTTGGCCATCAAGTTTTTATACCTTGTTGCCCTCTATTCCGCATTCATCCGTACCTCGTCTAGGAGATCGAGGTTAAGACGAAGCTGATCATCATTTTCTCCATCCTGATACTTCATCACCCTATGGCTGGCCATGTGCACCTCCGCAGGTATAACTGCTTCGCTCCCGTAGGCTAGTTTAAAAGGTGTTTCCCCTGTAGGGGTTCTTGCTGTCGTCCTGTAAGCCCAAAGGACTCCTGGTAGTTCATCTGGCCATACACCCTTTGCCCCGTCAAGCCGAGTCTTGATGATTTTCAGCAAGGATCAGTTTGCTATTTCTGCTTGACCATTTGCTTGTGGATGGGAGGGGGAGGAGTAATGATTCTGGATGCCGAAGTGTGCACAGAAGTCCTTGAATAATGCATTGTCAAACTGCCGTCCATTGTCCGAGACTAACACCTTGGGTACCCCGAACCGGCATAAAATTCTCTTCCAGACGAAATTTTTGACATTTTGTTGTGTGATCTTCGCTAGTGGTTCTGCTTCTATCCATTTAGTAAAGTAGTCTATACCCACCACCAAAAACTTCATATGCCTGGTTCCTAGTGGAAAAGGACCCAAAATGTCTAACCCCCATTGCGCGAAGGGCCAAGGGGCCATCATAGGAGTGAGGTACTCTGCGGGTTGTTTGGGGACGTTGCTGAATCGTTGACACTTGTCGCATACTTTGACATAAGCTTTTGCGTCTGCTTGCATTGTGGGCCAATAATACCCTGCACGGACGAGTTTATGCACCAGTGCTCTTGCCCCCGAGTGGTTTCCACAGGATCCTTCATGAACCTCTCTTAACACATAGTTTGCTTCGGCCGGAGCTAAGCATCTTAAGTAGGGTTGGGAAAAACCTCTTTTGTACAGCATATCATTTATGAGGACGTACCTGGCCGATCTGATTCTTAGTTTCTTGGCCTCGTCCTTCCCCTCTGGTAGCTTTCCATTTTGTAGGTATGTCAATATCGGTGTCATCCAATTGTCTTCACCTTCTATCTGCTGTACTCCCGGCAGATCTATGCTTGGCATGTATTGTACTTCGTCAAACTCATCCACTTGTCCACTTGCCGAGGCTGCTTTTGCTAAAGCGTCTGCTTTCATGTTTTCTTCCCTAGGTACCTGAATGAAGCGAGCCTCCTTAAACTTTTTCACGAGGCGTCGCACCTTACTAAGATATCTCCTCATGCGTTCTTCTTTCGCCTCGTATATCCCATTCACCTGGCCCATGATTAGCTGGGAATCTCCATGGACGAGTATTGATTCTGCTCCTAAGGACTTTGCCAACTCTAGCCCCTTCAAAAGAGCCTCGTACTCAACTTTGTTGTTGGTTGCTGCATACTGTAGGCGGACGTTGTATTCCAGTTCATCCCCTTCTGGGGATGTCAAAATGACTCCTATCCCGCCTGTATGTGATGTGGAGGATCCATCAACGTGGATGACCCATTTTTGAACGCTGCCCGGCTCGTCCAAACCTTCAACGTTAGGGGTAAACTCTGCTATGAAATCTGCTAGTACTTGTGCTTTTATTGCGCTTCTTGGTAGGTACCTGATTTCGAATTCTCCCAGTTCAATAGCCCATTGGACTAGTCGCCCTGCGGCTTCCACCCTGTTCATTGCCTTCTTCAATGGATGGTCTGTCAAGACATTGATGACGTGCGCTTGAAAATAGTGTCTCAACTTCCTTGAGGCCGTGATCAAAGCGAAAGCCAATTTTTCCATCATAGGATATCGTCCTTCTGCTCCTCTCAGAGCTCGGCTGGTATAGTAGACTGGTTTCTATACCTTTCCTTCTTCTCTGATTAACGCCGAGCTAACAGCATGTGGGGACACCGCCAGATACAAGTATAGTTCTTCACCAGGTATGGATGGGCTTAGCAGCGGAGCAGTGGTTAGGTAGGCTTTGAGGTCTTGGAAGGCCTTCTGACATTCATCCGTCCACTCAAAGGCTTTTTTAAGAACCCTGAAAAATGGCAAACACTTGTTAGTTGCTTTGGAGACAAACCTGTTGAGCGCAGCAACTCGTCCAGTGAGTGCTTGGACTTCTTTGATATTTCCTGGCGGCTTCATGTCAATGATGGCCTGGATCTTATCGGGGTTCGCTTCGATCCCTCTATGCGACACCATGAATCCAAGGAATTTTCCCGACGCAACTCCAAAAGCGCACTTGCTAGGATTTAGTTTCATATTGTACCGCCTGAGTGTGTTGAAAGTTTCCTGAAGGTCACCCAAGTGGTTCTTCTCATCCAAACTTTTCGCTAGCATGTCGTCTACATAAACCTCCATATTTCGTCCGATTTGCGACTGAAACATCTGATTAACCAGCCTCTGGTAAGTTGCCCCTGCGTTTTTTAAACCGAAGGGCATCACCTTATAACAGAACAGCCCCTGGCTCGTCACAAAGGGCGTCTTTTCCTGATCTGCCTCGTCCATCTGTATTTGGTTATAGCCCGAGAAAGCGTCCATGAAGCTTAACAGCTGATGACCAGCTGTTGAATCCACTAGTTGATCGATGCGTGGCAAGGGGTAGCTGTCCTTGGGGCAAGCTTTATTCAGATCAGTAAAGTCCACGCACATTCTCCACTTGCCGTTTGCTTTCTTGACCATTACTACGTTGGCCAGCCACTCTGGGTAATAGACTTCTCGAATGAACTGCGCTGTCTTCAACTTCAGGACTTCTTCCTTAACAGCCTTGTCCCGTTCTGGAGCGAAAACTCTTTTTTTCTGACGGACGGGCTTGTAAGACGGACATACATTCAGCCGATGTGTGATGACACTCGGATCAATTCCCGGCATGTCTTCGTGGCTCCAAGCAAACACATCTACACTCGTTTGCAACAAATGGATGAGGTCTTGCTTTGTTTCTTTCTTCATGCTTGTTCCTATTCTGGTGAACTTTTTGGGGTCATTTTCGTCCAAAGGGACATCCTCCAGTACTTCGGTAGGCTCTGCAACAACTCTCCTTTCTTCTATGTTCATCGTCTGAGCTACCTCGTCCATGGCTAGCATGGCTAGGTAGCATTCTCTCGCTGCTAGCTGATCTCCTTGCACTTCCCCCACTCCGTGCTCTGTAGGGAACTTGACCGACAAGTGGTAGGTGGACGTCACTGCCTTCCAACTGTTCAGGGTAGGTCTTCCAATGATAGCATTATACGACGACGAACAGTCCACCACGAGGAAATTTATCTCCTTTGTAGTCTGTTGTGGATGTGTTCCCACCACCACAGGCAGCGTAACCATTCCTACTGGTTGCACCTTCATTCCTCCAAAGCCTACCAAGGGTGAGTTCACTGGGCGTAATAAGTCTCGTCCGAGATTCATTTGCTGGAAGGCGGGGTAATACAGGATGTCCGCGGAACTTCCGTTGTCAACTAGCACCCTTCTGGTCGTATAACCTGCGATAAGCAGGGTAATAACGATCGCGTCGTCATGGGGGTGGTGAAGTCTCGCAGCGTCCTCGTCTGTGAAGGTAATGGATTGTTCCCCGGCTTCCCTCGTCCTGACAGGTCGTCCTGAGAGTTGAACATTCTGTACTACCTTCAGGTATGTCTTCCGTGACTTGGAAGTCTGTCCTGCTGAGGTTCCTCCAAAGATTGTCCTTATTTCTCCTAGCGGTGGTCGGGGCGCCTCTTCCAGCTTTCCTTTCAACTTTTCATCCTTCTGATCTCGTCCAAGGAAATTTCTCAGTTTTCCCTGCCTGATGAGGTTTTCTATTTGCTGTTTCAAATCGAAACATTCGTCCGTGTCATGCCCGTGGTCTCTGTGAAAATGGCAATACTTATTCTTATTGCGCTTGTTGGGGTCTCCTTTCATCTTTTCTGGCCATTTGAGGGACGGATCATCCTTGATCTGCATAAGCACTTGGTCATGTGGGGCATTCAGAGGGGTGTAGTGCTGACTTCGTCCTGAGGATGAAGCTGGCCTCCTATTATCTTGATCCCTTTTTTCTCCTGCGCGGGCCTTCTTTGGACGGGGAGCCTGCTCCTGGTGACGGGTGTTGTCTCCTTCCCTTCTTTCGGCTCTCTTCCTCTTCTTAGCTATAATCGCATCTTCGGCATTCATGAAATTTTGGGCCGAATGGACGAGCTCTGCCATGGTCTGAGGTTCTTGCTCATAGAGCTTGTGAATGAACAAGTCAGAATTGACCCCGTTGTGGAAGGCTGCCAATAATAGTTTGTCGTCCATCTCGTCCACGGTGAGGGCTTCTCTGTTGAAACGAGTAATGAAAGAGCGCAAGCTCTCATTTTCCCCTTGCTCGATTGTTAACAAACTGGACGAGGAACGTTTATGCCTTTGTCCTCCAATAAAATTGTTGACGAACATTTTACTCAACTCTTCAAACGAACTTACAGAATTTGGAGGTATTTTGCTAAACCATACTCGTGCCGGTCCTTTGAGAGTGGTAGGGAAAGCCCTACACATGATCTCATCTGGAACTCCTTGGAGGTGCATTGTGGTTTTGAAGGTTGCAATGTGATCGCATGGATCACGCGTCCCGTCATATGAGTCTAAGGAAGGCATCTTAAACTTGGCAGGCAGGGGATGGCTGTTAATGGAGGCTGAGAAAGGGGAGTCCGTACGGTGAACCAAGTCTTCTACGGGATTCGTCCTCCTCATGTTCTCCCTCATTTCTTCCATGGCTTTACGCATTTGGTCCATTTCCCTCTCCAAGTGTGGCACTCTTCGTGAAACGGTACCCCTCGATTGGCCTTCGGGGTCGACGTTTTCTCGAACCTCTTGACTCTGGGCTTGTCCTTCCTCGAGCCTCTCTTGACGCTGCCTCCGCATATGAATCTCCCTAGTCAACTCCTGGTTCTGACGAATTAACTCTGCCATGGCGGCTGCCATGGATTGTATGTGTTGGATGGCTGGTTGTGGAGCGACTGGCGCTGACTGCCGATCGCGGTTAGGATTGCTGGAGGCATCTCTACTTTCTTGATGGCCTGGGCTAGTAGCCCTTGATCTTGTCCGAACCATACAGCCTTTTGTTGAAGGAAAGTAGTTAATACAAACTAACGTTTCCCACAGACGACGCCAACTGATGATGCACGACAAAATCAGTAAACTGGATGCTTCGGATTTCGATGGCGACAATGATAATCTAACTGAAAACCTGGATAGACGAATCAAAACAGTCAGAGGCGACCGGGGTGGACCGGTCAGAAACCCTCCGATGACAAAGTCAGTGTTTTCTCTAAACTTTGGAAATCCCAAATACTTGGAAAAGTATTTTCGTACCTTTTTGTTGGTCGATTGTTCTCCTTATATAATGCAGGTCAGAAACGGTTTACTAATGTAGTAACTGCTCCTATATTGGAGGATGTCGGAAGGTTCGGGAGTAACCTCCATAACTGCTATGGAGGTTATTCTATTAGGCCGTACGTTTCGCAACGCAGTCATAGGAGGTGGTTTTGTGGCGATGTCCTTGGTCTTGCATATATTCTAAGTGTGCAAGCCTCGTCTAGGGACGAGATGCTGACGGCGTCCAGAGTGTGTAAACTTCGTCCAGGGAATGTCTACAATGACCATGTTTGACGTCACTACGGTCCGTCCAAGAGTCTTTCTGGACGAACGAGTCTGCTGTGGACGAGCTAATTGGGTCAAGGTATTTCCCTTCTTCTATGGACGACCCATACGGACGAGTAAGGAGTAGGGTGTTTTTCAGGACACTATCAGGTGGAGCCCGCATTCTTCAGACCAAATGGCATCACCTTATAATGGTAGTTCCCAATGGGAGTTACGAGGCTGTTTTCTCTTGATCGTCCAGGGCCAAGGGAATTTGGTGGTACCCTTGGAAGGCGTCCAAGAAACTCATTTGTGGGTGCCCTACGGTTGCATCTACCAGTTGATCAATCCGTGGCATGGGGAAGGGGTCTTTTGGACAGGTTCTGTTTAAGTCCGTGAAGTCCACGCATACACGCCATTTCCCATTTTTCTTCTTCACCACTACGGTGTTAGCCAACCATTCTGGGTAGAAGACTTCTCTGATAGCCCCCGCCTGCTTGAGCTTGTTTACTTCATCCCTGACAGCGTCGGAATGTTCCTTGGATGAGCGCCGAGGTGGCTGCTTTTTGGGGAGGGCAGCTGGGCTCACATTGAGGTGATGGCAGATGAACCCGAGATCTACTCCTGGGGCCTCGTAAGAGTTCCAGGAAACACGTCAATGTTTCCCCAATGACAACTTTCTCTAGTCTTTCACATTGCTGCTCGTCCGGTTCCATGGCTTTGAGGGGAATCGAGAACTTTGATTTCTACGAGTATCCGACCAAGGTAGTTTCCGGCTCGACAACAGGTCGATGTGTGATGGCAGCTATGAGGCATTGTCTCGCCATAGGCTGGCTTCCCACAATCTCTTCCACTCGTCCTCCAGACAAAAATTTAATCTTTAGATGCAAGGTCGAAGAGACAGCCCCCAAAGCATGGAGCCAAGGACTGGCTACGATGGCCGTGTAGGGAGAGTATGCATCCACTACCTATATATAAATTCAATCAATTATAATATTGTTGTCCTCGGATGTACAGGTCTCCTCGGACAGGCCGTGGCCCGTTACCTGATATTGGGTCTTTCACCCCTACAATACCCAATCAATTATAATACCTATATATAAATTCAATCAAATTGGAAGTTTATTGAGATGTTGGTGGTGTAGTAAGAAATATTGAATTTTAAGTAAAATATTAATGTGACAATCTCTAATTTGATTGTGTAAAATGTTTTACATCCTATCTTTATCAAATTCGAACTCTATTTTTTAATTATTTACAACTTTAGGAGCAAGAATAAAAAAGCAATTGTACCAAAATTTATAGAAAAAAAAAAAACATAAATAATTGAGAAGAGTCAATTGAAAAATATCACAACCTCTAAGACAAAGCTACATCTATTATTATTATTATTATTATTATTATTATTATTATTATTATTAGAAGACAATTATATTAAGGAAAATGTTAACAGATACCCTAAAAATATTGTTTTATGAAATACTTTTATAAACTTTTTATGGGAAAATAAAAGTAATTGATTTTTAATAGTTTTTATATTTCCTATAAAATTGATATTAAAACTTTCTTAAAACAATCTAATATCAAATGCTTTAAGGGGTACCCATTAGCCAAATCCTTATTTTATTTTTAAGAATGGGAAATAGCCAAATAGGCACAACTTGCATTTAGTGGTGGTGGGGGGAAAGAAATGGTTCCCAAGGATCCAAAGGCTAGAAGATTAGGCCTTATGGACAAGCTCGCTACAATTAATTGTTCGAAGATGGGAAAGGCAGACCAGCTTGTGGATTGCTGGCCCTATAGTCTAAAATGGGGAAAGTGGGCCCAGCATAGAGATAAAAAAGGGGAGCAGAAGGCAGAAGGATTATGCCAAGGAAGAGTCTAGTATTAATGCCCCCTCGGCTGACCAAGGAATGTGTTACAGAGCTAGTAATCACACAACTATGAGTAAGTTCACTCTCTCTCTCTCTCTCTCTCTCTCTCTACTTTTTTTTTGTCCTCCCTATCTAGTGGGGTTTTACCTTTCTTTTATAGTAGTATGTTCTTAATCCTGGTCCTCTAGCTGTAGGGTGGTGGTTGTTCATCAGATGTCTGTCCCATCCTCTCCTTTGGAGGAAGTGCCAGATGAGTTACAGGTTTTCTAGACACTGTTCAAACATCACTTCGTCCATTAATGCAAATGTCCTAGTTGGTGCAAGGCATTTAATTCAGAGGTGATAGACGCTTCTCCAACACACCTCCTCCCTCTTCTCCTTGGGGGTCTTCCCGCAACTGCCAATTTTGGCCGATGTTCCTTAGTATGGTGGTGGCTCATCTTACCCTCCTTGGTGTGCAAGGGAATCTCTGTGGGCACATCGATTTTCTCTTAAGAAAGGGGAGTACGCCTCGGCCGAGTAGACCGGGGCAGAGAAAAGATGGAGTCGCCACCTAGATTAGATCTAGTAACCATTTACATAGTACCCTTACATGGAAGGACTGATCTTACTACCAGAGTATTGAGCTTGGAGTTTAGGTACAATTTTGGGAAGGGACACACAAAACCGGCCGACCCGCAGGTCGGCTTCCACTTATTGTGTCTTACATCTTAATCTCATTAAAGGCATATTTAACATTGCATTTTATACTCATACACATACAAACATACATCTAACAATCAACATGACATCAATTTTCCAAAAACCCTAACATACATCTATCATGACATCATATTATCATAAACCCTACCATGTGTCTATCTCATTACATCCAAGATAGCAAATAAATCATGGCAGAAACACGGGAATGGCAAGATCAAAATAAACATGTGATAGATTTCCCTACATATCATTCAACCAAGCATATTCATATCCATCACCAAAAGCAAAAGATAAATGCATGTTTATATGAATGCATGCTTTACCTCACTTACCGTACTGCATCTTAGCACCTATGCATCAATGCACGGACATTCATGGTAAAACAAAGAAATCATTGACGAGAAACCCTAATCTAGCATGTTAAAGACACACAAACAATCAAACAGAGAAATAGGGACTCAAAAATATAGAAGAGGGTCAAAACAAAAGCATATGAAGTAAACGAAATAAAGAAACAAAAGCAGAAAAACTTTTTTTTTTTTTGGAGAAACAAAAGTAGAAAAACTTAAATTAGGGTTTCCTGGGCATAACTATGCGTTCGCATACATAAGCCTGTGTACACAGCCCAGTTTTATGTTTATGCATACTTTGGGCCTACGTGTGCGTATGCATGCAAAAAGCATGCACACGTAGACACACCCAAGAACCCTAACCCAGAAACAGAAATAGAAATGTAGAAACAAAAACTAAAGAAACTAACAACACAACCTAACATGCTTTAAAATAGGGGAACTATGTAAATCTGAACTAAACAAGCATATTATAACCAAAATAAACAAAAGAAACAAGGAGATGAAGATCAAAACAGATAAAAGAAAAGAAAAAGAGACTTAGAACATTACTTCCAAACAAAAGCTCCCAGGCTTGATTTTGACCGTTTCCCTCAGTCAAATGTATTCACAATCAAATATAAGAGTGATTAGCAATCTTAAAACTCAAACATTAAGGCCAGAAAAGGTTCCAATAAGAAAATATTGACTTGAAGATGTTTTGTGAAAAAATCTCTCTTTGATTCACTATTTCTAGTGAATTTTATGTTTTCCCTTAGCATTTTCTAAATGTTTTTGAAATATATCACGTAAGGCTTTATATAATTGAAAAATGAGGTTTTGGAATGCTCTCAGATGATGTGGGATTCATTCCAAACCTCAGCTTTAATGCAGAAAAACTTGCCTTTCATAGCTTCTGGAGCCCTAGCTGCGTACGTGGGTCCTTGTGTGAGTATGCATATATCAAGCCTGCGTACGCATACACATGTATGCATACGCAGCCCTAGGTTTTCATGGCCTTAATTTTGCAAAAATATCTTAATTTTATTCATAAAAGAATTATATTTTCCATAAAAACCTTCCTCAAGTGAATTTATAATCTGATCGGGCCCCTAAACCAACCTTGGGCTTTAGAATTTTACCATTATTAGGGAATGAGAGCCCGAGTTGTAAGAGGTACAAAATGAGATGTCTTCAATATCCCTTGATCGGCCTGATACTCCATCTGTTAGGCCTATGCGGTCCTCAGCCCACCCCCCACAATAGCCCCCCCAAAATCCTACTTCCCTATTTTCTTGGGATTGTGTGGTTTTGGTGACATTGCAGGGTCATACATGACATAAGTGCTCCCACATGCCAACCTGTCCCTTCAACTGCCTGCACACCTCCCTAACGTTTCGGATTCCTAACACGACATTAAATGCTACTGGTGGCTGCCTGATACCCATGTCTGATGGTGAGATAAGGTTTTCACGATCCTCATTTTACCTCAATTGGGGTGGGGTGGGGGGGGAGAAAATTTTCCTCTCCTTTTCCCTCTATATAAGAGGGGAAATGAGCTCATTTTCTGCCCCCAGTACACTCTTCTGAACCATAAGAGTCTTTTTGAAGAGCGGTGTTGCCTTTCCTCCTTTGTAAGTTTCTTTACCTTCCTCCTCAATCGAGTAGGTTTTGTGTCTAGAGTTTCCTCGTCTTCTACTCCTTTTTCCCTTACTTCTTCCCTTTTTTCTCTCTTTTTGTTTCCTAAGATGAGTAGGTTTGCTACTTTAGTAGACACTAGTGAAAAAAGGGAGGCCTTTTAGGACAAATATGGCATCTCGGCCGATGTCACCAAAGAGCACTGTCAGATAGGTAAGTACTACATTAGAAGACCAACAGGTGTTGTAGCCATTCCCATGATAACCTTCATCGAAGGAGGGATGAGGATACTCATGGACAAGGTGATGCGTGACTTCCTCCTATTTTTTAGAACAAGCCATTCCCTGTGTTCCATCAACCTCTTTAATATAGTTAATAATGTAGCCCGCACAATTGAAAAAATGAATGTGGACCTAACCCACCGTGCCATCAATTCAATTTATAGTTGTCACAATAGCAAGGTCACTGGCTACTATTTGCGGATGAGGTTAGACTTATCTCTTGTCTTCCCGAGAACAATAAGGGCCTTGGCAATGAATTTTTGATCATCTCAAGGACTGGCATGACGGGCTCTATTCCCTCGTCCGAGATGGGGAGCCAAGTGGGGAGTGTGGACACAACAGAGAGTCGCCACCTAGTTTTCGCAATGGTCTAGGAACCATATATAGACTGTCCTCTTGAGGAATGACCTTTTTGATCTTATTACCAGAGATATAGGTTCTGAGTTTAGGTATGGTTTGGGGAAGGTGTTAGGCACCTAAAACCACGCAACTCTAGGGTTGGCTTCCTCTTATTATGTCTTAACCCTATTAAAGGCATACTCAATATTGCATTCTAACCCACACACACACTAGTATACATCTAAACATACAACATGATATCAATCCTCCCAAAAAGACCTAACCATTCATTTATCATGGCATACTCTAACATACATTTATCATGGCATCTCCTAACATTCATCTAGCATGACATCATATCAGCCAAGGCAAAAGCATTGTTAGGTTCTAGCCAAATCAAGAACTAGGGAAGAGAAGGTAGTTACTTTGAGGGAACTGTCCTCCAAAACTTAAGAGAGCAGAGAAAGGGATTAATGAGAAACTAGAAAATAGGAAAGAGAGATAAGGGAGAAGAAGAATAGTAATTGAATAGTTTTCTGCTTCCTTTTCAATGGTACGTCCTAGCTTATATACAGGAGTCTTTCTTCTAAACTATCCACTAACTAACTCCCTAACTGACCATGTTAGCTCACTTATGTGCCAACTCATCAACTAACAGCTTGCACCGACTAACATTTACAAGTAAAATATCTATGACTAAAATATCTAGTCAATACAATTTCCAGACGACTACAATATCAATGACTAATACAATACAATCCAGACTAGACTATGGCACTTGGGTTCCTAACAAGCATGTAAACATTTAATCGAGGTAGAAACACAAGCATAGAAAGGCCCAAGTAAACATGTGATTGCATCTATAAATTAAGGAAAACTCATCCAAATAAACATGTTTATCTCTATCATTAAATATACATCATGTGTGTTCATGTGAATGCGTGACTTACCTCACTTACCTTGCTGCATCTCAGCACCTATGACATAAATGTATGAACATGTGCATGCGTGTTCATGACATCAAAACAAAGCAACCAAACATTGATTTCAGAGGGCCTTGAGAAGAAAGGTCTTAGGGCTCTTTGAAAGTTTGAAGATTTGCAAAATAGGGAACATTGATTTCCCTGGGAGGCTTTTAATAGAGGAATTATTAAGTGGAAGTTATCCCGCTCAAAATTCGAGGAACAGCGCCCTCCGTTTGATCTATTTTCCACCGTTGGATGGGAGGGACAAAACGCCGCCTGGGTCCATTAATGAGACATCGCAGGATCCGAAGTGTCTATAACAGTTGTGAAGCACGTGAAGTTGTGTTCTCACGTATAATGGAATAAAGGAAAAACATGTTATTTTCGATTTTTGATTTTTATAATTCAAAACTCCATTTTTCTCCTCAGACAGAAGGAAAAAAATTGGAATTTTGAGGGACTATTGTAAGGCCAAAGGCCCAAGTACATATGATGAGCCTTAGGTCCGTCTAAGGAGGTTCAAATGTCCAAGGATGTGTCAGTAGCTTAGAAGAAGCTGGGAGGCATATCCTACCAATGTACAGGATGAATGAGAAAGGGGAATTATCTAAAAGAAAAGCTACTACTACCGCATTAAAGGCTCAACAGTTAATCCTCTGGCCACATTAATGAGGAAATAACAGCTGAACAGTAACTTTCAGCCTTACAACTATTATCTAAAAATTTCAAGGAGGAGTTGATGGGACAAGTATCAAGGCTAACCATTGGGCCTACACGTGGAAGAAGAAAGTGGAATGAAGAATGGAGTATAAAGGAAAGTGAAGGCAATGGAAAAGAAAAAAAAAAAAGGAAAAAGGAAAAAGGAAAAAGACGGTAGACACTAGGAACCACACTTGTATCCATCTTTGAACAGTAATTATATCAAAGTTGACCTCTTCGGACTCTTGCCGAGGATAGTTTCTTGAATTAAAGCTATTTATTTCACTCTTTTTGTGATCTTAACCCATTTGGTTGATTAACTAATTTAATCTAGCCCAGCTTTTGTTTCCCACTCTCTACAAATTCATTGCTTTTTGGCCTTTTGGACTGATCTATTCACTTTTGGACTGGAACACCAAATCTGTGTCCTTACAGAAACATTTTGGAAAACACTTTGAAAAAACATTTTTTCTAAAACATTTGAAAACTTTTTTTTTATTTACCCCCTTTTTTTTTATGTTTCAGCCCCTTTTTAGAAAACAAATTTTAAAAAAAAAAATTGGGAAAGCAATTAAAAAAACTTATTTTTTAGTTTTGAAAAACATTTAAAAAAACAAATTTATTTTTCTGAAAAAACAGTTTATAAAAACACCGTTTATAAAATAGATTAAATAAACATTTTTGTAAAAAAAGTTTTTATAAAATTAAAAAAAAAAACAATTTTATAAGAAACAGTTTTATAAAAACAATTTATTAAAAAAGTTTTGAAAGAAAACAGATTTTTATTCCTTGAAATAGTTTTTTCAGAAAAGCAGATGTTTTTAGAACAGTTTTTTATTATTCTGAAAACAGATTTTTGAAAACAAATTTTTTATCCAGAAAATAGATTTTCTTTGCTTGTTTTGTAAACCTTATCTTAAGAGAAAGAGATAGAGATGATAAAAAAGAAAACACTTTTTTAGTTTAGGGTGTGGGGAAATGTTTACGCAAGCATTTGTTTCTTTATGGCACATTATTAACCAGAAAAATAAAAGGACAACAACAAATTAAGGTGCAGAAAAATAAAGCTTGAAAAGTAAAGAGCTTGAAATTTCAAGACTTTGAATTTAAATGACAAGAAAGTAAAGGCTTGAAATTTAAATGATATAAAAAGAAAGACTTGAAATATTCTAAACTTGATTAAAAATGATTTTTTTAACTCTCCCTTTAATAGGTTTTAATCTCTTTCAAATCTTATGGATCCTTCAACATGAAGAAATGGAAGTTCAAAGCCATCACCATTCTCATGAGACATACTCATATTGTGCTCTAATGGAGGTTTAAAACCCATTTAAAGGAGATAGCAGAAAATCCTTATTTTTTAGTGTCTAGATATATTACACACACACACACACACACACACACAAGTGCAATAAAAGTAAAAAGGGGATGGGGATGACAACAATAAAATATCCAACAACAATATTGACATTGAAATAAAGTGTTAGAGAAAAACACAATATATACAAGAACAAAATAAAGCAACTATTTACACAACGAAGTAAACGAACGATTTTTTTTTTTTTTATATATATGAAAAGATGATTACAATATAGTAAAAAGCGAGGGATGGTTTAGTTATTAAGGAACTAAACCCATCCCAAAACCTTACCCACAAAAATTACAACAATGAAGAAAGTATGAGGCTTTTCGTGTAGGATTTCCTTGAGAGAGAGACAGGAGAGAGAATTTTTTTTTTTCTAAATTTTTTGGGAATTTTTCTCATTTTTTTTCCTAACTTCTCTCTATTTTTCCACTATTTTTCTCACAATTTTTGCATAAATTTCTACAAAAAACTCTACACATTTTTTTCAAAATTTGGGGGGGGGGGGGGGGGGAGTATTTATAGGAGAATATGAGGAATAGGGGGCTCGCATTAGTGTATCAGGATACACTAGGCCTTTCCTAGCTTTGTTTTCTTTGAATTTTATATGCATAGAAAGCTCTAGACGTCTAGTTTCCAATGGTCCTAGCCTAGTTTGATTTGGAGCCACAGTTGTTGAGATATCGCGCTCGGAAGGGAGGTGATGCAAAACCAAGAAATTTTGAACGTCTTTTATTGAAAAATTCATATCTTTCAATCTGAAGCTCATATCTTCAAGCCCTTTTGGTGGAAATTAGCTAAGACCTTGTTCTTTAAGATGATCTAGCCTACTCTTTCCAGCTCTTACCTAATTGGTACAGTTTATAACACAAAATCGGGTAAAAAAATGCCAGTTTTCTTGAAAAATACAGTGAAGATTTTATTAGGGTTTTAGTATTTTGTGATATCTCATTCGTTTTAACTCCGATTTTGGTCTGTAAACTATCGTTTTGAAAGGAAAAACATGCCCTACAAGACAGTCCAAAATTCAACACAATCCAACGGTTGGATTAAAAAGCCAACTTTTTTACCATCCTCGATTAGGGTTTTGGTTGAAACCATGCACACACATACTTGATGATGCGTACGCTTCCTTTAGCACAGAATTAGGAAAATTACATTTTTATAGATTTAATCAAACAAAGATATAGCATGTGAGATTAAATAAGCATTTTAGAAACCCTAAACACAAAACTAACAAAAAGAAAATAAAACAAAACATCAACATCAACATCAACATCAACATAAATAAATAACCATGAATAAACCAAATAACTAACATAAAATAAAGAAACATGTTAAACTACATAAAAACTAAAATATTAAAACAAGAATGACCAAAACGGATTATAATCAGCCCAAAATTATATTAACACATATTAAAAGAATTAAAATCAACAAACAAATCAAATAAAACAATTATAAAACTATGTTAAGAAACTCATGTGAATCATATTTAACAAAGAAAGAATTCATTGAAAGAATACTCACCTTGGTTTAAGATTAAGAATTTAGGGTTTATTTAACTGACCCCTCAGTGCCTACAACTTAGATTGATAGAACAAGGGAATTAAATAATACAATAGTATTTAGGAATCAAAACTCAAGAACAAAGTTTAATTGAAAAAGGTTTTGAGATATCAAATTAGAACATTAGTTTCTACCTTAGAACTAGCTAAATAGAGGTTTGAATTTGTAAAAAACATGCTAAGGTGATGTGTATGAGTTTTAGAGAAGATGGAGGCAAAAAATAAACTCTCTCTAGCTAGGGTTTTTATTGGAGACATAAGGTGAGTATTTATATGTTAAAACTAGGGTTTTGGTGCTTGAAGAACTCGAGAAACCCCCATTTGTTAAAAAAGAAAACAAGAATGAATATTGGTTTGAATCATGCCATAACACCCTAACCGCAAAGAGAAAAGAAATGAAGATGAATGCTAAAACTTATTATTTTATTTTGTTCTATTTATTTAAGTCATTCTAATTAAATTGACATTTCTCTGGGACAAATTGTATCACACCTGCTCTAACATCAAACAAGAATCGATAATCTTGCTGTTGAATTGCTCTTATAATATTTACATCTTCTTCAGAAGAAGTAGGATTGATAAGCATACATAAATATTATCTAAAAATGATTTGAAGACTCAATGAGAACCAAGATCAAGCTCTACTGTTAGAAAATTAATTCCTAATAGCGGAAATTTTTGATCTTCTATTGGCTGGACATTATAACAAAGGTCAAACTTTCGGCTCGAATTCACCATAGGTTTCCAGTTATATGCTTCTAAGTATCTAACTACCTCCTCTCTGACAACCTTATACGCATTCAGAACAAGATAAGTTATTGTAGATCCTAAATCAATAATAAGCCCACCTTTTGAATTACCACTCAATTGAAACTCTCTCCCTTCTATTGGAAGCAAGTGTCCATTCATTGTAATACCCAACACTTCCACATAGTACTTATCTTGCCGGGTAATAATTGTATTGATTTTACCATTGCTTGATCCTTTTTTTTTTTTTTTTGGTTTCCCACGGTGTATCCTCAAACCTTTCAACCAGAGACTAATCACTGTTCGCACCAGGTAAGCCCACGAAGGGGTAAAGCGCTGACATAAGAAATTCTTTTCAAAGTGCAAGTAGCAGGACTCGAACTAGGGAGCACACCTAGTTGAGCCCTATACAAGCACCTTGAGACCGAGAGTCCAACCAACTCAGCCAACCCCCTGGGTTACCATTGCTTGATCATTTCCTATAATTTGTGCATCTTCACCAAAATTTAAATATGTGTAGGTATCATCATCTCAATTGGTAAAATCATAAAGGCAATATGGGAAACGTAGGTGGGTGTCATGTTCAAGTTGCCTTAGGATTGATCGTGGTCCACGTCCTAGACCTATTATCCCTACTATTATATTCTTTTTTCTCATAAATGGCTTATTTGAATTTTTCATGCCAACCCCGAAAATTACATTTCTGTATTCTACATTTACCCCATCACGCATACGGAATGTGAATGTATCAGATGAAAGATATCCCTTAGAGTAATCACCATCCGCATATTTAAGACTATATTGGCATACATCCTTAATACATATTCTAGGATTACAAAGTGAATGATCACAAGACACCATAGTATATGTCCTAGACTCTTTGTACTTGAAATTTCCAGATTTTAGTTTGAAACATTCTTTGCATCCTTCTCCTTGAACCCATGTTTCATTAGAACCAGTATCCACTAACAATAGTGCAAAATAGTATGGTGGTGCGCCAATTGCAACTTTAGTTGCATAGAAATATTCATAATTCCACAAGCGGTTGTAGTGCTTTAATGCCTTGCTTTGTTGAGTTGATTGCGTCTGCAAATCTGTTGTGTTTTTCTTGTTGACTAAAATTTTTGGGAAAGAGTGCCAAATCAATGGAATATGTTGGGATGAGCTTGATGTGAAAGCCATTTGTTCCAAGACAAGTAAACATATGAATGAGCAAGGGAAATAAGGACCAAAATACAATTGGTACATCATAAAGGCTTCTAGTACCCATTGATCGGCTCTTTGGTTATGTGTTAAGATTGTGTCATAGGCTATATATTAGGTGAAAGTTGAAACCATGAGTCAAATTGGTGTATTAACCTAGTAAATTTGTGCATTAACTTAGCAGTAATAGTTCTCTCTATTAAAGGAAATTTATTTAAAGATTTGTTGGAGGGTGCATACTTCTAATGGAATAAGATTAAACCCATTTTATGAGTTTTCCATCATATTCTTTAATAATTGCACTACACTTAATACTCTCTCTCTCTCTCTCTCTCTCTCTCTCTCTTTCTTATTAACACTTAATAATAAGAGAGAGAGAGAGAGAGAGAGAGAGCGAGAGAAAGTATTAAGTTCTCTCTTTTAAAAGTATTAATACTCTTAAGTTCTCTTTTTTAAGACTATTTAGTTCTCTCTTTTAAGAGTATTAATACTAAATAAGAGTATTAATACTTAAAAATAATTCTCTCTTTTATGAGGTTTCTTTCTCTTCTCTCATCGGTTTTTTTGTAAATTGGTTTTAGTAATTTTGTTTTAGGCCTCGCTTGGAAGGAGAGAATGGAATGGAATGGAAAGGAATGACAAGAATAATTTTAGAATATTCTTTCATTCCCTTATTTGGGAGTTTTAATGGAGGGAATGGAAAGTCCAGTCCTTTGTTTGGGAGTTTAAATAAGAGGAAATGGAATTGGTAGGAGGGAACACTCATTTCTCTCTATTCCCTTAAAACCTCAAATTTTCATTCCCCTCAAAATTAGGAGGAATAGGAGGGAATGAAATTAGATTTAATAATTTTTTTAATAAAACTCCCAAAATATCCCTATATATTCAACCTTTTATTTTAAAATAGGGGTCTAATAGTAATATTGTCATAAAATGATTCTATTCCATTCCCTCCATGTTACTCCCAAACAAGATTACTTACATTCCATTCATTTCCATTCCTTCATTTCAAAACATCTAATCAAGGTTACTTAATTCCATTCCATTCTATTCTTTTCCCTTTACTTAAATACATTCTTTTCTATTTCATTCCTTTCCATTCCCTTATGATCATTCTATTCCATCTCATTCCATTTCCTTATGAACTCCCAAGCGAAGCCTTAATGTGTGTTGGGTAGTCAGACTAATAGAAGCACTAATTTTGTATGAAGTTTATGCAAAAAATTGGCCAAAATAAGAGTTTTTGTGGTGTCAAGGCATTTTTCCCTTAAAAATATGGCATACTTTAAATGAAAGTTTAAACTGTGAATTAAGTGGTGCATTAATTTTGCAATAATGCTAAGCTTATAAGGGAAATTGTTTAAATGTTTATTAAATAGTACATTAATTTTGCAATAATTAATGGTTATCCCCTGATAAGGAGATTTATTTCAAGGGGGTGTTAGGGCATTTTTTTCCTTAAATAAGATATGCCATACTTTAAATGAAAGTTGAAATTGTGAATTAAGTGGTGCATTGATTTTTCAATAATGCTAAGCTTATAAATGAAATTATTTAAATGTTTGTTGAATAGTGCACTAATTTTGCAATAATTAATGGTTATCTTCTTATAAGGAGATTCATTTAAAGGCTTTTTAAAAAAATTCCAAAATTCTCTGGAGTTTGTATTATACTCTTACTACTCTATCACATGGAGTTTCTTTAATCTTAAATGTGGGAGGACAAGAATCTGAGAATATGTATAGATGGGCAAAGGATAATGTCAGGAGTACGGACCTTAGAAAGCACTGATAGCAAATCCTTGGGAAAATATGAGCAACCCTTTGCCAGTACAGGGAAACTATAACGCCAGAGGACTCCGAGAATACCAACATATCCTCAAGGGGCTGAGAACCAATGCTAAGGGTTGTCAGACACAAACCAAAGATGAGAAGGAGGATTTATCATCGAGCTAGGAAAGGAAGAAGGAGGATTTGTCATCAAGCTAGGAAAGGAAGAAGACAGATAAAGCATCCATCACCTCCGCATTTAATACTCTGAATCCACTTAGTTAGACACATTAATGAGGAAATGACCCTTGAACAATGTCAGCACAGCTCGTAGCCTAGTGTAGAAGCCTTCTAGTAAGGCCCTAATGGGACAAGTATCAAAGATATGGAATCCTAACCCTCCAAATAGAAGGCTAAGATACAACTTTGATGATTATATAAGGCAAGGAAGCCCCTTGAGGAAGGGGATTCACTTTTGTAACCTAAAATTAATTGTAATCACTACCTTGGACTAAACCCGAAGAACTCAATATAAGCCCTTTGAGGCTATTTCTCATCCATATTTGCATAATTTAATGTAATGTCAATTCTACTGATTCTTGTTAATTCCTTTGATCTAAATAAGGGCATTAAAGGTTGAATAAGCATCCCATCTTTTCAAATCTAATTGTGTGAGCAAAAGTAACAAGTATTGACACGTTTTTGACTTGATTTATTTTTGCCCGCCACACTAACATTTCATTTCAAAATATATGGTTCAAATTAAACCATGTTATTAACCCACTAATTAAAACCTTAAATAATGATACCAAATCAGCTATTAAAAACAAATTGACATGTCACATTTTATTGTTCTTTTTAAAATTTATTTTAGTTTAAAACCAAAAAACAAAAATCCAGATCTAAGACCCAACTCACTGCCTTATCACTCCTCATCATCATTGTCGTGCTAACACTAATGACACGGTTTCAACTCTAACCTAAGAAAATTATTTAAAAGTTTGAATTTGCCTTTTGTCCTCTCTACTTATATTTAAAAAATTAAATTGTGAAAATTTCCCTTATGATGTCAATTTATATATAATTTTTTGAATTGAGCAATACATGAATATCATTGTCTATTTATATGATGTCTTATTATTTCATCTCTTTTACATTTTAATTTTTATAACATCCCAACAAAGTGGAGGGATATTTCTATACTCCTCTCTTTACATTAGTTTTAAAAAATTCAAATAACGGGAATGGATAACTATTCACCTCCCTTCTCCTCTACATCTTCCTCATAACCTTTGTTAGAGATATATTAAACATATTATCCTAATATAATAGGCCAAAACCCACACCTACTATGTGTGCAAGACAAGTCTCCTTCTTATGCTAGTAGTCTAGGGTTTAGTGTCCTATATAAATTCATGTTATGATGTGGGCGAAAGTGCCCGCAACAAATGGTTTCTTCATGGGAAGTACACCTCGGCCTGGAATAAACTAAGTGAATGGTGGAAATGGAGTCACCACCTGGTTTAGATCTAGGAACCAAATTGGGCATTTTGGACCACTTACTTACATGCATAGGTCTACATACTAAATTATGGGTTTAGAGTTTGGGTATGGCTTAGGAAAGTGTTAGGCAACCAAGACCATCCCGCTTGTAGGCCGGCCTCCATTATATGTTGCTAGATCATGTTTAAATAAAGAAGTTATTAAAAGATCACACAATAATTGAAAAGGAAACACATTAAAACCACAACCAAACTTATACTAAAAAGGAAAAGATAATAATAAAATAAACACAACAGGAAAAAAATCACAAATAAATCAACCATGACAAAAATACTAAAATAAACAGGGAAAACAATTAAACATAAATAATTTACCTAAATAGAGTTAAACAGGTCATATTGTAGGTGAAAATTTATTAAAATAAAAAAAAAAACAAGATTTTTGTCAAATATGGGTTCAAGGTGTGTATGCATACTCAACTACGTGTATGCATACTCAAAACCGTTCGCATGCATACTCAATGATGCATACTTATCCTTTAATGCAGATCCGAAAAATCACATTTTTATTAAATCAACCAAACACAAAAACTAAAGAAACACAAGAGAAACCCTAAAAATAAATATGATCAACTACTAAAAATTAGATTAACATGACAAGAGGAGGAGCACGGCAATTAAACAAATTAAACACAAATACACAATAAACTACATTAAGAAAAACACATGGATATATCACAAGAATGAATAAAAGGCACAAACACAATAGGAACATATTATTTTTAACCAAAAATCATATTAAAGCATATCAAATTGAATAAGAATCCACAAACTAATCAAATATAACAAGTTAAAGAAACTATATTAAGAAATCATGTAATTCATATTAAGCAAAGGAGGAGTTTATGGAAAGAACACTCACCTTGCTTAGGATCACAAGTTTGAGGTTTTTAACTGACCCCTCAATGCCTACAATATTGAGATTAGATTGAGATAACAAGATAATTAAAGAGCACAATAGAACCGAAGTAATCACAATTCAAGAACAATATTATTTTGAAAACAAATAAGAAAAACAAGGTTCTGCCTTAGTTTAATGCTAGAAAGAAGTTTTGAAAGATTTTTAAAAACGTGCTAGGGTGTTGTGGTGAGTTTAGAAAAGATGAACTAGGGGTTAGAAAGCATGGAGGCACTCTTTTTAACTAGGGTTTGGATTGGAGACATAAGGTGAGTATTTATATGTTAAAATTAGGGTATTTATATGTTATGCATGATTGGAAACTAGCATGCATACGCATGCTTCCCTAAAACCCTAATTTTGCCAGTACTTTTGGTCCAACTTCAAATGGTCATACTCTGCTCAATATAAATTCCAATCATGCATAATTTATGTTTAGATTAAAGCCCAAAATGTCTAAATTCCAATGAAATAAATCGTATGCAACTATTCTTTGTGAATCAAAAGTTATGGTCAAAATAGTGAGTAAAGGTCATTTTTCAAGATTGTTTTCAAAGCAATTTGAGCACTTTTAGTTGTAATTACTTCTAAATCATTGTGCAAAACGAGGTACCTACATTTGGTTCATTGTAACATAGACTATTGTACTACACCCTTATATAATAACGATGTAGCCCTTAATGGTTTCCTTTGTGGATGTAAGTCGACAAAGCTGAACCACATACTCATGTTCTCGTGTTCCTATTCTATGCTTACACTTCTACATCTACTCTAACATGGTATACATATCAATGCTAATATTTATCATGGTATCATAGCCAAACTTCGTTCTTTGCATTAAGCAAATATCTCTACACAGCAAAGAAGATTTCCATATGCACAGCACAAATCCACCACAGTACCCTTGCTTTCCTTCATATAAGGACCCAATAACATCACACAGCTCCCACAAAACCATTGTCGTTGCCTTGCCGCTGGGTCTCTAATCTCTCATGCAAGACATGCCTCTCCCTTTCAGCTATATACAAAATAGAGCCTTCGCTTGGTGAAACCAACCACAAAGATGTGCTTTATGGTCTTCTATGACCAAAAGCCAAGAACCCGGTCTCCATCAGCAGTGGCATGCGCTGCCACTCACGGTCACTAGCTTCGACAAACATCCACGTGCCACTTCAAATTCTAGACTCCCAAATAGGCTTTTAGGGACACACGCCGCCATGTAGACCTTGTCATCTGCCGATCTACAAAACCCAAGAATTCAGCACTCATCCGACTAAGCAAGCGCTCTCAGGTGCCGAAGATCCATCCGACTAGGTTTCTGTCATCACCTCCATGCATCAATGGATAATGCATGCGCCTACACAAGTCAAAGATCCTTGCTGATGTCATGATGATGTCACACATGCCACGTCAGCAACCACATAAGCTTCACCACATTAGCCCCAATCCACGCCATCCGCCACATCACTAACATGCAAGCTTGCCACATCAGCACCTCAACTAACCTAGACTAACCTGACCCGAATATCCTAAATCTGACCCCATGGGCTTCACATGATTGACTGACCATTGACTTTGAGTTTGAGTTTGAGTTTGAGTTTGTGATATATTAGATATATTAACCTAATGTAATAGGCTCAAGCCCACACCTACTATATGCGCAAGGCAAGTCTCCCATAGGATTTAGGGTTTTAAGGTTTAGGGTTAATTAGGTTTTATTTGGAATTAGAGAGAGGGTACTCACTAACGTAAGAAAGTTTATCATTATTTATATTATTTGAGATTTGTGCTTATTTGTATCAAAATTTAAGTTAACTAAGTTCTATTGATTAAGCATTATCTTACCTATTCAAAACATTATAAAAATCTGTAGACACACTGTTTCTTTCTTTATCATTAAATTATGTTATCTCTTATCATAGATAGTTTATTAGTGAGTATGATCGAACAAGCTGGTAACAAAATAATGCAAGAGATTAAGAATAAGCACAAATAAAGAAAGAAAGATATTTGGATGTCACTTCAATTGTCATAGTGAATGGGAGTGCTGGTAACCAGAAGAGCACCCATATCAATTCAGAGCTATAAAAGCCAGGAAAGCTCAAAAGTGGCATAAGCAAGAGAATAGTATTCATTCTCGATACTAAAATGAGCGACAATGAATTGCTTATTCTTGTGCCAATATTTAAGGGAGGTGCCTTGCTAGAAATAGTAACTAGTGATGGAGCAATGATTAGTTGAATTTCCAGGTCAATTTGCATCGTAGTAGGCATGTAGCTTAGGGAAGACTAAAAGGAAGATTGGAGATCGTAGAAGGGAGCGCCCTTGATGAATCCGAGAACACGGAGGATAGCAAAATAGTGAGTTCATCGTATATTATTTGTTGTTAAAGATAATTTGTATTGGTCTCACGATACATACTATACTCATCTGAAGTGCATTTGGCTCCAAATTAAAAAGTCAGTTTCTTTTACTATTCAACTTATTTTGCAACTATTCATGAGTACCGCTGCACTTTTTGATACTATTCATAAATCTCACTGCGCTATATCAACTAATTTTTACTTTTATCTACAAAACTTTCAACAAAAAGCTTTCAGTTTTAGCAAAATAAACGAATCTCAAACAAATTTAGTTTTAGTAGCTTTCAGTTTTAGAACGAATTTTGATGCAAATTATTTTTAGTATCTTATTTTTTTTAATCTAACGGTTAAAAGAAAATTGCCTTTGGAAATAAAATTTAAAAAAATATATTTTAAGAAATAAGTTGGTTTGTTTTCATTTTTAAGTTATCCAAAATAGATTCTTGCACATTACTTAGAGTATTTGTTAGTAACAAGGAAGTCAATATCGTACCGGAGGCTATACCGGTTTGGCCACCGGTACGATATATTTCGGGTACCGGTCAATACCGGTGTACCGTTTCGGGTTTACCGCTATTTTTTATATTTAATATACACACACACACACAAAATCTCTATTTACCATAAAACATTACCTCCTGTTTACAATAAAACATTACTTCAATTGTTCATTGCATACAAAGAAAAAAAAAACACAATATAAAAAACAAAAAATTTAATTGTTCATTGCATACAAAGAAAACAAATAATACAAATAATTAAGTTAATACAAACTACATAGGATCATCTACTCCCATCCATCAAAAGGATCTACTTCAAAACTATAATATATATGAGTATTACTATCCTGCCCTTAAAAAATTGCCACAATTACAAAAAAAAAAAAAAAAAACATAGCATTTTGTGTTTCGGTCCGGTATGGCCGGTACGGCCGGAATTCGCCGGTATGGCCGGTACGAGGCCGGTATGGCCGGTATTTTTTCTGGTACGAAATAGGGGGGGTACTTGTACCGGTACGAGGCCGGTACGGTATGTACCGGCCGGTACGGTACGGTATCAGCTTCCCTGGTTAGTAAACTATTTTAAAAAAATTATAAAAAAATAAAAAAGTTAATTAATATTTTAAAAAAAATTTCAATTTTTTATAAAAGTGGTATAATGACTTTCTTAAAATTATTTATTAATAATTGTTCTAATAGCCCCGGTTAATATGACTTTAAAATATTTGTCATTTTGCTTAATTAGTGTGGAATGTATCCTCTAGAAACTTTTCCTCTACTTGGATAAGAGTGTGAACTATGACAAATCTGATATTTCTTTTGGTGCAGTATAAATTATCTTCAACATCAAAGAAGTCTCAATCTCTATCCTCCTTAATGTTGCGGGCAGTGACTATTTCTATTAGCCATGTTTTTAATTAGCTTTTGTTTAATAGTTTCATGATGTAGAAATTGATAGAGAAATAGAGTGGTGAGTGGGCGGTCCCGGGCCCACCATAAAGTCGTGGTCTAGCCACTGGCTCTAATTAAATTGTTAATGGAGCCCACATAGGCGGTTCACTCCTGCCTAATTTGCCGAGAAGGTAGGCCAAGGTATGAGATTTTATTTTCAAAATAAAAGCTAAAAAAAGATAAAAAGAAAAAGGACAAAAGTAAATGGACTACCGGCGGCTTCTAATTAGAAATTCAAAAGAAATGGGATTATTATTGAGGAATTTGGACTGGAGTGTCAAAGATATTTGGAATGGCATGGATTTGAAAGGGGCTAGAGGATTCGGTGGGACCTCCGGTTGGTGAACAAACAGATATGATCAATCTAAATATCATGTTATCAAATATCAGTAAACCCCAAAATCAAATTAAAAAAAACCCCCAAAAATACTGACCCACCGACCTATGCTCTATCAATTTGGCTATGGACCCAATCATTCCGACCTATAAGTTTACAATTTGTTAATTAATGGAATTATAAATAATAAAAAATTTGAAGTTTTTTTTTTTTTTGATAGGGTGGGAATAAAATTTTAAAGTTATTGGTAGTACAAGACAACAAATGTCAACTATTTACTGTCTTGTACATATCACAAATTATAGAATTGGATATATGATTCCTTGTGTCTCTAAAATTATTCATATACTATATACCAATTAATACATTTGCCTCCCTTAACCCCAATTTATTAAGGAATCTATTCAAGAAAAAAAAATAAAAACAATTTGTTAAGGAATCCTAAGTTGTACCATAATCAAAAAATAAAAACAATTTGTTAAGGAATCCTAAGTTGTAACAATTTGTTAGGGACCATTTAGGCCTACACATGCCATCCATACCATTTATTCCCATTCAAAAATTTGCTCTTACTTTGGTATAATTATTATTAATGTTAGGGATACAATAAAATATCACAACACTTTTAAATTAATATGACAAATTGCCAATTAATACATGAGCCCACCATCATATCAAATTAAATTTTTTCATATGCTAATTTTGGAATGTTTTGAGTTTTTTATTGTGTTCCTAGCATTACTTATAATTTATTGATAATTTTTATTTTTTTAAGAAAATAACTAATAAATATAAGTTGGACCACAATCAAAAGCACGTGAATTAGATAGAAAATTTGGAAACACTAGTTGCACTGCCCTTTACCACCAAATTCTCTACGTTTTGAAGTTCCGTGAGAATCAATTGTTGTAGTGCACGAGCTCGTGAACAAACTTAACAAGATGTACGTCGGCACAAACAAAACATTTTAGAACATTTAATTGACAATAAATTTAGGGATATTTACAATTGTTGGAGAGGAAGTGTTGAGATTAGAGCAATCACACCCGGGATGGTAAATGCTATATGTAGGCATATTTAGTATCAAAACTTCAAAAACCCTCCAACACCTAGACTTCTAAAAGGCTAGAATTGCAAAAAAATTTGGAATTGTGCTATAGTGCAATTCTAAAGGTAGAATTGCACTGTAACACAATTCTAAACTTAAATATTATTATTAAATTCTCTCTCTCTCTCTCTCTCTCTCTCTCTCTCTCTCTCTCTCTCTCTCTCTCTCTCTCTCATTTTTTTCCACATTTTATAATATGGTATCAAAGTAATGTTTCATCTTGTCATAATAGTATGAAACATTATAAAATATGTTTCATACTATCTTATAATGTTTGAAATAGTATGAAATATGCCTCCTTTATGTCCGAATTTTTTTTTTGACAGAAAAGCTGTAGTATGTCTGAAATTACTAAAAAGGCTTTTTTTGTGTTTTTTTTTTTTTTGAATGTAAATAATTAAATCTAGAGTAACCAAGTGATGCGGTAACAAATAGGCAACACAATAGTAAATCCACACATAAAGAAGTTTTTTCTTTCCCCTTTTTCTTTCCTTTTCCTTATCCTCCTCTCTTCTCTTCCAAAGTCCACCCCCTCCCCCCTCCTCCCCCCCATTCCCCCTCTCTCATCCAAACATATATGTTAACGCAGGGGAAAACATATCTGTTGTAAAAATTATTGTGTACTCCTGAATACAATAAATGCGTACTCCCTCCTCTTATATGAATGGTGGATCTTACTAATTAAATTCATGGTGAGACTCATCATTCATGTGAAAAGAAGGAATATGCATTTATAGTATTCCGAAAATACCTAATAATTTTCCTTTCTATCGGGTTCGCCATTAATGATCTTTCCAAATTGGACTAAAATGGAGAGAGAGTTATAGTTGGCAGTTTGGAATAAATGGCCTACGAATTTTTACCCATAAACTTTCCCACTCTTTATTTTATTCGGTGCATTAATGTAAAAACATATATACTTTCCTTCCATTTCTCTTCCATTTGCAAATCAAACAAAGGAAATATCAAATATATTATTCTTTTCATTTTCTCATTCCCTTCCCATTTCCAAACATATAAAGAGGGAAGCATTTTTTTTTTTTCCTTCTCTTTTTCTTTCCTATCTCTTTTACTTTCTCTTCCGCTCCTCTTGTTACCATTAAACAAGGTGTTAGTTTTGGGGGGAAAAGAGAGAGTGAAAATGAAGAAGGAAAGAAGAAATAAATGAGAAAATGGCAGTGAAAGGACCATAGGCATGGAAGTTAAATTGTGATAGTTACAGTTTACTAACATTTCCACGTTATACGTATTTTTAAAATTTTCATTGATTATTTTATCTATTATCTTCTATTAAGTAATTTTCTTTAGGGTTATTTTTATTACTGAGAAGATGATACCAAATAAACGAAATATGGTAGAGATAAACAGTATTGTTATTTGTTATACAATGTGTTCATCAACTATCCATTATACTTTACAAGGTAGAACCCATAGGAAAAAAGAAAAAGAAAAAATAATACTCTAATTCTAGATAAGATATGAAACCGTGAATCCAAAGAGTAGATTTGGCAACCCCACTGTCTTCATAAAGAGTTGCAAGAGAAGGTGTCTTGATAGACAGTCCAAAATCCGGTCAGGAAGTTGGAAATGTACCCCGTCATCAAGGAAAAAAAAAAAAAGGTTCAAATACGTACTACAACTTTTCCTACAACTTTGACATGCCCTTTTTTTTTTTTATAGAGTTTCAACCTATCATCAGGTCAAGATATAATCGATTTTTAATATAAGCGATGGTTAAATTTTAAGTTTTTTTATTTAATTATCATAAATTTTACTAGTTGAACTAATTAAAACTCAACCTTTACAGTTAATCGCACGAGAATCATAACAAAAGTTGTAATAGCATATGTTCCATATAAAAAACGCAGATGTAGAAAAATAAATTGCAGTGTCATCCATCACACAAAAGTTGCGTGCTGATAGCCGATAATCGTCATTTTAAGATGGTGATGGTGCTAGTGGGTGAGACCCACAACAGTGTTTTCTTTGCCGCCATCGACTTTTAGTGATCCAAATTAAGTTGATGAGAACGTCCGAACTAGAAATAAAATATCCATTAGTTTTCCTTTTATTTAAATGCAACTATCCGAGTAAGCTTTATCATTTGTCTAAAACTTGGAAACCAAGCAACTATTTACGGAGGCGTGTCGGATTTGTAACCCCAAAAATATAATAAACAAAATTCATTAGGATTAGGACAGGGCTAGCCATCCCCAATTTCATATATATATATATATATATATATATATATAGTATATGATTCGCCTTGACTTCAATAGCTTATTCATTTCCTTCTCAAAAAAAAAAAAAAAAAAAAAAGCTTATTCATTATAGTTTTATATATACTTTAATATTAATTTTGAAAGGTTCTTGTAAAGTATAAAGTATAAGCTCTAGCAAGATAGTGTTGCTTTGGTGAGGAAAGTCTAAGTCTTTAATTAGTACACGTATGTGTGTACGTATATAGTGTAGTTACATATAAAAGATCCACAGGGTGACCATAGAAGAACTAAAAGGATGGGTACCCAACTGGTTCACAATTTTTCAGTAAAAAATAAATGGTGGATCAGAATTCATCATTAATTAATTATATATAAATTATAATTAATGAAACCCTTTCAGAAATCCTAGGGTTGTGGCTCATTATACCCTCTAGTCCTTAATCCTTTGCCACTGAATATATAATTGATTGTGCAAATCCAACCAGACCTATTAATATTATATATGTTCCAATTACGGGGAAAAGAAAAGAAGGAAAGAAAGAAGTTTCTTCGAAAGGGGATGTATATAAAAACAAATTTGACTTTTCTTTAGCTAACTTTTTTATTCAATTAAACAAACCAAACCGTCTTGCTCCAATGTATTGCGTATTTGACCAAACAAAGACCACACTAAAAGACTTGGAAATGGGGTATGTGTGAACCAAAAACGAAGAGAAATATTTTCCTTCCAAAGGATCAGAATAAAGCCAAATTCAAATTGGTGGGTGAAAGCTGTTGTAAAGTGCATAGCAACAAGTGAAGGGCATGGTTTGACCTGGACTTATTTAAAATAAGAAGTCCATTGATCAAGGTTAATAGCAACCATTCCCAAAAGTCCGAAACTATTTGTTAATTGAAATAATCAAAAGAGTAAACAAGCTCCACTACCATTGTCTTGGTGTGGTGCTTATAATTCAATGAGAATTTGCTGCACATTTGTATGTAATAATTGCTATATAATAGGTTATGTGACAGTAAAAAGGAAGTGACAAGTATTTAAAAATTCCTTGATCATGTACATTGCCCGTGACCCTTAGACAAATATTACTTTCTATATATTATCTCATAACCCATTATGCAGTATTACTGCATACAAATATGCTGCAAAGCCTTTGCCTAATACAATTCAATAGCTTAAACCCTGAAAGACCCTGTGCAGACTTGAAAAGTCTTGGTCAAATGTTTCATGCGACAAAGTCTTTATCAATGATAACTGTGAATTGAAGTGATCGAGAACATGTGGTTGAAAATTTTTCTTGACCCCACGAAGTCGAGTTGGGAATATCAAATATGGGGTGTAGGAGCTGTGGGGACTGAATCTGCCCCTTAACTTTCGCACAACAAGTGTTATCAAAGCCATGGAGTTTAGCCAAAGGAGCTAAGCAGACCTAGACCATTTCCTTCCAGGTGCATGACACAAAATCATTCACTTGTCACTGCGCCAAGATAAGATGACGATCATTATTTCAAAAATTTCTTTCCTCTAGGCAAAAAATCCAATGAAAGTATAGAGAAACACATGACATGAATTGAATATCGTCATGAATCATATCATTCAGCACCTATCAAACAAAAAAAAAAAAGCCATTATATCACTTAGCAGATAATCATGAAATCAATATTAATTGCTTTTAAATAGTTTTATTTCCCATGTTTTGACTTTTATGAAAGTTGAATGTTTCAATTGTCCAAGCAATGAATGTACCTTGCCACTAATTCCCTCAATGATTTAGGATGGATTATGCTACTAAAGTAGTAATAGTAAAAAAAAATAAAAAAATTCCCCTTCTCCTATTTTTTGCTTTATGAGAACGTGACTGGTTTGAGATCGATAATTGAAGTCAAGAATTTTATAATTTAATTGGCATCTCTAAAGTCTTAAGGCCTGATTTTTGGTGATTCCAATGAAAACGTTTAATGTTCAAACTCTCTCACTCCCATGGTAAGTATCAAATTAAAAAAAAAAAAAAAAATAGTGTAAGCAATGGTGGAACTAGAATTTTAAGAGTGAGGGGGCCAAAGAAGTAACAAACACAAAATATATCCAATTTACGAGTGTTACATGAAAATTTTTGGGGGAGGGGGGTTCATATATTTTTGAAAATTTTAACTAAATTTAAGGGTAATTTTTTAATTATTGAAAAGTTTTTTTTTTGGGGGGGGGGGGGGGTTATGCCCCCACAATAAATATTTTTACCCCTAAGTGTAAGGGTCAAAACTCAAAAGGAATGAGGAAAGAATTTGCTTCTCTATGGGACAAATAAACTTTTGTTTCATAAACAATATGTCGTTTTAACATATAGTGTTGGTTATTGTTATAAACGAAAGAGATGAAACGTGTAATTTGTGAATGGTATGGTAACTCGTTTACTTTATCCACAAAAAATATTGCTTTTGAATGATAAATAGGTTATTGAAAATGACTTGTTTAATTTTGAGAGCGATATGGTAACTCATTTACTCTAAACCCGTAAATATTGTCTTATTGAAAATGACTTGCCCTTAATGACAGGATGGATTCTCAAAACATCCAAATATGCAGAAAACCCAAAAAGAATCCAAAATCTCTTTCACCACAAACTTGCTTTCTGAGATGCCGAACTAATCTAATAAGAATCAAGAAAAGTCAAAAGGTAAAATTATTAGAGAGAAAAGGTAAAAAAATGATGGATGAGGGTGCTATCATACAATGAGATGATCAAAGCTTAAAAAGGAAATATCACAACCCATCAAGTACATAAATATAAACAGAGTTTCAAAGTTACTTTATAAATGAAAATGAAACCAGATAAATGAAAATGAAACCAGATAAGGACCACTAAAACCCAATGGGCTTATGTTTAGCTTTCAGTAGAAAGTCCAATAAGCTGCCGAATCCAAAACTTGTATTACATTGCTGGTTTATAGAAAATATGAGCCAAGGCCCGAATTAAAAATTCGTTGACGCATGACCTTTCCCCCTTTTTTTAAAAATCTTTTCTTTTGGTAAATAAAATAATAATAAAGTTAAGACATTATTGGTTTATTTATTTGTTATGAGCTTTACATTGCACAACTTAAACTTAATTAACCAATATAATGCACATTATTGTTATTTGTTTTTAAGAAATTATCAATTTTTTAACATTTTTTAGATTACGTCATTCAAATATTATATATATTTAACGTCATTTAAATATAATTGAAACATTTATTTAGTTTCATGCAAATGAATTGAAATGTCAATGGTTAAGGCATACTCTTGCTTGAATAATGCCATATATAAAGTTTTTTAGATATCAAATAACATAATACATACCAAGATAGTCAAGTTATAGTAGCGTTAAAAACATATATTTTAAATTAAAAACATGTATGAGAAGTATTCATAAGTGTGAAAAGAGTGAAGCCATAATATATTGATGAAATTTGGCATAAATTATGGATGCTTAGGACTATGTTTTTACAATCCATGACCAAAATAAATTATTTTTCAAAATAAAATATGATATTTCCTAGAGTATGTGTTACTTAATAATAACATGATATTCATAAAAATGACCATGTAAATAAGTAAACAATCAAACTTTGATGTATATTTTCAAATCGAAACAACAAAGTACCAACCACAGTTGATATTAGATTATGAAATTAGTTTTCAAGATTGTAAATTTCTTATATGCTTTTATTATTTTTCAAATTAGCTATCCAATAGAGCATTTGTAATTTTGTATCACGTTTTAAGATGTTGATATTGTGTAGAAATGAAAGTTGTTTGTTTGTTTGTTTTAATTAGATATTCAAAGGGTAGATTAGAATTTTTTTTGTTCTATTTAGTTTTGGTTAGCAATATTGTAATTTTGTATAAATAAGTATTAATTTGTTGAGTTGAACTTATTCTTGATATAATTGGTGAATTAAAAGTAATGCATTTTACACCAAGTAATATATTGCATAACTTACCAAATGGCAAATCCATTTTTTAAAAAAAGAATTAATGTGAAAAATACAAGTCGACTCAACCCATTTCTAACCCGTTTAAAATGACATGTTTCAACTCGAACTCGTTTTCAACCTGAATCCGATTGTCCCGACCCAAACCGTTTATTTTGCCATGTATAACTTTCACAACAAATTGTAGGTGGGGAGTTGTTATTACTTATTGGTTCTGCTTTGAATTCACAACTTAAATTATTTTTTTGTCTATCCGTAACAACCAATAACAACCTGCCATTAAAAACTTGTTATAAAAATGTTATGGATATAATATTTTTCGAAAAAAAAAAAAAAATCCCTTTCACCGTAGCCTTGCTTTCCGAGATGTCTAACTAATCTAATAAGTATCAAGAAAAGTCAAAAAAGTAAAATTATTAGACAGAAAAGGTTATAAAAGAAAAAAAAAAATTGGATGGATGAGGGCGGTATCATTCAATGATATGATCAAAGGTTAAAAAGGAAATCATGGGAGTTTGAAAGTTATTTTATTAATGAAAAAGAAATCAGTGAAGGACCACTAAAACCCAATGGGCTTATGTCTAGCTTTCAGTAGAAAGTCCAATAAGCTGCTGAATCCAAAACTTGTATTGCTTGGCTGGGTTATAGAAATATGGGCTAAGGCCCAATTCTAAATTATTCTTGAATGGCCCAGAGGCTTTAAAAGAAAGGTGAATACTAGGTATAAATTCCAGAGCCTAAGCCTGAGCCTGACGGCACCAAGCAAAGATCAGAGAATCAAAACATTTGCAGAACGCAACGCAACGCAACGCGCGCACTCAGAGCAAAACCCAGTTCGTTTTCTTTCTTGTGTAAGACTCTCTCTCTCTCTCTCTCTCTCAATCTCTCTGATTTTATTTATTATTATTATTTTTCTAAATTATGATTTATAGGGTTTCTCTTTTGGTTGGTGATGAATATGTGAATTTCTAGGGGTTTTTTTTTTTAATTATAAATTTTAATATCTAGGTTTTTATTAGGCTTTTAGACGAGATAAACATGTCAGTTCGATCTTTTTGGATTGTAAATCCTAACCTCAGAAAACACAAAGAAACATAGATACACAAAAGAATTATAGATACAATGTTATATTTCAACTGGATTTTAATAATAGAGATTTATCATAGGGAGTGAGTTCGTTTGTCTGTTGTATTGTGCTGCTGTTGTGATTGAAGTAACATTTATAAAAAAAAAATAATGTTGTATTCCTGGACTTTTTTTTTTTTTTTTTGGTTGTGTCTAATTTTAGTGATTTGGTTTTACTTGCTCTATAGCAATCATGGCGGATGACGATATTCCCAATGATGTGAAGGAGGAGGTGGCAGATGTAAGTTTATACTTCTTTTTTTTCACTCCATTTTATGAATACATCAATGCTCATTTAAGTGGGTGTCTATAGCTTCTGGTTCCTCGTTTACACGGCTGTAGGAGTTTGACTATTGTTTAAACAAACTGTCAAAGGTGATGTGAAAGTAGTGTTTGGTTTGTGAAACTTATGGGATCTTGAACTGAATGATTATGTCAATTCTGAGACTATTGGTTTTTTTTTTTTACTATAAAGCAGTGTTTAGCCGAGGTCTAGAGTTGTAAATATTCTCATGTCTGAAAGGTCTGTTTAAGGCTATTTGTACAAACCTTATAAAGCAGCCTCTTGAGGCATTTATTGATGTTGAAATATGGCTGCAGATTGCCCCATTTGATCCCACTAAAAAGAAGAAGAAGAAGAAGGTTGTAATCCAGGATTCTGCTGATGATTCTGTGGACAGTTTAGCTGAGAATACTGAAAACTTGTCAGGTGTCTGAATTGAATGAATTTTAATTATCTGATGTTTTTCTTCTGTTAATTTTATGGTAGAATGCCATCACATGCATTAGATAGCTAGAGGCTTGATTTTTTTTCACTTGTAGTTTCTGATGGGCTGGAAAGTACGTTCTCTGGTTTGAAAAAGAAGAAGAAGAAGCCAGTAAGTAGTCTTGGTACCTACAATGAACAAACGTGTGTGTGTGTGTATTTATATGTTGGCAGCAGTAATAAACTTTGATGGTTGGTGTGATTGTAGGTTGAAGCCAGTTCCTTAAATGATGAGAGTGGGGAAGCTGGGGAAGATTTGGACGGTAATTTGATGCATGTATAGTCTTTGAATTATGTTTTGAAAATGTTTTCACACTGTGGAGATCTTATGTTGTTTTCCTTATAGATCACATTGGTGAGGATGAAGAAGGACAAGGAATATCACTACAACCACGTTATCCTTGGGAAGAAAGTGACCGTGATTATGAATATGAGGAGGTATATTATTTACTTATGTTTTGCCTGAACTCCCTTTTGAAGTTCAAATTATCCTTAGTTATGCGTTATAGGTTTCATATACAGTACATTTTTCATTTATTTTATTTCTTACTTCTTGTTTTTTAATTTGTTAACTTTGTAGATGCCTTGATGACTTAGGATAATGTGTGCCCATCAGACTATCTTGAATCATTGGTAGTTCCAGAATTTTGTACTTGGACTTATGCCAACATGCTTATGATACCTTTTGTTAGGTAGAGAGCAGGGTGTAAGGATCTTTGTATCTTCTTAGTCTTGTTTATGGCAAGCTTGATCTTTCTCCCAACCTATTTCTTCCTTCCTTATCTACTTCCTTTTCTCACATATCTTCAACAAAACAAAATTAGGGCCTCCCCTCTATCTCTCCTCTCCGGATCAAACTGGTGAAAACAACCCATACTCTTTTTAACTTTGCCTCTCCGCTTTCATTATACTGGGTCTCAGCCACTGCCATTATCAAGTGCCCTCCTACTTTTTGCATAATATTCTCTCTATTTCCTCCTTGAGTGAGCTGGCTTGTCAGGTCAAAGTTCTGATTGTGCTCCAAATGACCTCCACACCAATATTTGCTGAATAATTTCATTTTATTAACTCTTTATCTCTCTTGCTTACTTTCTCTTCATTTAAGTGGAAATTTAGCATTGCTGAGTGACAGTGCTCAAAGGATCTGTGATTTTGGGCACAATTGACTAAAGTGATTTTAGGGGTTTTTTTTAAAGCTTTTTGGGCTTGGTGGCTTTAAAGGGTGGCCAGTTATGGGTTTGTTTGTTGATTTGTGGGTGGGGTGATGAATTTGGGAATAGATTTTTCTGTTTGGGGGTGGTTGATTGTGTGACCGCTGGATGGTTGGAGCAACATTTAAAAATGACTGAAAAGTTCTCCATATTTGGAGAATCAATGACGGTTTTGTCTATTGGGGTAGCTAATCAGCTAGAGCAGCATTTTTAGGCTGAGCTCTGCAAAATTTGGGAAAAAGGGGCTTTGCCTCATCTATTGGAGATGCCCTAAGTTCGATATTGTAACCTTTATCATATTAGGTTATCTCCCCTTAAATTAATTATTAAAAAAAAAATGTTTATTCCCCCTTGAATTGTTCTACTCTCGCATCATCACAACACACCAACAGTTTTCGGTCTTGAATGTAATTTTTTCAATGAAACTGGTGTTTACATTTTATTGAATCTATGGTTGTTGTGACCTTAGACAGAGGATAGATCTAGCTTTTGAGTCCTATATTGTAACCTTTAACATATTAGGTCATCTGATAATGAGAGGGTATGTTTAGCAGGATGTGTGTGAATCATTGATCTCAGGTCCTTGGTAATGGGTTGTTTCATTGAGTTTGTAGAGGTGTCATCTCTTTTCTTCCTTGGTTTTCGGTTGATTATCACATATTTATATTTTATCCAATCTCCCCACTAGGCTTGTGGATGTTATTAGTGGTACAATTATCGTGCGCTGTTAGTAATGATTTTTTTCTTTCTCCAATATTGTGTGCAGCTTCTTGGCAGGGTGTTTAACATTCTTCGGGAGAATAATCCAGAGCTGGCAGGAGATAGGCGTAGGACTGTTATGAGGCCTCCACAAGTTCTTCGGGAGGGCACAAAGAAAACTGTCTTTGTGAATTTCATGGACCTTTGCAAGACGTAAGTACTTCTTTTGCTCTCTATACTTTTTTTCCCTTTCCTATGCTGTGAATTCTTAATAATTTGCAGTAATGACAATCCTTGTCACTCTTCATTATTGTTTATGTCTATATGCTTGGTACACAATTGTAAGCATAAGATGAATCATATCATGAATCGCATGATATGTATTGAATGATATATATTTATCAAAAAAAATTATATGTATTGAAAGATTTACAACAAGTTCTGAATTGTTTGGGTGTATTTAAGATGCTCACGAATCATACGATTTACTAGGGTGTATCATGTGATTTTTTTTTTAATTGGTGAGTTGTTATGTATAGTAATACCTGAGTTTTTGCTTATCCAGACAAAAAAAATGCATCTTCTTTATTGGATTATTTTTTTAACGTATTGTTGCTTTTAGTATTTTAGAGAGACTAATACTATTTTTGATACGGCGATGAGAAACAACATTACTTACATTGTATAAAATGTGCTGTCACTTTTGAGTATAATCCATTTGAATGTGAAGTGTGAATTATTTATTTGTTATTACTTGAAATCATATGATAATTTACTAAATTTTGGATGCTGCAAATATATTTTTATTTGGCTTATTTATTTTTTTAAATTACTATTGCATAAGTGGTAATAAAATACACCATTAGTTGATTATGTTTCAAGTGTGTAATAAATGTCATTTATATGTATATATTTATATATTTTTTAAAATTTTCATTGAATGTTCACGTATCTCACCACAAACAATATGATATGCTACACAACAAAAACCAAGTTGTAGTTCTAAGACTTTGGGGTCAGCTATGGATCTTTAACAAACTAATCATGGTTGGCAACATGTATTCTTTTTCACCATTCTATCATATCCAAAATCATACTCTCTATCACCTCCTCAATTCACATTTCCTTTTTTTGCTGCTTTTGTAAGTGTTATTTTAGGTCTTCCTTTACGTTTTTTCAATTGATCAACTTGAGTCAACTCACTCTTCCTTACCAGTTC
The DNA here is from genome assembly GCA_033629205.1 of Lithocarpus polystachyus. Classification (NCBI taxonomy): domain Eukaryota; kingdom Viridiplantae; phylum Streptophyta; class Magnoliopsida; order Fagales; family Fagaceae; genus Lithocarpus; species Lithocarpus polystachyus. Next base: position 29,778,315 of record CM066162.1, read on the forward strand.
ATTAATTGCTCTCCTTTGCACATGACCAAACAATTTCAAGCTACTCTCTCTCAATAAAGGACCAGTCTTTTCTTTAAGTGAATCTTCGTTTCAAATCCCGTCTTTTCTTGTATTTTCACTTATATATTTTAATGTTTTCATTTTATCTACACTCATTTTATAAACATGTTTCTTAATAGCCCAACATTTAGTACCATAGATCATGGTTAGTCTTATAAGTTATAATAGTCTTGTAAAATTTCTCTTATACCAACAATAAAACAATAAAAGGTATTCTATGATCACATAATGCTCCCAATGGACTTATAAAAAATAAAAAAAAATACTCCCAATGGTTTTTCATTTCATCCACCATGCTCTTGTGATATGATTTACATTCTTTTCAATCTCTCTATTCTTATAAATTATTGACTCAAGGTATCGAAAGCAATCATTCTTTTGTTTCTCTTGACTATCAAGTATTACAACCCCTTCATCTGTGTTTCTATTTTATTGAACTTGCATTCCATGTACTTTTTTTTAGTCCTATCTTCAATCAACTTAATATACTCATTGAAGTCAAAGTCGAGCTGGGCCCTCGCCTAGGCGCTTGGGCGAGGCACCACTAAGGTGCCTTAAAGGCTCTAAGGCGAGGTGCTTTTAGTGAGGCGCTCGCCTTTAGAGCCTAGGCGAGCAAGGCGAGACCACCTTATGCCATGTAAAAGGCACTAAGGCGTGAGCCTCAAATTTTTTTTTTAATTTAAAAAAAAAATTTAATTCTTATATAGAAGTTTGTCGTGAAACCATTATTTATTTATTTTAAAAGGCATGTTATAAAACCTATTGTTAGTTAATTTGATTTACAAAAATTTGTTGTAAAACTTATTGTTATAGAAAAGCTTGTTGTAAAACCTATTGTTAGAATAACTAATAGAGCCTAAACTATGTTAATCTTATTTTGAAATAATTTGATAGACCTAATTTCTTCATGCAACACATTGGAAAACACTTCATTATAATATTTTAATACAGTAGGTACATATGATTTAAGTTCTATATTTATAATTATAATAAATATATTAGGAATTTGATGCCTTGCTTTACTCGGACTAATGCTTTTTTGTCGCCTCATGCCTCTAGCATTACAAGGCCTTGGTGCCTTAAGGTTGCCTTTCGCCTTTGACTACCTTGAATATACATTTGCAGAACATTCTTTTCTAAAACTTACCACATAACCTCTCTAGGTTCTGTATCATATGCTTTCTCCAGGTTAATAAAACCATATGGAGATCTTTATGGGCTTCTCTATATTTTTCCATTATACATTTAAGTAAAAAAACTACTTCCATGGTAGATATACTATCATTATAGGAAAAAAATGATAAATTGATTCATGATATGGTTTGCGTTTTAAAAACTATGCTGGTGCATTTGAAGATCAAGTTCACATTGTAACTGTACATAATTACTTTCACCGTGCCTGCATGCATAATAAGCAGCCTTCAGATATTGCTTAAGTATTCTCCACATATATTGGTGGTATTTGGAGATTGTTAGTTATGAAATTATACAACATTGTTCACCGACATCTTTCTGGTGCTAATAACTGCTTCACCTAGGTTTTGGGCTAGAGTTCTTCTAGTGACATGCTCTTTAGTAGCAGTGTTTTATAATACATTTTATTTTTCATTTTGACTTTTAACATTTTGCCTTTCCTCCTCTGGGAAAAAAAAGAATGCATCGGCAGCCAGACCATGTCATGGCTTTCTTGCTTGCTGAACTGGGGACAAGTGGGTCACTTGATGGGCAGCAAAGATTAGTTGTGAAGGGAAGATTTGCACCTAAGAATTTTGAAGGAATCCTGCGCCGATACGTCAGTAAGTGTCTTGTTTATATTTTCTGTATAAAGAGTTTATTGAAACTGGAAAGTGTTGCTGTTTCTCTTTTATTAAGTTGGTATGCACATGGACTGCAATGAGTAAAAAATAATATGACACAGTAAAGTATCTGCTTCTGGTGTTTCATATAACCAGCAATAAGAAAAAGAATTCTTCTTCCTTCCCAGCTTGTCTTGGAAAAAGTTGAAGGAGCTGAATGTGTCAGGAGATACTATCCTCTTAACTGCTAATACTTTGGTTCTTTAGGGAAGCATTTGAAGTGATTTGGTTGAACTGGCACTTCTAGAGTTCTAGTTTATGCTATTTCAACCAAAATATCTTTTCTATGCCAAGCAGTTGGTCTTCTTGTTGATCATTTTGTTTAAGTGTTTCTTGTGCTGCCTGTGGGTTATTTAACTAGCCTTTTTGAATTCTTATTAATAGCTATTTCCTCTCTTTCAGATGAGTATGTTATTTGCATTGGGTGCAAAAGTCCAGACACTATACTTTCAAAGGAGAACCGTCTCTTCTTTCTCCGATGCGAGAAGGTAACTTTTGCCTACATTGTCAGATTATCTTATACACGATTGACCATGGGCTACGCTGGATAGTATCTAAGGCCTTCCTAAGGGAAAGTTTGATCTGGCATTAGTTACCATTGAATTTCATGGAAATTAAATTCTTCTGATATTGTGATTTTGTGTGTGTGTGTTTGTGTGTTTTATTGGGTTTTGTTAGTTTTAGGAATTGATCAACCGGATCACCATATTCATATGATCTAGTGTTACAAAAACTGGGTGCAACTTTCTGGATGTTTATATTTGCTCGTTCTCCATATTTATTTGATCTGATGTTATTCTGGAAGTGACTGTTGGTGCTTTTTTTGCATCCACTGTTGGTGATAGCGTGTTAAGACTGTTATCTTCATCAAATATTGTCTTTGTTTGTTGTCCCCCTCACCCAAAAATAAAGAAAAAAAACTCTCTTCCTTGACACTGAATTTTAACTTCTTATTTATTCTTTACTCTTTTGATCTTTATTTTTGTAGTGTGGCTCTGGACGATCAGTTGCTCCAATTAAAGCTGGTTTTGTTGCTCGTGTTGGCCGTAGGAATGCAGGGACATGATCTGCCCTTGTCCTTTTTCAAGTTCAAGACTCATGGCTGATTGGTCCGTGAAGCTTTTTTGTTTCTGTTTACTATTCAACCCTTTATTCTGTGTAGAAGTCAATACCTATATCTTTTTGTATGGGAATTTAAATGAGGAGATGAGTTCTTTTGCTACTTGATCATATCCTATCAATTGGTTCTTAACGTAAAGTTTCAATTGTTTGCTTGAATTCGAGGATAGAATGTCCATTTAAGGCATTGAAAGGAATAGTATTCCTTTCAAATGATAAAGGTTCATGCCAATATTCTGACTGTTGGTCAGCTTTTGAGTGAGTGTCTGAAACTGTTTATTTTCTTATTTATGACCCTTTATATTTTGGCATGATATCATCTGTGGTGGTTGAGTACTTGCGTCTTTGGTTAGTGTAATGTTATATGCCCTATTCTGTTTGACATTACGGGAGGAAGTAGAGCTTTAGCCATATAGATTTAGTCATAGAGCTTTGACTGTAGAGTTTTGTGGTAAAAATCACTTATGTAGCATTTGGTAAATCACATTTAAGTGTTTAAATGTCTATTTGGCATTAGTTTTTAGTTTTAGTTTTTATGTACAGTTTTTTAAAGCATGACTTTTTTCCACTTTTTTTTCCCCCACTTTTTAAAGATACAAGTATATTTTACCGGAAAAAAGTATTTTACTGTTATTTTAGCAAAAAGGTTTTTTGTAAAAAGGATTATTAGCAAAAAGCTAAATAAACTGTGTTTTCAAATTGATGCATGTTGGTAATCAAATTGATATAGAGAGAGATATGACATAGGAGAATTTAAAAAGATGTTTTACCTTTTATGTATAACTTTTTAAAGCTTCATTTTTTTTTGTTCTACTTTTTTCCTCACTTTTTCAATATACAAGTATATTTTACCACAAAAGTACTTCACTGCAATTTTAGCAATTTTTTTTTTTTTTTTTTTGTAAAAAGCTAAATAAGATGTTTTCAAACTGAGACATGTTGGTAATCAAATTGATATAGAGAGGGATATGACATTGGAAAACATAAAAAGTGTTTTGCATTTAAAATTTTTTTGATATAAAAGTGCTACTAAAATTAATTATTGTATTATATAAATATATTTCTCCACGTTCAGTAAATAGCTTATGTTTGTTTATTTTGTATAATTGTCATCATTATTTTCTTGGTCTTGTTATATTTTATTGTATTGATAAGTTGGTTAATTTGTGTTCCAATATTGCATCAAGGGATTGGTGGATTTAATTATTGATTAGAATCCGTGCATTAAGGCCAATAGCCTTGTAGTTCAATTGACACTAGCCCCATAGTTCAATTCACACATTTTGGCATTTTCAACATCAACGTCCAGAGTTCAAAATTTACCTATCCACACTGTAACTATCAAATTAACCAAAAAATAACAACAATAAATAAATAAATGAGAAAAAATTTTGTGAAGTAAGAGATTGTTCATGTATATATAGCAACAAAACCTGACATTAATGGGTTAAAAGAAGAGTAGCATTTGAGACGTTGGATATTTATCTAATTTTCATTAGACAATAATGGTTGTTGCATGCTTGATCATGATTATCAACCTCTATACTCTCAAGGGGAAGTGAATCCTCATCATCATATGGTTTCAATTGTTTAAGATAATTTTCATTGCAGTGTTTGACACTTTCTTCAAATTCCACATGTTCTCTCAATAGTGCATATGACTATGAGTGATGAATATGGATGATTAAAGATGTCGTGCATGCCCCTTGGCTGGTTTCAATGACAAACCAAGGGGCAAAGGGTATGCATGACATCCCACATCCATCAAGTAATACTTACCTTAGGAATATAGTAGTTTTTTTTTTTTAATGAATAAGAAAAACCCAATCAAGGGAGAAGAGATGTAAAAATACAAAATCCCAACAAAATAATGAACTATAAGAGCTGCCTTGATATAGTCAGAGAAAGGAGTCAAAAATTATGTAGCTAATGAGGTATTTTGAAGAGCTTCAATGACAGACTAGGAATCACCTTCAAATACAACAATTTTCAGATTTTATAGGAAAGCCAGTTTCAGAGCCAAGAGAGTAACATGAAATTCACTAATAAGGGGGTCAACTAGGGCATGAGAGAAGATTGTGCAAACTGCAAAGATGACATCTTCAAGGCCATTCTTGCAAAGTGCAAACCGCTGTTGTGAAGACGAACTGAGGCGTTATAGCAACATCAAAATTAATTTTGAACCATCTTGACTGTAGAGGAATCCATTTTGAAACCAATGGAGACCCTAAGTGTAGACCAAAACAATAATGTTCCAGACAAGCATTATTAATACATTAAAGCATCAACAGCTTTTTTAGGATTGGGTGGTTTTAATGCACTACTTTCTAGTGCTGATAAGCAGGGCAGGGGGGTGTTTCTTTTGCATCATCCTCGAATGGTGGATTTGGTGGTCTAATGGAATTAAAAGGGCTTGTTTATATGGGCTTTGTGGGGGAACCCTTTCACCTAGACAAATAAAAAGCCTATTAGAGCTCACATTAATTCATTAACTCATTAAGGAATCCTAGGTAATATCATTGTTTTTAAAAACCGAACCGAGTAGACAATTGAACCGGTTTAACCAAGAATAGAATGCAGGATCCGTTTGATAAAAATCAGAAAAACCGATAGTTCAACTGTGAAAATCGAGAACCAGACATATTTTTAGTTCTTTAACCGTTCCGGTTTTTAAAAAATAGGTAACATACACAGAATTCTTGGACAATAGTATAATCATATAAATATAACTATTTTTGCAACACAAAATAATAAGCTCTCTTTATTCATAAAATTCATAACTATTTGTTTAATGCAATCTAGAGGCAAGAGTGGAAATAGCAAATCCTTTTATATACAGTCCCAAAAAAAGTGTGTCATGTACATTGCCTTCAAATCCAACGCAAACAAAGGTGAAGTGAAACTAATTAAAATCACAAGTAATAACTCTGACATTTTGGATTGGAATCCCTTTTCAGCCACAAAATGGTATTACCTTATCTAGAGTGACTGCAACCGATATATGGGTTTCATCAATAGTTCCAGCATATATTTTTTTTTAAGAAAAATAGTTCCAACATAATCTTTGAAGTAAGACCAATATCGATCATTAATATGGATTTTGCTTGGCATGTCATTCAACTCGCTATTAATTGGGTTAATAATATCGATGGTGATTAAAGAAATAGCTGCTAACAAATGGTCAAATTGTTTAGTAACAGTTTCCCTTCATAGATTTTGTTTGGAATGTGATTAAACTGCCTATCATATCAACTGGGTAAATAATGTCAACATTAATCAATGAAATAGTACTATAGTAGCTAACACTCGGTCAAATTGTTAGTAATAATATATTTTCTCTGAATTTTGGATTTTTTTTTAATGAAAACATTTTGAAACTTTATTGAACACTACTCTATTTCCATCCCCACATTTTAAACTAATTAAAAACATGGTCACCATCTCTTCAATTGTCAATTTCCTAGTAGGCCTCAAATCATATTTCAACCAACTCTGGATTGCCGTTTATAATTTTTTTCACTAATGTTTCCTTCGCAAATGTTGGGATGATGAAAAAAATGGAAGCATAGTGAGGAGGATACATACAATTATCTAGTAATTAATTAAAAACCAACATTATCTCCATGGAATCATTGTATGTATGCATGTCTACCATAATTATCATTAACAACAAATAGATTTTATCTTTTAAGTAAATTTTATTTAATCTTTTTATGGACTAATTAAAAGTAACCTAGGATAATCCTAGCATGTTTATGGTAAGATAACATATCAATCATTTAGATTTAAGCAATAAGCAGTAATAAAACAATGATCTAGGCACTGTTTTGAACACAAAGAGGCCAAATTCTCAAGATTGGAGCATGACGTTTTCTAATATAAAATTTATGGAAAAGGGTATTTATGGGATTTTCTCAAATATAAAATTGTCATTTTCCCTTACTATGCAGAGGGTAAAAATTGATTAAAAATAGAGAAAATGAAGGATTGCAAAATGACGAAGTTTTCTATCATATTTGGCATGTAATAGGTATTGTCTTATGTGCTCTGTCACATTCTAACATAAAATAGAAAATACAATAAATTTGTAAGTTATTGCTCAAATAGTCAATATAAGGTGAGTTATGACTTATGAGTGAATACAACAAAGTTACTATCATGTCTTATTGGAGGTATTAACTAGTATACAACCAAGTTTTAGTTCTAAAATTTTTTAGGTCAATTATAGATCCTTAACGAATTAGTTATAGCTGATCACATGTATTTATCATTGCATCCTAAGTCCGATGCATCACACCAGTAATATGGGATGCCTATAGTGAATCCTTTCATAAATAATGAAGTGATTAAATTTTATGTTGGTTGTCAACCTACCACAATTCTCCTCTTTCTTTCTTGATTTGGGACCAACTATGAACAAAATATATGAAACTAATGGAGATCTGATTGGAGGTATCACACACCCAAAAAATCATAAAGATATCATAGAATTATCCTTAAAGCACATATGTAAGTTCATCTGTTCTAATACTTCTATTTCTGCAATCATTAACTTGTGATGAATACAGATTCCAACAGAAGTGCATGGATTTGTATAATTTCATAATGGTTCTTGTGATATATTATATATGTCATGCACTGATTATGTTATTTCTTGGCATTTGAAAACCTTATTTAGGCAACTAGTTAACTCGGATCGGCATTAGATTCAAATGCGTAAGTAAAACTTGACTGGTGACTCTTTTATCCGAAATGATCAGAAAATCGTGAGCTGATTTTTACTGTCATATTGTCTTTTTCTTATTGATAAGTTTTGATTTTCTCTGTCTAATTAAATACTTAATACATGTATGGAAGCACGACTAGTGAAAAAAAGCTTGATCCAAGGTTGTGTGATGTTTAATTTCCTTTGGTTGAAATTGAATGAGATCATTTATACAAACTGATTTTTTTTTTAATCATATATTAAGTATGCGTTTGGATACCGCTTATTTTGCTGAAAACTGAAAAAAAAAATTAAATTTTTTTTTTTACTGTTTGCTACAGTATTTGTCACTATTTATTGGCCTAAAATTACTGTTCATGGCTAATGAACAGTGACAAACACGCTGTTTAAAAAAAAAACGCCGGAAACGCAAAAAAATTTTCAGCTGAAAACGCAATCAAAACACTAGGTACACGGATTTTTCTTTAGAAACTCAGACCAAAAAAGAAAAAGAAAGATCCTTCTTTGGAAGCAGAATTTATCTCTTTAGTTTGAGTACACCCATCTCATATTTCTCAGTCTACACCCATATTCTTGTAAAAATATCAAAAGTGAAACTCTATGCAATTTTACAACCCAAACCTCATGTCCTTAACCCACAGTCCATACTCACCCCCCCCCCCCCCCCACCCCCCCAAAAACAAAAAAAAAAATCAACGTCCGTATAAGTCCTTTGTTTCCATTTATTGTCATATCCTTAAAGGTTGAAGATGGCCACCAAGACCAAACTAGAAATAACTGACACATATGCCTTCTGGTACACCTTGATTCCACTGCTCGCCTTATAATCAGCCGTAGTAATAAAAGCTGCAGTTGAAATACCCAGGTATAATTTCAAGTTTATTTCAGTGATCATATGGCACGTAATAAGTAATAAAACAAAACCGAACCAAAGGTATATGACAATAATATGAAATTGTACCTTTCCTAGCGCTGCATCCTTTAATAATGGTGTCACTGACGTACTGTACATGGGCACGGGTAGCGAACCAAAATTCTCTTTTCACATCATTGATACACTTTAGTGCAGCCATGGTGTGAGCATAGCATCCTTGATCACAGTACACATCAATTTGATCTAGACTCACAGTCACAGTCCCTTTATCTGTCAAGCCCCAACCTAAGTTTGTGCAACTCGGGGATATCTGATTACAGACCATCATACAGAGAAAACCCAAAGAGCTTAACTTCAAATTTTTAATAATAAAAACTAATAAGAATATTACGAGCTTTGGAAGTGCCTGAAAATGAACTAATAACACGGACAAGAGTAAGTATACAACACGGTGACATGGAAATTTTTGAAAATAATATAACTTAGGTAAAGCGATAAATGTCTATTAAAAAATTATTAGATATATTTTTATTAATGTTTTTTATATATTATTAAGCATCTATTTTTCATATAATGTTAAATATATATCAAATTAAGAGTAATAATAAATAATAAAGCATATTCGTGATTATTAAAAAAAAGTTTAGAAATAAAATACAAACTAAGAATAAGAATGTTTACTTATATATTTTTAAATACATTGTTACTATCCAATGTTCTCTTTGTTTTGTGAAATGATATTCAATTTCTTTTATTTTCATATTCCAGCCGTGTCTTATATTTTTTTTTATTAAAAAAAAGTAGACATGGCTGAGATACGCATGCAGAAGTGTCTCAAGCGTGTCAAGTGTCGAATACGAGTACAACACAGTATGACGCTACAAATTAAATATATGTGCTTCCTAGAAAATGAAAGATACATATATGCCTTACATTATACATCATGATGCAGTAGTAAGCGCTTTTCCAACCCTGGATTGGACCTAGATTCACGTTCCTCCTGGGCTCTGTTTCATCTGAAATCAAGTAGTCGATAATACAAAACCATTAACCTAGGTTCACAAACTATGTATTACTTATGTAACAAGCAATCTAATGCAACATGAGTAATGAGTTTCTACTATTCATTAAAAAAAATTACAAAAAAATGAAATGGAAAGAGGGATGACTTTCAGCTTTGGAGAGGCTGAGGAGGAGGAAAATCCCCAGAAAGAACAAAATAAACCCAGATCTCCTGTAATCCATTAGTCCCTGAAACTCGATTTTTTTTTTTTTTTTCCATTTCTTTTGGTTAAGCTTAAGAAAATGTGTGCATTGAAGCACTTAAAAACCTAGAGTAGCTATTTATACATGACTATTGTACATGGAAAAGAAACAAAAGATAGGCTTAGTAGTACTAAAGAATTTTTCGTTAATTTCAGTATATCCTTAGAGAATACAAGATTGCAATTTTTCGACAAAAGCAAGGATAAGAAAACATAGATATTTTGGAGGACGTGGTGGACAGCTAGTTTTGGACATTGCGTCGGTAATTGAGAGGTTAACCTGTGATACCATCACCTATATGTGCATGCTAATCACTAGCATTAAATGAATTTAATATCTTTCATCCCAATGTAACAACTGACAAGAGAGGGTCAATGGCTAGGTTGTTGATCGACAGCCAAGGCTCTTTTAATCTGGTGTCAAGGTGCAAACAAAAAAGCACCGAATTTTATCCTTTTTCAAATCGCAAAATGGTTTGCTCTTATTTAAGGGTGCAATATTTGTTTAGGTGTATGTGCAGCCTAAAACCGCATTTTTAAATCAATTTGCATTTTTAATGATGTGTAAAAGTGATAAAACGCCGTTTCAAATACGCAAGGAAGTTTAAATTTAGTAGTTGAAGCTATGTTCCCATTGTTACCTATGGACATCCTATTTTCTGGCAATTAATGAAAACAAATCATTAGTCCAGTACCCCAAGGTCAATAAGGCAGTAAATTTGTTATTAATTTTCAATTAACTAAATTATGTTATCACATAATTCTAATGATATAACCCATAAAAGCAGCAAATCACCAATCCGTAAGCACAACAATAAAAAAAAAAAGTAAGACAACATGGGGAAAAAGGAAAACCGATGGATAACATCTCTAAAGGGAAAATCACTGAACGGTAACGTATCTCAATTAGGGCAATCTACTATGTGAAAAGAAGTTTACAATCTAAAACAAAACATTTGCTATCTAGACTCCATGACACAGTAGACAACTCACTGTTGCGGTTCATGACAATTTTAGAACACCAAACTTATCGTATATAGATCCCTTCAGGAACAATCTGTCTTTGTCAATAATCAAAACCTCGAATCCAATCCAAGGCATCTTCTAATTGAATGTTTGACCTACAATGATCTCACTTGGTTGACAAGCGTTCTATGGTTTCAAGTTCTTGATCATATACCTATGGATACAAACTATTGAGTTTCTCTCTTGAAAACAGACAAATGGAGGCTTTGTTTTTCTCACACAGTGGCACTAAATTTTTGCCTCCATCTGCCTCACTATTAGTCGGGTATATAGGGCTTCATATAGATAAATGTAAGTGAGATTCAAATAAAGAGATATCAAATTAAATATGTAACCAATAAAACAAAGTGTGCCACTCTCGATTGAATAAGTTTCAATGTAGGAATTGTTGAAATACGGCTTTTGGTTGATAAAGGATTCGACCAACTGTGACTTACGATCGATTGAACTTCAATTAAGGATCTATTGAGGATGCACAAAGTTAAGCAATTTCTACACAAACTAACTTTGAATATTTGAGCAACACATTACAAACGATTTTCAAAATATATATATACATTGTTAACATATATTAGAGCACTAGCATTACGTGTGTTAAATGTTAAATTTTTAGTATTTAGCACACTAAATACACAAAAAAACCACTTACATCAAATGTGCCAAATGCTAAAAAATTTTAGCATGGATCCACAATACCGTTCTACCAATTGAATGATACGACAGAAATGCTAAAAAAATTTTATTCTGACTTTCTCTCTCCTTTCACACATTTGAATCTCTCTCTCTCTCTCTCTAGAGTATGCAAGAGTGTTTTTTTGGGTTGTTTCTGGGGTCAATTTTTATGGGTTGTAATGATTGTGGGCTGATTTTGGTGGTTGTGTTTGCGACAGCCAGTGGTGGTTTGTTAATTTGAGTGGTGGTTGCTTGATTTTGGGTGGTGGTAGGTTGTGAGGTGGAATATGGATTTTGTATTTTTTTTTATATTGTAGGAGTTTTTTTTTTAGGTTATTTTAATGTGTTGTATATATTATTTTAATGTATTGTAGGGAAGAATAGTAGATTTGATATATGTTGTAATGTTAAATACTATGTTAAATTAGATAAAAGTAGATTTTGGAGTGTTAAAATGACATTTGGCTTAATACAGTTGATGCTAATGCTCTTATCAATCTAAAACCTATTTTGTCAATCAAGTTAGTGAAAGAAATTCAAAGAAGGCTAAAGAAAACAATTCATTAAAAAAAATCCAAATAGGACTTCTTAGCTATGAAAGGGTGGGGGGGGGGGGGGGGGGGAGAGAAAATCCATTTATAATAAATGGATAAGGGAGAAAACTTGAATCTACCAAAATGGGCTTAACCAAAGCGGACCCCAATAGCCCCCGGGGAAGCCAACTAAAAAAAAAAGGATGAGACAATCATCTCAAATTCCGAGAAGGACCATTTGAGGAAGGTCCACTCCTTGGATACCTTCAGAGGAGCACCCCCTCCTCGGCAGCATACTAAAAATTCACCTAGCACCTAGAACATAGACAAGGATCCATGTGGACTAGAAAGTGACTAATAGGGGTGTGCATAGGTTGGTTGGGTCGGGTTAAAGGGATTTTTTGACCCAACCCACCATGGTGGGTTAAAAAAAATTCAACCCAACCCAACCCATCACATAACTTCAACCCAACCCACATGGGTCGAGTTGAACCCATGGGTTGACATTTTTTTATTATTATTATTAAATTGAGTAGAAAAAAAAAATATCATACTTGCCACCTGAGTTAATAAACAAAATATACATTAATATATGAACTAATATTCCAACTTAGTTATACATTAATATATGAACTAATATACATTAATATTGGCTTTTATATAGGATAGGAGGAAGAGCTAGTTATTTTTAAAAAATTATTAATTATATAATATATTTTAAATATATGGGTGGGTTGGGTCGAGTTTGGCGGGTTTGGAATTTTATGACCCAAACCCAACTCGACCCGCTATCAAAAAAAATTTTGTAACCCAACTCAACCCATCAAGTCTTAAAAACCGACCCAACCCAACAAGTTGGGTTGAGTCAGGTCGGTTTTGGCAGATTGGCGGGTTGGCTGCACACCCCTAGTGACTAAGCCTAAAAGCTTGAAGAAAGAATCTTCTAGAAGAAGCAATCATCCCTTCCACATTAGGTTGCGTTTGGGAACAGCTGATAAGCTAGCTTTTAGCTTATTCAGCTTATTTCATGCTGCCCACGTGACACGGTTGATTATTTGCAAGCCCACGTTCTTGACATTTCAAGAGCAAAACATTATGAATAAGTCTAGTGCCACCCATTTCGGCACAACAAATGCCACAACTTGCCATTGGGTGAGTTGTGGTTGGTGGAAGGGTGATAATGGGTCCATGTGAGAACACCCTTCCACCAACCATAACTCGCCACATGAGCGAGTTGTGACATTTGTTGTGCCAAAATGTGTGGCACTAAATTTATTCAAACATTATTTGCTAATGTAATTTGCGGGCCCACTTGCATTACTTTACACTGTAAGTTGGTTTACTTTTTTTGAACGTAAGCACTATTTGTGGGTCACACATGGCTTATTTATTTATTTATTTATTTTTATATGTATAGCTTTTTTCTAATAAAGATACAAAAGCAGAGCACTTGCAGAACAAGAAGGAAGAAAGATAACACTTGTTGTTTCACACATGTGCAAGTCACTTATTCAAACGGTGTCATTTTTGAGTGTGGTTAAGAGTCAGTCATGGCACGTGTGCATTTCTGGTATAGCAGGAGTAAATTCAAGCTCCAGCAGTGGCAGGAAAGTTTGTTATAATTAGTTAGAGTTGTTAGAATATTCTAGAAGGTTCTAGATCCTATTTATGCATGTAATTCCTTTATATAGTGGAGGTATGTAACAGATTATGATCGTTGGAGTGAATAACAAATTAGTTTTTCCTCTCAGAGTTTCTTTAACTCTCTCTCTGTTTTTCTTTCCACTTTCTCTCAATTTCTTTCTCTTTCTCACATCTTTTCCTTCTCTAATTTTGTGTTTAAGTCAAAGATCTGTGTGATCTTCTCTGTGAAACTTACCTGTTTCTTTAATTTCTAGTATACTTTCAGTAATAAGATTTTAGCAAAAAGTTAAATAAATTGTTCCCAAATAGACTCTACACACGCCTCACCTGTTAGTAATGCCGCATTTATAGCTGAATGACACACCATAACATAACAGTATTAAACAACCTAATTTCCACCCATCTCTACCTTAAAAGAAGGGGAAAAAACATGCGCCTCACCTATTAGTAATGCCGCATTTACAGCTGAATGACACACCATAACATAACAGCGTTAAACAACCTGATTTCCACCCATCTCTAACTTAAAAGAAGGGGAAAATAGAAGATGGGACAAGTATCTTCTCTACTCCATATCTACCCTACAGGTAAACGGTTGGGAGGGTGCCTCACTACCTCCACAAGTATAAATAGGGATGAATCTCCCACGCACAATATCCACCCTACAGGTAAACGGTATGGAGGGTGCCTCTACAAGTATAAATAGGGATGGATTCCCATGCACAGGAGATCCAGAAAAAATCAGATAAGAGAGAAAAATTGTCAAGTGCAAATCTTATAAATATAAAGAGTGATTCCGTATTTGTAACTCTTCCTCAGACTTTCTGAGGACGATTCTATAAATCTTAGTGTTTTCGATGAGTGTTCAGTTGCAATTCTTTTCTAGTCCTTTCTTTATTCAATTAAGCTCTTGACCCATACTTAATTAATTAGTTGTAATGGTCATCTGATTAACTTGAAGCCTTAAGATATTTGCTGACACACACATTAATATATCACCCACTCATGCAATTCCCAGGGGAAGTTTTCCCTGATGACGCTCCCGCTATGCTCTCTTTACCTTGTGTTGATCATGCATTTAATGATAATGGTGGTCTGTTTTCCTAATAAATGCAGAATGGGAGGATGGCCCTTTACAATACTTTGATCTGATGGGAGGAAGATCGAGTGTCCAACCTCAGGCTTTCATGGATTTGACCTGGTGTGAAATGTTTAGGTGCAGGACCGAGTTGACTTAGGGCATGACTTAAGCTTGTTCCATTGTCCATCATGAGACCTCAAGGGCAAAACTTAACCTATTGAGATGGGGTCACGAATCTGGGCCTCAGTTTTTTTGGGCTGGATTGACAGGCTTAGACTTGCTTGGATCAGACATTCCAGACCCAACTCTTGGGCCTGCTGGACTAGCTGGGCCTACTAGTCTTAGGCTTTCTCTATCTTCCTCTCCAATATATTATACCTTACTATGCGTTTCGGTACATGATTCTTGAACCAAAACTGAGAGAATGGTCACCCCATTTATCATGGCACAAAGTGAAAGCCCCACTCTTTTGCCATGTGCCCTTCAATCTGTTTAACGTCAAACATCACCACCAGGGGTTGGGATTGGGACAAATTTATCATTTATTTATCACATACTTTACCCTCACGATTAAGAGTATACAGACTACAGTATATGTGGGTTCCAGTGAACGCCATAAAAAAAAAAGTATACATGATTAAATATGAAAAACAAATAGAGACAAGAAATGAACACCACTACACAAGATAAAGCAAAAAAAATACTCACATGTTTCAACAGCTGTTCATCTTTCGCATTCATATATTTAATTGGTCAATAGATAGAAAGATTATACTCAACGAAAATTGATTAGTTCATTTCATCTTATATTTATTTAAATGTTAGAAGAATTTTAAAAATATTTTATCATTCAAGAAATCAAGAAAGTGCACATGGATTTTAGTCAACGATTCTATTTAAGCTCTAAAATAGGAAATCTGAAAAATATCATATTAACTTCAAAATTCGCTTAAGGATGATTGTTTAATAATAAAACAAAACAGGGACTATATATAATGTATGTAAGTTTATTAGTTTACTTAGTAATAGAAAAAAAAAAAAAAAAAAAAGATTGTTTATTTAGTTTACTTTATTTATTTTCTTCTTGTTTCTCCTCTCTCAAGCTGGCGAGGCTGGAGGCACTCATCTCATCAGTCATAAATCAATGACTATTTGTGGAGTGCAAACAAACGGGTCGGCACGTTATTTGGGTGATAATTAAGTACTAAATATTCATTTATCCAAAAAAACAAATACTAAATTTTCATTGGAAGCAATAAAAATTAATTTGACCATAATGCCCTTTTGTCTGCACTAGATTTCCCATTTGAAAATGCAAAAAATAAAAAAAAATAAAAAAAATTTCTTAATAAATCTATTTTTTAAAATTCATGTATTATTTTAACAATACATCCTAAATCTTTTACACATTATTTTATAATACATCATATTAGAATAATAATTATTAAAAAAAAAAAACCGTGGGAGTTTTAAGAAAGAAGAATAATTAGAAAGGAGGGGTAATTTAGTCATTCAAAAGTCTTTTGAATCTGAACAGATGTTTCCTTTTTCTGATAATTATATACTAAAAAAAAAAAAAGCCTTTGAAAGAAGGAAAAAAAAAGAGAAAGAAAAAAAAATCATTAGGATAATGATAACTGTTTTTACACTACTGCACACTTTTAGTATGATAGTCGTTTCATAAGTATAAGTGCTTGTAAAGTATAAAGAATAAGAATCGGACTTCAAGTCTCAAAGAAGTAACTTTACACATATTTACACTTAAATTAAATTAGAGTAAAATTCTTATCTCGTAAAAAGAATAATAATAAATAATAAGTGTTTTTATTGAAATTTAATAAATAAATAAATAAATAAATAAAAGAGAGAGAGAGAGAGAGCTTGACTTTGTTGAATTCCATTCTGATTCATATGAAAAAGCTAAATTGAAAAGTTGTTTCCCACCCGCACCACTCTTGACTCTCTCTTATTATGTACCAGTAGTATAACTGTAGATGGATAGATAGAACTAAGGCCTCCTCTCTCTCTCTCTCTCTCTCTCTGTGTGCAAACTCAGACTTTTCTGGAGATTTTTGTGTAGAGCAAGGCTTTCTTCAATTAGATCCATCACCCCAGTTCTCTGAAATAACAAAAGCTCTATATTCTTCACTCTCTGGTAAACTTCTTACTCTCATTTTTTTGCTTTATCTGATTATATATACTGTTACTGGAAATGCTATATTTAGTTAATACCTATGCATAATCTCCTTCTTCTTCTTTTTTTCTTCTTTTTTTCTTCTTTTGGGTAAATTCCATTCTAGTTAAAACATAGTAATTCCATTCTCTCTGGTCTGCTAAGTTTAACATAGGATTGGTAGATGAAGAAGGGATTCAATTTAAGGTTTTTCTGATTTATACAAATACAAAACATAAGGACTATTACCATGATGTTTCTTTTCTTTTCATAATTCTTTTTGTTTTTTTTTTTTCCAATCCTCTATAAGTTTCCTAATTTTATTTATTTTTATTAATTAAGTAAATATAATTAATTATAATTATAATTATAAAATATATATATATATATATGGCCTGCAATTTAAGCTAGAGAGTTCCACGTCTAGATATTAAGGAGAGAACGCGTGGCATAGCTGGACTTCTTGTTGGCACAGTTGTGTTCTATTTTGTGTCTTAAGATACATGGTCTGATTTGCTGCGAGGACTTCTCCTTACTTTTCGCGCTTTTGTGCGCGTGATAACCACGCTCCATCTAGATCATTGTGCCACTGCCTGTGCCTGCTTTTATTTTATTTTATTTGCCCTTTATTTATTAATAATATATTGATAACCTTAGAGAACCCATCTACCTCTCAACTCCACTCGTCTCGTCTATGTTTTTACTTTTCACTAGCATGTGGGTTCGGTGACCTTAATAGTTTACCCCCATAATAAATAAATAATAATTTGGCTTACTTTCATATTTTTTTTTAACTTGACATATTTTTTATACAATAATAAGTGGTAGTAAATTTTAATCTTCATTTTTTATTTAGTTAGTGGGTGACATGACAGTCTCTTATTAAAACAAAAAGAAATTTTATTAAAAAAGTATTGAAAATTAGTCACACTCCAAAAAAAAAATCCCATTCTATTTAAGACTTTGGTGCTTTCTTTAATGAGAAAATCTATAGAGATAGTTAGATACCAAAAAAAAAAAAAATTCATTAAAATATTTACCTTTAATTGATGTGATAAATTGTCAATGATAAGTAAAAAAATAATGTCAAAACTCGGCAGTGAGTCTAAATAAAAATAAGTAAAAGCTTGTCAATGGGTATGAAAAATATTTCATTTTTGAGTTATGAAAAATATTGCTTTTTTTTTTTTTTTTTTTTTTTTTGTATTTGTAGCAATGCGCTTCTAAAAGTACACAAATGGAGCCTAGAGTTCAGTGACCTTTCCTGTCTACCTAAAAATAGAAAAAAAAAATTCTTATTTAAAGACAAATGGCTTTGGTTGTCATTTGTCTATTTTTAGTCTTTGAACAATATGTGGTAGGTATTTATCTACCTGTTCCATTTTCCAGATTTAGTTAGTATTACTATTCATGAGCTGTAGTTATTACAGTAGCAGTGGCATGTAAGATTATTTAACTGATATTTTTGGATATTCAGATTTCCTCTCTTCAATCTCCACGACTTTCAAAAACTTAGCAAATGGCTACGACATCGGTAAGAAATGAAACTCTAATAATACAGCTTTCTCACTTTGCATATTTACTTTTCTTGACTCTCAAACTACTGAATAATTCATGTTTCATTTGGAGCATATTTGATCTAATCCTTTTGTCCTTGTGAAACTTTGAATAAGTTAATACAGCTTTCTCACTTTGCATATTTACTTTTCTTGACACTCAAACAACTGAATAATTCATGTTTCATTTAGAGCGCATTTGATCTAATCCTATTGTCCTTGTGAAACTTTGAATAGGTTAATAACTCCATCTTGTAAGATACTTGTGGAACTGTATGTTTTGGCCTTTCTATCTTTTGTTTTGCATTAAGTTTTGTTAATCCTATCCTACTGAATTATAAGATTATATCCGAAGCACATTTTCTCTTGGTTATTAACCAGTCAAAATGCTTCATTCATACGCATTGTCATGTTTGGACTTTGAAACATCATGTCCATGTAGTGACTCTTTGATCAAATTAAAGATGGAAAGTATAGAATGGACATGATGGTAAGAAGCAATGATATTTGATACATACCTTGAAGGCTGTAGCGGCTACAGCAGGTTTGATAATTTAGAGACTGAATATCATATTTGATTTGGCGATGTGTAAAACATAGCATGGTATTTGAAACACAATGGTCTGGTTGTTTACCACCGGACAACCTAATAATGCTGAACTATGGCATATATCTATTTTTATAATTCCCTTTTTACATAAAATTTGTGTTTCTTTGTCCAGCCCTATCTGGTTTCTTCAGCAGGACCTGTGAACATCAGGTGGCTGTTTAATGTGTCTGGCGTAATATTGTTCAGTTTTTATTTCAGGAACGATCCCTTAAGCTTCCAAAGAGGACAGAATCAAGACTGTCTCGTTCGTGGTGGTGGGATAGTCATGTCAGTCCAAAAAATTCAAAGTGGCTTGCAGAGAATCTTGAGGGTGAGCACTATGATAGCATCTTGTCCTTTTGATTTGATCTTCTTCATTTTTATGAATTGCCACATGTAATAAGTCAAAGGAAATAGATCACCGTATCTTACTGCTATTTTGAGTCATAGTTTTCTAGGCACATAAAAATAGCTAATTAGAGAAAAGAAAAATTTATCATTAACTAAATTTGACTGAGTATTAACATTATATTTAGATCTAGCCCTATTGGTTGTCCTAATTTTTATGGTATTCAAACATCGTTGGATGGACATCTATGTTCTCAAGAATATGAATTAGGTTCATAACATTTTACTATATTTGCCTGACGCTGTTTTGATAACCTTGTGTTCATTTGCATGGATGGACATCCCTTGTGCATGAACACAAGCTAAAGAACTTGTTGAGACATATCTTTCCTTTTTGTTTGAACGACATTTGTTACCTGTAATCTGGTATCCATGATTTTTCTTGGCCGGCATAAATATTTAGTTTCACGTTCTAAACCGAGCTAGGTTAAAATGAGTAAAATGGTCAATTGTTGGACATTATTAGAGTCCTCTTTTTCTCTTAACCTAGTGGTGAAAAGGTATTCCTCAGTTTCCAACTGCCTTAGGTTTTCGAACCAGGTATTTTATATATCACATAACTGTTAAATGCATTAATCAATTTATCTAAAATGCCGTACAAGAGGATAACAAAACGATCATTGACCTCAGAGATGGACCAGAGCATCAAACGTATGTTGAAGTTGATTGAAGAGGATGGAGACTCATTTGCCAAAAAGGCTGAGATGTATTATCAAAAGAGACCTGAATTGATTTCTCATGTTGAGGAGATTTACCGCATATACCGGTCACTAGCTGAGCGATATGATCACGTGACCGGAGAATTGAGGAAGAATATTCCCTCGGAACTCCAATCCCAGGGCTCAGGCACTTCTGACATTAGCTTGGACTTGTCCTATATTTCTGATCATAAGTTGGGTCGTCGTAGAAGTAGCCACCGAGCTGCTGGTTTTGATTACTTCCTTGGCTCTGGTGGAAACGGCACTGATATCAGCCAGAAAGAAGGGGATGAAACATCTACATTGACGGACTCTGAAGCAGAATCTGATGATTCCTCGGTCAACAATTACTCAGTTCTATCAGGGAACGGTGGTGATCAAAGGGTGAACAGGAAGACAATTGAATTGGAGATTGAGCTCCGTGAAATGAAAGAAAGGCTCCAAATGCAACATGAAGAGAATGCCGATAGTTCATTGAGGGGAGCAAAAATCGAAAATCCTGATGATTTCAATGCTAGAATTGCACTGTATGAGCAAGAGCTGAGGATTGCAAATGAAAAAATACGACTTTCAGAAGAAGAGAAAACTCGGCTGAAGATTGAGAACCAAAGATATAAGTCACCGGAATTCAGTAATGATAACCAGTCAGAGCTTGGATCGTCAACACTGGAAGATATGAAGATGCGGGATGCTGAGCTGGACTTAGAAATTAATCGGACACCAGATATTCTAGAAAGGATTGGTGAGTCAGAGTCAGACATTTTGGACCAAGATGGCAAGATTAAAGCATTGGTGGAAGAGCTGAGAATCAACAGAGAAAGGCTTCAGGACTCGGAGAAGGAAATTGCTAGTTTGAAGCTTGAACTTCAATCCTCTGGAAACATACGCCATTTGCGGGAGCAGCTTGAATCAGCTAAAAAAGAAATCACTTCCTGGAAAACAAAATTCAACTCAGAGAAAAGAGAGGTCTCCAAGCTGCAGGAAAGAATTTCCAGGTTGAAAGCTAGTTTATCAGACCGGGATCGTGAGATCAGGGATTTGAAACAAGAAGTTTCTGATGCTGAGCAGAAGATTTTTCCTGAAAAATCACAATTAAAAACGGAAATGGCTAAAGTGTTGGAGGAATGTGCTCGTTTGAAGGAGGAGGTCAGAGATTGGGAAAGTCGTGCTCGTTTGCTAGAAGATGAGATCAGAATGGCCAAGGCTGAAAAGATGGAAATGGAGGAAAGACTTACCGGTGAACTTGTGCAGTTGAGGGCAGAAATTGATGAGAGGGGCGTACGCATAGAAATTTTGAATAAGAGCCTTGACACGTTAACATCAGAAAGAGATGAACTTAATGCAAAAGTTCAGGCACTAAAAGCAGAGGTGAGTACCAGAGATGACCGCATTGACGAAATGGATGTGTATTTGCAGCAATTACAAGTGGAACATGTGGAACTCACGACTAAAATGGACGGGGCACGTAAATTGTTGGAGGAGCTGAGATCAAGAGCAAAGGAACTTGAGGGGGAGATTGAGAAGCAAAAAGTTGTGATCTTGGAAGGAGCAGAGGAGAAACGAGAGGCTATAAGGCAGCTATGCTTTTCTCTCGAGCATTATAGGAATGGATATCATATGCTTCGGGAGGCTTTTATGGGGCACAAGCGAGTTCCAGTTTTGGCATCATAATAACTTTACCTATGTAAACTACTAAACTTACATATATTTCTTCTTCTTCTTCTAAGTCATTTGTTTTTTTCCCAGAGTGAATCATTCATTTTCTGGGTTTGGAAGTACCAACTCTTACTATCATATGGTTTTCATGGTACACCAGTGTGTGTATATATATACATATATTGTGCATGTAATGCGGGAGTTTCCTGTTTTGGGGGGCAGTCTGGTGACATAGAAATTGGCGTGGCAGTTGTGGAGTTCAGCTGAAGTTTGTACGTCATTTTTTTTTTTTTTTTTTAGTTTGAAATTCGAGTTTTGGTCTGAATGTGTTGACGTTGAGTTGGATTGCCTTTGCCATTTGAAAACTACTAAACTTCTTACCAATTTAGTAGTATGTTCTATAAAAAAATAAAAAGTAGTATGTAAATTATGAAGCTTGGAGTTGATATATGCTGTGAATAAAGTTGTTATTATTATTATTTTATTTGTCAAATTTCATGAAGTAACTTATTTGTTTATGAATATGAGAATGAGATACAGGCAATTTGTTTTCTTCAATAAGTTGCGAATGGAAAAAACAAAAAAACGAAAAACGAAAAACGAAAAAGAAAGGTTAAAATAGAAATATTTATCGGGAAAGAAACATGCGCGCCAGGTAGGGGTCGAACCTACGACTTTCTGCTTAGGAAACAGACGCTCTATCCACTGAGCTACAGGCGCTTACCTGGTCCAGGAAAGCGGCTAATACATTAGGAATTTAAATGATTCAAACCTCCCCTACATTTATGATTTTGAATTTGAGTAATATTAATTAATACATAAAAATCATACAAATTGATATGCCAAATTATACTAATATTCCAACTTTAGAATCAGATTTTTAGCTTCTTTTTTTTTTTTGGGTGCTAAAATACAACTTTTTAAATCCCCATTGTTTCTCAAATTTTCAAAGTACAAATATATTTTAGCCCATTATTATAAACAAGCCAAATAAGTTGATATCAAATGCACACTTAACATATTAATATATATTATACATTAGCTCGAAAGATGTATGTATTAATAATAGTAATACATTCTAAAGAATTAGAGTGCCTACTTCCACTACTTTTTTGAATTTGAATAATAGTAATACATGATGGGACTGACGACCCCGCGAGATCATCGGGATAGACGAGCCCATTTCTAAAGACGAACTCAGGCCAATGAAACGGCACTCTTCAATGCATTCATTTAAGAGCCAGCCATGCATGCCGTTAATGGCCCCTTTAAGATTCACAGGCGTTACCAAGCAGGACATTAAAAGCTGCAACGGCTAGGGATTGCAGAGGCATATATAAAGCCCTCATCACACAAACAAAGGGGTAAGAGAAATCCATCTTGATAAATATACTACTGATTCATTTCCATTTGTCCAGAAATTCTTTACTAACTTAGACATCGGAGGCGTGGAGGCAAGCACCACACCGGTGCCCACTTGAAGGATTGATATTCTTAATTTGCAGGAGGACCACTGCGGAAAGGACAACTTCACTCGGACGCACATACGACGACTGATGAATCCGTTCGTCATCAATACATAAATCATATCAACCCTTTTTTTTATACAAGATAAAAATTATATTTTAATATAATCTAAGTGTATATGTGTATGAAACTCCCTCTTAGAAACTTGAACCCCGGCTCTTTCCTCCCTCCCCCACTACCACCCTCCCACACTCCACAAATATTTAGTCACCATTGCGCCTAAGAAGCGTGGTGGGTCATATCAACCTTTAATTACAACATTAAAAAAAAAAAACTAAAAATTTTATTTATTATGCTATTTATACAACATCATTAAAGATTGGGCCTTGGCCTACTTCTGCAACTTTTGTGATTTTGAATTTGAGTAATATTAATACATAAGTATTACAAACTAATATGTAAATTTTTAAATGTTATTTAAAAAATTTATTTATTATGTTATTGATGTGACATCATTAGAAATTGTGCTTTATAACAATAATAAGTGTCTTTCCCTAAAAGTAACCACTACTGAATTTGAGTTTGGAAATTAGCCTCTTCGAAAATTAATCCTCCAAAAAAAAAATTGTATTGGGTACAACATTTATTTATTAAAATGACACCATTCACATTCATTAAAGAGTTTTGTGTAAAGTTTAAAATGATCATTTTTAGTCCCTAGCAAACTTATAAGGATTGCTTTTAGTCATTCCATGAACACGCATTAAATCTCTCTAATGTGATGATGATATAGCCAAACTAAAAATTAACACATCATCCCTCTATAAGACATATTAAAGATTAAAAATGATTATTTCAAGTTTGATAGGGAATAAAAATGATCAATTTAAAATTCAAGGACTAAAAATGATCATTTTAAATTTGTTTTGAATCCCACCGGATTTTGTGACTGATAAAAGCATCCCAGTAGGCTCTCTATTCTAAAGCCTTTTTTGCAGAGAAAGCATACAAAAACAAAACACCGTCCAATGGCCTCTCTACAGTAGCTCTCTTAAAGAAGAGAGTACCATAGCATTTATTGTAGCAACTCCAAATATTATTATCTATTAAATAAATCACTTGGTTAATAAAACATTTTTTTTTCTTACCTATCTTTCTCTTTCTTCCTTTCTCTCGCTTCTCCTTAGAAAACAAAGGGGCAGCAACTCTCTCACAAAATCATGCAACTTTCTCTTGCAAAAATGATCCGGCAAATCTTTCAACTCCCAAACAAAAATTTAAAAAAAAAAAAATTGTAAAGACTGCTAGAGATACTCTAAGCTATTGTTTAAGAACCAACCATTTATTTTGATCACATTTTTTTAAATAAAATTAATAATAGGTTTAGCATTTTCCAACGTTGTCAATTTCAAGCATCCTATTCCTATATCATCTCAACCCATATGTAAGCCCATGCACAAAATCAAATAAACAAAGTTTAGCTACAAAATTAGTTATAATCTAAAGTTACAACCTTACTTAATAAAATAAACATTACTGCATATTTTGAAAATCTAACCGTTGAATTGCATGTTCTTTACTCTCTTAATACACATGTCAAATTTTATATCAATCAGATATTATATACTACGAGATCTATAAGCTTATATTTTTTTACATAATTTAAAACTAACAAAAACTAGCAACTTAAATAATTTATTGATGGCATAGCTATTAATTTTTAATTTTCTAGAAATTTTGCAAACATGGAAGATATAAGAAGAAGATGTAATCCAATGGTAGAATTCTCAAAATTCACCTTTAATAAAAACATATTAAATAAAGTTGTAGTCTAAGGTTACAACCAATTTTATAGCTAAACTTTGTCCGAATCAAATTACACATTTGGCCAACATTTTCTTTCCACAGTTTTGGTGGTTGTTGCTTTGGTCTTTTCGCAACCTACCAAGTCTTTTTCGTCCACAGGTAGGCTACAATTAATCTTATAACTAAACTTTATCCAAATCAAATTTACACATATGGCCAACATTTTCTTTCCACAGTTTCGGTGGTTGTTGCTTTGGTCTTTTCGCAACCTACCAAGTTTTTTTCGCCCACAGATCATTAACACAGAACAAGGACGGGAATGAAGACATAACCAGGAAACTGTTTGTGACTGTTAAGCTAGTCTGAAGTTTTAACATATGTAATTGGTAAACATGCCTAGACCCAATTGTCAAATTTTTACTTGGGCTTCACCTGATTGCCTATCCTATTCACAGACACCAAAAACTTTTCCAGTTACATTGGTCCAAACGGAGACCTTTTTCTTACTCAAATCAACACCAACCCTGGATGATGCTCTATTAGGAGCAATACAAGCACAACGGTGAAGAAATCACTTGAGACCTTATTTAAAAGCATTTCAGCAGCTTATAAGAATTACACAATCGAATAAAGAAAGAATTCTAGTGTTTTTGACTTGTGAAAGACAATGCCCATCCAATACATGTGCTTGAGCAAAAATTCATAACGATATGTGAAAGAAAGTGTTTAATAAACATGCTATTGTCACTGCAGGCCCCCAGAAGGAGCTGCAAACAAGCAATAGAAACAAAGCATTATTGAAATGGGATCTACTCCGATTGTTCACTGAATCCTGAAAAATGATCTAATGGCTCCAGGATAATCCTGCATCAGTATCATTGCCCCTCAGCCTCAGGTTTCTCCAAAAATGTTTTCTTTATCCAATCAAATGGCTGTAAAACATTTGAAACAAAATCATCAGAAACTACAGCACAGTTAAGCCTACCAAAAATAAGAAGAATAAATAATCTTATGAAAAAACTATGATAGAAATGATTTAATGCATATATAAAACAAGAAGAGGAACTAAGGTTTGCTGTCGATAACTAGATTAATTTAAACAAATATACAAGAAAATTATGAAGATAACTATACAATTTCATGTACTAGAACTAGAGTACTCATAAATGGATTAACACTGGAAATCATTATGTTTCTTTCCCATGTACGTATAAAGATAGTCAATGTAGATGAAACTACAAGTTAACACATACAGCTTAATACGTGCATAGCTGCTGATTCTACGCATCAGATGATTCACAGCTGCCTTCATACTTTTGTATTTCTATTCAGGATTCTCTTTAAAATTTATCTTGGGGATAGAAATTATGCCATTTAAAAGTTTAGTAACAAGAACTACTCATCCGAGTCCAACAAGGGAGATGTAAAAGTAGGAAACCATGGTGGCAAAGTGCCAAGATAACCAGGATCACAAGATGACAGAAACTAATTCGCACCAAGTTTTGAAAAGAGGGGAAAACGGATGGAAGATATCTACAGCAAGCAGTGAGGTATAAAATTAACGTTGCAAGCTGAAACTATATGGTCCAGAACATTATATATTATGAAACATAAACAACATGAATTCTAATTATTAAAAAAGTCAAGTCTCAAATAAGAAGGGAAATTTAGTCCTAAATAGGTTGTTCAATGCAGTCAAAGAAAGGAAAAAGGACCACAATTTCCTAGTATCCATGATCCATTATTAGCAAATCAACCCCCCCCCCCCCCAAAAAAAAAGGGTATGATCACCCCAAAAATAAGTCGTAAACGGTGCACAAAACTCTCACTTTTACAAGTTCTGGAAGAGGTAATTGATAGGGAGCCTCACCCCAATTTTTTAAAACTTTTTACTCATTGGGGGAAAGAGACTAATTCATGGGTTCGACCCAGCAACAAGCCACTTTTGGGTGGAAGGCACTTGCCATCTAGGACGCACGGATACTTCATTTAGGATGCTGTACCCATGTACCCGTGTCCGTGTCCATGCTTCCTAGCTTGCCATCACAAAGGTCCGATGAAAAAGAGGACTAAAGCTTCTACCTTTTTTTCTATGTTGAAATTCATAGAGATGCTACGAGTTTTAGATAGCATATTTTACCCTTTTTTTTTTGTTAGGCTCATATACCTTCTTTTAGGCTTGCACCCATTTGCACTTTTTAAATGAAATTATCAGTTTAAAAAAAAAAATGAAAGAGATAGACCATATGCGCAATGAAACATGTGCATCAAAAACTTGTTCTTGTTCTTGTTCTTGTTCCTTAAATAATCTTAGATTTGGCGAATACTAAGATGCAATCCATCATAATACAAATATTTTTCATATTCTTAGAAAATGATATTAGGAATAAAAAATAGATAATTAAAAAAGTACAAGTAGAATCAAAAATGGCTTTGGATTGGATGGAAAGGGAAGCTGACCTGGACGATCCAAAGAGCAGTGGTGGTGGCGGCGACACCCCACAAGGCAGCAGACTGAACATCGATGGGCTGAAGTCTAGGCCGAAGAAATTTCACGAGTCCTCCAGATCTAGATGCGATCCCAGCAGGCATTTTCAGATATATTCTCTCTCTAAACTCACAAAACCTTTCTTTCTTTCTTCCAATGCGTTTAATAATATTATTATATACCTGTAAACTGTGAGAAGAATGAGCAGCAATGCGGAATATGCTTGTAACGCGAAATTCCCTTTTCTTTTTTCTTTTTTCTCTTTTTTTTCTTTTAGTTTTTGTTTTTGTTACAAACAGAAAAAACAAAAACAAAAACAAAAACAAAACCAGCTTTTATTCCCAAATTTTTTAGGTCAGTTAGGGATTTAACCGTGGTCGATAGGACTGACAACGTGTATTCTTTTTCTCTTTTATATTTTACGTGAAATCATATTCTTTATTATTGCTTTCTTAATTGATAAATTTTGTTTATTACTTTGACTAATGTTATTTTGGATGCTCATTTACGGTTTTTTTTTTTTTATAATTTTCTTAACTTGAATCAATTCACTTTTTTTAGTGGTATATTAATCGCTATCCTCTTTGAACATGAACAAATAATTTTCCTCTTTTGGTTCGACTTAATCACAATTTATTTGTGAAGAAAAAACACAATTTTAATAGCTAAATTTTGGACTGTTAAAATTTTAATAAAATTAAGAACAAATAAGATTAGTGAGGTAATGTACAAATTATTTTATTTTTAATATTTCATTCATGATATAGATAAAATATATTTGCAAGTATAAAATTAAGTATGAAAAATAAATTTGCAAGAATGAATGTGAAGTGTCCAACATGGTCCAAATTTTATAGGAGAAAGAAAATGGGAATAAAAAGAGGCTTCGTGAACATGTTATTTTATTAGGAGTAGACTAATGGTTTTGTGTTAAAAACAAATCTATCAACTAGTTGGACTCAATTCAAATTAACGAAAATTCCACTTTAAATCCATGTCTATGCATTCATTCAATATGTAATCTATGTATTGTACCATGGTCAACATGTAGTTCAATTTGATACAATTTAGCATGGTCAACATGTACCTATGACATAATACTTTTTTAGTTCAAATCGATTTGTATTGCATATTGTAAAATATTAACAATTATGCTCTATGCTGATATACTGATATGTTACCAAATTGTTATCTTACAAACAAGAGTAGTAACCTGACAAAGGGAGCATCAGCTCTGTATGGTAAAAGCAGAGGCATCCACCAATGAGAGTTAGGCAGTTGCTATACTGTCGTAACTTTTCTCTCCTACAAGCATCAACACAAAAATGCATGGCCGCCAATTTTTTTTTTAAGGAGCACTAGGACTAGAAGTGGAAGGAGGTAACCTCACATTTTAAAACAACTGAACTGCTTTTTGTACATTAAAATTATACACCTCATTTTGTATGGTTTTTCTACAAATGTTCAAGCTAGTCTATTCAAATATGAGACAAGAAATATAAATTACAAATTCTTTCTTGAAAAAGAAAAAAAAAAAAAAAGGGTTAAGAGGGGGCAACCAATGTGACTTCCCTATCTTGACGTGACCCTTGGAAGGTACAAATTCATACATACCTCTAATGATGCAAGTGTCTAAGATAAAATTTCAATTAATAAGAGAAATTGACTATTAAGATATACAATATTCGCCACCCATTAGCCAACCCTACAAGTTCCAAGGCTTCGAGCCAGGTCCTTGCTACAAATTCCGGTGACATTCATGATGAAAGGAACAACATTACCGAAACACAGACTTTACAATAAACTCTTTATCTTTAGCAAATTTTGCAGTAAAAGCCCCCAAGTCCAGAAGCAGCACACCTGCAGATGCATTTGCATTTCATTAGTAGGACTTAACCAATGATGTACAAAATAAGCATGCATGGATGCCATATGCAACCAAACAGAAAAGGGACAGAAAAAGGGTTGAGAAATCTATCTTCAGCTCTACACAGACAGATCATTGCAATATGTAGAAGTTATGGAAACCAACTTTTCCACAAATAGTTGCACATCCTACTTACCAATGTAAGGATCTTGGAGCCTTAGGCATTGGATCATCAATCATCTTTGAAAGAGGTACCAAAGGAAGACTGCATCAATCATCCCAAGCACTATCTGCAGCACCCTCTCCTTTAACGTTTGAGGCTGCAATCATGAACATATACTTATCCTCAATGTTTATCGGTCTGGGTCCCATCACTGAGAGGTTGGACAGAGCAGTTCTTGCTTCTTTGTGTGAAGCTGCTGCCTCTCTCTCCTTCCTTCTTGCATCCTGTAAGTTAATACTGACAACCATCATGCTTTACCAAAACATCAAAAGACTTTCTTTTTTTTGGGGGGGAGGGGGGCATACTCGAGCCACTCCCATATTCAAATAAATTTTTCGGACCTCGTCCATGATTCCCACTTGGCATACACTCTAGTCCATTCCAAGATCAATATAGTCAGAAACTTTTACTAGGATAAAATGCTAAGACTCTTATAAACCTTTCTCTAGTCTAGAACTCTCAGACTCATACTCTCTACCCCTCTCATGTGCACATTATATTTCTTTTTTTTAATCAGAAATTTTCTCAAAATGAAGCATAATTGTAAATTTATTTTAAAAGATGACAAGGGCCAAATCTTCGATTTACATTTTTGTCAAAAGAATCCTATAAAATGGACTGAAGTATATCT
The DNA here is from genome assembly GCA_033629205.1 of Lithocarpus polystachyus. Taxonomy (NCBI): domain Eukaryota; kingdom Viridiplantae; phylum Streptophyta; class Magnoliopsida; order Fagales; family Fagaceae; genus Lithocarpus; species Lithocarpus polystachyus. The sequence continues at coordinate 29,808,733 of CM066162.1, forward strand.
TGCAAAAACACAGGGCGCCTTGTCAAAATCAAAATTGAACCTCCCTCCTATTTTAAAAATTACTCAAGACTCCTGTATTTCATACGGCATAAATTTTTGGCCAGTTTGTTACTGATACAGACAGAAATATTAAAGACTTCATCAAAAGAATTTTAAATGCCGAAATTTCCCTTTTAAAAAATTTTATATAAATATCTATTATCCTGTTTCTGCTCTAAAATTTTTAAATGCTCTAAAAATTTTGTTCCAACTCCTGCAAGCTGTTTGTCCTCTTTGGGGAGCCAAGCCCGCAAGGTTTTGTTTTCAAGCGACGTGAGCAAGCAAGCGTTGCACTTGGACTTAGGCCCACATTGGCAATAAATGCGCTCCACTCATGGTTTATAAGCCCTTGGAGCAACCATGAGTGTACCACTACCACACATGAGTGGGGCGCATTTATTGCCGATGTGGACCTAAGTCCAAGTACAACGCTTGCTTGCCCACGTCGCTTGAAAACAAAACCTTGCGAGCCACCATGAGTGGGGCGCATTTCTTGCCGATGTGGGACTAAGTCTAAGTGCATCGCTTGCTTGCCCACGTCGCTTGAAAACAAAACCTTGCGAGCCACCATGAGTGGGGCGCATTTCTTGTTGATGTGGGACTAAGTCTAAGTGCATCGCTTGCTTGCCCACGTCGCTTGAAAACAAAACCTTGCGGGCTTGGCTCTCCAAAGAGGACAAACAACTTGCAGGGGCTGGAACAAAATCTTCCCCTATATATATATATATATAATTTATTTATTTATTTATTTATTCCCCAAAATGAACTAGAATCCTAATTTTTTGTCAAAAAGGACGGGGGCAGTAACATTAATTTACATTATCGACTGACAGAATCTTCTGACATGGAATAAACTGTAATTTTAAACAACACAGGAGGCCCCTGTATTTTTGCTTAAATCTAAGGGAAGCTGGAGTTGTTTAAGAAGGAAATGGAGAAGGCTCAAGATGTCAATGGTCAACAAAAAGCAATCGCAATAAGTTATTATAACCAGATCTACCTTCCCAACTGCATAATTCACAGGGTTCCCAGATTCAACATCTGCTATTGCTTTCTTTATCTGTGCCACAAGCACCTGCAAAATGCACTCGCAATCAAGCGTAAAAGTCATCTACAAGTGGAAGCAAGGATGAATGGAAGTAAAAGGAAGAGGTGTAGTAAAAAATACCATATCACGATCAGTGTAGAATGAAGTAGCTTGGCCCATTGATCCTGCACGCCCCGTCCTTCCAATCCGGTGTACATAATCTTCCATTGTCTATAATTGAGGCAGCCATAACTGAAGCTTCAGGTTTTGCTATCTTACAAGGAAAAAAAATGACTGAAAAATACCAGGCTAATGAGATGCTAACATATCAGTAGCAAAAAGACCTCATTGACCACAAGTTGAGATTCACATCACATGGTACTTGTATACTCAAGAAGATAACTACTGATGACATTGTAAATTGCTAGAATGGCAATTTACAAAATGGAGAATTCCCAAAATTTCAGATAACCCTCCAAGGCAAGCATGTGGAATTCAGATGAAACTCAATGATCAAGTAGCTCTCATGTGCAGCCAAAAATACCTTGGGAAGATCCAGATTGATAACATGAGTAACTCCTGTGACATCCAAGCCACGAGATGCAACATCAGTGGCAACCTGCATACAAGCATCCTAATAAGACATGGATAAAGGAATGACCTAAGACCTTCATAAATATATTCAAGTAGAACTGAGAGACATATAAAGATGAAGAAATGACCTAAGACCTGCATAAATGTATTGAAGTAGAACTGAGAGACATATAAGGATAAAGGAAATGCTTAAGGCCCTCCTAAATGCATTCATGCAGAATTGAGAGACATACAAGAATTAAAGGAAGAAGATAAAATCAGTCAAAGGAGGAACTTACACAATTTTGTCAATGTCATACCAAAGACTGTTTTAGTTTGGTCAGGGAAATAAAATATTTCGATGCTTGTCATTAAAGGTGTACCACTTAGAGATTACCATTATAATGCATATACATTCATGAAATTAAAAAGTATTGATCACAGTCCAAATAATTTATTAAGAGTGTTTGAAATTGGAAGTCTGTGTCCTAATTAATAAGACAACCTATCAATTCATAATAAACAGAAAAATCGATTAAACTTAAAAGCTAGTAAGTGAAATTTGGCCATGTAGAAGGTTCAAAATAAAAAAGTAAAAATGCATGGAGGACAACAATTAAGAACGATGAGTGGGTAGAGGAAGTACAAACCAATGTAAAGTGTAAACATTGGTATGTACACCCACCGAAAAGTGGGCAGATACTTCATTAGAAAAAAGGTAAGAAGCATATTTCTGAGAAGTGGGCTACAGCTTTTCCTGGTTTAAAAAAAATAAAAAGAAGAAGAAGAAGAAGAAGAAGAAGAAGAAGAAGAAGAAAGATGTGCCTCTATGTTGACACCAACGAAAAAGATAAAGGGAAACTGATACCAACAATGATCCGTGCAGCAAAATTTGCAAAGCTTCAAAGAGATTTTTTTTTTTTTTTTTTTTAAGTCTGAAGCAGCTGGTATATTCTGAAATTACAATCGCGACCCGAAACACCCCAATATTTTGACCAATACGTTTCAAGGGCTTCACCATTCCAATTTGGTGACCGAGAGAAAGAGAGATATTGAGAGGAGAGAGACTACGAAGAGAAAAAATTTAAAAAGTAGCATTGCTACAGTGCACTGCTACTAGTAGCAGGGCACTGTAGCAATGCTACTTTTTTTTTTTAGTACATCAAATGCAGCTTGCCTTTTGTCAATTGTGTGCTAAAATAACATTTTTTTTAGCATATAGCATCTCCAATGCTAATGCTTTAGTCTAGGATTAATTTTTAGATATCTTGAAACAAAATGGTTTTGATGTTCTTGCTCTATTGTATGAGGTGGCTGCCATTTCTGAACTACTTATGATAATGTGTGTGTGTGTGTGTGTGTGTGAGAGAGAGAGAGAGAGAGAGAGCCATAAAAATTCCACAGGACATCAAATGCACCTTAATGCTATGTTTGGTTGGAGCAAAAAGGGAAGGATGGGAAAGGGGGGAGAGAAAATAGGTATTTTCCATTATTTGGTTGAGGAGAGAAAATGGAGGAAAAGGAAAACGGGTGGGTGATTTTCCACCTGGGCCTGCAACATGTAATCTTTCCAAAATGGAGATAAAAGAGGGGGGAAAGTAGATGTGAAGTTAAAAAGACATTACTATCCCTATTACCCCATTATTTCAAACTATAATAAGGGCATAATAGTCAATTAATTTCTATCATTCCACTTTTCCTACCTCCTACCAAACACACACGGTGAAAAACTAAAATTTTTTACCAAACAAATCCTAAAAGTTCCCCAACATTGTATATTTCACTGATTGTTTACTTTTTGTTATTTTTATATATTAGCATGTTTATAAGAGTATTCTTGTAAACATTCCATAAACCCTAATATAAATATGTGAAAAGGCCAAGGGTTCATCAATGTAGCCTCTCCCTCTCCCTCTGCCTCTCTCTCTCTCTTTTAATCCTAACATTTCATATTCCATAACTCAACTCCGACGAACATTTCAAACTAGTTCAATATTCCAACAAAAGATTTCCCAGCAACGCAATTGGGATTACCAAAATATTAGTAGAGCCATTCCTAAATTCACGTAGAGCAGCCTCTCGTTCACTCTGACTACGGCCACCATGAAGAGCAACTGCATGTAAATCTTGTGCTACCAAAGCTTCAGCAACTTCATCACACCTTGTCTGCATGCAGAACCAAATTTTATTTTATTAAATTTCATGCAATGACCTTACAAATAAAATTGCATAATAGCAAGTCAGATGAATGGTCTTTTAAAAAACTATAAGAAGTAACTGGAGTTTATTTGAGAGAGATGTGTACTTAGGGTATGCAATTTTATAATATTTACGGAGGAGCAGCAAGGGAAAAATGTCATTGCAACATTTCTACAGTATTTCTCTTTAAAAGAAAATGAGATACTAGCTACATTTTCAAGATTATGTCACAGCAAGAAATTCAGAGAATAGCCAAATGTGAACTCAAATTTCACAATATTTTTCTTTCAAAATTGGCGATGATTTGAGTTAGAAATTTCATGTGTAAATGTGAACTGTGTCAAGTTATTCAGTACATGAATGCAAAACACAAACTCCAGATGGCAGGTGTGTAGATTTGCGCTAGGTCATTTCAAAAAGTATACACTCAAAAGTTGGGATGCACATGCATGGTTGAGCATAGCATCAGCAACATGTAAACGTGTTTGAATTGCAACGTTTTTCAAGAAAGTAAGATGTTGGTGCAGGAAAAATGTACAGAAAAAATGAACATAATTGTTTATAAGCAAAATATTGTAACTTATAGGCTAAAAAATGATGATAAAAATGACATAATAAATTTGAAAAACTCAGTATACCTTCCTTTCCACAAACACAATAGTTAATGGAACGGAACGACCAGATCTTCCAGCTTGTGATGCCTCCTCTACAAGCAAAGCCAGAAGCCTATCAATCTACAAAATATTAAAGGCAATAACCACATTAAGTCAGGCCAAAAACTTTACCTAGTAAGGATCAGATGCATTTGAAAGCAAAGACGTAAAAATAAGAGTAACATTTTTTTATATAAATTGCAAAACTTTAATAAATATAGAAAGAAATTCCCTACTATACAGGGAATATACAATGGGAACAATACAATCAACCTCTTAAATTACAATGTGCTCCAACAAATCAAACAGAGCACAAGAAAAAGATTGTAACATAAAAGAAACTTGTTGAAGAAAATTGATTGATGGAAGTAAAACCACACAGTAGCCGAAGAACAAATACATTCCACCAAACATCCACCACATCTTTCCATATCATCAAATCCAGACACAAAATAGTAAGCAATATTCAATCTATGTATCTAACTTTGTAGTGACCTTTCCACTCAGAAATTGTAATTGATTTAGTTAAAACCCACATGGAAATGAGTAAACTGAAAACTGAACTCATAGCTAAGAAGAAACAAAATCTAAAGGAGCAAAAGCTTCTTCAATCGCCCTCCAGGGGCAAAAAGGGAGCCCTCATGAACCAAAAGAATAAAAAAGGAACCAAAATTTTCAGTATAGACGATTCAAACAAATATTAAGCCAGCTTTCAACATCATATGCAGAAAAGACAATTTGCATTATGCATCTAAGTAAGTATACCTTCTCACTTTCAGAAACCTTATTCAATGTTTGAGATACATTTGCTGTTGGGCTACTCACATTTCCAACCCTCACTTGAACAGGTTTAGTCAAGTAATCCTGGCATTGGATAAAACAAAAGAAATGATAGTTCTCGGAACAAGTCTAGGAGTTAAAAGTGTATCATATTCATATAATATGGAAAAAAAAATATATAAATATATATATATATATATATGCAATCTATATCACTCAACTTTCCATTCACATTTATATCTAAATATTTTTCTCTTAAGTGGTAACTGAATGGGGTTTAATCAGATAGGTATCATGCTAGACTCTTGGCTGTAAAAAGTATACAATATTGATACATAGTCAAGGTCATTTGATGCTCACTCGGGCACTAGAAAGATTTCTTAAGTCCAAGAAAAAAAACGTTAAAAACTTGGTGTTGCTCACTCACCCTCTACTTAGGAGAGACACAGGAGAACTTTCACATACTTATATAACTTATATGATGCTTGTGATAGCAAATAGAAGATCAGCAAGAGACCTAACCTGTGCTAATGCTTCAATCTCCACAGGCATGGTTGCACTAAACAGCAGAGTTTGATGCTTTTCTGGAAGGCTCCGCATCACCTGAAACAGGGTCAACATAGGGTGACATTTCTTCTTCTGGAATGTTGATGGACTACGCATATAGAACAAAATGGCATGTGGCCACCCAATTCAAGGCTACCCATTTATTGATATTTCTTTTATGTCAGTTCACTCATAAACTAAAGTGGAAAAGTATAGCTTTATCGAGCAACACTATGACTGACAGTAAGCAAACACAATTCTTTAATTTGATTAAAAAAAATGCATTAAAAATTATTGTTTAAACAAAATAACCATTAAATTATTTTAAAACAAAATGATTATAATGTTTGTGTGTCTACTTGCAAACTGTTAAGGAATTCCGATTCTCCAAAGTACCTACATGTGCATGCTTGTGTGTTACTTTTTTTAAAGGGGAGCGGGGAGAAGAGCATTTCCAGAGAATGAATTGAAACACCATATACCTCTCTTATCTGTGGTTCAAATCCCATATCCAGCATTCTATCAGCTTCATCCAAAACAACAAATGAAACTCTAGAGAGGGAAGTGTTTCCTTGTTGCAAATGATCAATAAACCTTCCAGGAGTAGCTACAACGATATCCACTCCTGCCTTTAGCTCAGACCTCTGACATAAGTCATAACACCCAGCAAAAATATAAGGTAAGCTATATGGAACCCAACTTTCGCAGAGGATCAGACCATAAAAGGAACATTCCAGTATTTATGTGTTAAAAAAAGGATAAAGTTGAGGATTACATTCTACCATCTGCCAATGGAGAGGCATTCAGGAGGAACAAATGGTTACCAAACTGAAAAGTTCTAATTTATTCTTCTTGACCACAACCAGAAATTTCAACAGCAATAAGCGTATAATACAGGACAAGAAAAGTCTCTGTTCCTTCAATAAACCTCGGAATTTGAAGAGTACAAAGCATAAATTATCTGGCCAAAATTACTCACCTGCTCATAGATATTTGTTCCACCCACAACTATTGCAGTTTTGAATGACTCAAGAGATCTACTAAAAGCCTTAATCTGTAAAGAATTAGATATATCAAACGATGCCCAACTTGATGGCCCAAACAAACATACATATCGCATACAAAAGAAAATTAAAAATAAAAAACTCCAAAGAATTCAGGTATAAAATATGAAAGGTTAAAAAGTAGCACTCATTATGTATAGAAAAAGACCATCCCATGGTTAAAGCTAGATAAAATCCAAAAGGAATAGAAAGGGTACTCAAAAGCAAAGAAACAAAGCAAGTTATTAACTGCACGATACATTATTTATGCTTGAAAATACTTAGAAACATACATGAATCATTGGGGAAGTTTTTACTCACACAAATACTATGTAATACCATCCAATTCAGAAATTATCCCAGAAATTTCCAAACAATCCTCAAATTTCTGAATGAAGAACCAAATACACCTAAAAGCTCAAAAAAAATAATAATAATAATAAAAGGGTAAAGAGTTGCATGGTGACATGATTTATAAGAAAAACACCGACAGAAATCTCCAATTTAAAAAATAAAAAGGTTATAAACTCACGATCATTGATGTTATATAGCTGAAGAACAGCAACAGCTATCTCACCTCTTTTTCTATTTGCTGGGCAAGCTCTCTAGTAGGAGCCAGTACCAATGCCAAAGGTCCATCACCACGACAAACAGGAGGTTGCGCCAAACAATGCTGCATTTGAAAAAAAAAATTTGTAACCAAAATGAAAAGATATAAACTGAAGAGTAAGACAACAGATGTAGTAAAAGAGAACAGATCCGCTTAGCAGGCTACATATTCAATCTGTGACCGCATAATAAACGAAGGAAATATCAAATTTCATCACATAAGACCTGTATCATCGGAATGCTGAATGCAGCCGTTTTGCCACTTCCCGTTTCAGCACAACCCAGCATATCCCTTCCACTGAGGGCAACTGGCATTGCCTGCGCCTGAATAGGAGTAGGCGTAGTGTATCCATGAATCGCTATATCCTTCATGATGCTCTGATGCAAACACTGAAAATATAGAAATGCATAAAAATTTTCTTAAACTCGTATGTTGTAAGCAACTAACCAGACCGGTTGGAACGAGATATAAAACTATGAAATTATGAATATTACCATATCCGTAAAGGACTCAATTGGTGCAAGCGCCGGAGATGAGTCCGACGCAACAGTAACATCAACATTGAGCCGCAAACGAACATCTTCAATCTGTACATAGATATAGATAATGACATTTTTACACAAACTAAACGAAATGGAAATAAGATCATTGATTATATTTCGAAAGCAATTATTCAAAACATATATAAGCTACATTGATAGCAGACACAGTGCACAAAATTACAAGCAAAAATTTATTAACAAAAAATTGGCAAAACAAGGTAACAGTAGCAAAACCCTAAGGAAATGAATTCAGAGCTAAGAATCAAAGAAATGAACACCAAATCGACGCGTTTTGAGATAGAAAAGAAGCTCAGAAAGCAAAAAGCAGAGGCGAATAACCAACCTGGTCGGGCTTCATGCGGAGAACGCGTTCGGAGGGCTGCCACTGAGGGAGGACGGAGTTGGGGACGGAGGAGGCGGAGCTGCGGCGGAAGGCATTGGAGGAAGGAGAAGAGAGAGAAGAGTTGGAGTTGGAGGAGGAGGAGGAGGAAAAGGAGAGGTTGGTACGGCCATTGTCTAGGTTTATGGATGAGATTTTGGTGGTAGTGGTTGGGCCTGAGTTTCTGAGGTGTGGGGGCACATACGACATCGTTTTTTCTCTCTATTTGTACGGGAAGTTTTTTTTTTTTTTTTTTTTTTCAGTGTATGAAAGTATGAAGGAGAGGTGTTGATTTTTTTTTTTTTTTTTTTCGAAGGCTTTGAGAGAGAGTTGAGGTTGAGGAAGATAACACAGTCAGACGGAGTCTCTCAGAGAAATATATTGTTGGTCTTTGATTTGAACTTTCTTTTACTTGCGCCCTGGTGGACTGGATAGTGGATATCGTTTTGCCGTTTGTGGACTAAAACCTGAAGACCCGAGAGAGAATCTATGGACTAGAAATGGCCTGCTATGATTTGTGCTATAGCTAGAATTTATGGCCCAAGTGGTTGAAGGCTTGCCTGATTTTATTGGCCTTTCTCTATTTTCCCGTACAAATTTACAAAATCTTCCCATAGGATTAGAAAAGTAGAAGAATAAAAGAGATTTTAGTTTCTCTCATTTGTGTTTGTTGCTTTGTTTGAAAGATGAAAAAAATGGAGGGATGAAAAAAATCTTTTGTTTGATTAAAAAGAAAAATAAGAAGATAGAAAATGTTGTTTTATGAGTTTATTATTATTATGTTTATGCCCCTCTATGTTGAATAAAAATGAATTTGTTAAATTTTTTTAACCATAAATTTGTTTTAATTCAAAATTTATAATTATTATAATAAAATATAACAATAAACAAAAGGGCAAAGCCTTGGATGGCTAGGCGTCATGGTTGTCAAAATCTTGATTTAGATTATAAAATCGCACGATTTTATGATCTTACCTCACCAAAACGTTTAGGATCTCACTAGGATCGTATGGGATCCTATCAAAACATAAATTTTTGGGTTTTTTTATGGGATAAATTTTTGGTTTTGATGAAGTTTTAAGATTTTTTATTTTTCCATATTGTTGTGATGGTATGACTTTTTTTTCTATAGAACTACATTAACATAGAAAAATGCTTTCTAGTTCATAATTCACCTGTGATCAAAATGAAGAAATGTTTCATTATTTTTAAATGAAGAATTTAACATTGGCTTTGTTGCCTTTTGTTGATATTCATTATCGAAGGCCCAGCAGCAGGAAGAAGCCCAACAACGTGGGCAAGAAGAGAATTGGTGGATTGATAAAGAAAAATAACCATTAAGCCCGAACGGCAGGAATAATGGATCACAAACCTATGAGATAAATAAATGGGATTTGAGGAAAGCAAAACGGGCTAGAGAGGGGCCCAAAGAAGGTAGTAGTAAACTCATAGGTACTCTTTTCTGCCCATATTGTTGGGCTTTTTCCCATTATTGGACTTCTAAATGAGCATCAACACAGAGCAATAGTGTTCGTTTGTTTAACTACACACAAAATCTACGTTTTTTTTTTTTTTCAATCCATTGGAAAAAATTTCCAGTTAAAAAAAATTCAATAGAATAAAATTGAAGACATAGGTAATATTCATTGAGTAAGTACCACATGTAAAGATAATGTATGACTATCCACATTTAGACAACTCACCCATGGCATTGCACGGACTATATAGTTTGAGAAAAAAAAAAAGCTACAATACTAGTGTTTGTTTGGCAAATATTATTTTTGCTAACTTATTTTACTATTCAACTTATTTTTGTTACTATTTATGGGTCTCACTACACTTTTTGATACTATTCATGGGTCTCACTGTACTATTTCAGCTAACTTGTACCTTTATTTTCAATAATTTCAACAAAAAGTTTTCAGTTTCAGCAAAATAAGCAGTCCTAAGTATGCTTTATTTGTTTTGGCATAAAATGAAGGTTAATGAAAAACAAGTAAAAAAATGACAAAAAAATGTTTTCAGTTATTAATTATTTTGTGAGATATGCTATATCCACAACATTTTTATAATAAATCCTAAATGGCAGGTTGTTACTAGTTGTTATTGTTGAGGCAAAAAAGTAATCTTAGTGTTAGGTTCAAATTTGAACAATAACAACTAACCACCTATGATTTGTTGTGAACATGTTATGGACATAACACCTCTCTTATTTTGTGCGCTCACTCCCTTCATTCGTTTATGCCACCAACACTACTACCACAATCATCAATAATGCCACCACCACTACCAACACCGTCTCGTTGTCACTACTACCTCCATTGATCACCATCACCACCACAATATTATCTCACACATTATTATGACCACCACACACCATTTGATGTCATCACTACTAGTGTCTTTGTTATGGTGTCACCACCACACTGCCCCTACCATTGTCACAATTGCGCCCAAATGAAATATCAATAATTTTACATGGGACCCCAATGACATAAAACGTTTTGGGGTCTATTTTAGAGTTGAAAGCAAAGACCAAAAAAAAAAAAATCAAGTTACTTTTAAAAAACGATTCCTATTAAAGAAACAAGCATGGCCTAAATTAAAAAATTCCAAGGTTTTATATCCTCAATAGTTTTATACTAAAGTACATTTTTTGTCCTTAATTAATTTTTGGAATTGTTTTCATTTAGGCTTTTTACATTTCAAAAAATTTATTTTAACCCTTCATATTTAATTATGTTTTCATATTGGCTTTCAACATTTTAAAATTTTCATTTTGGCAATTCATATTTGCGGTGGGCCTTTTTCGCAACTGCAGGCTGGGCTGTCTCCTGCCACGTTATGGCCCAAAGGTTCTGGGTGGGAGAGTCAAGACTAACATGACCCCAACACATTCCAAGCTAGCTTGTGCATAAACTAGAACCTCTTTACTAAAACTCTGGTCACATGCTCATGGCAAATAAAACTATTACACAAATTTTATGGCAGGCAGTGTAATATGACAATAATAAGAAGAATATACTTACTGTCAGCTAGAAAACAGAAAATACCAAATTATTATAATAATGACGCAATTTGATTCTCAAGTCCAAATGATGGATGAATTTAAGCCCAAAAAGCCCTATACAATGGATTTGTAGAGAGTGAGTTGGAAAACTAGGCCCTGATGAGTTGAACAATAATTAAAGTGGATCAAAATGACAAGGAAACAAAAATAAAATGGTTTTACACAAAAAAAAATAAAAAAAATCATCCTTGGCACAATCCGAGCAGATTAATTCTAGTATTTTTCTCTTTAGAATTAGATTACAAGTTTAGCTCTTGATTGCTACAGTGTTTTTCTCTCAAATATCCGATCTGCTTTCCTAAGGGATTTCTTTCTATTTTATATTATCTTCATTCTTTCATCTTCACCCTCCACGTGTAAATTAAATTGCTGACGTTGATCCTTGTCCCATCAGGGCATTCCTGAAGTCTTTGGGAGCAGCTGTAAGGCTGAATATTACTGTTTAGGCATCACTTCCTCATTAATGCGACCAGAGAGTTAGCTACAGAGCATTCAATGCGATGGTGACAGCTTTCTCTTAGATATTTCATAGTTTTCCTTTGTTTTGTGCTTTCATGATGCATATCCTTATTAGTGGAATCTCCTAGAACGTTACTTCTGGGTGGCAAACTGCACCTTCAAACCTCTACCTTACTTAGTCGAGGAAACATCCCTCCTCGGACCACCTTCTTGGACCATTATGACTAAACCTCTTTCTTTATTCATTAATGTTGACTTCCATAATAACGTTTCTCTGTCCTCGGACTACTGGCCGTCCTTGGATCGGGCCTCTGGCCCAATATATACTACTGGGCTTACCCTCCCTACAATGATCTTAATAAAGGAAGAAGTAATGTTGCAATATAAATAAGATGCTAACAATAAAGAAAAGGAAAACACAGTAATGCTTGATCAATAAAATAAAGAGAGAATGGTCAGTCTGCCGTGCTTGATTTCTCTACGGAGTTAAGTCCAGGAAGTGAATCACTCTTCAATAGGGGCAATCTCATAGGGAAATCCTGCCACGAAAATTACCCACTTTGAGAGAATGGGCCTAAATGGCTTATCCTCAAATTCCTTAATCCTTACTGAAGGGTAGGATTTTAGAGGGAGAAAAGGGAATAGCCTATTAGTGCATGCCTACTATCACACTCTTGCTTATTCTCTCTTTTCTTTCTAATTCATTTTTCCTTTATAAATTTTATGCTGTATCTTTCATTCCCTTTCTTACTTTTTTTTCTCTCTCTATTCTATCTTGTTTTTGCTCCATTGTTCTGTTGTTTTTTCTATGCATGGCCGAGGCCCATTTAATACTGTCTGCTGCGATGGGTTTTTACTATTTTTCCCTTTAGTCACTTTTGTCCTGGTGTGGGTGTCCTTTCCAGACCATCCATTGGTCTGTTAGCTGCCCAACCATCACCACTTACCTGTGCTGGCCGTGCCACATCCCATTCCCAGATAAAGAGTATTATTTTGTTTACTTGCTCACTGTAGCATTCCCATCCGAATAAGGGTGGGTATTCTCTCTCCCTATCCCTCATGGCATGCACTTAGTGATTCCAACTTATTTTTTCCTCTTTTGGGTGGTATGTCATCCTAGCAGAACATTTCTCCCAAAGGAGTTTGAGCGGGAACCCCAGAATAGACTCCCCCTTCTCTCCACCACCAGACCATACCCTCTTTTACCTCTAACCCATAGCCCACCACTCTTGTATTGGTTGGGTATGAGTTAATGGTGCTTGAGTCTTCTACGTGCTCCACTTCCATGGCTTGTCTGCTATTCATGTGTTTGCCATGACCTGAGGGTTCGTCTATACATTCTGCTACTCGTTCTTGACCTCTTATGGTGTGAATGAATCTCTAAGCTTTCATTCTTTACATCTTACTTCTTTCCTAGACTAGGTCTTGCTTGATAGTGGGCCTTTCCTTCTCTAATTCGTTTCTTATCCTCCTTTGTGAGTCGGTTAATACTTCTGACATGCCATCCTGATATTCCTGCCATGCTAATATTTGACTTGTGCTTGCTGGGCCTATTTTGGGCCTGCTGTATGATTTCCCTTTGCTCAATTCCAATAACCCAACACTATCATTGGGCTTGTACTCATACTATTTTGGGCTTCCTTGGCCCATTTCATCGCTTTCGGGCTTCCTTGGACCATTTCATTCTTTTAGACATCCTCGGCTTGTTTCATTTCCTCGAGTATCCCCAGCCCATTCCAATTCTTCACTCTCATGGGTTTTTGCTGATTCTTTTGGGCTTCCCCAACCCAAATTACTATATCCTTCACTTTCGGGGTTTATGGGTGTTTCCACCAATCCCTATTTACTTAATTCTTTCCTTTGAGCTCCATTTGGCCCATTCTTGCTTGCTTCCTATTTCTCATAATGCCCATGGATTTACTGCTTTTTTCTTCGGGCTCCTTTGGGCCCGTTTGCTTTCTTTGAGACCCTTTTGCTATTTTGTTAGGCCTATGGTCCATTATTTTCGTCATTCGGGCTTAATTGTTTTCTTTCAATTTACTAACTCTCTTTTCTCCCATATTGTTGGGTTTCTTCCTACTATCGAGCCTCCTTGTCAAAGTGGTCATCAACAATATTTAATTCATTTTGAAATGAAAAAATGTCAAAATAAAAAATGTCACAAACTTTAAGAGCAAAAAGTATATTTTAGCCACGTTTTTAAAAAACATTATATTGTTGTGAAATAAAAGAAATATATAAGACTAAGTAAGAAGAAAATAAGAAATATATATTGATAAATTATTGTATTCAAGCGGTCATCTACAATCTTTTTTTTTATCTCTTAGATATGTACAATAACAATAAAACAATCACACACACACACACACATATATAGAACCTTAGAATGCTTATAGAGTTCATGGGATAAGGTTGCAATAATGAGTATAATTATGGATATACATCAACCTTATAGACTTTACATATTTCAGACTTTACACATCTCAAATAACTCTTTCATTGCCCAACCTTTACACATTCTAATCAGAATTTATTTCTAACATATATATGTTTGTTGCAGATAACAAGTACTACTTATGTTTCTCATTAGTCATTAATTAGGTAATTAATATCCAACATCAAAAATTATGAAGATGATTTATATTAACGGATTGAGATCAGATATTGCACCTAATGCAATTGCTATGATAACTGAGACTTAAAGTTACAAAAAATTTGCAACTTTAAATTTCAACCATTGTATATAAAAGGAGGAAAGTACGAAAGAAGAAGTAAAATTAGTAAAAAATTATTGTGAAAGAGAGGAGAGTTAATTATACGGTGCAATTGCAGATTACAGTTACACCGGATCTCAATCTTACATTGTCGGTTTCAAATTGCTGATGTTATAATAAAAACATAAAATTTAGTGACATAGAGGTGACGTGGACGAATGTTGTCGCAACATGGGAGTGGTGGAGGTAGCTTAAGGTTGAGCACATCATAGTGGTGGTTTTGTTGGACGGTAGGTAGTGCCCTCTGTTATGTCCTACGTCCCTTTCCATGGTAGTAGGTGAAGGTGAGCCCTCTTGAAGTTTTCAACTTTCAACGTACTGGTGTCTCTTTTTGGCTACCCTTCTCTTTTGCCACTACTGTTCTCTGCCAATAGCCTAGTTTTAAAATAACCTTTCAAGTACTCCTGGAGTCTGGTTTCTTCCCGATCATTCTATATCTTTAAGATAATCCTACCTGGCCAAAAAGATTCTAAAAAGATGAAATATGGTTCCGCACATAGACTCATTCCTTGTCACAACTTGCTTGATTAGATATATGTTCACCACCTATAAGCTGACTAAATTTTTTATTTATTTACAAAGTTTCAACCTATGGCGTCCGCTTCTGATGATTGTGCTCTTTATCATCAGACCAAGACATCAATTGATTTTTTCGGTCTAGGCAGAAATTGAACTCCAGATCATTTATTCAACAACTAAAAATTTTACTAATTGAGCTAACTAGAACCCAGAAAAGCCGTACAAATTGTAACAAAGTATGTGGCCTAAACTTTTTTGATGTGATGTACATAGTAACCAAGCAAAAAAGAGTCACCATACGAAATTGTTAAATATTGATTAAATTGAATACTAGCGCAGGGGGGCTAATTAACAAATTTAAGTATATAATTCTCAAAGGGTCAAAAGGTGTAAGGTGAAATCCAAAATGTAAGATGAGAGACTGCGTGCTAGGGTGGTAGATAGCATGTGGGGGTCAAGCACTTAGACATGCCTTCAACAAGCCTAGATGCAGACGCCGTCAAATTAACGGCACTTGCAGCAAAAGCTACTTTTTAAAAAATATATATATATATATAATTTTATTTTTCAAATATATGTTTCAAAGCTCGTCGTAGAATTAACAGAAGGCTATCGTCATAGAAAATAAATATATCCGCAGAGAGAATTGAAGAGATAAGAGTACATACCCCACAGTCTAGGCAAGTTGCAGTCCAAGTGTCCAAGAAAGCTATAAGCTAAACTATTTTAAAGATGTCAGATTTGACTTTTTTTTTTTTTCCTCTTTTTTTGTCATATAATTTTTAAAATTATCTCTTTATTTATTATGTTTCCGGGATCTTGACATGATATGTGGAATTGGTCGACCTCGACCTTGTAACTGAAGAATTATCTTTCCTTTTTTTTTCAATTAATTTTATATTATCTTTATTAAAGTACATTTTTTAAATAAAAAAAAAATCAAAAATTAGGGTTACGTTTTTTTTTTTTTTCCCTTTCTATGTAGTATATGACTATTGTAGGGGGAAAATGCCCAATACCAGATAATGGGCCATGAGCCTGTCCGAGGAGGCCACTCGTCCGAGGACACCCAGTTATGAAAGAAGTACCTAGCCTAACTCCCCTCTGACGTACAAGCTACGCGAAGGAGAAAAGGACTTGTCCGAGGAGAACTTACTGCTCGGATCATCAAAGGAACGGCCGAGATGAATGTGCTAGCACCGGTCCTGATATTTCCGAGGAATCCCCTGACTTATATGGGCCATAGGAGACAGGTGGCAACCAGGAGATATTTCACAAAAGGCTGCTGACATCGCATTTATGTGGACAGGACCCCTAAACAGTGCTACCTCGGTTTCTGCAACTCACAGAGTACTAAAGAGGGTGGCTGATGGGACAGGCACTCAAGTATAGGCCTGGATGATCAACAAATGGAAGGTCCAGATTGTCTGAAAGAGACTATATAATAGGAGAAATCCACTATAGAAGGGAGGAGGAGAACAATCTCAAGAACTCCTGTAACAATTCTCATGGAACACATTTACTAGAACAAAGCTCCTCTGATTGTGCCGAGGACGCTCTTTCACTCGATTCATCTCTGTTTGACCCACTAAAGCCTAGCTCTTCAACCCACTCTCTTACAAATTCTATTGTGAGGATACCTTTTACTTATTGGGCCAGAGTCAATCTCTCCTGTAAGCCCAATCTGTAATTTGTGCCCCTACAACTATAAATGTGGCAATATTCGAACAACAGCTTTTTGTGGGTTAGTGTCAAAAACCAATCAACACTAACCCTTTGTTTAAATTCTAAAGTTCCAAACTCTTTTACCAAATAAAAAAAAAATCTCTTTTTAGTTATTTATTTTTTTAGATTGTGTGTTAAACAAGTTGAAATAAGTCTGTTGCGTTAACCATGTATTATTTAGGATAAGTTAAGCTATATATTCGAATACTCATATCTAAACACAATACTGACATGACCCCACTAACACAAATTGTCACCCCTAAGGTGAAAGGGAGACTGTGTTTTCTCTCAATGGTTTTATTTGAGTTTTATATTTTGTATTGGTATAGCACAACTAAAGTTTTTAAAAAAAATTATCTCTATTGTAAGTTGTATTTTTTAGTTCTCTTTTAAAAATAATAGTTAATGATTCTTTATTTAGGAATATAGATGTCATTATATTTTCATATTATGGCATTATATGAGTCATCTGACTTGTTAATTTAGTAAAATCATTACAAATGTTGTATTCTTTTTTCTTTTCTTTTTTTTTTTTTTGAGAATTTACAAATTTTGTATTCAGATACCTTTAACAAGTCATTTTTCACCTTTACTTTTAAGAAAATGGAAGGAAAATAAATGGTAAATATATCAACAAAAATGAGACTGGGATTCGTTAAACTTTGTGCATAAAATATTTATGACAATGGTATTTCTTATATTTTATGCAAGTGCAACTGATGGTAATTTAATTCTACCCTTTTTCTCTCTCAAAAAAAGATTCTACCTTTTTTTTCCCTTTGATCAGGATGTTAATTCTGCTTAGTGAGTTACACAAATTAAAATAGTATTAATTTTATTGCGTTAAATCAATTTGTGACTCCCATTACATTGTCCTTAAAACATGAATTGTCAAAATATATTATTCAGATAAGTTAATAACTCTAAATTTTTTCATACATCACATTATAACCTTGATCCCCTTTAAGGAAAAAAAAAAGTTTTACTAATGGTGAAAAACAGTCACTTAAAAAAATATCATAGTTCAACCTTAGTGTTCACTTTTGATGATAACTTTTTATCATCAAACTAAGACATCAATCGGTTTTTTGTGAAAGTGGAGATTGAGCTCTAGATCTCTTATTTAACCATTATAGACTTTACTAATTGAGCTAACTGGAACTCATAAATGACTTTTTTTAATTGCATGTATTCACATATTTTTAATGTTCTAAATATACCACAGTCCAAATTATAATGATATTTTGGACTGTGATATTTTTTTTTTAAGATGATTGTGTTCACATATTTTTAATGTTTGATTACTTAGGGAGTTCTAATCAACATTAAAGGAAATAATTACTTCTTATGTAACCTCTAAAGTCTAAATTATATGTACCTTTAACTATATTAATGAAAGTATGAAACTAGTTAGTATGTCATATAATGCAAGGGATAGTTTAACAAAATATATTTTAATTTTTATCCATAAATTAAATTTGATAATCATGCTAATTTTTAATAGATTTTATCATGACTATGTTTGTATATATAACTTTTTGGAAAATTATTGAATATTTCGGAAGTACCATAAATGTGTACTCCCCCCTCTCAAGTGAATTATGGGTCCTATCATAAATTTAATTAGTGGGACTCACATTTATATGAGAGGGAGGAGTACGCATTTATGGTACTATGGGAATACTCAATAATTACCCTAACTTTCTGTAGGGATAAGGGCCCAAAATCATGTATTGGGCCTTAAGCTTTATCCGAGGGCGATGTAAGGTCCGAGGAGAGATAAATAAGTACAAAGAATCCCAGGCTGAAGTTTGATAAATATGAGATGAGTAGGAGTAGTCTGAGGAGATATGGCCCAAAACTGTATTCAGGTGATAAAAGTGATCCTCACAGAAGCCTTGAATTATAGAGATGTGTCTCATGAACATACAGGGGGAAGGAAGCCCCAAAAATATCTAAAGAAAAGCTGCTACCACCGCATTAAATGTGCTGCATCTACTCTTCTGGCCGCATTTATGTGAAGAAGACCTCTGAATAGTGTGGCCTTGGCTACCGCGACTCACAGAAAGTTAAAGAGGGTGTCTGATGGGATGGGCACTCAAAGGAGGATTCAGATGATCAACAAGTGTAAGATCAAGATGATCCCGACTATATAATGTGAAGAAACCCTTCATGAAAGAAAGGAGAAAAAGAAGGGAAAAAGACTGTAGACACTAAGAATTGAATGTGTAACTAAAACTAGAACAATATATTTATAATTGACATCCTCGGACATTGGCCGAGGACAATTTTCCGAAATCAAACTTATCCATTTCATTCTTCTAATCATCTGAACTCATCTTATTGATTATCCAATTTGGGTTAGCCCAACTTTCTTTACCTACTCTCTATAAATTTATTATTTTTGGGCCTTTTGGGTTGATCCATCCACCATTTGGACTGGGGAACCAAATCTGTGTCCTTACACTTTCTATTCTACCATTTAAAGAAAATTAATATGATGTGTCAAAATTCTAACGGAGGGTTTAAACGTAGGAGATAATTTATAATCAATTAAAAATATTTATTAAAATAACAACTTATAAAATTTTGAGATCTCTTATATGGCATAATTTCATAAACTAAATTAAAATTAAAATTTCTCTAGTTTTATATACATTAGTTGTAGGGGAGGATTTTGTTCCAGCCCCAGCAAGCTGTTTGTCCTTTTTGGGGAGCCAATTTCGCAAGATTTTGTTTTCAAGCGACGTAGGCAAGCAAGCGTTGCACTTGGACTTAGTCCCACATAGGCAAGAAATGAGCTCCACTCATGGTTTATAAGCCCTTGGAGTAGCTATGAGTGTACCACTACCACACATGACTGCTGGTTTATAAGCCCTTGGAGCAGCCATGAGTGTACCACTACCACACATGGCTGCTCCAAAGGCTTATAAACTATGAGTGGGGCGTGTTTCTTACCGATATGGGACTAAGTTCAAATGCAACGCTTGCTTGCTCACGTCGTTTGAAAACAAAACCTTGTGGGTTAGGCTCCCCAAAGAGGACAAACAGCCTGTGGGAGCTGGAACAAAATCCTTCCCTACAGAAAAGCGCTTTTGAGGGCAGTGCCCATTATCGGTATTGTCCGCTTTGAGTTGGGAATGGGCCGTTGAGGTCGATGCCACCTAGACCGCACAGTTTTGTTACCCTTGAAGGGCACGCATCTACCACTATCGCACATGCGGACAATACCGATGATGGGTATTGCCCTTAAAAGCACCTTTCTGTAGGGGAGGATTTTGTTCCAGCCCATGTGTGGTAGTGGTACACTCATGGCTGCTCCAAGGGCTTATAAACCATGAGTGGGGCGCATTTCTTGTCGATGTGGGGACTAAGTCCAAGTGCAACGCTTGCTTACCCACGTTGCTTGAAAACAAAACCTTGCAGGCTTAGCTCTCCAAAGAGGACAAACAGCCTGCGGGGGCTGGAACAAAATCCTCCTCTACATTAGTATTATACCATGTGATGCGCAATTTAGTTAAAATTTTTATGTAAATTCAAAAAATACAAACACATATATATATATATATATATATACATATATTGAGCCACTTCATATAAACATGGTGTGTAGTACGTAAATTTTACTGTATTATAACATAAAATTAAGATATATGATCCAAATAATTTGAATTAATATTAATATTAAATTTATTTTTTATTTCTTGAAAACTCTGGTATTTAGAACTTTAGTTGAAGTATAATTTTAAATTTCTTAGAATTTAAATAACTAATAAAGTTTTATATAAAGTAAACTATCGAGTTAACTGGAATTCACAAGCTAAACTAGCTTAATAATTAATAAAAGTGTAAACTTTTGTCACTTTTTTATTTTTATTTTCTTTTGAGAACATAACCACTTGACACAACTATGTCTTTTAGGACCAACCTATATCATAATAAGTAAACAATATTATAGATAAATTGGGTTGGTTTGGATATGATTAGTGTAATGCTAAAAGCACAATAATTTTCACAACAAATTTCACAATGATTGAATTGATAGATTATTATTTATTCTTGTATGGGTCTACCATTGAGACTAATTTTTTATTCATCATTAATAACTTGTCATTTTTGACCGTTGTTAAATTTGTTATATCTGTGGACTCATTGGTCGAATCAATGGATACAACATTTTTGACAACATATATCACAATATTTGAATTGATCGATTGTGAATAATAGGAAAAAAGTGAAGAGTCCATGATTGATTAATTATATATTTTTATTACTCACAATCAATTATTTCTACAACCGTGAAATTTGTTGTGAAAGAAGTTGTGTAGCATTACTGTTTTTCAAAATCGAAAGGCAAGAGCAAAACCATAGATGAAATGGTATGCATAGAATCATTACTAGGATTTGGTATTATATATTAATCTATATATTTATCCGGTGTAATTAAATATACTCAACTGAATTAAAGTTGAGAATTTTTTTTTTCCCTGACGAATTTGAATAATTATGAGAATATTTTTTCAAGGGGGACTTTATATATATGTGTGTGTGTGTGCACCATTTTAGTACTGTGGCACGTTCTAAAGAGATAAGCTTCTGAGTATTATGACCTAGGATTTTCTAAGATTAATGGACAACGTCTTCAATTCATCACTGTTTAAAAATTAAATATACTCAACTGAATTAAAGTTGAGAATTTTTTTTGGTTTATGAAGAAATTGAATTATTATGCAGGGCCGGCTCAATGGGTAAAGCAATTAATGCAATCGCCTAAGGCCCCAAAATAAAAGAAGGTCCCCACTTGTAAAAAAAAAAATTATATATAATATATTTATCTATATATTTTAATTAAAAAAAATTTTAAGCACTTTTATTAGTCAATAAAATGCATTAAAAAGACCTCATTGTATCATAAAATGCAAAAGATTTAGCTAAAGGATAATAGGACTACAGGCTGCACTGCACAGTTGCACACTCTGCACAGTGTGCAACTGTGCAGTGCAGCCCACAGACTTATAAGACAACCGTTTCTCACACTTATTTTTTTTAATCTGAACATGGTATCTATTATAAATTATTATACCAATTTTGCATCTCAAAAAGCCAAAAAAAAAAAAAAGATTTTAAATAAAAAAAATCAATATAATATTTAAATATAAAAAGACCCCACTTAAAGTTTTTGCCTAAGACCCCCAAAGTTGTTGAGCCGGCCCTGTTATTATGAGCATTATTTTTTTCCCACTTGGAATTACATGTATATGTACCATTTTAATTAGTACAGTAGCACATTCTAAATAGATAAGCTTATGTGTTTTTGACCTGGGATTTTCTAAGATTAATGGACAATGTCTTCGATCGATTCATCACTCTTTAAATATACTCAACTGAAATGAAGTTCCCATATACATTAAAAAAATGAAGAGGATTTTTTTTTTTTATAATTATTTTGCCAAAGAAATTGAATAATATTTATGAGCTTTTATTTAATTTTTTTTTTTTTTTTTTACGGGGAATCATATAGTACCATTTTAGTAACGTACGTGACACGTTCTGGAGAGACGAGATTTTGTGTATTTGACCTGGGATTTTCTAAGATTAATGGACTATTCCATTTATCGCTCTTTGTTTGATTTTTATAAAACAATGTAATTTTTATTTATAGTGAACGAACCTAGATCTATTCATGGTTTAAAAATTGGAGAGCAGAATGAGCTTACAATTATATAAAATTAACCAGACCTTCATTTTTTTTTTGTCTGAATAACGTAATTTTTATTTATAGAGTCCCTTTCCACCATAAATATTGTTATCATCAACAAACCGCAATCTTTGACAAATCATGCGATGTTGGAGCCCATCAAATTAGGATTTTCTATAGTTTTCTTCAGCTACATTCACTCTTTGTTTTCATGCTGCTGTCCTGCGCAAGTATAATTGAAAACTCTGACTTAAACACCCTTAATTAAACACTCTTACCAATCACAAAAAATTTTTTGGCTCACAGTTTTCATTATTTAAATACTGAAAATTGTTGTTTGAACTTATATACCAAATAATAGTGAGCTTGTTTGGTAGAGGTGTTTGAATATTATTGTTCAACATTAAGTGAAAATTTTAAAAAGTATTGTAAAAATACGTATTTAAAATACTCATAATACAAAAAAAATGTGTTTGATACTATATTTCTAATAACATCTTTTCAAAAGTGAAAAAACATAAATGTCTAACGGCTTTTTAAGAGTTCACCAATGTATTAGTGTAATTGACACGATGCGGATTGAACACAGTTCATATTAAAGTGTTTAGTGTACTAATGCACTGAAGGAAGACAAGTTTAAATTCTTGACTGGTACACAAAAAAAAAAAAAAAAAAAAAAAAAAAAATTTACTTCGCTTAGGCTTAATGTTCCAACTTCCAACTCCAAGATGTGACAAACATTTAGCAGCAAGCAACTTACCTTGTTTATGTGGCCGACCTTTTTTATTTTTTTTATTTTGATAATAAACAAAGAGTTCGATTACATCACATTACAAAAACTTAGAGCATTCTCATCATGGTGGCTAAAATTTTTAGCATATACCACTCTAAAACCTATTTTTATAACATATATCATACCACTTTACAATATCATCTATATCAAAACTTCTATTTTTTTTATAATTTCATTTAAATAATATAAACTACTCATTAAAATAATAATAAAATAACTTAACACAAACAACAATTAACCACCTCATCAACATAAGAATAAAATAATTTTTTTTTTACAATTCAAGCTACAGTGAGCTTGTATTAATACAAGCTCACTGTAGCAGTATGGCAAAAATTTTACCATTTGAAATCTTTGATGAAGTGTCTTTTTTAATATTTTAATGCTAAAATTTAGCATATACTCATTTTAGCATCCTTAATGGGAATGCTTAGGATTGGGATTCACGTATGCAGTGAGGTAAAAGGAGGGGGTGTAGTTTTCCTGTTTGACAGGGAGCTATAATTGCTAATTAACTCATCCAGTGGCGGTCTTCAATAAAATAGTATTTAAGAAGTTATATTAATTGTCAATATCTTTTTGTCAAAAAAAAAAATTGTCAATATCTTTGAAATTGACAAAGATATCAAAGACATTGACAATTAATATAACTTCTTAATATAACTTCATAAGTAAGAGTTACGTCAGTGCAACGTAAAGTGGTGTAATTTGTATCACAACTCATCTATGTAGTAAGTTGTGAGAGATAGAAGGGTGTCTTATATGGACTTACTATTATTTCTTTATCACTCACAATTTGCCATGTGAACAATTTGTGGCATAAATTCGGCCACTCTATGTGGTACTAGCATAACTCTATAAGAGCATTAGCATTGGAAAATGCTAATGCTACTCTATTTTACAATTCTAAAAAGCCACTTTATTATTATGCAATGGCATTTTACAATACTTCTAGCATCCCAAACTTCTATTTTTCTCTTCTACTCATTAAAATAATATATTTTCGTAATAAAATAATATATTCTAAAAATATATATTTTCTCTCTCATCTCTCTCCTCTCTCTAATTTTCAACCAGAACCCCAACTGCAAGTCTGCAAGAACAAGCCCTTCCCACCGGTTTCAACACACAGAGACACCAAACACAGTTTCAACACACAGAGACACCAAACACAAACCACCTATCCAAACCCATCACCACACGCACACACACAAACACAAACCATCAACTGAGCCACACACACACCCACCATCAAACCAATCGGAGCCAGCAACAGCCACCACACCCATCAGACCCACGGCACCACCCCGATCCATCAACCACGGCACTGCCCCGATCTGCCACATCAAACCATGATCTCCACCAAACCATGAGACCGACGCCGCTGCGATTCAAGGGAAGAGAAAGAAAAAAAGAAAGAGAAGAGAGATCAAAGAGAGACAAAGAAGGAAGAGACCCACGCCGTCGCGACCATCTGCCACGCCGCGGCACCACCAACGCACGCCCACGCCGCGACACCACGCCGTATGATCTAGAGATGGGCATCGATCCACACATAGAGGGATGAGAGAGAAGGAGGTATTGAATGAGAGAAAGAATCAAAGAAAAAGATACCGGTGAGAAAGAGAGAGGAGGCTCTGTGAGAGATGAGTTTTTTTTTTTTTTTTTGTTTGAGGAACGAGAGAGATGAGTTGAAATACAGAAGTCAGAGAAAGAGAGAGTGAATAAAATAACTTATTTTGGTTTACAATACTGCTACAGTACAATTCTACATGTAGAATTGTACTGTAGCAGTATTGCAAAAAAATTTGCAATACTTACCTTTAGCATTTCCTGATGTAGAGTATTTTGAGGCTTAAAATGCTAAAATCCCCTTAGATTTGGCATTACCATTCGCCGTTGCTAATGCTCTAAGGAAAGTCTTGGTTTGAGCACATTAAATCTAATTGTTTGATTAACTCTCTCTATTTTCAGTTTTCGTACGCTAAGGTTGCATTTGGCATTGGCTTAAAAAGCTCTTTTTTTTTTAAACTTATTTTTGCTACTATTCAGCTTATTTTTACTATTTATGTGTTTCATTGCATTTTTTGATATTATTCATAAATCATAAGTCTCACTGTACTATTTCAGCTACCTTTTAACTTTATTTATAGTACTTTCAGTAAAAAATTTTCAACTAAATAAGTTATTCCCAAACAGACTCACTATTTGCTTGACTGTCTGGCTTTACTATTCAAATACAAGAGGTGTTTATCACTAAAAAAATGAGAAAAGAATTAGAGCATGCTTAGTAGATTATAATAAGCACAGTAATGTAATAATTATTACTATAATTAAATTATTTTGATTATGTTTTTATTACGAGAAATAAATTGTATTAAACACTGTAATAAATTGTAAATAAGTGTATTTAAAAAGGGGAAAAAATATGGTAACTATTCATAAAACCACGCAATGCAGGAAGAAGATCAATAATTAATATCAATACATAAAAAAGAATCAAATAAGAGAACTTTTGAAAAGAACCTACTTGATTTAATTTTTATAAGAGAATACTTAATTTAATTAGAATATGGTTAAAAAATATCAAACCTAATATAATAAAAAAATTGTTTAGTGTTAGATTGCTTTATAACAAAATGATAAGTTACAATTATAGTTTAAGTTAACATAGTTTATAATTATTTATGAGTTTCAATTAACTCAGCTAGTAAAGTATTTGATGGTTGAATAAGAGATATGGAATTCAATCTTTGCCTATACCAAAAATCGATTGGTGTATTGGTTTGATGATAAAGAGCTATCATCATATATCATCAGAAATAGGCGTCATAGGTTGAAACTCTTAAAAAAAAGCTTAACATTATCTATAACTCTTAAAATAGTTTTTTTTTTTTTTTTTTTTAAAGAGCTTTCAAGAGCTTATGTGGCAACATTAAAAGAAGTTAACAAAAGGCCAATTGCTTTTATTTTATATTATCACTAGTAGGTAACACAAGCAATGCACAAAAAATTCCCCAAAAAAAAAAAAATATATGTGATATATGTATAAGTAATTAGGGTTGAGTTCAAGTTATAACTGGTATATTTTTAAGTAATGTTACACCACTAAATATTTATTAATTAGATGTAAATTTTGATAAATCCACTGTTGGATTAAATTATCTTCGTATATTCTCCATACTTACAAAATTTAAAAATAATAAATGATTAATAGTCATGTCATCAATCCATTATTTAAATTTAAGTTTTTGTTGTTTAAAATAATGCATAAAATTTCTCAAAAAAAAAAAAAAAAACATAAAAGATGAATTTATGGATCAAATGGTAAATTACATCCAATTGTAATGAAAATTGTCATGCATGTTAAGAACATATAGAACATGTAATTCAACTGTTAGACTTTGAAAATATGAATTCAATAACAAGTTATTGGGTAGTGTAACATTACTTAGAGTTATACCAGGTGTAGCTTAAACCCAACACAATTAATAATTATTAAAATTATTTATAAAAAAATTATTAAAATTAGAAAATTTGTATAAAATAACTTTTTAATTTATTAGTAATTAGTATCTATATTACAAAATTTAATATGTGTGTAACTTATAAATGAATTTAAAGGCATGTATTAAAGGATTTTAAAGTAACTGTTCATAACATCTGTTCTAGTAATATGGCTATTAAAGTATGACAATCAATTAAGGCACTCAAAAATGAAAGTTTTTCAAATAACAAGGCCTAAAATTAAGAAAGGAAAATTGATGCATTAATATTTTATTTATGGAAAATAAATAATTTTCCAAAACTTATTTTTTAGAAACCTATTTCATTTTCCTACAGTAACGATTTTAAACTAAGTTGGTAAACTATATCTTGACTTCCATTATTTAGCTCGACATGAGATATAATTGTTTTCCATAAAATTTTAGTAGAAAACAACTTTATTTATCGCCAAGCTAAATAAGAAAAATCAATAAATAGTTTTCTTTTGACTTTTTTTTTCCTGATACTATCAAACACTGAAAAATACGAAAAATTATCTTCATATAAAGTTTTCTATCAAAATAAACCGAGTGACACTATTCAAATTCTAATTTGTAAGGTGAAACCGACTGTGCGATAAAAAAAATAAAATTGATTTCATTTTTATTCACTTAAATGATCATTAAAATGATTTATAATAATTTCATAAATCTGAGTGCATAAATTAAATTAAAAATTGATATATTATTATTTAAAAAAAACAGTTCGGTTCGGGGGAAACCTGAAAGTTCTGCCATGCAAGGAAACCCAATGGCATGGACATCTCTAGTTGGAGGCCGAAGCCCGAAAGTGCCATTCTTTCAATTGATTAGATATATTTTGATCGCATGAGACTTTCATTTTTCCCTGGCACCAAAAACTCAATTTTGTTTTTTTGATGGGTCAAAAGACTCAAAACTTAATTTCCACACACTTCTATGATGGCTGTTAATCATATGCCATTTTTTAAAAAATTTCCTGTGAATTATCATATGCCATTGTACTACGGTCGAGCAGCACACAAATGGTGGATCCACCTTTTTATTTATTTACTCATTTATTTTTCTTAATAAAAAAATTGCCAATGTAGATCTCATGTCATATAACGGCAATAAATAATATTACATGTACTATTAAGCCTCTATATAGTGTTATCACTCCGAGTACAATATATGTTAAGCATAGTAAAAAACGATACAAGAACTCCTACCACTAACCCATGTCTCACAATAGTGGACCGTGGACCCACCTTTCATTTAGTACAGCCACAAGATCCCCAACACCAACATCATTATATTACCAATTGAGATATAGTGTCATAAATTAGTGGATAGATCAAATCGATCACTAGTAGATTTTTTTTTTTTTTTTTTTTTTTTTGGGATAGGAAGTAGAATTCTTATTAACACAATCGTGATATTCATGATTACATTTTTTAAAAAACAAAACAAGAAGCAGTGGTGGAAAACCAATGTTGTAAGGGCACTTTTCTTGCCTTTTGAAACGGACACTATCTTGAAAATCCCACTAAGTTAGAATTTGCCAGAAGAGATTGGGAATAAAAGGGGCGTGTTCATTGTCAAAAGTGCTTATTTCATTGCTGCTAAACTTCAGGTTGATATGGATGTATGGGAAAGCTCTTCCGGAGACTCAAATGCCCACATTTGGAAAAATTTGTGGAAGTTGAAGCTCCCTGCAAAAGTTAAGATCTTTTCTTGGAGAGCTTGTGTGAATGGCCTCCCTGTGTATGCAAAATTGGTGGAGAAGGGTATTCAATCTAGTTTTGACTGTCCTATTTATGGGGAAGAGCTTGAAAGTCTTATACATGCATAAATCTCATGCGATTTTGCTCTCTCAATGTGGTCACTTTGGCAAGATTGCCCCATGAATTTGCTGTTGAATGCATCGGACTTCATAGATTTAGTGCACAAAATATATTCAAGCCTCTGTATCGTGCACTTGGAATATTTTTTTGCGATCTCTTGGTCAATTTGGCATAATAGAAATCTGTGTGCTCATAATGAAAAAAGTCTTTCCCCTTTGCAAATTTGGGAAATGGCGAGAAGAAGTGTGGAGGATTTTCAAGATGCCAACTTGGTGCTCTTTCCCACGAAACAACCTTCTAACGGAGATTAGGAAGCTCCTCCGTCTAGTTTCTTCAAAGCCAACGTAGATGGGGCGACGTCCTTGGATGGTCTTGGGGTTTCGGGAGTGGGTGTGATCATTCGTGATGATGGTGGAAATGTGGTCACTGCTCTTAGCAAAGCACTGCCTTTGCACTACCCAGTTGATTGGACTGAACTCTTTGCAAAGGCGTCCTCTTGGCTCAGGATTTGGCCATTCCCAATGCCATCTTCGAATCAGATGCTACCTCAGTCATCCAGGCAATACCCCAAGATCTCCGTGGCAGTGAAACTGGTCATCTGATTCAAGGGATTCAGCTTGCGAAATCGTTCTTTTTAAGCTGCTTCTTTTGACACGTGAAAAGGGACTACAACAAGGCTGCTCATGAGCTCGCCTAGTTTGCCAAGTGTAATAATGTTAGTTATGTTTGGGAAGATGTTTTTTCGCCTTTTTTAGATCACTTGATTTAGTCAGCTCTTGGTTGATTGTTGTAGGCTTTGGCCCCTGATGTACTCCTTTTCTTGTGTTAATGTCATTATGCATTATATCGGCCAAAAAAAAAAAAAAAAGAAAGAAGAAAAAAAAAAAAGGGCGGTGAAACCATGTTAGGAAACGTATACATATATATTAATGTAAACAAAATGAAAATGAAGCCTGTGGGTCCCACATAAGAAGTTGCACTTCGCATTTGACATTTTCTGCCCACCAACCCGCTTACCTACTACGTAAGAATAAAAGTTGAACCCAAATTTTTTGAAAGCCTCCGCCGTTAAACAAAAAAATAACGCCGTTAAAGTCCACCCACCCCCTCCCCCCCAAACTGATTGTCACATGGTTCTTTCTCACCTAACGTGTGGCGTCGTCAAACTCTCTCCAACCCACCACCAGTCACCACACAACGTAACCAAAATGCTACTCTTCAATTTTCAATACCCTCCAAAACCTTATAAATTCCCACTCCTTCACTCACTTATCTCACCCAGTAAAACAAAACGCAAACTCTCTTACATTTTTTTTTGTTCTTTCTTTCTTTCATTCTCTATCTCTCTCTCTCTCTCTGTGTTCTTTTACTTGTCCTTGTAATTAACGAAAATGGATCTCCTCCTTTTGGAGAAGACCCTCTTAGCCTTATTCGTAGCTGTAATTGTAGCCATCACCATCTCCAAGCTTCGTGGCAAACGCTTTAAGCTCCCGCCAGGACCCATTCCAGTACCCATATTCGGAAACTGGCTCCAAGTCGGTGATGACTTGAACCACCGTAACCTCACTGACTTAGCCAAAAAATTCGGAGACATATTCCTCCTCCGAATGGGTCAACGAAACCTCGTTGTAATTTCCTCACCCGAGCTAGCCAAAGAGGTTTTGCACACGCAGGGTGTGGAGTTCGGGTCCAGAACCAGGAACGTTGTGTTCGATATCTTCACTGGTAAAGGTCAGGATATGGTGTTCACGGTTTACGGCGAGCATTGGAGAAAGATGCGGAGAATCATGACCGTGCCTTTTTTCACAAACAAGGTGGTTCAGCAATACAGGCATGGGTGGGAGGCTGAGGCGGCCAGTGTGGTTGAGGATGTGAAGAAAGCCCCCGAGGCTTCGACGACTGGGATTGTTATAAGGAGAAGGTTGCAGATGATGATGTACAACAACATGTACAGGATTATGTTCGATACGAGGTTTGATAGAGAGGATGATCCTTTGTTTATGAAGCTCAAGGCTTTGAATGGAGAGAGGAGTAGGTTGGCTCAGAGCTTTGAGTACAACTATGGTGACTTTATTCCAATCTTGAGACCCTTTTTGAGAGGGTACCTTAAGATCTGTAAGGAAGTCAAGGAGAAGAGATTGCAGCTCTTCAAGGAGAACTTCGTCGATGAGAGGAAGTAAGTGAAAACAAAATATATGTTGTCTTATTCTTTTAAATTGTCTTGTTTTTATGTTATTATTCAACGCACTATTGATGCACTATTGATGCGGTGTTCATCCTCAAGTATAAACCATTTTTAAAAAAAATTTTACAATAAGAAAAAAAAAATTAAGTTTTTTAACAATTTTTTATATTTCTCTTAAATTTTTTTTTTTATAAAAAATGTTAATTTTACAAATTATTTTATAATTTATTTATATGGTAAGTTTACATAATAAGCAAAAACTTAATATTCAATAATGGGCCCAGATAAGATGAGAATTACTAAAAATCTGACACAATAATCACTTGGAAAATAGTTGTAACTTGAGCATTAGTCTTACTCAAATTGTGAGTCCACAATTTTTGGCGTGTAGATAATACTGACTAGTAGGTTGTTTTTTTGATGAACAACTCGTTGGTTTTTTGTTTTTTGTTTTTCAAAGTTTATAATAATGTCATAATGGATACCATTACCATTAATACGAAAGTCTATAATTATTATTAAAGTACTATTTTTGAGAAGTATTATTAAGATACTGAACTGTAAATGATTAAATTATAATGCTGAATTCATGAGCATGGGCTCCACCACGATATAACCCACTTAAATACTTGCGAAATTTAGTACTAAAAAGCATATATAAAAATAAAATAAAATAAAAGGTGTGTTACCATATCAAGCTTGAATGGTTCAACAGATAGATTAAAATATGGTAAACATAATTGGCATGACTGGTGCAGTTCATTCTGCCCTCCCACCAATTAAGAGTTGGCACCAATATAAAATACCTACTCCTTCGGCTTAGGGTTAATGTCTATGTATTTTGAGTTGTTGATTTGTCAAATGTTTCTTTAATTAATATTGCTGATGAAAGGTTATGGCCGATCTTGTAAGAAGAATCTTTCTAAAAAATAATAAGAGTTACTTTAATGAGTGTCTTTAAAACAATTGTTAATAAGTTGTTTAAAATTTTTTTTGACACCCACTTTCATGAGGAATAAAAGAAGCCGTCAAAAATGTTAATTTTTTTTTTTCAATAAATTTTTTTTTTAAAAATATTTCCTAAACCAACACACTTAGAGCATTTGTTAACTTTTTTCGAGAGTAATATAATTTTTAATAAAATTATGTATAATTGATTGCAGGAAACTTTCAAGCACCAAGGCCACTGACCATGAAAGTTTGAAATGTGCCATAGATCACATCTTGGATGCTCAGAAAAAGGGTGAGATCAACGAAGATAACGTGCTCTACATCGTTGAGAACATTAATGTTGCTGGTAAGTTTCCCACACGTTATTGCCAGCTATATGAGGTTGTCTGGTTCCTAAAATATGATTATATTTGTGCTTTACCATATATGCCCATGTTTATTTTTAGTAATATTGCAATACACAAGGGTATTCTTGTCTTAAAATCAATTGGGATAATTATTATTAATTGCTATTACTAGTTCTTTTTTTCACAGGTAGCTTATTTTTTCTTTTTTGTCATTTTTACTAGGACACACGGGTTCTTTAATTAAGCAACTAATTTCTACAGCGGGAGAACATGTTATAAACAAACCTAATAAAATGAATGAAATAGTATTAATTTCACAACGGAGTGATTGTGACACTATTAATTGCGAGCCACGAAAATAGATGGATGGTGTTGCGTCAGTCTTATTCATTGCTGGGATATGGAATATTCTTCATGAAACTAGTAAAATGCAAAACGTTTGACATAGTGTTGTTCCTCTCCCGTCCATAAATTCTTGTTTCCTAATATCTATATTTCCAATCAACCTCCATAACTGCACGAGTTGTTTGGTCCAGTGGCAAGGACTTGGACTAACATGCCTTAAGATATAGATTCGAGTTCATTTAACTCATCTGTGGTTTGAGGTCTTAATCCGAAAGCGGTTAAAGTGCTACACAGAAATTACAATTTGTTAAAATGAAAAGCTGATTAACAATATTTTTAATAAATATTAATCATAATAGCCCAACGTTTAGTAGTTATTTAAAATGGTATGTCACCAACAAAAATTGAGTTGTTTGCATATTTGGTTGTGTAATGAATTTCTTATAACCTTGACCCCCAAAATAACTAAGTATATACTCTCTTTTTTTTTTTTTTTTTCTTTTTTAATTTTAGGGAAAGTTAGTATATACTTCATCACGAATCATCTCAATACAGGCTTGTCTAGTAAAGTATGTGATACTACCTTTAATTATTGAACTAATAATGTATAACATGACTTTTCTCTCATATATATAGAGCTCCTCTAAACCAAATCTTATATAACATAATATAGCCGTCAAAGTAAAGCTAGCCAAACAAAGTAGTCAGATGTGTCGGCATAATGATTAAAAGGGCATGGGTATATTAGAGTTTAAGTTGAATTAGATACACTTTGATGGTCTAGTTGATTCCCTGATGTTACTACCTCCAACCTTACCTACCACCAATTTTTTTTCTTTTTCTTAATCCATTTTCTCTCCCACCTCTCTTGACTCTTAAATCTCATTAGCTCTCTCTGATTGAAGCTGTTGAGTGCACCAAAAAAAAAACGTGTTAACTTTTGGCAAGGTCT
Source organism: Lithocarpus polystachyus (assembly GCA_033629205.1). NCBI lineage: Eukaryota > Viridiplantae > Streptophyta > Magnoliopsida > Fagales > Fagaceae > Lithocarpus > Lithocarpus polystachyus. Next base: position 29,842,292 of record CM066162.1, read on the forward strand.
GAAGTTTGAATAGATGCACATTGTGGAGCCAAAGTATCAATAAAAAACAATATTGGACCCCTTGGTCATGTTCATCAATGATCAGACAAGCCATATGATAAATGATGAATAATTTTTTTTATAAGATAGTTTTAACTTATAGCGTTGATTCTTAACAATAACTTTTTATTATTAGATTAAAACACTAAATAAATTTTTAGTGTAGGCAGAATTGAATCCTAAATCTTTTATTTAATCATCAGAAAGTTTACTATTTAAGCTAACTGAAACTCATAATGATAAATAATTTAAAACATAGCATAAGGCTTGTTTTATAAATAATTTTCTATGTTTGTCTCTTCTCTTTATTTATTTGGATCCAAGTAGAAGCTTTATTAGACTGTTAGAAATGATAAGCTCTAGCCCATTTTTCCTTTTTGGCCAAGCAAGCCAGAGTTTGTGGACAACTTTTAATACTGCGGCCGAAAAGTGACATGCTTTCTCCTTGTAGTCAGCATCAGCAGTGCCTCGTAGTAGGTATGAATATGATTAGCAGACCGAAGTTGGTTGAACACCACCGCTGTGGTGGGTGGCAATGGCACCTCATGATATGTTTTACCTTTTTTTTAGGTATTTAGGTGAACCAATATAGTCAAATATATGAAAATGTGTGGACGACCCTCAATCCTGAGTTATATTAAAATGCACTCAACCATACCTATCCTTTTCCCTTGTTCTATTTTCTTTTTTAATGTATTTTAATGTTTTAAGAAAGACTTTCTTAATCTAATTCAGATCGTGCAAAATGGATTTGCCAACAAGTCATGATTTCCCCCTAAAAAAAAAACAAGTCATGATTGACATGACTTAATTAATGTGTCACTAACAAATTGATATGAAAATGATATTGTTCAACACGATTTCTATTCTTATTGGTTGCTCTTTTTTTTTTTTTAGGACTGTTCAACATGCTTTTCTTTCTTTGAATTCTCTTTTAGAATTTTGCTTGTATTAGCCTCACAATCTTGCTAATAAGTAAAATCTTGTGTTGTGGAACAGCAATTGAAACAACACTATGGTCAGTTGAGTGGGGAATTGCGGAGCTGGTGAACCACCCTGAAATCCAGAAGAAGCTGAGGCATGAGATTGATACAGTGCTTGGACCTGGTGTCCAAGTCACCGAGCCTGACACCCTAAGGCTCCCTTACCTTCAAGCTGTGGTCAAAGAGACTCTCAGGCTCCGAATGGCAATTCCTCTGCTTGTTCCACACATGAACCTCCATGATGCAAAGCTTGGTGGTTTTGATATCCCAGCAGAGAGCAAAATCCTAGTAAATGCTTGGTGGCTTGCCAACAACCCGGCCAACTGGAAAAACCCGGAAGAGTTCAGGCCGGAGAGGTTCTTGGAAGAGGAGTCTAAGGTTGAGGCCAATGGCAATGACTTCAGGTACCTTCCCTTTGGTGTTGGAAGAAGAAGCTGCCCTGGAATTATTCTTGCATTGCCAATTCTTGGTATTACTTTGGGACGTTTGGTACAAAATTTTGAGCTCCTGCCTCCTCCAGGACAGTCAAAGATTGATACCTCAGAGAAAGGTGGGCAATTCAGTTTGCACATATTGAAGCATTCTACCATTGTTGCAAAGCCCAGAGTATTTTAAATTCCAGCTAGGGACTTCCTCTTTGGTGTATTGAATGTTGAAAAATGCGTAACTTTTAGAATGTTGGATTGAGCTGAACTATGTCTGAAAAAACAATATATGTGGGATGTCACAGTGTAAATCTATGAACTTGGAATGGTTTTAAGAAATTGCAATAAGTCTATATTCTCAATTCATATTTATATAATTTTTTTGCTGACAAACTTACACTACCTACAAAAGCGTGCAAAAACCAAAGACTGTGTGCTCTAGCATTACACAACAGAGCTCCGAACTTGTAATTGCTGGTACTAAATAAGGCAAAAAGTTTGACATGAATTTTCCTGATAGCTAAATACTTTTAGAAATTTGTAATCAACATAAATAAATGTGTAATGTTTTAGAAATTTCATATGCACCATGGGGGTGACGCTTACACTCCCAATCAAATCATTGGTAAAACTGGGACTCTTGGGTATAATCTGTTGGAAATACATGTTTGTATCGCATATAAAACAAACGTAGCGGAAAATTAACGAATTTGCTTCATTCACAATTGATAACATGTTCCATGTAAATTTCAGAATAAAAGAACAAGAGAGTGTACCTTGGTGTGGTGAATTTCAAAACAAAGATTAAAAGTACTCGAGAATACTTTCAATCTTCACTCCAATTCCACTAATGCCTAAGATATGTGGTCTTTCAATCAGTTTTTGTTTTAAAGGAGAATAAAAGAGTGTCTAACACTTACATACATACCATTTTATGTATATGTGTTAGTTACTAAATTTTGTATGTTTCTTTCCTTATAATTGATTATCTAATTGGGCCAGCCTTTTAGGTCTTTTCAATTGGGCTCTAGTATGTGGCTTGGAGTGAGACCAAAAAGGGAACAAATAAGACACTAGTACCAATGGGCCTTGGGCTTTTCTGTCAACTCTTGACAAGTCCAAAGTTACCATTAATTATATTTAATACCACTATATAAATATAATTGCACTCTAGGTCTTATTAATAAATTATATCCCAAAACTTTATTGTACATGCAACTCTTTCATAAAATATTCGTAGTTATACAAAGTCATAAATATGGACTGCCACTTTGTAAATTACTACATCTTAATCCTTGAGTACTCGGTTTAATCCTTTAAGTTATTCATCATATATTTATGAAATTGAATTTCATAAATATATATTTTAGTAACTCTTTACTAAAGTAGTTATGTCTAACATTCTGAATAACAAACTCATTAAACTTATCTAAAGGAAATATTTTGTATCTCTGTTAAGAGACTATGAATTTTATGTTGAGAATATATGTTCCATCAATATTATATATGGCTGCCCAACATACTGAGGTTTTGATCGTATCTTTAGATCTCACTCCTGTATATCAAAACAACCTACACTTCGTGATCAAGTCCATTATTCTTTTAGGATTAAGAGTTCATGCAAGTAGAAGTCGTGAGATTTATTATTCATTTGATAGTCTTTAAGAAAATAATAAATCTCACAGCGGTCCAATTTAATATGTCTTAACTCTTAAAACATATCTACATATCAACTAGAAGTCTTCATTTCCATGATCAAGACAAATCATCTTAGTTGATATGTTATAGTCTTCGCAGATGAAATGCCCAATTTCATCACCAACTACGAACTAAAATTCTGAGTTTACGGAGAACTTGTGATTTATATCTTCTGTGACTTTTCACATAAATCACATACTATACATCTCATGGACTATATGATAATGTCCGAATATTCATGTTACCATTATTTTAGATAATAATAAAACAACTTTATTAATCACAATATTAAGTCATACATAAGAGCATCCGTTACAGATGTTGCAAAAAAAATGCTATTTTGCCACACTAAAACCCTACTTTATTATTTTACCACATCATTTTATAATATCTCATTTTCAGATGTTCTATCATTTAATTCAATACATTAAAATAATATTTACTACACATTAAAATAATATATTAAATTCCTCCCCCATCACCATCATCAACAACACCAACAACGACAATTACAACAACAACTAGAAAAATTGTTGCAGCCACAATCACCAGGAAAAAAAAAACGTGAACAGAAGAAAAAAACCCGCAACCAGAGAGAGGCACCACCAATGATTCGACACAACCAAAAAAAACGTGAACGTGAAACTCAACCCACCCACCACCACCGATTTGCCATCACCGATTCGGCCACCACCGATTCGGCACCACCACCGATTTGCCTCAATCTCGCCTTATCTGGACGGCGAGACAGCGGCAGGTGAGATCGAGGCAAGATCGAGATGCACCGGCGACATCTTAAGCGCGGCTATATAATCGGTAGCTTCTTCTAGAATCACCGGCGAGGGTTGTTTCCTCTGCACAGCCAGTAAGCTCTTCCTTGGTAGCTGTTAATCTTTGGCTTGGGTTTTCTTCTTCTTTTTCTTTCGTGAACGATCAGTGTAGGAAAGAGTGAGGGTGGTACCGATTGAGGATAAAGTGGAAGGAGCTGGGTTTGATTTGAGATGCAAAGAGAGAGAAAAGAAAACCGGTTGGGAGAGAGAGGCAGATTGTGAGGAGAGAGAAAAAATGAATTAAAGAAGTGAGAGGAGAGAGAAAGATGAATAAAAAAATAATAAATCATATGCCATTTTTGTTCGTACAGTGCCAAAATTGTGAGAATACTATAGCATGCTGCAAAAATTTGACACATTTAGCACATCTGATAAATTGAGTTTTTTGGTGTTTGGTGTGCCAAATATGCCAAATATTTGGCATTTGGCGCATTTGGCACATCTACTACGGATGCTTTAATATCATATATAATATCATACATAGCATTATACAATAAGATTTAAGGGTATTAATCTTAACATAATCTCCTCCACGGCTCTCTTTAGGTTGTTTTCAAAAAGCAGTGCAATTAAAATGTATTCAATTAATCTATAAATGAATCTCATCTAGATCACATTTTGTACTATGTCTCGTCTAGGTCTCAAAACAGAATTGTCACACTCACATCTTTGTCATCACACGCTTCCTAGTTTAAATGACTACGACCCAATCTCCAAGAATTTGGAAAAGGGACCAATTCATCCACCATTTATTTCACAATATTGATGTCTCTTTCTTGGATAAAATAATATTTTGACATTTTGGCTCAACGTTTTGTGGTTTTTTAGTCTCCACATATAGACTGGTATCCCTTTTTAATTCCTGACCAGAACAAAGTGAGGTTGTAAACTCTATTGCCAGTTTGCAATATTGCAGGAAGTGCTAACTACTTCTGCTGGCACATAATTTGCGTCTTCAATGAATCAATGAGAGTGGCTACTACGAAGAAGGTAAGAGAACCTACTGTTTGTTCTGCAGGAAGTGCTAACTACTTCTGCTGGCACATAATTTGCGCCTTCAATGAATCAATGAGAGTGGCTACTATGAAGAAGGTCAGAGAACCTACTGTTTGTTCCTAGTTGGTCCTGTTTAGTGTTGCAATTTTGTTGTTTGTTTGAAAGTAACTTTGTACAGTATTTGTGAAGAATATTGGCTGTTTAAATTGTTAAAGTTGTTAAATTGTTAAAGTTCTGCTGGCACATATTTTGCATCCTGCTCTGATACGAAATTTGATCATATTGATTTAATGGGCAGTGGGTACTTTTCTCTCTTAACAATGGCTTTAAATCTCCATGAGTTCTCATAAAATCTTATTTTTGTTTATAACTTGAGTAGTATGGGCTCAATTAAACCTTTTAAATAGCTGATGATTTTGGGTTCAAAATTTCTGTACATTGTACATGGAACTGGAGAAAGTTTTACAAAACTGGTGTACAACCAGTTGTACTTTGATTATAAATGTTGGGTTGTTAAGAAACAATATATTCGCAAATTGACTCTTTAAAATGAGAATGTTAATATAAATTAATGAAAATACATTTCTAAATAAGAAAAATCGCTTAAAGATAGTGGGACTCCTATTATGAAAAGCGCTGTTAAAAGTACTAATTTTTTAACATACTATTTCACATGCACGTAATACTATTCATCTCTTTTGAGCCCACTACAGCTCAGAGAAAAACACTTGCTATGAAAAAGTACGTGAAGTTTTCAATGTGTCTAGAGTGATTGATAAAAAAAATTGTACGAGAGTAGCTTGAGATGATTTTGTAAGACCATTCCCAAATCATGCCTTAATAACAGGATATGGTTAGCTATGTAGAGGAAGAATTGAAAACAGAGATCTTTTGTTTTTTGAATGTTCATTTTCAAAGAGAATTTCGTTGAGCATCTTTTAAAATGTCTCTTGCTAAGAATCCAAACTTGCAATTGAATGATAAACAGCTTGTGATTAGTAGATGGGGTAGATGCTTATGGCCATTTTTGTAACTCCGTTTTGAATAGGACTGTGTTTTAATGTGTCTACTCTTAACGATAGTTTTTTATTGTCAGATCAAGAACGCTAATCAATTTTTTATGTAGGCAAATATTGAACTCAAATTTCTTATTTAATCATCAGAAACTTTACCGTTGAGCTGAAATTCACAATGTTATTGTTGTGGTTGTTTGTTGTTTAGACTTTATTGATTTTCTATATTGAAATTTCATTGTGAGAAATAAAATTTTTTAAAAATTTCTTGTGAGCTCAATTGATAGTCTCAAATGGTTTAATAGTCTTAGATGGTTAATTAGAGGTTCAATCCCCAAATTCACTAAAAACTAATTAGTGATTTTATCTGATAATAAGAGAAAAAATCACAATTGCGGAGCATAGCTTAGAACTCTATAAACAAATAAAAAATTGAAAAATGCAAATGATATCCAATATTTTTTTAGTTGTAAGATAATCCTAGATGATCGATATCATCCATGTGTAGTCAATGGCCTTTGGCTCCATCCAAGGGAGGCAGGCATCCAGGTTTAAGTCTACACTCTTCAAATTATCAAATTGTTTGACCGATTCCAAAATGACTGGATAATTTCTATATTTAAAACTTATCATGGTTAAACATGACCCATGCCGAGTTTAACCTCATTACCATCCACAATTGACTACTTCATTTTAGAAATGTAATAATGATAAATGTTAACATCCACAGTATAATACTCATTCGTCATTGTATTCATCTCTAAGACCAAGTAAAAACTCTCTACTTCAACAAGGTCCAAATATATATACATATATATATATATATATATATTATAAAGAATTTAAAAACAACCTACCTCTGAGATGTACAACAAACAAAAATAAATCAAAACATAGATTGAAAAAAATGAAAGAAGAATATTTATTTATTTATTGAAAAGATGTGGGTCTTAAACCAGGCCCTCAAATCAAGATAAGGCATCAGAGAGAGCAGACATGTTGACCCATGAATTCAATTTCCGTGTACACTACCATGCTTCCTTCATTCTTTTGTAATCCAGAGCATCGGCTTATTGTACACGGCTCTAACAACAAATGATTAAAAAGACACTAGTAATGCTACAAAATTCCATGGATGCAGAGCTTTTAGATATGAAAAACTTTGATTTGGAAGATATAAGCAAGAAAAAAAAAAAAAAAAATGAAAACCCAGATTTGAATATGAGATGCCCCAGATTTGAATATGAGATGCAGATACCATAGATGCTGTTATCATACAGATTTGTGAGGCGCAACGATTCATTCTCTTTAACCTGCATTTATAGGTGAAGGAAGAGTCAGCTAGGGTTTTCTAAGTCTCTATAGATTCCTTAAATTACGAAGAGCCCGATTCTACTAAATAAATTAACTGGGCTGTAGCTTTTTGGGTTTTCGGCCTTGTGGGTCGCTAATGGCCCAGGCCCAAAACTCTCAAGTTGCAAACACAAAACAAAACTGACCCTAGCAAACCAATAGGAACCGTTTTATGGGTTATTCAATTGCCAATGAGGACATGAGTTTATAATACTTTAGATTTGATAAAATAATGCCAAGTAATTAGCTTGAGCTTTTAATAGTTATTTCACTTAAAAGTCTAATAAATAATACTTTAGATTCTTAAAACTATTATTATTACAAGTTCATGAAATTTATGAATTATCTATTTTCAAAACCCATGACAATCATCTTATAAAAACCCACAGAAAGTTATAATTATTAGACCATGACATTTATTTATTTTATATTATAAACTCATGTTCACTATCTATCTTACATCACAACATTCATAATATTTATTACCAAAACTCATGGTAATTATTCATCCTACATATCCATTATGATTATCTATGGAGAAATTCATGAGAAACATCACATTTTTCCATTATAGTGGTTGTTACTATATTTATTTAAAACCCATGGTAAATATTATTCTCAAGAACAATATTGGAGGTCATTATTTTAAAAAGCCCCAAAGAAAATATCATTTATAAAGTAATCCATAGTAAAAATTATGAGAAACTATACAAGTTGTTATTTAAAGCCCATGGGAATTAACACCCAAAATCTATCATAAATATTTATTAAAGCTTGTGAATTTATTTTATTTCTACTAACAATTAAAGCCCATGAGGAGTAAAAAACTCATGGCAAAGCATGTCTTTAATGCCCATTTTGTAGGCCCAAGAATCTCATGAAGTAGGGAACAAGCCCAAGCAAATAAAGGGCCATGTGGCCCAACTAAAAGTACTGAAATGGTGCAAAGTTCCAGCCTAAAAAATTCCCTAGCAAAAGGCTTGAGAAAGGGCAACCATCCCTTGTTTATCCCTAACCAAAAAACAACTAGAAACCTTAACAAGAGAACCAAGCCTTTGAGAATGAACTAAGGGCTGTCCCATCAGTTTTCTGCCACCCTCTGCCTGATGTGAATAGTGCCAGAGAGTTGTCATATCAGCTGAAGTCTAAAGGGTGATCAAACTCCATCATCTTTCTCAAAGCTGTACCTCCAGCGGAAGGGGAGCTGAAGCCAAGTTATCTAAACTTCAACAAATTGATGCTATAAATGTCAAAAACGTTTAAGACATGATTCATGAACTAAGCCCATGAATCCTAAAGGGGAAAAATTGGGAACATGTGGTTTGGATGGCATAAAGGGATCTCCAGCAGAACCCCCTGAAGTAGACTAGAGCTTGACACCTGGCTTGGGGTGTTAAATCTTACTTCATGGGGGTTTAAATCTTAGTTGTAGCTTTAGGATTTGCTCTTGATACATGCCTCAATCACACTGATTAAGCTCAGCCCCATAAATCTTGGCAATTAATGCAAAAATCCATCATTTCCCAAAGAAGCAAAGCAACCCATAAGGTAAACCTTCTACTTCTGACCAAAAGTCCCAGGAAGATTAACCTTAGTTCTGCACCTCTAATTAACCCTACGTTTTTGGACTCATGTTAATTAATACTTCTCTAAAACTTCATTATAAAAGCATAAACACCTCAGCCCACAGGGGCATAGCTACCCTCTCTAAAAACTCTGATTTTATTTACTACCTTGCTGGTGGTTTAGCCTCCCTCAAGCTTACCACTCATCATCCTTAGCGTACACTTATATAATCTCAGATGTTCTTCTTACCCCTTTACACTATCACAACTCATAAATGTCTTCCAACTAGTCACAAACATCCCATTACTGATAAAAAACTTCCATCTCAGCATTAATCCTATCTCACTCACTCAAAACAACCCACATTCAGCTCTCTTTTAGTTCATCACCCATCATCTTTAACCTACACCCATCTTACCCAGATATTCCTCTCACACCTTCACACAATCACAGCCCATAAATGCCTCTCAACTAGTCATAGACAGCCCACTACACACAAAAAGCCTTGATCTTGGTGTTAATCCCATCTCACTCACTCAAAATAGCCCACATTCACCTCATTCATGCCTTATAATTATACACTCACCAAAATCTTAGTTTAATACTTGCTGCACTGAGCTGGGGATCTTTCTCTCCCTTCATTTCATTCTATTTTTCTTCTTTTATTTGTAACTATGGAGCCCTTAATCCTTGTTTATTATTATTATCATGAAGGATATAATATATTTGTAATAATTGAATTTTTACCTCATATTGATGTAATGATGGCTGAAAGTACTATATTTTCTCCTGACCAAGACACACAAGGACCCCTAGGAGTGAACACTTTTCTAAATTTATTTAATTATTGACTGTTGGACTCTAAGTATAATTTCACCCCCACTGCTAGAGATAATACTGTACTGCTAGAGGACTGATTTGGACTATGATGCTATAAAAAGACTAATAATATAACAAACTAACAACAATAACGTGTTTATTGTACTTTATTGTTGTCTTCTTGTTAGGGTGCAGCCTCTATCTCTTGCTTGGACGGACTTCCACAACACCGAAAGCCTTTGGGCTTTATTTCAAGACCCATCGTCGAGTTTCAACTTGATTACCCCATACTCTATTTGAGAACATCCAAATTTTCCCCTCAACAATGGTTATGTTCAAGTCCACACATTCATCCAACGTGAATCTTTGCGAGGCCAGTAAAGACTTTTTCCCATTCTATTGAATCGGTTGTATATTATCCTAATGTATTTTGGAGAAGGTTTTGGATGAATCTTCTTTTTTTGTCTCTATATTCTACCTACACTAGAAGTGCACGATCCTTATATCATTAAAAAAAATATAAATTATGTCAGAATGCTCAATTCGTCTTCCTTATAAAAAAAATAATAATAAAAAATAGTCAATTCATCTTCCCTTTAGAAAAAACTCAACGCAATAGAAAGTTTCAAAAACTTGTTAAAGTGATGGTTGGTAATTTTCATCTTACGAATATTGAAATTACCACGTTACAATGACATCGCTAGGTTGCTTGTAGTTGTCCAAATGTGTGAATATCTCGGCATGAAAGGGAACATTCATTGCATACATTAGAAATCGAAAATTGACTAACAGTAGTGGAAGGTCAGTATTCTAGACATTATAATGAACTAACAATTATATGGGTGTGGTAGCATCATAAGATATTTGAATATGACATGCATTTTTTTGTTAAAAAAATATTATGGAATGAATAAAAAATTGACTCTTAATGTATCTACTTGAACATAATTTGAAGTGGTAAGAATCTTTGAGTCCCACATAGAAAATGATAGAGAATATGAGTTTTGGGTTAGATGTTGAGTTGGGCTTTAGGGATATGTGAACTGGGCACTCTTATCCAATTAATAATAATAATATTTTATTATTTTATTTTTTGAGTCAGTAAGTTTGTATACAGCAGTTATTCTGAATAGTGTGTCTGTTCAGTAACGTATATTTTTATAGTCTCTTATTCATGAAAAACAATTTTTTTTTTTTTAAGAAACTCTTCCAGAGAGAATACTTTGTGCATTCGTTTGAGTCAAAGAGAGAGAAAGAGACATAGAGTAGTTCGCAAATCACGGACCTTGTGTGCTTTTTCTCCGTACTGTAGACCATTTTATCTTGGGAGGCAAATGTCTGTGAGTCTCAAAACACCACAGATTGTGTGAGGGACGAAATCTGCTTTAAGAAAATTGTGTCAAACATAAGACTTAATCTGAATCATTCATCCTTCACGTATTTGGTTTGTGAGTTGTTAATTATTTGCAGATTTCTTCTATACACACACACACACACACACACACACATACATTATTTACTTATTGCTTTTGTCTATCACATCTATTTGTGTTATTACTTGTATTTAGATCGGTATATTATTCCTTTTGATTAATCGCAAAAGTAAATTGTTGATATATATCCAACATTTGTTGGGGGTTACATGGGCTTTTAAATGATATTAATGTGCCAGACCATTTGTTGGGTGACCTCATTTGATAACTAAATCAACGGCCATAATTGTACAATGAGAAACTATTCTACTAATCTATATATATATATATATATATATAAAATAGGAGAGTAGTCTTATTTTTTAGGCAATGTTTTAATGGGAGTTGGAGTTGCATTTTTACTGGATTGTGTTTTAGTTTTGTTCCCATTTAAACATAAGGGTGTAGAGGCATTTTTAAACTAAAAAATGAAGAATTCAAATAGGAAAGCCGCTTAAATAATAATTATAGTTGTATTTTTACTGGATTGTCCTTTAATTTTGTCTCTGCTTAAACATAGAAATGTAGAGGCATTTTAGAACCATGAAAATGAGGAATCCAAATAGGAAAAGTCCCTTAAATAATAGTATAGATATAGAATGATAGATATACAGAAGTATAGATATATCTTCTTACGTTGTATTTACCGTTAAAAAAAAAAAGGTCTTATTTATATTTATGTAACGAACTAACAAAGGCGCCAGAGTCCTCACGGTCACAAATACAAATAGTTTGAAATATTTTGAACCTTTTTTAAATTTCTATTGTTGTATGATAATCAGATATTGGGCATTGGCATTTGGCAGAGAGAGAGAGAGAGAGAGAAGCGCAATCAATTGGTTAATTGCAGACGAATCTCTCAAATCAGTTCCTCTCCGCGTTGCTTTGCTTGCTTGCTTCGTAAGTTTTTATTTGATAATCAACCTACCTATTATTCCTTGTTAATTTAAACCAACTTTGATTTTTGTGAAAAAATTTAGGGTTTTCAAGTGTAAGAACAAGCTCAAGCTTCGTGTTCAGGAGCATTTTGCTTCAGTTCCTGAAACTTTTCGGACTCGGTAATTGTTCTTCTATAATTGAACACCATGGATTTACATTTCTTCAAATTCTGATATTATTTGCGTAATTTTGTTTTTTTCGTAAAAATTGTTTTCGGTGAATTTTGACTCTGGTTTTGTTAGCGGTTTGAGTCTCTGACAATGTTGCAATGGATGGGAGGGTCGAGGCGGAAAGTGGCGAATGTAAGTGTGGCTGTTTCGGAGTCAAAAGAGTTCAATTAGTTTTTCAAATTCATTGTATGATCATGAAGTTTATTTATGTTTTTAACATTCAAGTTGTTTGAAAGCAACTTCAGAGTTTTGCGAAATGATGGTGAATTTGAGTTCTGATATGTGTGAATTTCTGATTTTGTGCTTGGTTTTCATTGAATTGTGCTGGAATGGCTAAAAGTCCAGTCAAGGAAGTCTACTCAGAAGAGGTATATAAATATGTGTTACATTTGTCCCTTTTTTTTTAATTTAAAATTTTCAGTACAATTTTCTTATCAACTGCATGGAAATTCTTTAGCAGAAGCTGAAAGATGAAGTTATAGGGTTATATATGTGAATGCATTTTGCTGTTGGATGATATTTATTTTTGGGTATTTTTTTAATGAATAATTATTTCAAGGGTGGGAAAATATTTTCTGTTTGGTGGGTGTTATAGACTAGGAAGCACGGACACTTCATGTAGGGTGTCGTATTGGCCGTTTTATGTTATAATTTTGCAGATTTTGCTCATGTCGTACTTTTATCAGTACCCATGTCCGTGTCCGTGGTTCCTACTTATAGGATATTGTTAGATATAGAAAATCTATATGTTGTGACTCTTATTAATCTTTGAAGGCAAAAGCAATACTTTGAGCAAAGGAAACGACAGCAACAGCAGCAGACAGCTGGGTCAGAGAGCTATGCTGATGGAACGAATGCATGCGGCGAACATCACAAAGAACAGCGATCACTGGATATTCTTAGTTTGCTTAACTTGTCAACAGTTTCTCAAGAATGCTATTCTGCTTGCCCTAGTGGTAAGTATATTAATATTCTATCACTACCAAAAGTTACTGGCAGATTTTCTCGAGTTTGTTTAAATAAATTGAAAATTAAGACTAATGATGTGATGCTGAAATTTCATAATTATATTTTGTAATTGGATCGGATATTTAATTGTTGAAATAAGACAGATGGAGATGGAACCTATCTAGCAAACACACATGCACATTGAGCCATCTTTGACTGTCAGAGGCTGGTGACAGGACCGTCTCCGTGCCCCTGGAGTCAATTATTGGGCTCCAAGCACTAACTTAACTCTTCATAATAAACCAATTAGCTGACTATTTTTTCACTTTCCAGTTTTTTGTTTTCTTTCTGAAACTTCGGTTGGTAATTTATTTAAAAAAAAAAAAAATCTTTAGTAACATTTGTACTGTATTGCTCTAATGGCCATTGGCTTAGGGCTTCTAATTTTGGTGAATGAGTCAGTTTGATTAAATCTGCCAATGAAAATATCTGGAAGGGCAGTAATGTGTTAGCAATATGAATATAGATTCACCAGAGATCTTGGATGCCTTGCCATATAAGATGTGTTGTAGTTGATGTGTTTTATATGCTTGTTTTTATTCTTGCTATTTAGAATATATATATGCTTTCTTATCTGTTCTTCTATGTCCTACTGTACAATTATATAAGGAAAAGAAGATCTAGAGGTTAATGCTTCGACAGTGAAGTATAATATCTCAAAGGGTCCACCAACAATCCTTTCCCAAACAGTTACTCATCCTGATTCTGTCGAGTTCAAGGAAGCAAGTATGTTCTCTAATGGATCTCCACTACTGTGTGAACTTAGGCATGTTTTCTGACCACTGTTCTCTGGACTTTTATAAGTGGATATGAGATGTTTAACATATGATTGTTGTGTTCGTAAACAGGAAGCCCATCACATTGCCGAGTGGAGACTGTATCTTCAAAGAAGTGAGTGAAGAGTGTGTGTCCACATTTATACATCTTGATACCTATTCAGAACATCTCTCTGAACTCCCCTCAACAGAGCATTTTTTCAACTTATTAACAATTAAAGAGATGTGGTTCTCAGTACTATTATAATTACAATGCTTCCAATAGAGCAAGGAATTATTTTCCACATATGTTTTGTGGTTGTACTTGAATTTGTTGTGACTTCTGGAAACCAAATCTGCCTATTTTCATATCATAACATGATTTTATCTGTGAATTGTTTGCTTGAAGAGTGCATGTTTTTCTCGTGAAGAGTTGATGTATTTATTACAGGGTTGGAATTGGTGCCCATAATGATAACAACACTGTTTTCAAGGGAACTGATTCAAAACATGATCAATGGAAGACAGCTACCGATCAGCGTAAGTAGCAAACGCTCATTGGCAATAACCATTGAACTCTCTTGCTTCCATGCATTCCCTGCTAGGCTCTGGCTTTCAAAAATAAGGTTATTGATATATATGCATATATATATGTGTGTGTGTGTGTGTGTAATGTAATGGTATTTTTTTAAGAAAATAGGTTACTTTATGCACACAAAATGAAAACAAAGTAGCCTAATAAGATTTTTAAAAATAATTCAAAAAATTATGCATAAAAGTAAAGTGATTCTTTAAAATCTAGTAGGGAATTGCTATCGGTAAGACCTCACACATGGGACCAATCAAACAGATCTCTAATCATCAAAGATTCCAATTCAGTCAACAAGCTTTTGACATCTTGAAACGTGCTTTTGTTCCATTCCCACTACACAGACTCATACAGCACCAACCACTCAAATAGAAACCTGTCTTGATGAGATTCTCACAAATAAGAATCCCCCTAGTCTATTTTCCAAACAAAGAATTAAACCCTCTTTGGAGCCTTGACACACCAAATACTCTTCCAAGGACACACTACACAGACTCATACAGCACCAACCAATCAAATAGAAACCTTTCTTGATGAGATTCTCACAAATAAAAATCCCCCTAGTCTATTTTCCAAACAAAGAATTAAACCCTCTTTTGACCCTTGACACACCAAATACTCTTCCAAGGAAAAATGAGTAGTAATGGTATCTCAGATGGCCTCCTTATACGAACGAACGTCAAACTTACCTCTCCTGTTTAGTCTCCATCTTAGCTAATCACCCACCTCACCCCTGAAAATGGACATTTTTGTATAAAAGATCAAGGAGAGAATTCACAGACTCTAATTCCTAGTCATTAAAACCACAAAACCTGTGGAACTTGACGTTCCAACTCCTCCCACCCCATCCACCAGGCTAACCCAAATGAAGTGAAGTGAGGCATCTTTAACTGCTAAGCAAGCATACAGAGCAAGGTACAAATTCTTCAAAGAATGGTTCCCACACCAATGATGATGCCAAAACCTTACACACTTGCCATCCCCCACAGTGGAATGCAAATGTAGAATAAATTTGTCCCATCTCGCCGTAATTTCTTTCCATAAACTACACCCATGGGCTTTCTAACTGAATTTGAAGTCCACCCACCCCAGTCATCCCCGTGCCTAGCAGCTATCACCTGTCGTCATAAAAAGTGTCTTTGTTCCCAAAGCACCAAAGCCATTTCCTCAATAGTGCTTTGTTAAAGATTTCTAACCTCCTTACTCCCAATCCACCCTATGCAAGAGGAAAGTAGATTGTATCCCATCCCACCAATGAGAAATTGAACTTCTGAGGCACCCTACAAAACATTCCTATATAATATCTCCAACCTGTTGACCATGCAGGTGGGAATGGTAAAAAGAGAAAGATAGTATGTAGATAAGCTCGAAAGTGTGCTTTTTAACAGTGACAATCGACATTCCACTTTCTCTAGGATAGGGTTCCACACAAATATAGCTTTAAAGGAGGCCTCCAATGACATCCCTAGGTATGTCATTGGCAAACTCTCAACTTTACAACAAAGTATATTGGTTAGGACTTCCATGTTGCCCACATTTCCTATAGGGACCATCTCACTCTTACCCATATTTACTTTCAGGCTTGTAACAACCTTGAAACAAGTCAACATCCTTCAGAAACGAAGAATATGTTCTGTATCCGCATCACAATAAAATTGTATCATCTGCAATTGAAAGATGGGAGATAGAGAGCCTAGTTGTTGTACCCCTACCTCTGTTCTCTTCAACATCCAACTTAAATCTTCCATATCCAGTATAAACAGCAATGGGGACAATGGATCCCCTTGTCTAAGCTCCCTTGAAAGTGCTTTGCTATATGTGTGACTAAAAAAGTTGAATTTTCATAACTTTTTTTCCCTTCATCTCTCTCTTAGAGCTATCTGTTCTTGATTTGCTTGGTGATGATGAACTGAACGGCAATGAAGAAGTCCATCCTATGCATGAAGATCATGTTGCATTTTCGGTTGAAGGTATGATGTTGGTTTTGTATATGAAGTCAGGTTTTATATTTTTCAACTCATAGTGTTCAACATTAGCAAACACAATATATTGGTAGATTATTTGTTAAACAACATAAACTATTATTTATTACTGCATTTCTTACTCATCAGGTTTGGGTAAAGTGGGAATGGAGACACCAGTCCATTCACCACAACAACCTGGCAGGTAATTCAGATATGACATTTCCAAATCATCATTCTGGATTAGCTTTTTCTGATATTCTATTGACATGTAACGTATTTGCTGCCATCTTCCATCCATAATATTCTAATACCATCATCGTAATTTGGTTTGTACACCATATCATGATCATAGTGATCAATACGATGTAATTCTTAAGGCTTCTTTGTGCCTTTGTACATGAAGTAGTCTTTCTTTAATAAATGATATCAGTAGGATATTCCTCCAACTGAAATGATTTACTTATTTTTTGGAAAAAAATTTATGGAACGCTAGGACTAGATATTTATAAATTGATATGCCATTAGAAAGTCAAAATCCCCTCCTACTTAGTGAGTATTTCCTCGTATAGATGAAAAAGTTTTGGAAAACAAGCAAGAGTATTCTCATAGTTAGGAACTGAAAATTACACATTTTTAAAAATAGCTGATTTGTCTTTGTCTAGTTGGTGAAATTTGCTTCAAGGTGTGTCCAATGCTAATGCCTGAGAAATTTGTTTGAACTATTTAGTTTGTTTTTCTAGATCTAAAAGCAATGCCTATTTAAATGCTTCTACCAGTGTTCAAGTTACTAGTGCTAAGTGCTAAAAGAAAATTTTTATGCAAAAAATCCAGTCCATGTTCTTTTGTTTATGTGCTAAGGGGTGCTTATTGGATTGCGATCCCAGTATATTCTTCAGTTTTCCTTGTATCTGCTTTAGACTTACTGTTGATTTTGCTGCAATTGATCTGCTCATGATTGACAATACTAAACCATTAAAAAAATCTGGTTCTTTGATTCAGTTCTTTTTTGATGTCTACTTCTGTTGAAAGAAAGGGTCACATTGCTCTTCTTGTTAAAGCTTGCATGTTTGACTTTCCAGTACTGAATCATCCTTCACGAGCTTGTTGTTTCACTTTCCCAATTCCCATCTTAACTCTTAATGCTTGTTTGATTATAGGTACTTCTCATTTGGTTGCTCACCTTTGAAGGCTGCAAGGCAAGTAGCTATGTCAAAGAACCGTAACTCATTGCTGGGTGACCTTGAAATTGAAATGGTGAGAGCATTGTTGAATGCATTCTTATACAAATTAAATTGTTGCATCGCTCTACTTTCTTAAGTTCATGTGCCATAGCTATAAAGCTTTTCTTAATGCCATAGTTAGCTTTTCTTTTGTTGTTTTTATTATATTCTAAGACTAGCCCGGCAATGAAAAAAATTGATTGATTATTTCGACATGCTGATTGCAGGATACAATGATGCAAGATATCAATATGCCCCTATGTGGCAGTTCTCTGGAGTTCTCATCAGGCATAACACATTCATATAGCAATCCCAAGCAGAAATCAGTCTCTGCCAGAACTTGGATGCAACATGACAGTCATGATGGTAAAACAAATAGTTTGTTTGGTGACAGAAGAATCTTTTATGACCGCGAAAACAACAATGAGGATATATGGGATGGTAGTTTACTATTTACATTTTCTTCCTAAATATTTTATTTCATTTTCTGTGTTCTTGAGGGTTGCTACAATAGATTGAAACATAATATTTTTCTTCTTTTTTAAAAATTATTTTTATCTTTAAGAAATTTTGGTATATTTCCCCATATCATTGTTAGTTATAAGCTTACAAGTTGATCTGCATCTCCATTCTTCTATTTTCTACTAAAAATAAAAACTGGTGTGATCATTCTGTCAATTTGCTCTCTCTTTTTTTCAATGTCCATCAGCTAGGTCTTGCTTCCTAGATGACAACTTTCTTCATGAGAGGGAGTATGATGTATCTTGGAAAAACTGGCCACCTGAAACTGAGAGCAATTCTATGGATTTTTTAAAATATGGACACTCGGAGATGTCAGATTATGCTTGTGAAGAATCCCATCTACTGAAGAAAAGGTGTTCTAATAAGACCAATCTTTTGTATTCTCATTTTCAAGAAATGACACTGTATAGCTTATTCATGAAATTGTTATATCTGTGCAGGGATGCTGCAACAGCAATGGACAGATTCAACATCTTAGGTGCTGTCTCAGCCGAACCATGAAATAGTACTTCTATTTACATACTGTAATCAAGTTCATGAAAATATAGTGGAGTGGAAATATTCTGTCATTGCTATGTACATTTTTTAAAAAGAAAAATTGCCTACTGCACTTGCCTAGTATCATTATTGGTAATAGTTCCTTGGTTTTTTGGAAACCTTACCTTAGTCCCTTCAGATTGTGTATGTAGCATGGTAAAGTACTTTTTACTGTAGTGTTTCTTCTGGAACTTAGGGTAATCATTTGTATAACAGTATATATTATTATCCTAAAATTTTGGTCCCTTAGGATTAGAAGGTAGGATTAACCTTATAACTTTTTCAGGGATCCTGTTTTGCTACAGTTCTATCCTATTAAGACAAGTTTTTTTTTTTTTGGTGAGGGAGGGGGGACATGGCTTTGGAATACAGAGAATGTAGGTTCATTTGTTTTAGGGATTTAAAAAGATATATATATATATATATATTTTATCATTATTAGTATTGTGCTTTGCTCACTTCATTTTGGTAATCAGAATCACCTGCTTCATTTTACAAGCACCAAGCATCAGAAAGTGACATTGACTTCATGATTTCCAGTAGAGCAAGGTAGGCCAATTTTTTAGGACAGTTTTATAAGTAACTTGCATAGTCTCAAGATTCTGTCTTTGTTTGATGATAGACGACCAACTTTGGGAAGAAAGTTTGATTTTAGAGATGTAACCAATCAATCAGATTGGTTTTGCTTTACAACAGAAGATGCAAAAGATAATTTGAGCATCCTGAGGTAATTGCAAGTTGTTTCAAAGTCATTTCACATGGTTTTTTTGTTATTTTTTCCTACTTTGACATAAATGCTTCATTACCCATTGTATACTTTTGGCAGCGAAGAGTCCTGCTCATCCAGTGCAGGTTATATTCTTTGATTACAAAGAACTTTATTAACTACTCAATATTAGTTTGTTTCTATATTCACTATGAATACATTCTTATGGTTTACTGAAGTGATCTTTTTCCCATAATTTATGATAGTGTGGGGTGAAGTAACCAATCATTTAGAATCAAATGCTGCAGCAAGACAGAGAAGGAGACATAGCAATGCTTTTGCTAGCCCTCGAAAAAAATATGATGTGAAGAAAATTTTTGCCAAAGAGACATGGTACAAAGACACGGATGAAATCGGACAGGGAAATGATTTGTGTGGTTCAGGAAAATGTACAAATATGTTGAATCCATCAAAGTCGAAACCATCCCATCACTCTCAAGGAAAATTAGGACTAAACGACAGTTGGTTTTATGAGGATGGATATAATTCAGTTAAAATGAATTCAAGTTTCAATTCTTTCTCCCGAAATTCAGAGACAAAACTTCCATTCTCAGGCTCCAAGATTTGGATGGAAGATCCTTCCACTGAGTTGCCTGTACCTAGATCAGATATTGATGCCAAATCTTCTTTTGATAGATCTAAGTATGGGGAACGTTTAGCATGTTCACCTTCTGGCAGTTTCATTGCTGAAAAGTTTGCATTTCATGATTCCCCTATATCCTCCAAGGTTAAGTTTGGCTCAACCATGCCGGATTTATCTCTTGATTCTAAATTGGAAGGCACGCCGCTGGGTTCCTTGCATCTGGCTGGCTCTCATGGTGAGACACCCTTTCCTGATATATCAGCAGAGGAAAGTGCTAGTAGAGAAGTGGAAAATAAAGCAAAAATCCAGCCAGCCCCCTTCAAAAAATTGGGGCCCATTGAAGAAATTTGCATGGGTAATGACCTTTTTTCAGAGAATAAAAAGGCAATAGATGGTTCGAGCTCAGGCAACAATGGTTGTGGATGCGAGGAAGAGAGAGGTGAATCTCAAGAAGTAATGCAAAATTTAGAAACATCTTCTCCAGACCATGCAGAGCGGGTGTCATCATCTTTGTCAATCTCTGAAAAACTTCAAAGCATCGTAGAAGAACAAGAGTACGTTAAATGGACATATAATTGTCTTCTTGTTATTGTTTTTTGTTCCCTTGCCTAAGGGTTCATATATTAAACCTACTAGGCTAAAATGGTTATGTTTGTGGCCAGACATTATGATGGCGATGAAGCTACTCTTCCATGTCAAAATGAGAATAAAGGTGTGTATTTGTTGGACTTTTTCTCATGAACTACCCTTTAAGTTGCATTCACAAAATTCTTATGGTATTTTTTAAGTTCAAAATTTTTTCGCCATTTTCTTTCTAGGGAATTAATCTATTTTACTTGTATGTTGCTGCAGAAATACAAGATATTGGGCCTTGGGAAAAAGGGATAGTAAGGAAAACAGAGAGTAACTGTGATAACTCATCTTGTCAGGTGATGATGCTTGAAAGCTATGTTCTTCAGCTTCTTTGTGTGCAAAAGGTACTGAAGGATGCATCTGCACAGGACACCGTGAAGAAGGTATAACACCTTCACTTGTAATAGAATTGGGGATTCTTTTGAAACTCATGGATAAAAAGATCAGAAAGAAACTTTTACTGTTATTTTGCCATAGCCCCACAAAATATTTGCACTAATGCCAATTAGAAAGAGCAAAAGCCACATAATGTGCTGCTATATACATAGCAAAACTTTTAGATTAACTATAGAAAGATAAACTAAACTAACACTAGTGTTTCTAGACGGCAATAGATGCACTTAGGTCAGTCTTCATTTCCCTTTTCTTATGGGTTTTTTTGGTGCATATTCTTCTTTTCTAAAGGAGGCACTTATCTTCCCATGCAAAGCATCCCTTTGTGAGGATTGCTGAACTTTGTTAACTGACATCTTAACCTATTAACATCTGATTTCTGGAGCGGCTTCAACATGAATTCCTCAGCTCCTTCATCCAGGCACCTGATCAAGTAAAGAAAACAGAAATAATAAAAATTAGATAACGTTGGGAAAAAAAAAAGAGTAGAAAAATTAAATGTAGTTTTTAGTGCTAGTGGTTACTTCTTAATTCGAGTTGGGACATTCTCAGATGACACTATCACCACTGGTATATCCTTCATGGTAGGGGATTCCTGCTTACAGAGACAGATTTCTGGTTAGAGTTGTCATTAAGTGCTATAGATACATATATGTCAATAGGAGACCCTCTAATACATATTAATACTCAGATGCTTTCATGTTATGTTAAGTAATGATTAAATAAGTAATCAATGATGTATATCTTTAGAGACTGGGATTGATGCAATAATGCAATAAAAGACTCATAAACAGAGTTTTGTTACCTTAATTTTTTTAAGTAGTTCATACCCTGTCATCCCTGGCATACAGTAGTCAGTGATTATCAAGTTTACCTTCGAAGCCTGCAAAGAGATACCTTATGAGTTATACAGTGAAAGGTAAAGGTAATACGTACAATTATTGATGAGTTTTAATGCAATTATTGCATTAAAAAAAAAAGTTTTAATGCAATTATTGATCTACGTTCTTTATGTAGCCATTGCAGTAGCTGAGTCAATGCAATTATTGATCTACATTCTTTATATAACCATTGAGTAGTTGAGGGAGCCCATCTGACTGGGTTAATCCATTGGGTTGGTTGCCACTATTTTGAGCCAGTTTGGGAGGGTTGCAACTTTTAATAATGTGAGAAGTTAAACAGCTTGGGAGAAGCAATGTTTTTACTCTAAAAAAACACCCAAATAGCACAAATCTCTTCACAAAATAAAAATATAAATGAAACACCTATGAACAACAGAGCAATAATATGCAGTGCCTCATTAGGTAAGTGGTTATTTAAAATGATAATAAAATTACTCTTCTTCCTCGAGTTTAAAGGCTACTTACAATGCTATTGAGGGTGTGTTGCCCATCACCCAGGCCCAACAACTCCAGTGCCTTTTGCCCGTTTTCTGCTGTAGTCACTAAAAGAAAAGAACCCAAATTACGTATTAGGCACCAGTACATCATAACGTAAGTAAAGCCTCTAAAGTTGAAGGGTTATAGTGAGATGCATTAAAAAAATCAGAAAGTGGCCCTTCCGGCCCTAAAAAAAGAAATAAATTATCTGGGACATATAATTAGTGCTGAACAATGGAGCACATTATCTGAGAAATGCGATAAACATGATTAAAGAGTGGATGTGTCAAGCTTTGGGTCTGTAGCTTAACCCAGAACGTCTTTTTTTCTTTTTTCCAAAAAAAGTAAATAACCATCTCTCAATGCACGAAATTATATGAGTAATGAGTATCACAAACTCGTTATTACATATTTACCGTACATACATTGTCTTATAGACTAAAATTTTGTTCTGAAAACATAATTTTAAAATTTTAACTAAAATTATATTTTCAAAATACGATTTTGAGGAGTGTATATAATTTGTGCAATGATAAATGTACAATAAAATTTTCCCATTTTTGATTCCTCTGTTACCCTACCATCAAGGGAAAGTTATTCTCTGAAAAAACAAGAAGAAAAAATTAACAAAACTTGCTGGGCTTCGGCCCACTAGGTGACAACTGGTCAAGTCTACGGTAAGGCACCTTGACATTGTGCAGTCGCTTTTTAAGGACGTGTCTCCCTTTGGTGTTTCTATTATGAGTGCCAGTGAAAATAGACACACATTATATATGGGATCCACATACCTCAAAGGATATTGAGTGATGGTGACCAAGATCAGTAAGATGCACCCCTAAGATGTGAACCATGGATGGTCTCTCCTCGCTCAGACAAGACAACAACTTCCACTCCTTTTTCTTTTTTTTTTTCTTCTTTTGTGTTAAGACTTAAGTAGGAATTTAAGACTACCATTTTAACCGACGTCTACTTCTACTACTGTTTAAATCATCCTATAAACCGCTAAAAACTGCCTATTGAAATAGTAGAACTGAGATTGAAAATAATTATGGGAGAATTCAGTTACAAACTGACATGAAGTCATAACGTTCTATATATGCATCTGTTTGCTTACTATGAAAAAATAAAGAGAAAGGAAAAGAAAATCAAGAAAACCAAGAAAGAGAAGGAGAGAGGGGGCATCATATATATACCTTTACATGAAGAGTTGGTAAGTAGCTTTTCAATGAGTTTGCGGTCCAACAAGCTGTCATCAACAGCTAAAACATGTGGTTTCTCATCCCCCAATGCCATTGATGCTGAAGAAAAAGAAGAAGAAGAAGAAGAAGAAGCCATTCTCATATGCCTGTCGGTTGCAATGAGAGCCCCAAAGATATATGCACACAAAACCCTTAAAAGAAAGACAAGAAAAGAGACCGCTTTAACAAACAAAGACAGCAAAAAGGAAGAAGAAAAAAACGTTTCTCTGACAAACTCGGCCTAAAAGGGTACGAACCTAGCTATGTGAAAACAATATATTGTGTTGGGGGTGGGGCTATTACAGTGGGGGCCCCTCCTTCTGCTCTTGTAGGTTAACCAAAACCAAAAAAAAAACACAGAGGGTCTGAGTATTAAGAATAGTAGCACTGGAAAAAGAAAAGGAAATGAGTGACAAAATCAAGGTGTCACAGATATTTCGTGATCCTTTTTGGTATTTGGGATACACAAACAACAACGGTGTCACCACCTCGTCTTCCTAATCCAAATTCAGATCCCCAGAGCCAGAGAGAGATCCTACAGCTCACCAAAACTATTTCAATTAGTATCTTCTTCTGTTTATACTCTTCCTTTTTTAGGCTAGGAAGGAGAGGAGCCCCTATTTTTATTCTCTGGACAAAATATTGTAGTAGAATCTTGTTTATATTAAATGTTAAGAGTTTATTAAATGGTATCTACACAATCTACACGTTACCAGACGTTATCAATGGACAATGGGACCTAAAAAGCTAAGCTAAGACTCCTAGCACGGTTGTAAGAAAAACCGAAGGATTCCAATGGCTAGGAGCGATCAGATTTTGGATTTTATTCTTCCGGTTGGCCAACTAATTAAACCAAAAAAAAAAAAAAAAAATGTTTTAACACAAAGTTACACCACAAAATTTACTCAATAGTTATGTAACTTTTAAGAGAATGTGTGATAAGTTATACTACATGTAAAATACAATGGAAAGAAACAGATAGCTATATATACTTAATGATTTGCCTAAATTAACAATTGAACTCGTATGTTTATATATAGGCGTGCGTACATAAGAGCATGGTCAAGGTTAATTGAATGATTTTAAGTAATATAACCTTGCAGTGATATTTCTTTTTTATGTAAATGTGGAAGTTTAGGCTTAAACCAATCTACAGATTCATACCATTTTGATATTGAATTTAAAAAAAAAAAAAATCAATCCTTTTGTTAAAAGGAGAAAAAATAAACTATTTTCGTAATCCAATTTTCTTCAAACATATTGAAAAGTCAATGAAAATGCAAATGCTCTTATAAAAGGTAGGTAAATCGTATAATTGATATATAACATAATTCTTGTATGTCCAGCATGAGTGTGTGAGAGATCAGAATAAATCATTTGGATGGGTTTTGACTTTTTTTCATGATCTTATTTGCTTGTGCTAGAAAATATTACCTTTTTGGCATAATCTTCTTGTGCATAAGAATCTGAAGATTTCTATTGATTCTATACTCTGAAATCATAACAAAGACAAAAATGGATTGCATAATCATTTTATTTTATTTTATAGGGATTGCATAATCATTTTAATTGTTCAAACAAAGGTGTTGAGAAATAGAGGGCCAAACTTGGCATTTGTCCCTTTCGCTCAAAAGATGTAGTCAAATGCCCTTATTCTAAAATTATCTAGCAAAATGTCAATCGAGTTTCAACGAAAAAACTCGATTGGAAGAAAATCAAGTAATATGGAAAATTTTACATTAAACTCGAGTTCCATGTATATATATATATATATATATTAAGTTTGATTTCACGTTACTCGATTTCCTAAAAATCGAGTTTTTCATTGAAACTTGATTTTTAGAAAATCAAGTTTAAAATATGGGCATTTTACTAAATAATTTCAAAACAATGGCATTTTGCTGGGAAGTTTTGGCGAAAGGAACAAATGCACATTTTGGCCGAAATAGAGTGTAGAGTTGTAATTGAAGTGGGACAAATTTCCAACTCAGCTTGGTTAGTAACACAGAAAATTACATTGTTAATTGTAATTTTGGGATTTGAAAGCTATCTTTAGTCTCTACACACCCAAAATATATATACATATATTTAGAGAGAGAGAGAGAGAGAGAGAGAGAGAGAGAGAGAGAGATCCATCATTATTGGTTATTGTTCCTATCTTTCACAACTTTGATACCATGCAAGGGTCAACACTAGTGACTAGACCTTTCATTATCGGTCATTGTTTCTAAATTTGACCCGGCTCAATTACATTACACTATATTCATATCAATGACTGATAATGAAGGGTCCAATAAAACACAAGCTTCTTATCAATATTTTGCGAAGTTTCTCAATGTTTGCTTCTCCTGGTCATTGGCATGTTATTCTTTAGAGAATTGCTTTGTACATGTTATATAATACTTTTATAACAAATTTGAAGTGATAAGTCGTTATTGATTCTAACTCACTAGCAATAGTCAATAACAATTTATCACTTATAATTTGCTATGAATATAAAAGTTTTTTATTGTTATTCGCTAAGATCATAGGGAAATTCTCCACTTTTATCATGGTGTATGTTGACAATTTCATTGTCCCTAGTACTGATTTCTATGCAATTCAAAAACTAAAAACACTTCCTTGCAAAGAATTTCTTGAAGTACTTCCATTGCATTGAGATTGCACAATGAGACATCTTGTGTCAATGCATATATAAATATATAGAACATTCTTAAAGATGCAAGATACATTGGTGCTAAACCATCTGTTACTCCTCCCCCCCCCCCCCCCCCCCCCCCCCCGGCCGCGGGGGAACAGCACCTACACTTAACTCTCACTATGGGAACTTATTTATTAGTCCACTCTGCTTAGCATCTAATGAAAGAGCGTCTAATGATGATATCTTGAAAATGAGGGAATGAAATGCAAAACTCACATTTTTTTTTTCTTTTAAAAAAAAATAGCTATCATTCTACAAATTTTGGATCTTTTTTTTTTTTGCAATTTTGGGACCTTTTGTTTGTTTAATGGGGGCGTTGAAACCTTTAAAAAAAAAATTGGGACATGTGGGGGCCTAAAGCCTAGGCCTTGAATATGCACTATAAGATTGCAAATGAGAGAATCACATATTCAGATATTTTGTAGTTTTTTTTTTATCAAACCCATGACAAAATTTTATTAAAAAGCTTAACTCAAGCCTCCCACTAATTTAACCTTAAAACCTGTGTTCACAAGCTTGTTCACTAAAAAAAAAAAACTTCTTAAACTTGACTATTTTGTTAATCAAGTTTCAAAATTAAGTGCAAGTTTAACTTAATTATAAACAAACCGAGCACAAACAAGATTTTTATAAAGTCAAGCCTAAACAATTAATGACCAAACTTTGTTCATTACAGAGTGTAAATGGCAGAAGTAAACAATTTATCTCTTGAATAATTAAATAATTTATTAGAGACTGAATTTTTGATGCCGGATACATTTGGTTATGTGACACATTTGGCTTGAAAGAAGGGCAAACGGTAACCTAGCAGTTTGTTCACAACCAGGAACCAGCTATTTATGGTTCCAAAGGATGTGTCAATTAAAAAACAAGAGACCAACTCAAACCATTGTACAGGATTCCTTGATTAAATTTCGTTTCAGAAAATCTGACCGAATCATTATTATTACATTTAAAAAAGATTTGAAAAAACAGATCAATGAGCTGCAACTGTACATACTAGAGAGAGATGATATGAAGCCAGTCTCGTGGTCGCTAAGAACTTATTAAAGCCAGAATGGGAAAACATTGTAGGTCTACCCAGAACATGGCAATTAGTGAATGGGAAACTCATGGCTTTAAGTTGGAAGTAATACCCAGCCTAGTGCATAATCTCCAGGACTATACAAAGGGCAACAATGAATTACACTTGTATGATCTCGTTCAGCGATTCAGCTGTATAGATTCATCTCCAACCACTGCCAACAAGACCCAGATTACTCCTCTTGTATGTGATGAAAATTCACACAACCTTCTGAAATCTCTGAAACTGATGGAATAAATTAGCCCAAAAAGTTGAAAAGTATAGCATATAATATTGGTCAAACTAAACTTTCCACTCCACAAGTGAACAAGTTCTTAAAAGATCCCAATGTCATTATTAGAGTTAAACCCATGATCTATACTAAACAGGATCTAGATGAGTATAATATTCAAATTAAAGAACTTATGGAAAATTAATGAAAGACCCGGCAGTTCAACGTTCATACAGACTTGCAGAGTTGCACAAGTCTTCGTAAATGATTTAGAAAATTCCATGTTTTCTGAGAAAGGATTACACGAACGCCATAGAAAAGATTCTTGATTCAATTGCTCTTTTCTTAACATTCTAAGTTATAATTAGATATCATCCTTTCATGTAAAATTGTGTTAAGCAGCTCAATGAAAAATTATCACACAATATTTGAGAACTTTAAGAACTTGACTCTTTTTGAGTATTTGAATAAAAAATCTAACAATTATTGTTTTCTTTTTAGAGAGAGAATGAGAAAAAGGGGGGGGGGGGGGGGGGGTGCAGCGCTTGTTGATGGTTAAAAGGCAATACCTAGTTTTGCTCTCTTTTATGCCTGTCAACTGATATCTGTCTTGCATTCCAATTGACCCACATGTAATTGCATTTCTTCAATTTGGTTCAACCAGATTTCCTGAAATAAAAGTCCAGCTTACCAACTATAAATACCCTCACAAAATAAACATTTACATGAAAAATGATTCTTCAATTCTAGGATATCCATAAAGTATTCTTCAAAAAGAAAATGAGAAACATAAATTGTTATTAGAAAATGTTATCCAAAAGTACCAAAAGCAAAAGCCACAAACCTTTTTACCTTCAGCACTAATATGCTTGTATGGGACTTTGTTATGCATCTAGAAATGCACAGATGCCACTTTATTATGTGATTTAATAAGTAGTGGAAGTGAAATTCATAAAGAAATATTTTAAGCCAAAGCCATTATAAATCTACATTCAACCCCCATTTCTTTTCATTTCAGGCAGTGCACATTTCAAGTTCTGACCATTGAAGTAAATCATGTCAACCAAAGAAGCATACATTTCACAGTTCAGAATCACCTAGGGTAGGAACTAAGATGATACACCGGACAATAATATTAAGTCCTACTGAACTTACTAGATCATTCATTTCCTCAGAAAGTGCTTTATCCATCTGATCAAACAGTGCAGTCCACTTTGCTTGATGCATGTAAGGAATTGTACTCAGGGGACATTCCACAGAAGATAATTGGTCATTGTCTTTGACAGGTGAGGACTCTTTTGATATCAGAAAAGGCAGTTCTACCTGGATTACATCCTTGACTCTCATCCTACTACGCTTTAGTGCTGCACAAACAAACAGGAAGTTTTATAAACATAAATATTAAGGTTAACGATTTTCACTAATGTTCATAGAAGCTTCAAGAGAGTGATATGCACCTGCAAGGCGCCCTTTGATATTCTGGCAAAGGAGAACCAACCATTGAGAAGCTAGATTTGCAACTGGGAAGCAAGGATGAAATCCAAATCAGTTTAAGATGTCATATGCTTTCTGATAATCAGTATTAGAAAAAAAAAATCATAATCTGAAAAAAATCATCTGATATTGGCACTTTATTTGGACTTTATTTACCAAGTATTATAAGCATAGAGAGAGAGAGTGGGAATGGTCTTGGAGTACAATCAGTCAACAATCATTGAATAGAGCAATGATTATAGGGTGTGGAAAAGAGAGAAAACTGCAGCTTAAGAGAAATGATTTATTTGAGTCCTAGTTTACATTCTTTATATAGGTTTTGGCCCCCAAGGGGAGGGGAAAGGAGAGATTTAAACCAATGGCCTCCACTTCATGAGAATTGGTCCCCAGCCGATTGTTCCACCCTTGGGGTTCGTCCTAAATTTACGAATTAAAACCTTGTTAAGAAGGAAACAGGCCAAAATGGCGGGAGTGCAATCCAGAAACCTGCCCAAGTTTGCATAATCTCTAAAATGTAATACTGTGGATTGGAACGGAATAAGCACCCTGTTGAGTTGATATGCTTGCTAAGATCATGCCAGATCCATTAAATGACCCCCTTCCTAGCTAGGAAATGCAAGTATTCCATTCTTAAAAAGAATCTGACACTAACTGTATTTGTTTTTCTAGCTAGCCCGGTAGAAGCTTTTAGTATAGGGTAAGGCTTCAGTTGACAAGGCAACCTGACTCTAAGCAATTGCAATACTTGAAATAACAAACGATGACTTATGTTGACAGTGGCAGTTTTTATGGCCATAGGTGTTTGGTATTTCCTTTTACATAGATTTTTCCATTTCCAACCAGCCTTCACTAAGATAATGATATATGACTAGTGAAAAGTAATAAGCATGAGAATCACTCTATTAATTTTGTTCACAACTTACCTGTGCGATCATAAGGAGGAACCATTGCTGACTCTTCCTGAGAGCTTGTATTCTCTGATGACACAATTTCATCATTCGAGTTTGCGTTCTCTGAAGCCGTGGTTACAGATGACCATGACTTTACTTCATGTTTGTCAAACCCATCTTCATCTTTTTTCACTGCTACACTCAAATCATCAACCCCTCCCCCGTGTTCTGAATTCATATGCATATGCCTAGTCAGAAACATGGAGCATCCACTGACTTGACTGCCTACTGATACAGTATTTGAACCTTCATTCACATCATTATCCTGGATTTCCTCTTTAAATTGGCTTTCCTGCTTACTTTGAGTATTTGCTAACATCTCACTTCTAACCAAGGCCCAAATTATTGAATAGACCTGTTCACTGTTTCTTAAGCGGCTCATGATCCCAGGATTCAGTTCATTGAGCAATCCACTTGGTGCAGCAAACATACTGAACTTGTCTACCTTTGCAACCTTGCTGTTTCTTAACTGGTTCATGATCCCAGGATTCAGTTCATCAAGCAACCCATTTCGTGTTGTAACTTCAGTAAACCTGTTAGTCTGTTCTATCTTGGCAAACTTCATTTTTCTATTGTGCATTTCATTTTTGTGTTTGCTAGCACGCTTGTTTGGTGTTGGTGTGAAAGCAGGTGGCGAGAGGAAACCATTCTGTTTCATCTCTTGCCACAATTTCATAGGGTCCTTTTTCTCCAAAAGAGCATTACAATTTCCACACCCTGCATTGTCACTGAGCCGGGTTTCAAATTTACAATCCATACACAATTAGCAACAATTTCCTCTATGTTCCTTCTTAAAATTGCACACCAGAAGTTGCTTATAAGCCCTCACTAATCTGAGGCTTCTTGTCTTGTTCACCAAGGCAAACTTGTTGTGTGTGATTTTTCTGCACTATGAAGGTTTGAAATGACAGCACCCAATACCTGCAACACCTCACAGTCTCAAACTACACCCAACTAGCAAAAACAGGAGTACTCAAATTAACAAATGTAAACAAACTATGAAGGAGCATATGATACTACAAAAACCAGGATCCAAATTTCCCAAGTTATATAACTTACTAACATAGTGACATTTTTAATAGGTCTCTGATAAATTACTGATTGTCTTAAAAATTTAAACTTGGGGAAAAATGAATTTAATCATTTAACCATAATTTCAACAGATTTCTTTAATCACTTCACATTTAATCACAAGATAAAGAAAAGAAAACCCTCAAATAATTTGGCTTCCTTTTCAACACATGCACACACACACACACATTAAGAAGCTTTCTAAATGACCAATGAAGCAAACAAAGTTGCAATTAGAAAAGCATATATTGAATCCAATGTTCCAGTTAAACAGAATTCACACCCAGTTATTAACGACCAAATCTAAGATGTACAACATAGTTCACACTAATCAACCATTATATAAACTCCATGCACATTAAATCAAAAAATAAACAAACAAATACTGGTAAAAAGAAAAATAAAACATCTTTATAATTTCCCATGTATATTTAGCTCTTGACCGCAAACAACATTAGCTGAGTAACCCAAAAAATAAAAACGAAAAAAAAAAAAAAAAAAAGGCTGACTGACCTGATGAAGATAACAACAATGGTGAAACAGAAGCAGAGATTTGCGAAGAAATTAAGGTTGGTTTGGTGGGAGAGTTGTTTGGTCTTCGACTTTTAAGAATTCAAATCTGATGCACAGACCAGCCATGTGCCTGTTTTTTTATACTATGTATGTATGAGATTCCCGCCAATGCTTTTTCATTTTCCCGGTTTTTTTTTTTTTTTTTTTTTTTTTTTTTTTTACGTTTTTGTAGACAAATCTGATGCTTTTTCATTTTCATGGGCTTCAGATTGACCTAGTTTGGGCGGCCCAATATGAGAAAATGACCTCGGGCCCAAAATCCTAACCAGGCCTCATCCCACACTACAACCTCATTCTTATCAGTGTGTTTTTTCTTTTTTGGCTGGATCATTCTTATCTAGTTATCTCATATTCTCACTATCTGTCTCTACCTTTATAGCCTTAGACCAAAAATGATAAATTAATGTTTCTCTGGCATATTTTTTATTATCCAGGTATTTGCTAACATGTTACCATCTGTTCTTCCGAGTCAATAATTGTATTAATAATAATGAATGAGTAGGTTTCAGTTAGTTTAATTGGTAAGTTGTTTTAAAACCAAAAATATATATATATATATATATATATATTAGTACAACATTTGTGGTCAAATAAGGAATTTGGAATCAAATATGTATCTGATAATAAGGATCAATCCATAGGATTCAATCCTATCATGTCTGTAGGGGTAAAAGGCCCAATATCAGATAATGAGCCGTGGGCCTGTCCGAGAAGATCCCCCATCCGAGGACACCCCATCATAAGGGAAGTACCTGGCCTAACCCCCCTTTGTCATATAAACTACATGAAGGAGAAAAAGGACTTGTCCGAGAAGAACTTACTGCTCGGATCATCAAAGGAACGACCCCGACGAAGGTTCCAGCACCGGCCCTGATATTGCAAAGGACTCCCCTGATGTCTATAGATCATAAGGGGCAGGTGGCAACAAGGAGATATTTTATAGAAGGCTACTGCAACCGCATTTATGACCCTGCAGCTAACATCATGGCCGCATTAATGAAGAATAGACGTCTGAATAGTGACCCTGACGGGACAAGTATCCAAAGGGAACCACCCACTGGCACGTGAGGGGAATTGACCTATAAATAGAGCTGGGAGCAAGGGAAGAGGGGGACTGAACATTTTTTTTTTTGGTGAAACTAAGGAGAAGAGAACAGAAAGAGAATAAGGAAGCAAGAGAAATCTCTAAGAAACAGCAAAGAACCACTCCTCGGACAGAGCCGAGCAGGACTTAACACTCCCTTTACGCTTCGTCTTCATTAGACTGGTCACAACTAGATTTGGGCCAGAAGCAAGCCCACTTTTAATTTTGTTAGTTCAACTCACTCTCTTACAAATTCATTGTAAGGGTACTTTTTGCTTACTGGGCCAGAGTCCATCTCTCCTGTAGGCCCCACGACAATTTGTGCTCTTACAATTGGCATCGTTTGTGGGAACTAACGGTGACGTTGGCGAGCTGAAAGCTTGAACTATGGTGGGATCAGGCCCTAACAGGGCGGAGTCAGAGGATTCCCAGCGTATCGATCACTTTTCACGACTCGAGCATGAGAGAGACCGCGAAGGAAGTGTGCACACAAATCGCACAGGAAAGAGCCAACATCGGGAAAAAGGTAAAGAATCCCGCAAAGAAACAACAAAGAGCATGCAACGTGAGATTGACCGTCTGAAAAGGAAACTGCGCCATGCACGGAGGAGGCGCAGTCCATCTAGCAGTCCGTCCATCACGGATGACTCCTCTGACGATAGCAATGACGGCAGCTACAGACATCGCTCCAGGACGCCCCCAAGTGAGACTTTCTCCTACGAGGAAGAACATCACCACAACCGCAGGAGCAGAGATACCTCCTCATGGGGCACAGGAAGCGATGCGATGAATAGGGCACTCAACCGGATCTCCAGGTCACCCTTCACGCGCAGCATCGAAGGAGGGAGCCTCCCTCGACGTTTCACTCAACCCACCTTCACCGCGTATGATGGGAAGACTGACCCGGTAGAGCACGTGAGCCATTTCAATCAAAAAATGGCTGTCCACTCTCGGAATGAGACTCTCATGTGCAAAGTGTTCCCCTCCAGTCTGGGACCTGTAGCCATGAGATGGTTTGATGGCCTCGCGGCTAACTCCGTTGGGTCCTTCCGGGAGCTTACTAGGGCTTTCTGCTCTCGGTTCGTTACAAACACAAGGGTCCCTCAGCCACTAGACTCCCTGCTGTCCATGTCCATGCGAGAGGGGGAGACATTGAAAACGTACTCGGACAGGTACTGGGAGATCTTCAACAAGATTGAAGGCAACTTCGATGACGTGGCAGTGAGGACCTTCAAGGTCGGCTTACCAGCCGAGCACGATCTGAGGAAGTCGTTAACTAGGAAGCCCATAAGGAGTGTGCACCAGCTAATGGACCGCATTGACGAGTATAAGCGAGTCGAGGAGGACCAGCTACTTGGAAAGGGAAAAGCTAAGGTTATCCCTCAGGAGAGGAGGGATTTCAGGTCGGACCGGTACACCATCAGCAGGCCGCGGAGAGACTACAATGTGCACTCCGGGTCTGTTGCGTCACAGGCTGTCCATGCTGTGTTCCGAGAGCCAATCCACCAAATTCTGGAAAAAATTCAAAACGAGCCATACTTCAAATGGCCGAACAAAATGGGGGGTGACCCAACGAAGCGCGATCAGAGTCTTCATTGCCATTATCACCAGGATCGGGGGCATACCACCGAGGACTGCATAACTCTGAAGAGCCACCTGGCACAGCTTATGAGGGAAGGAAAGCTGCAGCAGTTTATCTATCGGCCAAATAACCAAGGAAACCACCTCAGGCTAGGGGCTTCGGGGACTGCCTCATCAAGGCCCCCACTGGGCACTATTAACGTGATCTTCGTGGCCCCCGGGAGAACTAGATCTTGCCCTTCCAGGGTGATGTCCGTTTCTACGATACCTGCCGAAGACGCAAACCGGGAATTGAAAAGGGCAAGGATAGAAGTCCGACCAGTATTGAGCTTCTCGGACGAAGATAAACAGGGGACAATCCAACCCCATGACGACGTTCTGGTCATCACCCTTAGAATAGGGGGGTACGATGTGAAGAGGGTAATGGTTGATCAAGGGAGTGGGGCTGAGATCATGTATCCAGACCTGTACAAAGGACTGGGCCTACAGCTTGAAGACCTTACAGCGTATGACTCGCCCCTGGTCAGCTTCAATGGAAAGACCGTCATCCCCAAAGGCCAGATCAGGCTGCCCGTGCAAGCAGGATCCGAAGTGGTCGAGGTGGACTTCATTGTCGTGGATGCGTACTCTCCTTACACGGCGATCATGGCTAGACCTTGGCTCCACGCCCTGGGGGCAGTTTCATCAACCTTGCACCTGAAGGTTAAGTTCCCGTCCGGAGGACGAGTGGAGGAGATCGTAGGAAGCCAACCAATGGCAAGGCAGTGCCTCATAGCCGCCATCTCCCACCGGCCCAACGCCGAGCCAGCAACCACCTCAGTTGGAAATTCATAGCAATCAAAGATCCCGGGCCCACCAGACGCTGTGGGGCCAGATGAGGAGAAATGTGAGAAGTTAGAGAAAGTTGCCATCGAGGGAGACCCAGAGAGATTCTTCCAGGTTGGGGCGCAGTTGCCTCCACGGGAAAGGGAGAAGCTGCTGGCATTCCTTCTGGAAAACATCGATGTATTTGCCTGGAATTCTTACGAGGCCCCGGGAGTGGACCCGGCGTTTATCTGCCATTACCTGAATGTAAGCCCATCAGCCTTTCCCAAAAAACAGCCTTCTCGGCGCTCATCTAGGGAGCATTCTGACGCTGTCAGGGATGAGGTGAACAAACTCAAGCAGGCAGGGGCTATTAAGGAGGTCTTCTACCCAGAGTGGCTAGCTAACACGGTGGTGGTGAAGAAGAAGAACGGGACGTGGCGCGTATGCGTGGACTTCACGGACTTGAACAAAGCCTGTCCAAAGGATCCCTTCCCCATGCCTCGGATTGATCAACTAGTAGACGCAACTGTAGGGCATCCTCGAATGAGCTTCTTGGACGCCTTCCAAGGGTACCACCAAATCCCATTAGCACTGGAGGATCAAGAGAAAACGGCCTTCGTGACGCCCATTGGAAACTACCATTACAAGGTCATGCCATTCGGCCTGAAGAACGCAGGCTCCACCTATCAGAGAATGATGACGAAAATGTTCAAGCCACAGCTGGGGAAATGCATCGAGATTTACATTGATGACATGGTGGTCAAGAGCAAGTTGGAGTCCGACCACATCGGCGACCTCGGAAACGTCTTCGAAATTTTAAGGAAGCACAAGTTGCGACTTAATGCTTCGAAGTGCTCTTTCGGCGTTGGATCAGGAAAATTTCTGGGCTATATGGTCACACACCGCGGGATTGAGGTCAACCCCGACCAGATAAAGGCAATCAACAATTTGCAGCCTTCTCGGAACCCAAAAGAGGTCCAGAAGTTGACCGAAATGACCGCTGCTCTCAACCGATTCATCTCCAGGTCGGTAGAGAGACTTCGGCCCTTCTTCCAGCTGTTGAACAAGTGGAAAGGGTTCGAATGGAATGAAGAGTGTGTTTTGGCTTTCCAGCAGCTAAAAGAATACCTATCTCGGCCCCCCATCATGTCCAGTCCCGAGAAGGACGAAGTTCTGTTCGCCTACATTGCAGTATCCACCCATGCTGTGAGCCTGGTACTTATACGGGTCGACAATGGCGTACAGAAGCCCGTTTATTATGTGAGTAAATCCCTTCACGAGGCTGAGGTCCGTTATCTACCACTTGAGAAGGCCGTCTTCGCAGTGGTTCATGCCACTCGCAAGCTCCCTCACTACTTCCAATCGCACACCGTTGTGGTCCTTACCCAACTCCCCCTTAGATCCCTGCTCCGGAGTGCAGACTACACAGGGAAGATCGCGAAATGGGGCACAATCCTAGGGGCTTTTGACATAAAATATATGCCACGTACCTCGGTCAAAGGGCAGATACTAGCCGATCTGATGGCTGAGTTCACTGAGCCTGCATTCGGGGAAACTGCCGAAAAGGCGCGCATAGATGGGAAACCAGTTGGCCTGGTGTCCGTCCCGGAAACCCCCCGCTGGAAGTTGTACACTGACGGAGCAGCCAATCAAAGAGGCTCTGGGATGGGACTGGTCCTGATATCTCCAGAGAAGGTTGTTATCGAGAAATCCTTAAGGCTAAACTTCTCGGCTACCAATAACGAAGCCGAGTACGAGGCCCTACTGGCCGGAATGGACATGGTGTGGAAAATGGGTGGAAACGACCTAGAAGTATTCTCAGACTCATTTCTGGTCGTCGGACAAGTCAGAGGAGAGCTCGAGGCACGCGACGAAAGGATGCAGAAGTACCTAAGGCAGGTGAAGCGCCTGCAATCACAGTTCAGATCATTCAGTCTGCAACACATCCCTCGGAGCGGGAACACCCACGCGGACTCCCTAGCCACTCTCGCAACCTCCACGGCCCAAGGACTACCTCGGCTTGTCTTGGTAGAGGACGTATAAAGGCATGCCGAAGAGGTAAATGGACCTGGTATTTGTCAGGTCAGAGCAGTACTGAGCTGGGTGGACCCTATGGTAACATACCTCAAAGATAACATCCTACCACTGGACAAGACCGAAGCGGACAAGGTGCGGAGGAAAGCTCTTCGGTTCTGGCTATCAGGAGACAGCAAACTGTACAAACGCTCTTTCTCTGGACCCTATTTACTGTGCGTACACCCAGAAGCAACGGAGTCGCTCCTCGAAGAACTACACGAAGGGATTTGTGGGAGCCACATTGGAGGCAAATCCCTAGCTCACAGAGCTCTAACTCAGGGATACTGGTGGCCGAACATGCAGAGGGAATCGCAGGAATTCGTGAAGAAGTGTGACCAATGCCAAAGGTTTGCGCCCAACATACACCAGCCAGGGGGAGTTCTGAATCCTCTGTCCAGCCCGTGGCCCTTCGCCCAGTGGGGCTTAGATATTGTGGGCCCCTTCCCTAAGGCAGTAGGGAACAAAAGATACCTGGTCGTCGGCACGGACTACTTTACCAAGTGGGTTGAAGCCGAGCCCCTGGCCAACATCAGAGATGTGGACGTCCAGAAATTTGTATGGAAGAACATTGTAATCCGGTTTGGAGTGCCACACACGCTCATCTTGGATAATGGCCTGCAGTTTGACAGTAAAACGTTTAGAAAGTTCTGCTGCGAATTGGGCATTACAAACAGGTACTCCACCCCCGCATACCCGCAAGGGAACGGCCAAGCTGAAGCAGTTAACAAAGTCATAGTGGGCGGTCTCAAGAAGAGGTTGGACGACGCCAAAGGAAAATGGGTGGAAGAATTGCACCACGTTCTCTGGACTTACAGGACAACCCCCCGGAGATCGACAGGGGAAACTCCTTTCGCAATGACGTATGGTGCTGAAGCTGTCATCCCCATAGAAACGGGATTCCCCACTCTTAGAACCAGCTCTTTCTCCTCGGCTGACAATGACATGCTGCTAAAGGACAATCTAGACCTAGTCGTCGAGCGCAGAGAAAATGCTGCGATCCAGCTAGCCTACTACCAGCAAAAACTCAAGCGGAGCTATGATGCCAATGTCAAGTTAAGACCACTTGCACCGGGAGATTTGGTCTTGCAAAGAGTCGTGGGCACGGCGAAAAACCCGGCCTGGGGGAATTGGGACCTAACTGGGAAGGCCCTTATCGGATCCTGTCAATAGCTGGAATAGGAGCTTTTTACTTAGAAGATCTAGATGAAAGAGCTGTACCACGTCCGTGGAATGTAAATAACCTGAAAAGGTATTACTATTAATGAACATGTCCATTCTCACATTTAATTCTACTATTTTGCTTGTTCACTAAGTGTTAAACAGAACCTTGGTCAGGCCTGGTCCCTCGGACCACCTACCTTGGGTAAATTAACACCCCTCAGTGTTAAACAGAACCTTGGTCAGGCCTGGTCCCTCGGACCACCTACCTTGGGTAAATTAACACCCCTTAGTGTTAAACAGAACCTTGGTCAGGCCTGGTCCCTCGGACCACCTACCTTGGGTAAATTAACACCCCTCAATGTTAAACAGAACCTTGGTCAGGCCTGGTCTCTCGGACCTTCTGTTCCCTTGGACCACCTACCTTGGGTAAATTAACACCCCTCAGTGTTAAACAGAACCATGGTCAGGCCTGGTCCTTCGGACCACCTACCTTGGGTAAATTAACACCCCTCAGTGTTAAACAGAACCTTGGTTAGGCCTGGTCCCTCGGACCACCTATCTTGGGTAAATTAACACCCCTCAGTGTTAAACAGAACCTTGGTCAGGCCTGGTCCCTCGGACCACCTACCTTGGATAAATTAACACCCCTTAGTGTTAAAAAGAACATTGGTCAGGCCTGGTCCCTCGGACCACCTACCTTGAGTAAATTAACACCACTAAGTGTTAAACAAAACCTCGGTCAGGCCTGGTCCCTCGGACCACCTACCTTGGGTAAATTAACACCCCTAAGTGTTAAACAGAATCTTGGTCAGGCCTGGTCCCTCGGACCACCTACCTTGGGTAAATCAACACCCCTAAGTATTGAACAAAACATCGAGCCACACACCTTGGGTAAGTTAATATTCCTAAGTGCCAAGCATGTTGTTAATCGTGCCTGACTCCTCGGACTGTACATTCTATCCGACGAAGTACACTCACACCGTGTTCTAAACATTGATTAGCCCCTTTCATTTACCAGTTTCGTTTGTTAACGGATTCAATTTTTGGCCTTGGTGGCCTTACTGGCGTTAGTAGATTACTGGCCTTAGCAGTTCAAAGGGCTCAGTTCATTTATTGGTTTTATATTACTGGCTGTGGCAGTTCGAAGAGCTCAGTTCACTTATTGGTTTTATTGTTCGGTATTCGACCTAATCACACTTGTGCCTTCCAACGGTCTATACAATCTGAATAGTAATAGAAGAAAATTAAGCTCTGAGTAAAGGGAAATGATAACACTTTCATTAATCAGAATTCGTTACAAAATTCATTACAAAATGCTTTGATGACAAGTCTCCTAGATAATATTAAAATCAAACTTCTATAACGGGAGTCGGGGAGCTGTCCTTCTCGGCTGGTTCGGCATCCCCGGGAGTGGCCTCAGAATCTGCGGGTACAGCTTCGCCGGTTTCCACGACCCGAGAAGGAACAGTTGTAACGATGTCCCTACCTCCAACATCCGCTACAGGATCCGCCTGCTCTTGTCCCTCGGACTCATTTACCGCAGGATCCTGAGCGGATGGTTCCATGGTTTGAGAAGGCGAGGCTGAGGAAGGAGTTGAGGCAACCCGGAGATGGGGGTGTAAACAAAACTTCTCCGGGCGCCTCAAGTCGGAGGTGGCCGAGACCTCTGCTTGATTTAAGGTCTCCTCCCAGGTATACTTGCAGTAATCTCGGCACACCTCCGCAAGTTCGTCCGCAAACCTCACCTCCGTCTCCTCAATACCTCGGAGGTATTCTGCTTCCTTCTTGGCCACGGCTGACCGCTCTGCTGCCCGGAAAGCTTCCTTGGCCCTCTCCAGTTGGGCCTTGAGGTCCAAAACCAGCTGCCGTTGAGTCGCCAGTTCCAGCTCGGTCGTATACAGCTTCTTGCGCTGATCTTCCGCCTGGTCCTCGGCGCTCTTCAGCCCAGCCTCTGCGCTCCGCCGGTCCTTCTCCTCAGTCGCTAGCTTCTTAGCCAGCTCTTGCTTTTCACGCATGGCAACCCCCAGGCTCTTCTCGGCAGCAATCCGGGACTGAGTCTCATCCCTGGCCTTATTGCGGGAGTCCCTGACCCAGTCCTCGGCTACGAAGATCTGCTGGGTTACCTGCAAATAGAATAAGAAGATAAAATTAGCCTATGAATGACAACTTCTGGAAAACTTAGCTCAAGTTCAAGTATTTACCATGGCTAAGTCCCTTTTGAGAGACATGAACAGGTCGGCCTGCCTCCAGGACTTTACCTCGTCCATATCTCGAGGCAAAAGAAGCGGGCGTTCTAGCGCCTCGGCGATATACGCCGAGTGGCCCTTCTGGAACTCCCTAATAGAGGCGTCTACAGGAATGGGAGCTCCGTCCAGGTCCAATCTCGGCGCCCAGACGGCCTGTTGGCGGCTGTCCCTGGCATGGGTGCCAGCCCTGTCTTCCGGAAGGGAAACCCTTCGGCCATCCCTCCCATCTTTTTGATGTTTTGGCCCCTTTTGATGAGGTGGGGGCACTTCCCCTTCCTCGATGTCCTGGTCTACCAGCTTCCTCTTTTTCTTTAGATCAGGCATGGGTAGAAGACCGGTCCCGGACACAGGTGCATGAAGAGGAGGGGGAGGAAGCTTGTCTGTTGTAACCGGCTTGGGTGCACCCTTGGAAGTTGCGCCCTTATTTTTGCCTGCCAGGAGGTCCCTTAAACTTGGCCTCGAGATGAGCGGCATTTCTTCTTCTTCTTCTTCTTCTTCTTCTTCTTCCTCTGTAAGACTCCCGGGTTGCGCCGCTTCTCGGGGTTGAGTCTGCGCTTCTTCTCCTTCCTCAAAATGGAAATGGTCTATCTCCTCCT
This sequence comes from Lithocarpus polystachyus, assembly GCA_033629205.1. Lineage (NCBI taxonomy): Eukaryota > Viridiplantae > Streptophyta > Magnoliopsida > Fagales > Fagaceae > Lithocarpus > Lithocarpus polystachyus. Next base: position 29,883,817 of record CM066162.1, read on the forward strand.
CCAAAGACAGACGAGATGGGGAAGACTCTTCCCTTCGAGTTGAAGGCAGAGAAAGAGCTTGCTGAGGCGACCACTCTACTGGAGGAAGGTCTCTCTTTGCCAAGAAGCCGGGTCGAGACACGTCGATTCTATTAATCCTGTTGTCCCCTTGTCGAATCGCGTTCCCGACCTCTTGGAAACTTGTTGACAAAGGGGTGAAGTCCAGGATCAGATGAACGGCACGTAATTGGCCGTCTGAATGCACGAATATCTCAGATCGCAGCAACGTATTCAGCGCGGGCACGTTCACCAGACTCAGCCTCGGGCCGACGCGCTGTCTGTCTGTAAACACAATGGAGAAATACAGGATTAGTTATCTCTTCTCAAAAATCAATCCAGCTAATTGCAGAATAAAGTTAAAAAACACAGATGGGATCCTATGGTATTTCACCCTATTCCTAGGGCACCCCACCTGGCTCCCCCTCCTTGGTCGGACAATGCTGGCCGTCATGCCACGCCCCAGAGACAATGACGAAGTCGTCCTTCATGCCCTTGTTGGACTTGGGAAGACACGACAACATTCTTACTACCGGGGACCTGGACTTCAGGTGGTACCCCCCATCGGCCAAGGAGTGGCACTCGTACATATGTACGACGTCGTGCTATGTGAGTTGCAGGCCCATCATTCGGTTGAGGGCGTCAACACAGCCTAGGAACCTAAACATATTGGTTGTGCACTGATGCGGGCACAACCTATGGTTCCTAAGGTAATCCCTAGTCACGCTACCCATGGGGATGGTCATCCCTCCCTCCAAAAAGGCGATCACGGGGATGACCACTTCGCCGGTCCGCCTATCGGTCAGAATGTTTTCCGGTGGACAATATCGGAGATTTACCCCCTCAGGGATACGGTATTTCGCCTTGAAAAGCTCTATGGCTATAGGCGAATCGACAAGACTCTTAAACCTACCCATTTAACTGAATAAAAGAAAGCTAGAGGGGTTTCCTAAGGCAAAGAAGGGAGTGAACAGAAGGCCGAGATGCTCGGCCGAGGAGGTAAAAACGAGCGGACTAAATACTTACGAGGATGGTTGATGTCTCTAGTTCGAATGTCTCTTAAACACCTACGAATCTTTGAAGTAGAAGTCCTTGGACTGTCTATAAGGAAGGAACGTATGTTAACAAGATCGTCTTAGAACACGGGAACACTTGAACGAATGCAAAGTAAAGAAAACTGCCTCCTCACAACCTTTTTATACTACAAGAAAAAATGAATGGGCTGTATCCCGCTCAAAATTTCGCGAAGAAACCCTGACCACACGATCTGCACCTCACCGTTGATGAAGGGAACAGGGCGCCACCCAGAGCAATAAATAACACGCCACAATTTCCAAAGCGTCGTCAGAAGTGGAGAAAATCGCATAGGAACGCCTCCACGTGGATAAACAGAAAAGTTTAAACGGGTCTTACCCCTAGAGAAATCAAAATCCCACCTCTCTCCTCGGATAAGAGGGAAAGCCGGAATTTTGAGGGGCTATTGTAGAGGTAAAAGGCCCAATATCAGATAATGGGCCGTGGGCCTGTCCGAGGAGATCCTCCATCCGAGAACACCCCGTCATAAGGGAAGTACCTGGCCTAACCCCCCTTTGTCATATAAACTACATGAAGGAGAAAAAGGACTTGTCTGAGAAGAACTTACTGCTCGGATCATCAAAGGAACGACCCCGACGAAGGTTCCAGCACCGGCCCTGATATTGCAAAGGACTCCCCTGATGTCTATAGATCATAAGGGGCAGGTGGCAACAAGGAGATATTTTATAGAAGGCTATTGCAACCGCATTTATGACCCTGCAGCTAACATCATGGCCGCATTAATGAAGAATAGACGTCTGAACAGTGACCCTGACGGGACAAGTATCCAAAGGGAACCACCCACTGGCACGTGAGGAGAATTGACCTATAAATAGAGCTGGGAGCAAGGGAAGAGGGGGACTAAACATTTTTTTTTTGGTGAAACTAAGGAGAAGAGAACAGAAAGAGAATAAGGAAGCAAGAGAAATCTCTAAGAAGCAGCAAAGAACCACTCCTCGGACAGAGCCGAGCAGGACTTAACACTCCCTCTACGCTTCGTCTTCATTAGACTGGTCACAACTAGATTTGGGCCAGAAGCAAGCCCACTTTTAACTTTGTTAGTTCAACCCACTCTCTTACAAATTCATTGCAAGGGTACTTTTTGCTTACTGGACCAGAGTCCATCTCTCCTGTAGGCCCCACAGCAATTTGTACTCTTACAATCTATAAAATTGCTTTTTTCATCTTTTTTTTTTTTTTTTTTTTTTTTTCATGATTGTTAGAATGCATGCATGATTCACCCGCAAAACCAAGTGTAGACTTTTATAACAATATATTATATGCATGTTTTTTTGAATTTGATATTATATAGTAGATGTTATTCCGTTCAACGTGCTTTCTTTTGTCCAAATCTGACCTTACCTTACGCAAAAGAAGTGCATCACTTTACCATTTAAAGTATGGTGGAATCTAAAATATAATAATTATATATTTGTATGGGTGTTAAATTTAATCTAAAGCCATGATACTTACTTTAAAATTTAAAACTAATAATTTCGGCCAATTTAACAGGACGGCTGACTTGTTAGTTATTTCGACTTTAACTTAAATAACATAATATAAAATATTTTTTTTAAAAATTAATCCAAATAAAGAACTGTTTGAATAACTTGTACATTTCAATAACGGCAGGTGTTTTAGAATTTAGAATAGGAGAATGTTGTGTGGGTTCAATTGTGTGTCCCAGCAAAATTTTTTTTTTAATTAAAAAAAAAAAACGCAAGTCCCAGCAAATGTAACTTATTTAAAGCAAATTATATCATGGAGACAGAGAGATTACTTGTACAGATATTCAGTTTCATTCCTAGTGAAATTACTATTGACTTAATGAGTATTACCTCGTTTAAAAAAATGAAATTACTAAATTAAGGGTTTGAATTAGAATTTGACTTACTTCTATTACTTTTTTAACTGAAATCTTCTCTTATTTTAATAAAAAACTGTCATATTACCCACTAACTAAATAAAATGTGAAAATTAAAACTCATTACCAATTGTTATTGTATATTAGGTCTGGCTTACTTCCAGTACGTTTTTAACTAGAATATCTTTTTATTTTAATGAGAAATTACTACATCACCCGCTAACTAAATAAAATGTAGAGATTAAAACTTACTACCACTTACTATTATGTATTTAAAATAAAAGAAAACTTCCAATTAAAAAAGTACTTAAGGTAAGTTAAACCGTTGTATATTTAAAACAAAATGACATATCCAATTGAAAAACTACTGGAAGTAAGTCAAACCCTTAAATTAGTGCTTCTTAAATTCTTCTTTAAAAATCAAGCGTATTGTAGTTCAATTCGAATCTCATGGTATTTACAAATGTGCAAGTTTCCGAGATAGATAGAATTGTCCATAATATCATTAAAAAAAATTAATATTGACTTTGAAAATTTTATTATAAAGATATACCATCAAGTATATATCGCAAGATTACTTTATGTTTGCATCTGGCTCGAGAAAGTCAACATATTAATAAGATAATAATGTAAATGTCACGCACACTTGTAGGTTCTAATGCCGAAAAATTAAAGGGGAACAAAATGTCAATGTTCGTATTGGTTATTCACAACCCAAAAGTAAAATAGTAACCTCTTATCTCTCTCGATTGATATTAATTTCTCAGTATTTTCATTGGTTAGAAAGAAGAATCAAAGTTTATCTAAAAAATATTAAGAAGAATCAAAAGCTACCGACCCTGGTTACAATTTGTTTGCTATTAGTAAGAAAGCCAAGGAACGCATTGGGAATGATTTACAATAAATTATATCCACATTTTAATGAGTTTGGCTTGATGAGGGGAGAAATGGATATTTGAGTAATAATAATAATAATAATAATAATAATAACTTTTGAAAGTGTGGTTCAAATTGATTCTAAATAAGTTAAAAGTTGTGTAGTTTAACTGGTTGATTTATTTTAGTGTTTTTAATAAAGACATTCAAGATTCAATTCCTTCTTTACCGCTGTAATTATCGAATTATAAAAAATAAAAAACCTTAAGTATAATAATTTTTATTAATGTATTGTAATTGATATACTTATGTAGTGCTTTATTTGTGATTTTTTTATTTTATTTTATATATTTTGAAACAATTCATAATATTAAAATGCGTCTTCATACATTTAAGGATAAGAAACTTTACCTTTTCATTCTCTTGCTGTTGTGAAACATAATGACTTAAATAGGGTAGGTAATCTAAGATCTCTAAAGGGAGGATGACCCCATCATTTCAATAAAATAGTATTATAATTTTATTTTTTATTTTGGATAATTTTATAATTCCAATGGGAAGAGAATATTTGAACCTTAGATAGAGGTGGAGTTAGAGAGCCATGCCCCCTTTGCCTTTTGAAATTTTTCATTAACCATGCTAGAGGAAAAATTCTAACTTACGTGTAAATTTACTTACCTTCTAGGTTCGTTTATATAAAAACATCAAGATGTATCAATTGAACTACAATACTCTTAGATAATCTTAAAATATAGTAATACTATATTTATATACTAATATAATTAAATATATTTCATATCTAGATGATGATAATAAAAACTACAACGATGGTGAAGGAGGAGGAGAAGGAGAGGATGATGGCGATGGTGAGTGTGAGGAAGGGTAAGAAGATAATGGTGATGAAAGCAATGACAATGATGATGGCTTTGGGCTGGTTGGTTATGATCAGCCTATTAATTCTAACTAGGGGTGTCCAGACTCGACCCACACCCGCCGAATCGACCAAACCACTTGATCCCCACTTGATTTCAGCCAAAACCGACGCTCTTGTCGGTCGGTTTCGGGTTTTCGTGCCCATGACCCGACTCCGGCGGGTCGAGTGGCTGGTTTTCTTCTCCAAAACCCGAGCCACTCGACCCAATCAATGTTATATACAAATCCAACCAACTCCGGCAAGATCGAGCTTAGATTCGAAGAGATCCGATGTGACCTTGACCATATTTGGTGAGATTTAGCCAGATTTGGCCAAATCCCAACAAATTTTGGTGCAGATTTAGGTGATTTTTGGTGTAGATCTAGTCAATTTTTGCAAATTTCAGCGAGTTGAGTGCAAATTCTGACAAGTCAAGTGCAAATTCCAGTGACATTTATAGGCTCCCGTGACTCTCTCCACCTACCGAACCAATACAAACACCATCCGAACCCAAAACTGACTCAATCGATTGACGCTAGCGATCGATTTCGGGTCCCTCCGCCTTTCACCCAACGTCGGCACGTCGAGTTTGGGCTGGGTCCAAAACCAACCCAACCCGACTAGTGGATAGCCCTTATTCTGACCTAGGGCATGACTCTAACATGTAGGGGTGTGCAACCAACCCAACAAAATCAACTTTATCCAACCCAATCCGTTGGGTTAGGTCAGTTTTTAAGGGTTGGTAAGTTGGGTTAGGTTGTGATTTTTTTTTTTTTTTTTTTTTTTTTATAGTGGATCAGGTTGGGTTTGGGTTAGAAGATTCACAAATCCCGCCTAACCTGATCCACCCCACCTATATTTAATATATGGGCAAGACTTAGGTACAGTACTTAGGTGTTGTTCCTTAAGTTCTCTTCTTAAGATTCTGCCATGTGAATTTTTCCTTATGGGATGAAAGTGTATTTTTTAGTTAAGTAGTCACATGACTGAATCTTAAGAGGGAAACCTAAGGAACAACCACCTAAGATATTGTACCTAAGTTTTGTCCTTAATATATATATATATATATATATATATTTACACAATTTTGTTATTTAGTTTTTTGCCCCTCTTCCTAAATAAATTCTAAACCCTAACTTCTCTTTATATAGTTTGCGTTGATTTTGTGTTACTTAGAATTATTTGGTTATAAATTTCCTCTTATTTGTGATGGTGCTGTTCTAATGCACAATTTAATAATATAATAGTAATTAAAAAAATATGTCCGTTTCTCAAAAACTATATATATATATATATATATGTCCAACCCATGGGTCAAATCTGATTCACGTGGGTTGGGTTGAATTTTTTTTCCACCCACCATAATGGGATGGGTTGAAAAAACCCTCAACCCGACTTATTTACACCCCTATTGACATGTATGACCCTATTGACATGTATGGATATTGTTCATTGTAGGGTTTTTTTGTTTTTGTTTTTTTGTTGTTGTTGTTTTTGTAAGCTTGGGATTTTGTCTCCACTTTTATCCATATAGTTAAGAAGACTTCTCCATTGGTCAATGTAAACTTGTTACCAAAATATTAGTAAAAAAAATTTGTCCTTGCAATAAGCTGCAATTACAATTATTAAATAGTCAATGCGGGATGTTGAATTTAAGGTAATAGGCTTCTGCAACAAAAAATTAAGTTGCAGTAAATTTTAGATATTGCAATGATAACTTTAATGCAATAAGCTTAATTTACGAATTACACCATCTAAATTTACCCAAAACTCCATTAAATCCTGTAATTTCAATTTTGTTCAATTTAGTCCTTTTACTTTGAACTTTATTCAATTTATTCCTTTCGTTAGCATCCGTCAAAATTGTCCCGTTAGTGTCTCAAAAACAATGTAGTTTCGATTTTTAAAATTTAAAATTTCCATAAAACTAAAAAAGAATTCAAGAAAAAAATAAAAATAAAACCAAAACTCTCTGAAATTCTTAGATACCAAAATAGTTTCAAATCTTACCTAACTAATAAAATTGTTTGAGTTTTATAGTTATTTAAAAAAAAAATCCTCATTTGACCCTATAAGTAAGTTGATAGGTTGTTGATTTTTTAAAAAATCACATTCATATTCATTTGACCCTATAAATAAGTTGATAGGTTTGATGTTTGTAGGGTCAAATGAATATGCCAATCTATATAATAATAATAATAATAATAATAATAATAATAATAATAATAGTTTCAAAAAAAAAAAAAAATAGGTGAAGCTGAGAGAAACTTAAATTAGAATTCCAAATTAGAATTCCAATTATGTGCCATGTGTCATAAGTTATTTATTCTTAAAGAGTTTTATTTTTTAATTTTAGTGGAAGATGTTGAATTAAGGCTAAACGTGGTTGTAGAGTTCAAGATTGCCTCATGGCGGCGGCAAGGTGGAGGGTTAATGCTCTCAGCATTGAGATTTTTTTTTTTTTTTTTTTTTTTTTTTTTTTTTTGTGGGTTTGTTGTTTTCCTTTGAAACTTGGGGTTCTTTAAAATTGGGATTTTTTTTGTTTTGTTTTGTTTTGTTTTGTTTTGTAGGTTGGCTTTCACGATGAAGGTGATTATGGTGGTCTTCTCGTGTTCTAGGTTTGAAAATTTTTTAATTTGAGCCATGTTTTAAGAGATGCATATTCCTGGGTTTAAAATAGCCCATTTTGATCCCTTTTTTTTTTCCATTGTTTTGGGATGAGAGAGACATAAAATGAGAGTAAAAAAACTTATTTACCCATCTTTTTTAACAGAAATGGGTAACAGAGACTAAACGAAAGTAACCTCAGGTGGGTAAAGTGTCAAAAATGAAACTATGGATGGGTAAGTTAAATTCGGGCTAAATTACAAGTGGGTAAACTATAATTATCCCATTGATTTTTTTTGCATTAATATTTGATATTATATACTTATTTTGGTATAGTGAGATGATGAGGAGGAGGACAGTAGCAACAACACTGAAGAAGGGGAAGAAAAATAAAAGAAAAAAGGAGGATGAGAGGATGACGAGGATGGTGAGAGTGAGGAAGGCAGAGAAGACGACGATAACGATAGCTACCGCAACAATGGTGATAATCATCATGACAACAATGACGACACCATTGATGACGATACATTTGCGTTGGCCAATTATGATTAGCCCACTGATTATGGATTATAACTCAAAAATCAACAACGTCAATTCTTAATAGAGATCTCTTTTCCCTCAACTATTGTACTATAAAAAAGAAAAAAAAATATAAATTTTCCTAGACTTATGCTCTCAGCATTGAGATTTTTTTTTGTTTTGTTTTGCAGGCTGGCTTTCACGATGAAGGTGATTATGGTGGTCTTCTTGTGTTCTGGGTTTGAAAAAATTTTAATTTGAGCCATGTTTTAAGAGATGCATATTCCTGGGTTTAAAATAGCCCATTTTGATCCTTTTTTTTTCTTTGTTTTGGGATAAGAGAGACATAAAATAAGAGTAAAAAAACTTATTTACCCATTTTTTTAACAGAGGTGGGTAATAGAGACTAAATGAAAGTAACCTCAGGTGGGGTAAAGTGTCAAAAATAAAACCATAAATGGGTAAGTTAAATTCGGGCTAAACTACAAGTGGGTAAACTATAATTATTCCATTGATTTTTGTTGCATTAATATTTGATATTATATACTTATTTTGGTATAGTGAGATGATGAGGAGGAGGACAGTGGCAACAACACTGAAGAAGGGGAAGAAAAAGAAAAGCAAAAAGGAGGGTGAGAGGATGGTGAGGGTGAGGAAGGTAGAGAAAGCAACGATAACGATAGCTACCGCAACAATGGTGATAATCATCATGACAACAATGACGACACCATTGTTGACGATACATTTGCGCTGGCCACTTATGATTAGCCCACTGATTATGGTTTATAACTCAAAAATCAACAACGTCAATTCTTAATAGAGATCTCTCTTTATTGCAAAAAAAAAAAAAAGAAAAGAAATCTCTCTTCCCTCAACTATTGTACTATAAAAAAGAAAAAAAAGTATAAATTTTCCTAGACTTATACTCTCTTTATTTATATATATATATATTATAATCACACAAATAATGTAAAAACAATCCTTTATTTAATTGTAAAATAATTAGAATCATTCCTTTACAAAGTATATGTATAGAATAATTGAACCATAATCATAATAACAACAAATCATGTCATATAACAAGGTGAAATATGAAGCATGCCTACAACACCCACTAGGAAAATAACAAGAAATCAATTCATTGGAATTTATTAATTTAACGTAAAGAGACAAAGGAAAGGAGATGTATATTCAGCCAAAAAAGAAAAAAGAAAGGTGAGGAATTATATGCAATTTTTTTTTTTTTTTTGCTGAGAGAGGAATTATATGCAACTGTAACAGCATTAAATTTCACGTTGTATTATTGTAACAGACCCACCCACAGTTCACTGTACCTTCTCATCTTCTCTCTCTAATCTCTATGGATTTAAATAGACCCATATCACAAAATTTTTTTTTGCCTTATCCCCCACGTTACACAGTACACGTGTCCCAATGAAGACAAAGCTCATGCGAACTCAATTGGACCGCAGGCCACCAAAGTGGACCCCCTCCCCGTAAAATCCAATTGACAGGTCACGCACCCCCACAAAACCACCAAGTCATCGTAGTAACTGTCCTAAAAACAATTAAATGGACCATAGAGAGTCTACAAAAATTACTCCACATAATACTATATACACTACACAATAATACACTATGTACAATTAGGCTTAATTATATCATGCGCCAGGCGCATGAGATACCACCTCGTACAATTAGTGTGATGGGTTCCAATTAAGTTCAATTGGTAAAATCCGTTATTGTCGAAAAAATATCCGAGTTTAATTCTCACTTATATCAAAAAAATTAATTGATATTTTGATTTGACAATAAAAAACACTAATCAAGAGCGAACGACATAAATTAAAAATTATCAATTAGTAAGACTTACTATTACATTATATTATATATGTTTATTGTACTTCGAGAGTATTGTATAATTACCGTCGAGATTTTTTTTCGAGTAGTAGGAGGAGAGAGAGAGAGAGAGAGAGAGAGAGCGACGACTTTGTTAAGCGGCGTGTCTTCAAGTGTCGTGCATGCATTTTATGCATCTGTTGCTTTGCATGCACTCTCTCTCCTCTTTTCTCTCTCTCTCTCTAGAAACACACGCTTTCTTGGTCTTACCCACACACACAGCCCCACTACCGCCGTAACGCTCTCTCTCACCCTCCATGAACCACCGCCAATCTCAATCCACTTCACTCTGGTTCTTCTTCTTCTTCAACTAGTTTTGATTATTAGTAAAAAAACAAATATTTTTTATTTAGTACTATTTGGGTTCTAAAATTGAAGTCTATAACAAACATGTTTTTTTTTTTTTTTTTTCTTAGGTTTGTTTGTTTGTTTGAATGACCAATTCTAGATTGGGGCCTAAAGATTTGGGACAAGGTTGGTTCTTTTAATCTTTTATTCTTATAGTTGTTGGTAAATATTTACTTAATCATTGTCGAATTTCAAACGTATGTGTATGTGTGTTTCTGTGTCTTGTCTGTCTCCGTACGTGTGTGTTATGTGTGATGTGCTGTCTCTAATGATGATTTTGTTTAAATTTTCGATTTTTATCAAAAGGGGTTTTAGGGTTTCGATTTCGATTTGTGTCTTGCTTTGCTTGACAGACTTCGATTTTGGGTTAATGGGGTCCAAGATTTGCATGAATGCTTCGTGTAAAGCGACCAATACGCACGAATGGAAGAGAGGCTGGCCTTTACGATCCGGTGGATTCGCCGATCTTTGCCACAAGTGCGGGTAATTTTCCTTTTATTCATAGCCTTTTGCTCTGGGAATCCAATGCAATTTCATTTATTTATTGGGCTTGATTTGATTTTGCAAAGGGTAGTTTGGGTTTAAGAATGGTGTTGAATTGAATTTTTGTTATTGGGTATTTTTTTCCTTGTATTGGGGGTTTGACTTAATGGGCTGCTCTTGAAGCTATTTTATTTGTGTTAAAGTTGAGATTTTTGTGTTTGTTGAATTGTCTAGCTTAGAATGTGAATTTCTATAACGCAAAAATTGGTGGCATTGCTGTTAGAAAAGCTATAATTAGATAAGAGAAACTATTCTTACGATAATATTAACTAAACTAAGTATCTCTGCTACCATAGACTATAGTTGACGCTCAAATTTTCATTTTTATCCCTGAAATTATAAATTTGTGAATGTGGAAATTATAAATAAAAAGAGAAATCTGAAATCACAGCCTATTGAACGTATGCATGGTTCACAATGGCTATCATGTTATGCAATTTATATGTTCCGATACGACTAGGTACTGAATTTAGTTAAGGATATCAACTGCATTATAGGGGAATGGATTTTGTGTGTACGGGATTCTTGAAGACCTTTTAAAAATTACTCTTATCCGGATTATTTATCTAATTAACACAATTATCCTCTGTTTAATTTAATACATTAATAGCTATCAAGTGATTCAAATGTCCCTGGGCACGGGCAAACTCATGCATTTATATGTTCAAGTTATCGGTTATCCTATTTGATTTTTGTTCAACTTTGGTTATGTTGCTTCCACTTCTGCTTGTAAGAAATATAAATACTTTCTCTTTGTTCATGGTATGAGCTAGAAATTTTAAATTATGCTTTGAAAATTCATCCACTAATTTTCATGATAACAGAACTTCAGATGGTCTCTACAACAATTTCTAGTTTATGCTGTAAAGATAATTGATAAAGCATGTCATATCATTCTATTTGTTTATTTACTTTCATCATTTTGGATTCACAATGTCCTGTTTGGCATATTCTTGATGTGGCAATGTCTTTTCTTAGATCTTTCTTTGAGGATCTGCTTTTCTGTGATAAATTCCACCTGGAGGAAACTGGTTGGAGGGAATGCAGTTTATGCAACAAGGTAAACTTTAAGTGGTGTGTTTTTTTTTCCCCTTCTTATTTTCTTCCTTTTTTCTCCCCCTGTTTCAAGATTTTCCTTCGTTCTTTCTTTATTTCCGTCTTCTTCTGCTTCTTTTTAATTGAGCTTTTTAAATGACAGCGTATCCACTGTGGATGCATAATGTCTAAGCCTTTGTATGAGTACCTGGATTTTGGGGGTGTAGGGTGTATTAGCTGTGCAAAGAGCTCTGGACTTTATTCGGTAAGATTTACCAATATATTAGGTTATATAATTGTCTTGAAATGTTGCAATCACTGTATTTTAGCTCATTCAGTTATGTTATATGTGGGTTAAACATTTGTTTGCAGTCTAATTCATCCCTGGTCTTGCTTTTTGGGGTGTTTGTGTATGTATGTACATTGTTGGAAGTCTGACAATGTTTGTAATTTGGTCAGATTACTCTTCATTCTTGCCCCCCACTTTCTCTTCCTCCCTTTCACAGAAATGGATGCAGGATCTCATCAGTCATAAGTGATGTGCTTAGAATGATCATGGGAAGGGCTTTTTGCTTCCTTTTTAGAACTTATTTTTAAATTGATATTTGGCTAAATGTATTATTTGTTGAGTCCACCTTCTCTTTTGACCAACATTTTGGATGTATGGGGTGGTCACATGCAATGCTTTCAGTGTCAATAGAATAGTAGATTATATGACTGTCAGACTACATGCTTGACACAGACTTTTATTATTCTTTTGATGCAGATCTGGAGGGGTGAAATTCCTAATGGATTTGGTTCATTTACATTGAATAATGCTGGTGATTCATTATCCAGTCCTTTTGAGAAAAATTTGGTCAGTGAGAGTGTCAATGAGGGAAAACTTATGCAATTGTGCAGAATTGCAGAGGATAATGCACCAAACCTTTTGCCTCAATCTCAGACAGGAGAAGCAAATGCATCTCAAGTTGGCACAGGCTTTTCTAATGTGACTCAACCATCCGTCGGATCAGTAACATTTGCCAAGTCAGACAGTAGTAGACAATTGTTAGAGGGTAAAGATATGCATGAATCGTTAACTCAGCCGTCTTTGAGTATGACCTTGGGAACTCCAAATTTCATGATACCATTTTCTGGTGGAGCTTTAGATGAGCAGAGCAAAACACCTTCTCCCTTACAAAAAGGGCAAAGATCTCGCCCTATATTACCCAAACCCCTAAAAAGTGGCCTCAGTGCAAGTTCAGAGACAAATAAGGGGGTGGTTCAGATGCGAATTGCTAGGCCACCTGCTGAAGGACGGGGGAAGAATCAATTACTTCCTCGATACTGGCCGAGGATTACTGATCAAGAGCTGGAGAAATTATCTGGAGAGTATCCCTGATTTTGTCACATTTCTGTTTTCTTGAGTTTTATTTTTTATTATTTTTACTCCATGATCAATTAATAACTTTGTTAATAATGTTATATATAGTATTGTTTATCCAGTGATTCACACATAGTGCTTCCCTTAACTTTGTTAATTTTTAAAGTTTGAATTCCACTATTGTGCCATTGTTTGAGAAAGTGCTGAGTGCCAGTGATGCTGGTCGAATTGGTCGTTTGGTTCTTCCAAAAGCATGTGCTGAGGTAAGTTTAGAAGTTCGTTTTCTAATATGGTCGAATTGATTGTTTGGTTCTCTCTTCTCTCTCTTTTTTCCTTTTCTTTTTCTTGCATTTTTTTCTTTCTTTTCCCGGGGGCGTGTGTAAGCTGAAAGTCAATGCAGGCATATTTTCCTTCTATTTCTCAATCAGAAGGCTTGCCTTTAAGGATTCAAGATGTGAAGGGGAATGAGTGGACGTTTCAGTTCAGATTTTGGCCCAATAACAACAGCAGGATGTATGTTTTAGAGGGTGTAACCCCTTGCATACAGTCTATGCAATTACGAGCGGGTGACACTGGTATGCTTCAGTATATTCTGGTATAAAGGTTCATATTTATTCATGGATTCTCTATGCATGTATGTTGTGATTATTGTATTCTGTAAATTGTATTTTAAGTCATGGACTGATTTGTGAGACACTCCATAGCAGTATGTTATGTAAAACCTTCTGAACATTGTTTGGCATGAAGAGGAAAATTTTTGAGCCATGCTAGTATTCATATACAATTTAGTGTTTGTAATCCTTCTCATGGAATGTTATTACTATTTTGATTTATATTTACAATCCCATCTATTGATACTGTGTAGTTGTTACTTCTCTTGTTTTTTTTTATTAGAGTCTGACTAGTGTGTTCTTCAGTCAGCTTTGTTGATATCATATCCATTGGAATATTGCTTGTTAATACTCCCCTTTTGTGATATTTCAGTGGTTAGTGTCATGTATGACACTGTTTCCATGTAGTTCCAACATATCCCTAAAAGTTGTTAGAAGGATGGTGGGGGGATCGAAATTTTAAAGATTTTACATAATTTGCTAAGGCAGCAAAACAAGTTTAATGTTTTAAGGGGCCATGGACCAGCTTAACCTACCTCTGCCCCTAGTGATTATTTATTGTGGAATAATGGGAATCTAGATTTTTTCTTAGTTGTACACCTTTAAATTATTGTTGAAGGGAATTCAAATGTATCTATATAGCCTCCTGTCATTGGTATATGGCTCTGTACAATGGTATTTGGTGAGAGATGTAATGTGATTTCTTTCAGGACTAAGTATGTCTTCACATTCATGTATCAGCTCTCGGCTTGATGATCAAGAGATTTTGGTGCATTTGTAGAAGTTCTTGTTCTAGTTTTATCACATTTTTGTACTTCTTTTAATCAAAAAATCGGAAGTTAATGTATAATATGTTATGTTTTGTTTCACCATTTTTCTCTGTTTTAATGCAGTAACATTTAGTCGGATAGATCCTGGAGGCAAACTTGTGATGGGGTTTCGAAGGGCGTCAAACACTGTCGATACACAGGTATAGCTTTTTTGGCGTATTTCACTCCACCATCTTCATCTTCATCTTCTTGCTTTCAGATCAAATCTTAATTCTTTTTGTGTCTTGGAAACTGATATAATAGCTTTTATATAATTGTTAAATTCACAGGATGCCCACACATCTGCCCTTCCTAATGGCACACCATCTGGGGAAACCTCCTTCTCTGGTGTTATTGAGAATCTGCCTTCAGGAAACGGTTACTCTGGGCTTTTTCAAACAATGAAAGGAAGCACAGAACCTCACCTAATCTTATCTGAAAATTTTCATTCAGGGGATGGGGATATCAGGTTGCATACAAGTGATAACCATGGACTCGGGACAAATGAAGATTCTCTGCAGCAACCAATGCCAATTTCAGAGAAGAAGAGGACTCGAAATATTGGCGCTAAAAGTAAGAGACTGCTAATGAATAGTGAAGAGGCTTTGGAGCTGAGACTTACATGGGAAGAAGCACAGGACTTGCTTCGTCCACCTCCAAGTGTCAAGCCTAGCATTGTTACTATTGAGGACCAAGAATTTGAGGAATATGATGTAAGTATATCATGATTGTTACTATTGACTCAGTATTGTATATCTAATGGGTTTAAAGCGTGGGACCTCAGGTTCCAGCCTATTCTCTGGGTGTAATTGATATAAGCGTTGATTCTTTCTTGTTCATCTTGTTCAGGAACCTCCTGTTTTTGGAAAAAGGACTTTATTCACTGCTCGGCCATCTAGGTAAGGGCATGTGTAATATATCTTATTAGTTATTATTATTTTTTTGATAGGTAATATTTTATTGATTATCATTTTGTTTTGGTGAAGTAACCCAGCTCTGAGGGGTTAGTTGCATTTTTTTTGGGGTAGTTTTCTACCAGCTATTTCATTCTTTCTTTTCAGTTTGTTTGAAATGTTATTTGCACTGATTTTGTATGTTTCCTGGAGTTTATTGTCTAAACTAATGTTTTGGGCTGCATCTTCTCCAAATAAATATTATTATATTACCAAAATGTTGAATGGCAAAGGTGTGACTCAATGCATTAACTTACCAAAAAAACAATTGAATAAGTGACGCAATGGAGTAGAAACTTGCCATGCAGGCAAATAAGCCCTCATTCAGGGACAGATTTACAAGGGGGGAGTCCGAGGACCACACCCCCCCCCCCCCCCCCCCCCCCTTTTTCCTGACCATTATCCTTCGATATTATATTAGAATTTGCACAAATATGATGAATTTAGAACTCACAGTGGACAATATACTGTAGAGACCAGAAGATCCAACCTCTAATTCATTTTCAGATCACTGCATGCATGCCAAAGAATATGTGCATTTAATCAAGTGTTAGATGTTTATATCTTATGCTGAATATACTGAGTACTTTCATCTAGGGGCCAGGAACAATGGGCTCAGTGTGATGATTGCTCCAAATGGCGAAGGTTGCCTGTGGAAGTTCTTCTCCCTCCAAAATGGACATGTTCAGAAAATGAATGGGATTCAAGCAGGTCTAACATTATTCGAAGATTCTGTTTTCTCCCTTTGAAGATCTTTCTTGAGACGAAAGTTGGTCTTGTATAATTCATACTCTCATGATTTGTGATGTTCTCATAGGTGTTCCTGTTCTGTTATGGAGGAGATCAGTCAAAAGGAATTGGAGAATCTTTTGAGAGCAAGCAAAGGTATGACATTGGCCTTTATTTTTCTTCTTAAAAATGAAATTTCTGTGCTTTACAAAATGGTTTTAGTAATAAAACTATATATAATAAAATTCTTAAGACATAATACATCTGTAAGAATTGTGCACGCATGTATAGTGTCTTGATGTTTCTATTAAAACAGGTGTTTCAGTTTTGACTCTATGTGGATATATGGATTTGAAAATTTGTAAAGGGCCAGACTTCATCTACATTTGTTGTAGATAAATGTTGAGATAAATAGATGGACAATATTCTTTTAGTCCATACAAAGACACAGATGCTTGTTGCAAGTGATGAAGTCAGTCCTATGATAAATCCATGAATTGGTCATGGGGTCACTGTTAACATCATTCAAAATTTATGATCTTTATCCTCAACAGAGTTTCAAAATATTTCCTGATTCATTTCAGCCCCCTCTATATCTTCCCCAGATTTCAAGAAGCGAAGAATTGGGGGAAGCCATAAGTCAGCTCAAGAACGTGAGCCTTCTGGCTTGGATGCTTTGGCTAGTGCTGCAGTTCTGGGAGACAATGTGGGGGATTCAGGTGAACCATCAGTTGGAGCCACCACCAAACATCCCCGACACCGCCCTGGTTGCAGTTGTATTGTGTGCATCCAGCCCCCAAGCGGGAAGGGCAAGCACAACCCCACCTGCACATGCAACGTATGCATGACTGTAAAGCGCCGGTTTAAAACCCTTATGCTGCGCAAGAAGAAACGCCAATCAGAACGTGAAGCAGAGACTGCCCAGAAGGATCATAAGCACCCTAGGAATAAATCAGAAATGAATGGCAAACCCAAAGATGCACAGTTGCCAACGAATCATCTGGAGAATGAAGCAAGTCAGAGTAGAATTAAAGCTGAGGTGGCTGGGACCAGCAATGGACAAATAGACCTGAATTCTCATCCCAATCGTGAAGACATGCAACTGGATCTGGAAGTACCAGGAATGAGCCTGTTGAGCCTTGTTCAAGCAGCCAGCATTCCGTTAGAGGATTATATGGGGATGACAAGCTTTACATGTGATCAACAGGGTAGTCTAGGTTCCAGTATACACCCACAAGTTTCTGGAGAGAACAAGAAACGCTTGTCTGATGAAGGGAGCCTTGCATCTGGGGTTTGGGAGCATGAGAGTAGAGGTGATGGAGGAAGTTATCATGAGTCCAATTTAGATTGAAACCATCTTTAATGAAAGAGTTTTTTTTTTCCCTCCCCTCTCTCTCTCTCTCTCTCTCTCTCTCTTTGAAAGTATAGTTTTGTTTGTTTTCTAATATTAATGAGGCGGTGTTACAAATCTCTCTCTACAATTTACAAATGTAATCTCTCTCTCTTTTTTTTTTTTTTTTTACTAATTGTCATTATAATTAGTTGTTCATCTCTCTCTTTCTGCCAGCAAGCATGTTTGTACATTACAGTCCATACTCAAGCCTATTCGGGTAGCAAACGACTAGTTGAAACAAATAGGCTTGCCATTTCTGGCATAATATTAATAGACTAGTACATGTTGCCCAATATGTTCCAAATAGTAACATCGACTGCCCTTTGCAGACTCCATCTGGTGTACATCATGGGATCATTAGTCCGAATTCTGCACCATAAATCATCCACCAGGCAGTAGAGAGGCCCTTCAGGGGTTGACCCACAACATGTCACGATGGTAATTAAACAGCTATCCGTGGCAACTAGCACTTGGGGTATTGCCTTAACCAATGTGTCCAAGAAGGTTAAGCCAGGTTTCTGCTTTTTAGGGCTTCTTGTCTCAGTCAAACTACAGTCGTCTACGATATAGTAGTATGACACTATGATTCTTGTTTTCTAACCAATTACACAATTGATAGCCTCAAGTTTTTGTTTTTCGTTTTAGTGTATTCGTTAGCTAATTAATTACAAAAGAATTACAATCTATATATAAACAAAAAGGAAGATGACAAGTTAAAATAAATCACATAGCATATATGTAGATGTCTAGATATCATGAAAGAACTAAAAAAAAAAAAAAGGACAAAAGGGCCCCCGACAATTTACATAGAAAAACTTATAATTTTTGTAGTGTTTTTTCATGACATGGTGATATGAGCTGTTTCCTTACAATTTGCAAAGGCTCACAATACTGCATGTCTTTCTCATTTTTCCGTTCGGTTGTGATATTCTTTTTCGTCTAATGTTGGCAAAGAGTTAAGGCTTTGGTTGTCATTAATCTAATGTAGGACTTCTATGTCATTTACTAATAAAGATAAGTCATATGGCACATCAAATAAACACCCTTCCTTCTTCAAGATTAGGATTACACTTAAACACCAATCATTCTTTTCATCAATAAACAAAGATATATAGCTATTACATGTAAATAGGTCTTTTTCTTTTGTGGTTGAATTGGACATATTTATTTTACACTTTTACTATGCATACATGCATTGATTTCATCTACAAAGCATGAAAGCTAGTTAGCAAGACACGCCTTGAGGAGCGGACACATGCAGGAAATCTATTACTAGTTTTCAAAAGGTTTGACCAAACATTTGTTTTCTTGAAGGCGCATGCAGTTGAAAGTTGAAACCATCTGCCTTTAATATGGCATCATTATCCTTTATCAGTACAGCTCTACATTCATCTGGTTAAGAGTCAGGATTTGACTTCAAGGGGCAAAATTATGGACACTATGAACATTTATTAGGACATTTATATGTATATTACTTGATATTAAAAAGCAATACACATACAATCTAGTGATATTTTAATGTAATAAGACTTACATAATTTAAAATAAAAGAATAAAATAGAATAATACTATTACTTCTTGAAAAATAGAGTATACTATAAAATAGTATATCAGAACCTACCTGCTAACCGATATTAATACCCTAAGAAATTAAGACACATTGTACTAAAGGAAAAAAAGAAGAATACATGTGTAACGCTAGAAGAATATAGCTCAGTATTCAAAAAATTTAATACCTAGTAGTCACAAGAGTGTTGGTCCCATTCTTGGAGTTTAGATCAAGTTCTCTTCATGTATTTGATACGTTTAGGACCGAAGAAAACAAGAAAATGAAACCATCATGCACAAAAACATCATGTTACTAATGTTAAGGGTTACTTTGCAAATTAAGTTCACCTTTTTGAGTTTGAGCATCCTAATTTTTATTTTGTGTTTTGGTGGTAACAAAAATACTCTCACCCACAACCGAGGTAGTTCTTTAACTACATCCACATTAATTTTGCTTCCTGTAGTTACCTGGTAATTCTGTTCCTACTTTTGTCTATGCATGAGGTGAACTATTGGAAATAACAAGAGGTTAATTAGTCACAATACAGACAATCGGATACCAACCATTCTTATAAAGTTTGGATTTTACAGTTAACCAAGAAATAGCTAGCCTTCATTAACTAACCAGAATGTTCGGGCATATAGCATATTTTGGCTTCCAATCTTACAAATTCATTCTTACATAGTTACATTTTCCGAATTGTTCTTGATATTTGTGTGTGCCGTACGTATAATTTCTATACTTGGAGACAATGCACATTAATGTCCCTAAGTAGCGATCCAAGCTAGTAGCCAAATGAACTTGCCCACATTTTCCATGAACTTTTTACTCGGATATAACGAGTCTCAAAATGAAGCTGTAATAGTAGCCAGGTGCCAAAATTCCATTTGCTGATCAGTGACCGTGAAAAACTAAGGTCGTTTGGCAAGAGGAATTTTAAGATTGTCAATTAACAATCAACACCGTACCCATTTCAACTTTGTGTATTAATCTTGACACATGTTAGTGTTTCGTAGCAGTTGGAAGAGAATCTTGTACAATGTCCAAGACCGGCCTCATAGCTTGTCGTTTTATCATCGTCGTCATTTCCACGGTAACTTAATATAACACCTTAAATTTTTGCCTCCTTTTAACAATTCACCCACTACCTTAGTTTCAACAATATTCACCCAAATCTTTATCTCTCTCTCTTTGTGATCAGGATCATCAGAACACTAACATGGGGGTTTGTCAACGTTGGCAACGGCGAGGAAAGAGCTTGAGGAAATGTATCTGGGAATTCCAGATGATTCTGTCAACCTTACTTTTCAAGACCTTGCAGTTGCGACACAAAATGCAACAGACAAAAAAAAATCCAACTCAAAGGAACTAAATCCCGAAGTCATCAAAACCTCAAAAGAAGGAACCCCTATACACAGAATTCCCAGCCTTGATTTCAGCCAAGCATTGCAAGCATCCAATAATCACAACCACAACCATCATAATCATCATCATCCTGACCACGTCCAGAGGGACAGCGGTGATTTGTATAGCGTTCATCATCACCACAGCCTTGGTGTTGAAAGCCAAAGCCATCATCATCATAGCCATAGGAACCATGTGAATCCAAATGGCCACTCGGGGTTTGGGCATGCAGTGGAGGGTAGTATAGCTTATGATGATGCCAGTGTCATGAGCAGGGCTTCCATGTACCCAGAGAGAGCTGGACGAAGGAGGCCTGGGATTCCTCACTCTAATATCTGTACCATCTGCTCTAACCTATGAAGCACGGGTGCGTTTCGAGACCCGGGTGCGGGTGCGGGTGCGGGTGCGAGTGCGGGACTCGGCAATTTTTGAAAAAGGTGGGTGCAGGTGCAGCGGGACTCGACGATTAAAAAATTATTAAAAATATTTTTATTTATATTTTTAATATATTGCTAATCATATTTTTTCACATTATATAAACATATACCAATTTTAAGAGCAATACTAGATAATATATTAAAAATATAAATAAATGTATGAATTGAGAGGGGAGTGTAGGGTGTGAGAGAGAATGCTTGAGTGAGAGGGCTGAATTTCGCCTGAATTGGCCGGAATTTCGGCGGTTCGCCGGTATCGCCGATATCGGCCGAAACGGCCCGAGTCGGCGCGATTTAGCCCGGTTTTGGGCGAATCGGCCCGAGTCTCAGCTGCGTCGGGGCGAGTCGGCGCAAAAAAAAAAAAAAACCACGTGGCAGACGCGGCCTGACGCGACACCGACGCGCGGGCAGCGATGTCCCCTACGCATCGCCGCGTCCGACGCGGATGCAGCGCCTTCGGCGCCGCGTCCGTGCATTCCAGGCTCTAACTACGTCCATATACTCCGGAATCGATGCCTGGTACGTGTATCAAACTTGAAAAGCTTTTACATATATAAGCTACATATAACTGTGTCCAAGGGTAGCTTCCTTACACACATATAAAAGCTATCTAATTGTGTTGGTGGGTTGTGATCTTGATTAAATAGAGACGTTCTATTACATTGATCAATCTTAATTAATATGACGCATTTAATAATTTTGTTGAAACTCATTAACCCTAATATGACATGATTAACATACTTTTATATTTTGTAAGCACATAACTTATATCAATTATATATAAATATATAAGTTCTACATAAATTCTATTTTATAATAACATATATTAGAATATATTATAAAGTTCTTATTTCTACCCAATGAATTTTCATTCAAATTTATAAATAAATGTTTAAGATAAAATAAAAGAAAATTTATTTATTTATTTTGGTTAAAAAGCAGCTTTGTAGTTTATAGAATAATTGGTTAATATAACAATTAAAATTCTTTCAATTATTCAATTCAATAATTAAAATTAAAATTAAAATTTATTTTGGATGAAATTAAACTTATTTATATAGGTCAAAATGAGCTAATTAACCTATCTTGACATGAATAATGCATTAGGTCAACATGAGATTGACAAATTTATTAATCTTGTTAAATCGATATGGTTAACCTGTTCTAATGTGAAACAATTTACAATTAGCCTATATATATATATCACAATGTTTTAGGACTTCCAAGAAAACATTTTAATCGTGAACATTTAATATATGTTTGATATTAACTTTTAGCTTTTATGTACGATTTTTTAAAATCTCACTATTTTAAAATACAAATATATTTTAACACACTTTTAACAAAAAGTTTTCAACAAAAAACTAGATAAGTTGTTTCTAAACAAACATTTAGAGTCCGTTTAGAAATAGCTTATTTAGCTGAAACTGAAATAGTATATGCTAAATAGCAAAAAAAGTTAGCTTTTTAAGTCAATACTAAACTCAACCTTAGTCTCACCTTGTGAGAAACTATATTCCTCCTCCTAGTTCAATGATATATATTTCTCTCTCTTTTACATCATTTGAATGGAAACACGTAACGAGAACTTTTGTGTGCAGGTTTGTGGAAGAGTGTATTGCAGGCAATGTGTATGGGAGAGATGACAGAAGAAAGGAAGTATATGCTAAATAGCAAAAAAAGTTAGCTTTTTAAGCCAATACTAAACTCAACCTTAGTCTCATCTTGTGAGAAACTATATTCCTCCTCCTAGTTCAATGATATATATTTCTCTCTCTTTTACATCATTTGAATGGAAACACGTAACGAGAACTTTTGTGTGCAGGTTTGTGGAAGAGTGTATTGCAGGCAATGTGTATGGGAGAGATGACAGAAGGAAGGAAGTGCATAGAATGTTTAGGGAGGAGATTCAGCTAAAGAGGTAACATAATTATTTGTTCCCCCAAAACAAAATTAGACCTGCATGGGCTCGAGTACGACCAAGTATTTTACAGCTTAATTAATATACCTAGCAAAAAGATATGAGTTTCAGATTAACTAGCTAGGATCACAAATCAAATTCATGAATTAATCAGTTGGTTCCCAAAAACTCACAAAAATTTTAACGGATAATGGGTCTCCAAAGCTGTCTTATATAATGGTTGTTTATGGAGAATTTTAGTGATAGGCCGGCAATCATTTGCGGACGCCAGCAGTTTGAGTGAACCTTCTCATAAACTTGGCACTTAGCAAACTGACCGTAGATGAAGATAAGGACCTCTTCACCAAATTATTTGGACAGTAGAAACATGATCACCTTTTTAATGTATATTAAACCAGATGTAGAAGTACCACAAGACATTTATCTCAAAAATATTAGAGTAAAAACTTTGCTTAGTCAAATGTGATTGTCAAGTTTAAAAACACAACTTTTTCCCCAATTGCAAATATAACTTTGTTATGTTCAGTGTATAATAAAAGTGGTATCAATAGTGGGTTCATATGAAAATGATGTTACTCTAATTATAATTTGTTAATTTAACATGTTCTGAGAAAAAATATTGTGAAAAATCTTATGTCTACAAAATTATACCAACATAGAATGCCTTAATTGCTTATTTTACGAATGATAATGTTATTTGTGGCCATTGGTTTTTTGTGATTGTTGATAGGAACAAACAAAGAGCAGGGCAGGTAGGGTGTTGTAATTGGAGGTACCCTAGTATGGTGAAGCAGGCAGAGCTTGTGTGGGCTGAGAAGGGGCCCAGGAGGAGTGGCGAAAGAGGGTCTGGTCACAATGCCGTGGTGTCATCTAGACCAAGAAGCCCAATGACCCCAAGGGCCCATGTTGGCAGTAACCCGGACCCCACCCTCCCCCCCCCCCCCCCCTTTTGTCATGGGCTCACCATATTCCCCTTATACTCCAACACATCCCCACCACCTCGCATTTTGAGGAATTTCATTTGCCAATCATTTGTGAAAGTTTCTTCAAATGCCTTATTTAAAGTTTTTTTTTTAATTAAAAAAATTATTGCTTAGTCAAATTATTCTTTGTCCTATTATTTTATTGTGAAGGCAAAGGTTACATTTTATTTTATTTTTGCTAAATAATTTGTAAAAATTACATTTATTGTGTAATTCAGTATGTATTTGTTTCTTCTTTCATTTTGGTGGGGGTGTAAATTATGTTGTATGCATGCATACAACATAATTACTACTAAAACTTTTAGTAGTAACTAGTGGATGTCTCGCGTGATGCGCATGTTCGTTATTAGTTATTTTACAATACTCATATGTGTTATAATGTTTGAAAGATTAATTTTGATTATGTATTATATGTCACTAAAATAATGAAGAAAAAAAATTTGTAATATATACAATATATCCATATTGGTTTCTTTTTATGAGGTGTACATGTATATTTGGTTATTACATTTGATGTTTTTAATATAAAACTTCTTATTTTTTTTACGGAGTATTTATTAAAAAAAAAAAAACACAAAAACTTTTGAAGGCTGAACATCTAAGATTTAAGCTTTATAATTTTTAATTTGCAAAACTAAATATACATGTCAAGAGATTAAAAATATAACAATAATTGAACAAAGAAATATAAAATTATATTATTTCATATCTCAAGCTTAAGTTTACATACATCTTAGTACCTCAATCACTTACAAAGATTAAGCACTTCCCAAAAATATAAATAAACACAAATAACACATATAAAAGCTTTATGTCTTTCCTAAATATACCTTTTAGAAATCTCATATGCCACTAAAGCACTGTATCAAGCTTTGACAATGTTGTTAAGAAGTTTAGATTATATGCACCTAAAACCAAAGCTAATTTCTTACTCTTCTCGAAACTGACTCTCTCTCTCTCTCTCTCTCTCTTCCTACTTTCATTTTGGCTCTTTGATATTTTGTGAAATTGAAATATATAAAATAACAGATGATATATCATGAAAAACTAACATTGAATTGAGAAAATCTTTCATTTATGAAACCAAAAGTGGAAAAATTCTAGAAGTTGAAAAAGCGAGTTGAACCAAATCTCTTAATTTTTTGCATTTATGACTTAAACTAGTCATTGATAAGAAGATGAGGCGAGGTGAAAGGCTAAATGAAAAACTACTCTTATAAAGCGTCATATGGTGGAACCTCATGCTCTCCGCTTAAGGTCTCAACTTTTATTTATATATATATATATATATATATATATATATATATTGTGGGGGAGTACCTCGCAAAGCGGTTTGTCCGCTTTGGGTATTGCACCGCACGGCTTTGTTTTCTACAGACGAGTGTGGGAAGTCTTTGAGAACAGTCCCACATCGAGTAGAGAAGCGCCTCACCCATGCCTTATAAGCCTGAGCCCAAGACATGAGTGTATCACTACTACACATGAGTGTACCACTATTACACAAGTAGTGGTACACTCATGTCTTGGGCTCAGGCTTATAAGGCATGGGTGGGGCACTTTTTTACTCGATGTGGAATTGCTCTCAAAGACTTCCCACACTTGTCTGTAGAGGACAAAGCCGTGCGGTGTAATACCCAAAGCGGACAAACTGCTTTGTGGGGTACTCCCCAACAAAAAGGCGCTTTTGAGGGCAGTGCATATCATCGGTATTGTCTGCTTTGGGTTGGGAATGGGCCGTTGAGGCCGATGCCACCTAGATTGCACGGTTTTGTTATCTTTGAAGGGCACGCCTCTACCACTACTACACA
This sequence comes from Lithocarpus polystachyus, assembly GCA_033629205.1. Classification (NCBI taxonomy): domain Eukaryota; kingdom Viridiplantae; phylum Streptophyta; class Magnoliopsida; order Fagales; family Fagaceae; genus Lithocarpus; species Lithocarpus polystachyus. The sequence goes on from CM066162.1 coordinate 29,909,491, forward strand.
TGTGTAGTAGTGGTACACTCATGTCTTGGGCTCAGGCTTATAAGGCATGGGTGAGACACTTCTCCACTCGATGTGAGACTGCTCTCAAAGACTTTCCACATTCGTCTGTAGAGGACAAAGCCGTGCGGTGCAATACCCAAAATGGACAAACTACCCCCCCCCCCCCCCCCACACACACACACACACACACACACACACACACACATAATGTTATATTGATTTGGGTTAATTAGTACTAGAACTTTTAGTAGTAATTACTACCAAACAATTTTGCCGGGAAGTGATTCATATTGTACGCAACAATTGTTATATTGATTTGGGTTAAAAAAAATTACTACTAAAACTTTTAGAAAAAATCTAATTTGCTTCTTAAGTACAAATGACACTTCATACTATTTATGCTCTTTTTCTCAAAAAACTAATTCATGGCTCCTTCTATCATGACTTAGGGACGCCAACACTAATTTGTGGTTAGGTTACTATTGGTGGAGATTTTTTTGTTGACACAAGTTAATAATAGGCTAACTGTAGACACCCCATCTTACAACCTCCATTTAACTTCATTTCAAAGGCAAATTCGGTCACTTCATGGCATAGTGGAAAAATCATAATTTTCATCATTTGATCTTCCGAAACTTCATCAAGAACAAAGCTAGAAGTCCTAACAATCAAAACGACGTATAATGGGCTTAAATTGGACAATTGAATTAAAGTTTATAGCGAGTCTTTACGATTAGGATTAGACATAACATTTTTTTTTTTTGAGAAGAGATTAATAAAAATTGTTCCTTTCAAGGATAATGAAGTGACATAATAATCCCATTGGCCTAGGATTATGACAAGGGTGTGCCATCATCGTAGCATTGTTTATATATATATATATATATATATATATTTGCTAAATAGCATTGTTTAAATCAAATGGATAGATAGTCTTAATGCTAAGAAGAGAAAAGACATTTGGACAAACACGAACTCGGAGTTTTGCATTATCACTAAAGGCTCTTTATATGAAGCAACTATGGCTTTTTTATAGTGTAATTGACCCTCCATATGAAAAATAGAAACTATTAGGTTCTAAATTTGTATAGGTTTGTTGGGAAACATGTGAACATTATAAACTTGTTTAGACATAAATCATAGAGTTTATAGATATGATTAGACAATAATCAAGGTGCTGCTAGTCAGTGTGCAAGAACAAGAAAACTACTGATTCAAGAACATCAATTTCACTGGTTTCGACCAATCGAAACTTAAGTTCAATTGAACAAAATGCGTATCTACAAAATAAAAAATTCAACCCATTAGCCCATCAAATGTTTAGGGTTTCGGACCTACTTCACTAAGTATATAAAAGAAACCCTAAGTCAGGTTTTAGAAGACTTTAAGGAGTTGCTCATTTGAGTTGTAAAAGGTTTTGTATCTTCTTATTTCAAAGTCTTTACCGGAAATCAATATACATACAACTTAAACCGGTTGATTTGAAATTGCTGCAAACTACATTAAAACAAAATGTATTTTTGGTGACAAAATTTAGTAACGAATTTTTTTTTTGTCAACAAAAAATAATATATAAAAGTAGGGTGCCTATTATATATATAAAAAAAAAAAACAGTTTTGGCTACAAAAGTATATTTTTGTCACTATTAGTTGTACTGAAAGTAGGGCACCAAAGAAAAAATTGGGGCACGAAATTGAATTGATTTATAACAATGAAGGTTTTCGTAACTCAAAGTGTAACATTTCGACGATAAATAATTTTGTCACTATAGGTTTTTTGGGAACAGATTAGGTGACAAAACAATTTTCATCGCGAAAGGTCATTAATAGGGATGCAATAAGTTGTCACTAAAAAGCTCACTTAAACTTTTAGACGTAGGTTTTTTCTCCTCATTTTTCACTCTCAAAGACGCCACTCACTCTCTCATTCCCCTTAATCTCTCTCCCCTCCGCCGCCGCCACTATTTCCCCTATAGCCACCGGTGCCACCACTACCTCCCTTTATCGTCACCTTTCTCCAATCTCCTCCCCTCTCACACCCACCTCACTCTCTCTCCCCCCTCTCTCCCATTCCCTTTTCTTTTTCCACTCTACCGTTGCAACTTCCTTCCTCGACAACCATAGCAACCGTCCTTGGTCTCCTCCACTTTCTCAGCCATCTCACAGCTTCGAACCTCCTTCTTCAAGCTTTGATGGTACTCTCTCTCTCTCTCTCTCTCTCTCTCTCTCTTTTCGGTAACTTTTTTTTCCTTATTTCAAGATTTATTTATAAAAAAATTGCTAGAAATGGAAAAGCTAATTTTTTATTTTAATTTTTGTGGGTAATCTAATATGGGTTTTGAATGGTATGTTGTTGCAGATTAGACTTGCTTGAAAAAAAAAAATTACTGATCTTTGTGGGTAATCTAATATGCAATAAGATTTTCTGCAACTTATTTTCTTCTCCTTGATCTAATCTTTGATCTTTTACTCTCTTTTTTTCACATATTGTCCATTGATTTGTATTATGGGTTTGGATTTTTGAATATATATATTTTTTTATTTATACCTGTTTTAGCACAACTTGAATCAGATTGCTCTGTAAAGCTCAGTATGTCAACAAAGGTATGTAGTAAGTGTTGCCTATTGGGTTCATCTTATTTTCTACAAATAAAATAGGATGCAATGATTTTTACTTTTTGTTTTTCTTGGCACCATTTATTGTTTTTAGAAATTTTGGATACATATTGTTGAGTTATATTTGTTTGATTTTAAATAAAGTTTCAATACTTTAAGCAATTCTATATTGTGGTATTGATAATTGGTTTTGTGGTGGGTTGTTGAATTGGAGCAAGAGGGTGGCTTGCATGATGTTATAAGGTGATTTAAATTAATGTTGAGTGTTGATTGCTTTGTGTATATTTTTGTTTAAGTATTAAGGTATATATAAATTTGAGTACGAAAAACATTAACCAATTTTTAAACTTCCGATTTTCTTTGCATTTAAAATAAAAGATTATAGTACTCATAAAAATAAATAAATAAAAATTATGGTGATTGTGTAAAACATTAACTCTCAATATAAAAGATTAAAAATAGAGAAGGAACTTGTCATAGGGAACTATGAGGATATGCTGCTGGATTTCCATTGGAGATGGACGAAGCAGTATGAGTTGTTTGACATGACTTAGACTTGTGCATTCTCGAATATGATAGAAATTTATTTAAATAGATTAAAGACTTAGATGTTAGAATACATTATGCATGACTTGTCATTATTTTGATGAATTGACATTCTCCTTGCATATGTAATCAGACATAGATAAAAGTTGGATGACATTGGATAAGACACCTGATGGCAGATAAAGTGAACCATATATTAGTGAGGTGAATTCATTTATTGATTTTGCAATAGCAATTGTGGACTCCAGTGGTAATATTTCGTGCCCGTGAATTCAATGTGTGAATTTTTATCGATATTCTTGTTATGTTGTGCGTGTTCGTTTGCTTTGTCATGGGATTATGCAATCTTACACTAAATGGTATAATCATGGAGAACCTCATGTATAGAACGAGAACATTCATGATAATGAGATGTTGGATGTTGATCATTTGGATGGTATAGATGCCTTGATGGGTGACTGAATTAGAGGGGAACTAAGAAATGCAAACCAAGATGAGGAAATGCGTAATTTAGATAAATTTGAGGAAGATGCAATGCATGAGTTGTATTCGGGTTGCCAAAATTATACTATATTGAAGTTTGTTATTGAGATGTTGAATGTAAAGGTAATGACCAACTTGAGTAATAAGGGACTTGACACGATACGAGAATTGTTGATTAAGATTTTACCAAAAGGTAACTTGGTTCCGAGGTCAACTTATGAAGTAAAAAAGAAATTACGTGACTTGGGCATGTCATATGAGCACATTCATGCTAATAAAAATGAATGTGCACTATTTTGAAAGGAAAATGAAAACCTTGATAAATGTCTGGTGTGTGAGGCACCTAGATACAAGGATACTCATGCTTGTGGTAAGAAGATTTCTCATAAAGTATTACGTTACTTCCAATTGACACTGAGATTGCGAAGATTGTACATGTCAAGACAAAGAGTTAAGGACATAAGATGATACATAGACAAACGTGTGAACAATGGAATAATGAGGCATCCAACTGATAGTGAGGAATAGAAGGAGTTCAATTTGCAACATCCTGATTTTGCCCTCTAACCTTGCAATGTGCGGTTAGGGTTTGCTACATACAGATTCAACCCTTTTGGGAACATGAACAACAACTATAATATGTAGCCTATCAGTCATGCTTATCCCCTCAAACTACCGCCTTGGTTTCTTATGAAGGAGCCATATTTTATGTTGTCCTTACTTAGTCCTAGACTCCATCAACCGGGAAATGAGATTGATATTTACTTGAAATTATTGGTTGACGAGTTGAAGGAGTTGTGGGAAGATGGTGTAGAAACTTACGGTGCCTATAATGAAGAGCATTTCCAGATGCGTGCAACTTTGTTGTGGATAATACACGACTATCCTGAATTTGGTAATGTCTGGGTAGAAGGCAAAGGATTATCATTCTTGTTATACCTGCAAAAAAATATTCATTTATTTTTATTATCTATTTTATTATTTAATTTAAGTAAGTTAATAAAAAAATTTGTTTACATATGAATTTTGATTGCATGGGCATAATGCTAATATAAATTAAAAATATAATCTCATGAAACAATAGTTACAATTCCTTTTCCTACCTCAAGAAGCCAATCCAAACACTATATCCGATAGAATTTTATCCCCAACTAAAAAACTTCACTAATAAGTCATCTTAATAATCCTTGTCTAGAAAATCACTTTCACAAGCAAATCTCCTCATAAAAATTGAATGATAAGTTATTAGTGAAGTATTCAGCACATCAGAATATTATGTATAAGTTGGTCTCTTTGGGCAAACAGTTTCCTAAATCCAAAGGCATGAAAACAAAAATCGTTCGGATCTATATCACCGATAATGACGCCATTGATAATGATGCCATCGACTTGTCAAGTAGTGAAGATGATGAAGAAATGCCAATTGTTCAACACTAAGTGGAGAAACAAATTAGCGAGATTAGAATGAAATATTTATCAAAATACGTCTCAAGTCAAGCCGTGAACCAAAATGCAAAGCCAACACAAAAATCAGTGGTACAAAGGAAGCCTAATGGGGTTAAGAAGTTTCAAGGCATTTGGCAAAGGCCATTCAGGAGATGGGTGGCAGAGATCAAAGACCCACTTCGGAGGGATAGACATTGGTTGGGTACTTATGACATTGTGGATGAGACTGCCTTGTTCTGCGACAAGGTTGCTATTTGCATAAAAGGGGATATCTAACATAATTTTTTAGAAGAAATCTGGCATTGTAAAGGGACTTGGCGTGAGGCCTTCCTCATCTCTTAGGATTGCTGCCTCATCTAGTTCCTCAGTCCAATATATCTAGTATCTAGAGAGTTAGATAGTTGAGCTCAAGGAGGCAAAATTAAAGCAAGACAAGGAGAACAATAATATCTTACACTTTTTGAGGAGCAAGGGTTACAATGACACTCTTAACTATGGGGGTAGCTCATCTTAAAGCTAAAAGACTTATTGTTAGTATTTTATTTAGCAATTGTGCATTACATGGTGTGACTACTTTTAATGCATTGTTAGAAAATATTTGTATTACATTACACTTGAAAATATATATTTGTTTTCTACAACTTTTTGTTAAAGAGTTGTGACTTTCTCAGCCAAAAAAAAAAAAAAAAGGAGTTGTGACTTTAATTCAAAGATGTGACTAGTTTTAATGCATTGTTAGAAATGTTTCTTATAACATAGTTAATGATATTACTTTATGATTTTCATGTAGTTTTTTTCAATATTCTATATTTATGTTGATATATTATTGGTGACTTTTTGGGCATTTTCTTTTGGCACTACTTGAAAACATTTTAAGATATCTTATTTTAACACTATTTATATTACATTAATGTTTTTTTTATTGTTATAAGACACCTTGTGTTAGAATTGTGTTGCAAACAACTTGTATGGATGGATTGAATCTCATACTTGGTTTATTTAATTACTTTGGGATTGTATGAATGATTTGCATAAAATGTATTGTTCAAATGTGAGGTTCTAATAATGTAATCATATGATAATATCAAAAGAAATAAATAAAATTAGAAAATTAGACTAAAAATCATAAATATTTGGTGACAAAATATTTTGTTACTAATAGTTTGGATAGCATAGCATAAAAAGAATTGGTGACGAAATGTTTCGTAGCTATTAAATTGAATAATAAACGAAAATAACATTTAGTGATGAAAACATGTGTCGCCTAATATAGAAAAATTAAAAAAAGGAAAAAAATGTTGATTTAGGTGACAAAACTATCCGTCGCCTAATATGGAAAATTAAAAAAATAAAAAGAATTGGTTATAGCTACGAAATAGTTATGTCGCCATTTTTTTTAGATAATAATAATAATTGAACCTTTTGGCGACGAATTTTTTCGTCACCAGGACTTTTGGCAATGGGGTATATGTGACGAAAGTGATTTCATCGCCAAATGTTATAGGTAATGAAATGAGGACATTTGGTGATGAAAATTTTCGTCACCAAAGAATACATTTTGTGATCTTCGATCGAGTTGTAGACTAGAGGTCTACGTTGGAGAAAACCTTCAAGAGTGGTATTGGAGTAGTGGATTGGACGTTTACTTTTGGAACACATCTATATCAGGGACGTCTGTGGGATGCAGTGCTCATTAGTTCGGAAACTATAGTTAGATTTACAATGAATATGATTATTCTAACTGTAAATCTCTACTTAATAGTGGGTTTCTCAATCTTGGGATTGGTCTCCCAAGTTTTTCCTTTGAAATAAGTTATTTCATAAGATTTCCTGAGTCATCATCTCATGTGTCATATTTATTTCCTCTGTGGATCCAGTCCACAAATAACAAAATATAAGGGGAAAGAAAAGTGAAGCTCCAGCGCTGGAGTCATAAAAAGTATGACATCACCAAAAAAATATTTGAACAAATAAAATCTTAATATGATATTGATGCTTGTTTGATTAACCTAAGGATTTCATAATAGATCTAATTAAAAACTTGGTCTTAAAATTGACTAATCACTGTTTTTGACAGGTTCTAAATCTAATAGAAACGTAAAAAGAAAAAGAAAAGAAAGAGACTAAGAAATTTATCAAACATGGCCGGCAAAGAATGAGGATGACGAAATTAAAAGCTATTGAAGATAAATAGGAAAGCCAGCTGAGATGTATCACTATCAAATGAGGATAACGAAATTAAAAGCTATTGAAAACAGGAAAGCCCGCTGAGATGTATCACTATCATGTATGTAACCACAACCCAGTTAACAAATTATTATTTTTAGGTCGCCTGATTAAAAAATAATAATAAATGATTGGAAAAACTCAGAAATAATGAGAACAGTATGATAATTGATGGAGATATGCAATTGGTCCTTTCATGTGACAAGCAATGCAGTGTCTTCAATATTATTGGGACAACTGCCCCGGAGGAACCTTTCAAGAAAAACTAGAAAACTTTTGTTTTTTGTTTTTTAAAATTGTTTTTTCCTTACAAGTTTTTGTAATTGGCTTATTGAGTTGAGATTTAAGGGTTGCATTATTTTAATCTTTAAACTCAGGCTTATGAAGTGTCCTGTGAATAGCGTTAACCCCACCTGCACCTTGGATCCAGTAGCTTTCGGCTGTAGACAACAATAATCTTGAGCTAGCCAAACCAATGTCATGAGTTCACTTGAGGTTTCAAACTATGGACTTACCCTACACTGAGTTCTTGAAAATAGACAGGGGACCAATCATTCAAGAAAATTGTCCCACCTACCTAATCCAGAATGGACGATGTTGTTGTCTTCTCAATCTCATTGGTTGGAACATTTTCGAACACAATGTTGTTGTAGGTTGATACTCAACCCGAGCTTGGCCGATCCATGATCAATCCAGTCCTAAGTTCCTAACCGCTAACCATAGAGCCACAACCCTAGGCCTAACCTGATACTTCGCTGTTGTTGTTGTTGAAAATTTGACATGAGCCAAAACTCATTGAAATGGTTGTACACATCCAAAGTTCAAACACTAAAAAATTTTGTGTGATATGTTTTGAGAGAGAGTGATGCATGCCATTGGAGTAATTGTTATTTCTTACAATATAATCTTGTTGTTTTGAATGATATATATGGTATAAACCGCATGGTATTAATAATTTGAATTTTTACGCATTTATAAATGACATCATTATTGATTTATTTTTTGACTTCAATGCAAACATCAAAGTTCAAAACCTCTATACAATGCTATATACTTTATTACCTCCATCTTTAAATTTCGTATTATTGGTCCTTTATTGTATTTTGGATGTCCTGAAATATGGTTATTCTAGAAGTTCTAGAAATTAATAAACATAATGCTGATAGATTTTTTAATTTATCATTTACTTTATTTGAAAAGTCAGTTCCCATTTTTTAAGTTTTATTTGAGTTTAAATTAAGCTAGATAATTTTAAAAGCTTATACATCTGTATTGTATGCTTCGATTTCGTGCTTGAATGGTTTCTCAACCGTCTCACGTCTCTTAAATGAACATGTTCTGATGTTCATACATATATACGAAATTGACTAGACAACATTGATTAAAATAAAGCAAGCTCCATTAATTAGCAGGCAAAACAAGAATGCAACATTAATAAAGTAATAGATGTGGGACAAGCCTTCTAAAATAGACGCTTTGGTTTGATCTTAATTGGAAGATGCATGGTTGGGTATGGCATTGGTTGCGGGTAATCACTTCCTCAGGGTTCAACTGTGACCATTCGTACATAGTCACCAAGTTGTGGATAGTAGTCAGGGTCTCAACCCTGGCAAACTCATTAGTCATTTCCTATACATGTGTGGACTCCTCCTCCAAAGGCCATGCAAGCATAGGGAGGGATTGGCTTGGTTCCCAAACCGAGAGGGATCAAACACTTTTGGATTTTCAAATATGTCATTGTTCATATGAATACCATCGGAGGACCAAAACACCTGAAGAAGCAAATAAAGTTCTGAGTTGAGTACTACCAAGCACTGATGTTGGTTAACAATCGTCTTATACAATTGTGCTACAAGGTAATAGTTGACAAGCAAAGTTGTGCCTGGTGAATTGGGACTACTGGGATGAAATAGACCTTACCTGCCATCCTTTGGGAATGGCATAACCACCATAGCTAGTATCTTTCAGTGCTTTTCTAAAGCCGCCAAAGACAGGAGGGATTGTTCTCATCAGCTCTTGTGCAACCCGCCATGTGTATTTCATCTTTTGTATCTCGGCCCATGTTAGCTTATCTTCTTTTCCTTCTCTCTTCCTTACAATGTCCATTTGTTCTAAGATTATGCAGAAAATAAAATGTTAGAGAAATGTGTGTTTGACAACACTTTCTTCTTTTAGATTTTTAACTTTTTTGCTTGGATACAACTGTTTGAAGTACCATTTTTTGAGGTACAATTATATTTTAACCAACTTTCAGCACAAAGGCAAATATACTTTGAGCAATCAATAGGATAATACGTGCAATCATTGAGATGCAGCCATAAAATTGACTAATTACCTTCTAAAACTTTCTTGTAGATCTCAGGATCTCTAGCCAGCTGCCTTATCATCAGACTTAGAAGAATCATAGATGTATCATGACTAGCAATCACTAGGGTGATGCAATTGTCTATAATGGCATTGTCGTCTATTGGTTGTTGATTTTCATCTCTCAATGCTAGCATGCAAGATATGACATCGCTTGTAGGGCTCAGAATCAGGGGCGTAGCCAGAAAATTTTACTTGTGGGGCCGAATTGTAGTATTGATATATTAATCATAGTTCATATTGAATACAAAATTATTAACTTTGATATATTGTTATATTCTTAAATATTAATGAACATACAAAAATTATATAGTTCATTATAGACAAATACAAAAAAAAAAAAAAAAAAAATTCCAATAAAAGAACAGTTCACATCAAAATTATGCCCAACAATCTTTAATGGAATAAAGATAGTAATACAAAAATGTGAACAAAAAAATCTTAAATACCCTTATGCATATCAACGTACACATAGTGGCAGAAGAAACAAACAAAAATAATACTAATGGTAAAATAACAATGATGATTGATAAAAGAGAGAGAAAAGAAAATGCACTTGCATATTCACTTCTTTAAAGAGTCAAGAATATGATGTTGCCCCAATAAAAAAAAATGGATTAATAATTTTGGTTGAGATAGGAGTTTTTGTGTTGAGAAGAAAGAAAATGGGGCAATGGGCTGGCACTAGCAGCTACAACAAAGCTCCGTACGTACCTAAAAATGAAAAAAAATTGAATTATGTTAGGAAATAGGTTGTCAATGATGCTAGAGAGTGAGTTATTATCTATTAGATTAATTATAAATTTTTTGGACAATGGAGAAGATCAACTTTTAGTCATTATCTTTTGGACTAATTATAAATTTTAGGAATAGTTGGGATGGACAGATAATAAAGTTTTGAATAATTGAAGAGGCCAACTAAAAATTCATTGGACTAACTAGAAATCTTAGAAATAATTGGGGGCCGGCTCTAATTTTTTGGGAGGGCTATATCCTATTGTATAGTTGTAGGAGAAAAAAAAAAAAAAATTGGAGGGGCCATGGCCCCCCCAAGGAGCAATGTAGCTCCGCCCAGTCAGAATCCCACTTGAAAGCTCCTCCCTTTTCTTCCTCAAGATAGGCAAAATCAGGTTGGCAATACTTGACCGAGCTCTTAGGCCTTTCCTGTAAACAGTGCCAGGGAGGTTTATAGGAAGAGGCCAAAGTGCTTTGGATGCTGAAGCGAATCCTTTGAATGGTGCTTCCATTGTGTACTCATCCCTAATGTCAAAAAGGATGTTGCATGCCATAGAAAATGTAAGCTTCTTCATAAAAAACACAGCCTTAATTGTGTCTTTTTCTTTAGTTTCTCTCAATATTAGGGTCTTGGCTAAACTATCCATCTCTTTGATGTAATTTTGAAGGCTTTCAGGCTTTAAAAAGGTCACCAATGCTCCCTTTATCAGTCTATACCTGTGTGACAAATGAGAATAGGTCCATCAAATTAATGGAACTCAAAAATCTTGCATCTTTGAAAAGATTTATAAGTAGATAAGTTGAGATATCATATTATCGACATATAGAGTTAGTGATTTAGTACCTGGAACCAGTGAGTTCCAATATGTTTTGCTTTCCGAGAATGCCTTGCATGGTAGCTGGTTGTTTGGCAGCAAAAACATCTTCTTCAGCACCAAGTATAAACTTGTTACCAGCTTGACCAATTATAACCACAGTTTGGTGAACCCATTAAGGAGGTTTTGAACACTGAACCATGTTTCAATATCCTTTCTTCTAACCAATCCCAGCCTCGATCTTCTTTTTGAGCTCGAAGAAAACTCAATGTCTCTCCAATTGAAAGGATACCCCAAAGAGCCTCTAGGGAGATTTTTGGTTTGACACTTGGAAAGATATTTTGATAGGAGGAAAGCTGAAACCAAAGTGAAAGCAATTAAGAAAAGGAAAGGCATTCCGACAACCTCTAAGAAGTTCTTTGTATGTTTTGTACAAGCTACTTTGGCTTGAATTATATAGTGTAATTTGTTCCTCCGACAAAAAAAGAAGAAGAAGAAAAAAACTAAATGAAAGAAACAAAAACCCAACTAAATTAAATATATCAACCACGTATGGCCAGCTATAAAAAATAATATTGAAATAATAAGGTGACGGGATTGACAGCCATTGAAAAAGATGAAAAATATCATCTATTGGAACGTTACCATCGGTTCTCTTATAAAAAAAAATACAATTTTAACACATTAAAAATCTACTTTATTAATTTAACACGTTATTTTACAATTTACCATTTATTACATTTTTTATTTTTTTATTTTAAATATTAAAATAATATATACAACAAATTAAATAACATATTTTATATTTACTCAATATCCGGCCAATATACAAATGCTCAGCCTACTGGCAGTCACCACCATCCAAGAACTAACAAACACCACTATAACCACCGCCACAAACTACAACTACAGTCACCGGATCCTCTAACAAATTCCAAATCCAAAAATCTCAACAAGAAAAAAAAAAAAAAACTCAAAAGGGAGTGAAATATCGTAGAGAGAGAGAGAGCAAAAAAAAAAAAAAGGAAAGAAAAAGTGGCATTTGGGAAGTTAACCAAGCTCCTCTGGTAAGTACCCAGCAATGTCACCGTGGTTAAGATCAATGCCCGCAACGGTTCGGATCTTGGGGTTGTCTAGTGCTGGAGCATAGTAAACCCCAGTGTAGTTACAGACATTAGATCTAACCCAATTCCCAGTGAGATTCAAAGGGTCAGAGAGAATAGCTTGCTTCCAAGCTTGTAATGCTATGTAAGCATTTTTTATTCTTGGGTTTTCGAAAACCAGAGATGGGTCTACACTCACATTCTCACCTCTGTTACCAAACTCATCCCTGTATTAGAGAAGCTGGCATTGCCTGATGTGCAAGGCTTCAATGTCGGTGAGGCCTCCATGGGGAGTGATAACGGCTTGTTCAGCGGCACAGAGTGAGACTGTGACTAGAAAGAAGACAATGAGGAGTGAGAGATCAAAGTAGAGGTTTAAGTGGGTCTTCTTCTTCATCTCACACGAGACATCTGAGTTCCCAAATGCCACTTTTTATTTTTATTTTTTTGCTCTCTCTCTATGATATTTCACTCTCTTTTGAGTCCCTCGACGACCCCGCTGCCGGAGTCCCTCCAGCGCATCCGCGAATATCGAATTGAATCGGAATTGGATCGGAGAAAGAGGCGCAGAGAAAGTGAACGGAAAAAAGAAAAAAGGAATAAAAAAATAGAACCCAATGCCATGTGGTGAAGATGCTGGAGAAAGAAAGAAGAAGAAAAAGGGAAGAGGGAGTGACAGGAGATAAGAACTGGCGGAGGAAGAAAGAAAGAAAAAAAAAAAAAAAAAAAAAAAAAAGTAAGAAAGAGAAGAAAGTCTGTCCGTACCATTTTAAAAAAGAAACGGTAATAAAAAATTTATAGGATTTAGAACATGAGAAGTCTTTTTTAACATTTAATACACTTAATAGTAATGCTCTTACAATTTTCAAAATTCCAAAGGTTGCTGAGGTAGGCCTTAGTTAACAGTTGTAATCTCTAAAGATTGTATTTAATATTTAATTAAATAATATTTTTAAAATTTTAGGAAAATTATATAGCAAGGTCCAGAGTTTAATATTTTGTTTCAAATTAATTCTCAAGTTTTTGATTTTGTCAATTAAAGTGCACTACTCTCTTTCTATATATATAAAAAAAAGGTGCCAAACTTAATGAATTGTTTCAATATGAAACTTCTGTTATCCTTCTTTGTTATTCTAGGCAATAATGAAACAAATAAAATTAAGATTCATTTTGCTTTTTCACCTAATTAAGTAACCAACATTTCCCTTGCAAAAAATTAAAAAAGAAAAGAAAAAAGAAAGTAACCAACATCAATTTTTAGTATGGAAGATTCATTTTCACTTTTTCACTCTAGGTGAAAATTTTTTCTCTAAACAAAGTTTTCACTTTCTATTCTCTTTGTTTAATGACCGCCAAATTGATTTACAAATAAGCACTAACATTACAAAAAATTCGTCATGTTCCAGTGTTTTTTTCCCGGCGCTTTTAAAAAACGCCGTAATAGATACGCCTGTTCTAGCGCTTTTTGAAAACGCTGGTATAGGCAATATCTATGCTGGCGTTTTTCAAAAACGCTGGGACAGGCATATCAAAGCGCTGGGATAGGTCACTCCATTCCCTTATGGAGAAAGATCTGTCCCAGCGCTTTTAGAAGCGCTGGAATAGGGTCACCCTGTTCCAGCGCTTCTAAAAGCGCTGGGACAGGTCTTTCTCCATTTCGTATGGAGATAGACTTGTCCCAGCGCTTTTAGAAGCGCTAGGACAAGTCACATAAGGTTTTTTTTTTTTTTTTTAATCATAAGGAGTTCGGTAAAAAAAAAAACTAAATGCTTTTTGCGACGAAGAGGAAGCAATAGCGACGAAATAATTCGTCGCTAAAGGCTTCACTATAAATACTCCAAATATTACCAATTAAAGCCTAAGCTCATTTCAGTCAAAAAAAAAAAAAAAAAAATTTCCCTAAGCTTCCTATAGCGCCGACAGCCCTTCCCGTTGCGTACTTTTAAGCTTCCAAACCAAGCGTCGCCGTTGAAGCTCCAGCCGTCGCCGATGAAGCTCATGCCGTCGCCGATGAAGCTCCAGCCGTCGCTGATGAAGCTCTAGCCATCGCGAGAAGCTCCGTTAAGATCCAGTTGTCGCAATACCGTCGCGAGACCGCCGTCGAAAACCCAGCCGTTCGCCGACCGTCCCTCGGCCTTCCGATCGCCGACCGTCCCTTGGCCTTCCGATCGCCGACCGTCCCTTCGTCTTCCATTCTCCGACCGTCCCTTCTCCTTCCCTGATGGTCTCTTCGCCTTCCGCGGTCGCCGATGGTCTCTTTGCCTTCCGCGATTGCCGATCGGCCCTTCGCCTTCCCTGATCTCCGACCGGCCCTTCGACTTCGCCTTCGCCGTTGATCTACTTACCCGTCGCCGATACAGGTATTATTTTTATTAATATATATATTTATTATTATTACTACAATTATTATTATTATTATTATTATTATTACTGTTATTATTATTATTATTATTACTACTACTGTTATTATTATTATTATTACTACTATTATTGTTATTATTATTATTATTATTATTATTATTACTACAATAATAATAATAATATTTGAGCAAAAAACCTGTGTACAGTTCCTTTCCACACTCTCGTCATCTCAATGATATGATTGTTTTTTGGTTTCTTATAGTCTGAGTTTTACTATGTTTGGTCGTGGAATCTTTGCCTCAAACATTGTCCTCAGTTTCCTTTTCCGGGGATATGGTAAAATTAATAACAAATATAGAACAAGAAGAAGAAGAAAACATTTGGGTTGGATCCAAATTTTTTTTACGACTGATTCACTTTTTTACCATTCTGAAACCTGCTTGTTTGTCACAGCTTTGACCCATTTGATTTGAAGTTTCGTAGTGAGGGTCTACTTTTTGTTTTTGTGTCGTTTTGCAATTTTGTTAGTGCTGGCATAACAGTGGTTGGGGATTCTCTCTAGTCATGTATTGAAAATTGAAACTAAGATAGATAGATGTATGTCTTGCTTTTTGAGCCAAATCATGGGTTACTAGATCAAATAAAGTTTGTTGCAACTTGCAAATATTGAGAATATTTACCCTGAGTTTTTCAAACAGGAAAAGTGAGGGGCTTGCTTTCAAGAAGAGGGTGTTTTTTTTGAGTGAATTGGTGAAAATGGTCTTGTCATTGTTGGGTCTGCTCTGCTAGTGATGAATGGAATTGTGAGCATGTCGGTTGTACACGTCTTGGAATCGAACAAGGTGGGGGCCTAGTAATAATGCAAGTGTATTTCATTGTGTGTGTCTTTAGGCATGTGTTTTAGCCTCTAACTTGAATTGGGTTTCATGGGTTTGTAGAATTGAATCTGTTGAAGAAGGAGCTTTTGGTTTGAATTTGTGGGTGCTCCCATGAGTCAAGAACAGAAGCGAGGGAAGCAGGAGAAAGGCTGTGATGATGCTGAGAAGGTTGTCGTTGCTGTTAAGACATCAAAGGAAATTCCCAGGACTGCTCTGGTGTGGGCCTTGACCCATGTTGTTCAACCTGGGGATTGCATTACATTGCTTGTGGTTGTTCCTTCACAAGGTTCAGGTATTTTTTTTCCTTGTCCTGTGTTGATTTTTTCTCCTTTACTGCTCAAATATTAATTAACTGGTAGTGATATACAAGTTAATGGTATTTTTGTTTAATGATTCTAAATGCTTGATGTTAATTTTTTTGTTTAATGATTCTAGTTCCAACAGGTATTTTTTTGTTTGATACAGTAATGGGTATATGCATTTTTGTTTAATTTGGGTTATCATAGTAGTGAGTAATGGTCAGTTTGCTTTGCAGGAGTGGCAGCTTGTTTGAAGTTTACCTTCTTTTTTCCGTGGGCAAACACTGGGATTGCTAAAGGGTGAGTAAGATCTGCTTCTTAATTCCCTTAAATTGTAAAATAATGTGTCTACATTACTGCTATGGTGGGTTGTTTATTTGGAGCAAGCGGGTGGCTTGCATGGTGTTATAAGGTGGTGTACATTGATTTCGGAAGTGTTGCTTGTGTTTTGTGTGTACATTGATTTTGTGTGGCATGCCTAATGGTTTTTGAATGGGTTTATATCTATAATTATTTATAGCTATATAGACACACATAGAGTACTATATATACTATTTAGACACACATAACTATATATAGACACACATAGAGTACTATATATACTATTGATTTTGTTTTTGTTTATTAAAAGTCGTAAATTTTGTTCCTTTTTTTAGCATTACACACAACACATTACAATAATGTTTTTTTTTTTTCCAATAATTGATGGAGGAAATGCTTTGAGTGCATTCAGATGCAGAAATTAGTTGAAATTAGAAGTGTGAAGTGAAGTTTGGTTCCCACTTGTGATATGTGAAGTGTGAGGTGAAGTGATGTCTAGAGATTTGTAGAGAAAGAGAGAGAGGTGGTGGTTGATGTTTAATACTGCAAGTGTAGTTTGTAACAGGGGAGATTGCTGTGTCATTTGAGTGTTGTTGTAGTTACTGGGCAGCTTGGGTCCCTTGCTTTGTTTGAAGTTCTTTTGTCAAGAGTTTTTGACCAATAAAATTACTTATTCATTCCCAAAAAAAAAAAAAATTTTAAAAATGGCCCCCTACATTTAAAAAAAAGAGTGTAATACACTATGATATATTTAGTTTGCCCACTTTAACAAATATTCTAACTTTGCCAAAGCTTCAATTTTAATGATTGGCCAACAAGTTATCATGGATGCTTATCTTTGCCTTCTCCATCTGACAGCTGGAATACTAGTTCGTAAGTGTAGTAATAACCAATACTAGCTTACTAGAATTTTTTTTTTTTGACAGGTAAAAATAATAGTATTAAAAAGACACTACTAGAGGTTTTATATTTTTATATTTTTTTTATGTACAATTTTATAACTTATGTATATGTATTATAATTTTTGACTAAAATTATCTTAGTTACAGGATTTTTTGAGGACCCATTTAATCAGCTATTTACTTCTTGACAAAGTGTAGTAGTGTTGGTACAAATAAGAATTCTTTTGCAATTAGAGAACTGCAGTAGGAAATACTAACTTTTTCTACCTGATTACTTTACCCAAGCTTTTGGTAACATAATTTATCTAAAGATTCCATATAGCTGGAGAATGAAATTAATCTTTTGTAAGCTTTACCCAAGCTTTTGGTAAGCTTTTGTAATCAATTTTTTGCTTGGTTTTCTTTTCAGTCTTTACTCTGTTTTTCCATTTTTGTAATTTTTGGGTTTGCTTTGTGCTTTTCATGCATAGAGTCGTCTTTCATATATATATATATATATATATATATATATATATATATAACTGGAGAATGTCAAATGCGTTTGATTTATCATTTTTGGCTTGTTTGTACCCTCCACATGTTAGATTGCCTCACTTGCTATGAAAATTAATTTAGTGTTTTCATATTGTTGGACCTCTCTTATATGTGATAGCATATTGTATTTTGATTACTGTGGTGGCACTTATAGTTGAAGGGGGGGAAAAGGCATGTTTAAAATATGAGATTGTAAATCAAAGTTTGCTTCTCACAGTTGTGGGCACTGGGAGTAAACATTATTTAACTGGGACAAAGTACTCTTCGTTCACCAAAACAAGTCTGGATCCTATCAAGTGCATGTCTTCTTAATATAATCTTCTACAAAACTGTTTCTTTTCATAGCTGCATATTTTATGGTTATTTAATTAGCTTTAGCTGTCTTAGTTCACTAAGCCAAGTGCACACAACTTGCCCAATCAAGGCTTGTGTCTTATCCCCATATACATTAGTTTTGACATCCAGAGATTGTCTCAATCAGTAGGAGCTTGCCATTCTTTGACACTAGAGAATAAATGGGTTCTGCCCTTTTAGAAGGTAGTCATTTGCATTTGGTTTCTATTTCACACATATACAAACATATTATATTTTACTAGTAACCGTGATGAAACATGTTCAGTATAATCAGCACTTTGGAGGAAGTTGTGGTAATTGCTAATCAAGCCCATCCTATTAAGTATCATAGTTCAGGTTTAAAGATAAGTTTTGTTTGCTTTGCCACTTCCTCATACCATCTACTTTTCTCATCTGTCTGTCTACCTGTATTTAATGGTACAGTTTGAGATCAAAACTATATCACTTCTTTTTTTAATCCAAAACATGTCATGTTTGCTGTTGACATTGTCATATTTGATTGGAGAGGTAAATTTGAATTTTACGATTTTTTTTTTTTTTTGCTTTGTATTGATTTGGTTTCTTTGTCCAGCTATGTTAGGGAAGGACTTCTTGGCCAGCTCATGGGAAACCGGATTACAATCACATTGTGGTAAGGGTGTTTGCCTTGTTCACTAATCCTGAGCAATTAATTATACCACAAGATTTGTAGGATCCTATGTATCTATTTTAAAACTATTATATTAGAGAGAAAAGGTGGAGTATTTTCTATTAGGAGTGTTGTCTATTTTGTGACTTACATATTTGCAACTCAATGTGCAATGGTGAAATCGTAGTGTAGGTGCAACTTATAACATTCTAGACACTTGGGATGATATATTTTGTGTATATATAACATTCTAGACATTTGAGATGTAATTGTTGATATGATGTAATTAAATATATTTAGTTTCTTGGTTTAATGTGGTATTTTATTTGCTATGGAAAAATATGAATTGTGGTTCATTATAGTTGCTATAAAATAGATATTGGAAAATATGTATTGTAGGTGCTAAAATTTTTTTTTTTTTTTTTAAAAATGACCTATCCCGGCGTTTTTCAAAGCGCTGGGATAGGTCATGAATTAGTATAATGAAAAAGGGCCTAGGCCAGCGCTTTCAAAAGCGCTGGGATAGGTCATGAATCAGTATAATGAAAAAGGGCCTATCCCAGCGCTTTTGAAAGCGCTGGCATAGGTAGTACCTATGCCAGCGCTTTGAAAAACGCCGGGACAGGTCCCCGCAACCTTGTACCGACACTCAAAAGATGGCGGTTTGAAGCGCCGGGAAAAAAAACGCCGGGATAGAAATTTTGACCCTATCCCAGCGCTTTTGAAAACGCTGGGATAGCCACGTTTTTTTGTAGTGTAAGTAAAACACAAATTAAACTTTTATATATGGTTTATTGTTTTTATTTGTTTCGTTAGTGTCCAAAATAAATGAGATAATTAAATACTGGAAATAGAATGAAACTTTAAATTGAAATACTCTATGGCTTTGAAAACCTGAGAACTATTGTAAAATATGATATAATTTATGAGTGTTTTTAAATTGGATGCTTACTGTGTTTTTTTAGAAGAATATTTTTTATTAATTAGTGCTATTCGGATACTCATTAGCAAGCTCCATTAAGATATATGTAACCAAGAGCAAGCTAGCAGATTATTATGAATGGAGCTAGAGCATAGATTTAAGAATAATATATATGTATATATGAACTCCAAAGCAAATTTTTTAAAAAGAGAAATATACTTGTCAACAATTCATTAATTTGCAAAAACAAATTCATCGTGATCATCATATGTGTGTTTATTGATATTTGTGCATATTTTGACTTTATTTAATTCTAAAGACATGCATCATATAATGGAGTATTAATGCACTTTAACCTATGCCCTTTATGTCGTGAGTAATTATAAAATACTCTTAAGATATTATAAATGCATACTTCTTCTTATTATGTAATAGTGGATTTTATTAATTAAATTTAGAGTAAAATCTATTTCATGTAAGAGGAAGAAGTACACATTTATGATATTCTCCTAGTATTTAATAATTTTTCTTATACACTTATTAGAAATAGTTTTAGCAAATCCGTGACAGTGTGAGCTGAATATTGGACTTAGTCTTGAACTCAAATATCAATGTCACAACTCACAACTTAATCAAACCTTACAAATATCAATGTCACAACTTAATCAAACATGTGCAAGGTTTGATTAAGTTGTGACTGTGATATTTGAGTTCAAGACAAAGTCCAAGATTCGATCAGCTCAAGTTTGAGGTGGTTTCGGATTCCTCTACTTTCTCAAAAAAATCTCTTGATATATCTAAGAGTGCCTGTTAATAGACTCTTGATGATAACCATCAGACTGTTTTTTCCTTTGGATTCGTTTGTTGATTTTCACTTCTGTGTCAATTAGTTTACAACACTTTACTATACTTAGTGTTTTGTTTACAGTGACTTGTTAACTGGATTTCATAGAACATTATAATTGGTTGATTTAATAAAGTTTATTAATTCTACTAAAATCAACAAACAAGTTCTAAAAATAGTTGCTTTTCAGCACTGTTAACAATTCTTTTTTTTTTTCAAGCTCAAATAAAGTAACCCCTTGAAAACCATTAGAAGAATCCCTCGAGAAAGACAGAAATTTTGATTACTTTTCTTACCTCACCTTAATTATTTCTAGACTGATCATTACGTCTAAGCCGGCTTCGACATATATAGGATCTTTTACCGGAGGAAAGTTCAAGAGAAAAAAATTGTTTTATTCATTTTTCTGTTTGTTCTTTCTTTCAAGTTTCAAGTTAAGTAATTGGCTTATTGAGTTGTTATGATCTACATCATTTTAACCTTTACTCCGGCCAGTGATGTCGTGATAGTAAATTAGATATTCCGCTAAACTGAAATGTCCAAACATATATAATGCAGTGGGTTCTTGATATTGTCCCATCACTCTGTTAAGCTAAGTTCAGTATTAAACAGTTGGATCTATCGTAAATCTTAGTGATTTGGTGCTTCAAAGTGAGTGTGACCAGTTCATCTATAAGCAACATGTCTCTGTCGCAAGTAACTTCACAAGGAGAAATTACAAAGACTCTTAGGGCACATTTGGTAGGCTGTAATGATGATTACATAAGAATAGGAATAAGTATTATAAAGAATACAAGATGCTGTAATGTAATACTTATTATACTATGTTTGATGACAACACAAGAATGAAACCCTAAAGATAATGGAATGTTTAAATTAATTGTCTAAATTGTAATATTAGAATAAAACTTAAGATATATTTTAAGAAATATCTTACTCATATAATTATATTACCTAAAAAATAATATTTTTTAAGACTTTTTATTTTTGTAATTGTTATCAGTATATAGAGAGTTTGTTTATTTAGAAATATATTAATTTTAGAAATTAATACACCTATTAATGAATAACTATTACAACTCTTTTAGAGATGAATAATACTTATTTCTCATGTTAAAGAATAGTTATTCATAAATAATGATTATTTCTTGTAATAAAAATATAACTAAACTACCGAATAGCTAAACTATAGGAATAACTATGACATTACAGTGCCTATTACAGTCTACCAAACATACCCTTAATTCCCTTAAACCTAAACTATTAGAAAATCACTTCCTATGAGTTTTTCTTTCAAACCACAAAGATTCTTAAACCTCTAATTATTTGATAAAATCCCTCCAAAAGTTTTTTGAAATGTCAAAATTTTGGATTGAAGAAAACAAGGAAATTCTATAAAAGAAGGCCATAGTTTTGGAGCCAATGAGGTGGGAGTTGTCGTTTGCCAAGGCTAAAAGTAATTTCTTCTCTAAAAAAGTTTGTTTGTTTGTTTGTTTGTTTTTTTTTTTTTTTTTTTTTTTTTTTTTTTTTTTTTTATACAAGATAGAAATTTTACTTTAGCCTAATCTAAGTGTATATGTGTGTGAACCTCCTTTTTGGAGACTTGAACTCCAGCCCTTACCCCCCACACCTCACAAGCACTTATACCTTTGAAGTGACCATCGCACCAAGCGCGAGTGTGTGGCGGTCTTTATAAAAGGTTTTGTAAGTATAGACTAAATGTAATGGTTGTTTCTTCTATAGTGAACATTTCCTTTGAGGTTAGTTACCTTTGTGGTGGTTTTTTTTTTGAAGAGCTTTTCAAAAGTTTTTGAATTTATCACCAAAATCTTTGTTCTTTTTTATTGTTTCTTATTACTTTGGATTACAGTGATTATTATTGTGGTGGTTTTTTTTTTTTGAAGAGCTCTTCAAAAGTTTTTGAATTTATCATCAAAATCTATGTTCTTCTTTATTGTTTCTTATTACTTTGGATTACAGTTGATGATGCCAAGAATCAACTCAGTAAGCTGCAGGGCCTGCACGTACTTCGGACGAACCTGCACAAGTGAAAAGAACCTTAAAGGGAGGTACCGGCGTGGTACAGGCCAACGACCCTCCGATGGTTAAGTTAGTATTGCTCACAACTCTAGAGTGCCAGAGTCGGGTAGAATCATGCGTATCTCGATTTGGGAGGGCCTAGAAGTATTTATAGTAGTATGGGGCCTTAGCCAAGGCTTGTTGGGGAAGATACCTTCATACTGGAATTACCCCTGATTAGTGTATGGCGCAAGATACCCTTTGGACAACAAGCATGTTGGGCAAGACATCCCTTTGGGAGCAATTGTGTTGCGCATGATTTCTGTCTGAGTATGAGTGTATGTAGCAAGACTCATTTCCTCAGGGAAGCGTGCGTGGCAAGATATGCTTTGGTGCCCCCTGCCTCACACCGTCGTCCGTTGCTCTCGTTACCTCGTTTAAGAGTTATACCGTCTAGGTGTCGTGTTCGTCGCCCACGTCCGTCATCCTACCTCGCACCGTCAGCCCATGCAGGCTGTCGGCGTCCAGTGGGAGTTTTATCCCTATCAGGTGCCCTCTCAGCTGATCAGTCCGTGACCACAGGGAGGACGGACTAATGGGATGACGGTTTCAGTTCGCAACGAGAGAGGGCTGACTGGATAGGCTGTTATACGGTAATTAATGCTGCATAATTAATGCAGGGTACGTGTCGTCGGCTTAATGACCGTGTGCCAAGAACGAGGCGTCCCCTCGCCTTCCGTGCTACCCTGCATATAAAAACCTCCCTTTCTCTCCCTCATTTTTCACTTTTTACTGAAACCAAAAGATCAGAGCGCATCCGTTCACCTAGCCAGAAACGTTCGATCCGTCAATTCTCGCGACCGTCACGTTCGTGTATCCGTCGATTTCATTTTCCAGCAACAAACGCCACCGGTAAGTATTCATTGTTGATTCATTCATCTTTATCACCGTCCAATGTCTTTAGACTGGTTATACTTAGGGTTTTCCGTCACATGTAGGTGACAGATGTCTAGCGCGTCCAGTAATCAGTCGTTTGTCTGTGACAGAGCGGGCTACGATGAACTTCACCCGTCGGGTCCAAGAGATTCTGACACTTCTAGTGAAGACAGTTCATCTACCAACTCTTCTTCCTCAAGTAGTGATAGGGCAGAAAGTAACCTTAGTGACGGTCTAGGGGAAACCGAGCCACAAATCCAGTCCGTTGTAGGCTCTGACGGGATGAGGAAGTTTATAATGCTTTCACTGTGGACGGTAAATGATTTTGTGTCCACAATCAAAGAGTCTCACTTTAAAATACTTAGGAGCAAATACCAAATACCCGTCAACATACCTATCCGTCTACCCAATAAAGCAGAGAAGTGTTACTACAACGAAGTCAAGGGTGTCGGGATTTATGAGCAAATGCTCAAGGCCGGGTTGAGGTTTCCCTTGACTCAACTACACCGTCAACTTCTGCACTATCTAGGATTGTCAGTCAACCAAGTCTCTCCAAATGCCTGGAGAGTCTTCTTGGGGGTAGAGGTCCTGTACGGGTCGATGTCCAAGGGGAAGAAAAGGTTAACAGTGGAGGAGTTCTTCCATTGCTACTGTCCAGTAGAGATAATAAAATAATGAGGGATGTATAGTTTTGTAGCCAGGAGCCCAATATTAAGGCTAGTGAGTGACACTCCAGACTCCAATAGGGACTGGAAGTCTAGGTACTTTTTCATGGACGGTAGTGAATGGATGTGTCATCTTGGCGAGACTGAGTTCATGCCAGTTGATACAACATGGGGTGTACTTCCCCCGTCTGGTATGCGTCCGTTCACCTTCTTTTCTTTTTAAACTCTAAATACCGTTGATTTCTAAGCGTCTTCTTTTGCAGCTCAGGACCGTCCACAAGTTTCTCTTAAACAGTGGAGTTTTTTGGAGAAGATTTTCCAAAAGACTGAGTTGACGGAAAGATCTTGGGCCAAGTTGGTAAGCCTAAAGACAATCTGTTGGCACTGTGACGGACCTGAATCGTCCGAGGAAGCATTAAAATACGAGACACTAGTTCGAGCGCGTAAGTCCGTTCACTTGAATGTCACGCTTCCATTTTTAGAGTCATTAACTCACGTACCGTCTTCCTTTGTAGAAATGGACGAGGTAAAGAGGAGAGTTTTCATCAAACAACAAGCAGCCGTGAAGAAGAAGGAGGCTCAGACAGCTGGAACGGACGCGCCCAAACCGTTCATCACAAAGAGAAAAACTGGCCAGGAGGGGGACCATCACTCCAAGAAGCCAAAGGTGACGATCGAGACCGTCGTTGGTCTTGAAGCGAAGGCAAGGAAGACGGCCCCCGTCAAGCATGGCAAGGGTAAGGGCTTGATGACGGCTGGCCCAGTCCCAAACTTTGAGAAGCCACCCGTCCTTCTACGCGAGGACTCCAAGTACGCTTTGGAGAAGCTGTCTTTAATACTAACGGCAGATGATTACAAAGACCTTGGAAACCACGCGACGGAAGCAATGGGTGAGACGGGCCTCTTTAACCTCGCCCAGGTAAACACATTACCCGTCATCATTATCATTCCATTCATCTCTTTTTTACCGTCATGTTGAATTAACATTTCTTTATTCCAGGCTGTCCTTATGATGAAAGGCCTCATGGACCGTTGTGTTCATGAGGAGACGGCTTTGAGCCATGTTCGGGCTAAGGCGGCCGAGACGGAGGATGAACTAGCCCAGTTCAAGGCCTGGAAGGTGCGCATCGAAGAGAAGCTGGCCTTGTCCGAGCGGGAGAGGGGGGAGCTAGAAAAGCAGACGGGGGTGTTGCAGAGAGTTCTCGGCGACAAGGAAAAAGAGATTCTCTCCGTCAGGGACCAACTCCATCAGGCAAAGGCGGACGCTATCAGAGAATACCGCGATTCTGAAGCCTACTTAACGGAGTTGGGCGGCACCTTCGCCGACGGCTTCAACGATGCCATCCGTCAGGTGAGGGCCTTCTGCCCCGAGCTTGATCTCTCCAAGGTGAGCATTGACGGGGCTCAGGCTCAGACGTCTGTCCTCCCTGCGACATCAGGCAGCACTGATCATGAAGACCAAAATGTTAAAGGTGCCGGGAGTTGAGACGACGAGGCGGAGACAGCCGGCCAGGATCATGCTCAGGGCAAGGATGACGAAGCGAAAGTTGTCGATTCTCCCGTCGAGTGAACTTGCTATTTTTTGTAGAAATATTATTTTTTAACCGTCATGAACAATGTTGCCTTTTAAAGGCACTTTAATGTATTTCTTTTTCAAGTTCGTCCTTGTATGTATTGCTTGCTTTTATTTAAGCTTTGTGGATGCTTGCTTTTACTTAAGCTTTGTGGATGCTTGCTTTTCGCGTCGGAGTCATATCCGTCATGTGCACTGTTTAACAGGCTCTTGTCTATTTATACAAGGATAGAACTGTTATCTTTTAGGACCGTCGTGACTTGATACTTTGGCTTTTTTGCCTTTTATTCTTTTTAGGTCAATGTCTTGGCTTTGGGCCGTCGTCTTTTTATGCCGTCGTCTTTTAGACTTGGGCTTTTTGGCCTTTTCCTTTTTAGGATAATGTCGTGGCTTTGGGCCGTCGTCTTTTTATGCTGTCATCTTTTAGACTTAGGCTTTTTGGCCTTTTCCTTTTTAGGATAATGTTGTGGCTTTGGGCCGTCGTCTTTTAGACTTAGGCTTTTTGGCCTTTTGCATCCGTTTAGGATAGTGCCGTTGGCTTTTAAGCCGTCAACTTTTACGCTTAACGCTTTTATACCTTGCATCTGTTTAGGATAGTGCCGTTGGCTTTTAAGCCGTCAGCTTTTATGCTTAACGCTTTTATGCCTTGCCTCCGATTAGGATAGTGTCGTTGGCTTTTAAGCCATCAGCTTTTATGCTTAACGCTTTTATGCCTTACATCCATTTAGGATAGTGTCGTCAGCATTTAAACCATCAGCTTTTATGTTTGACTGGTTTTTATGCTTAGGCTTTTTGCCTTGCATCCCTTTAGAATGGAGTCGTCAGCATTTAAACCGTCAGCTTTTATGCTTGACCGGTTTTTATGCTTAGGGTTTTTGCCTTGCACCCTTTTAGGATGGAGTTGTCGGTTTTGGGCCATTAGCTTCTTGCTCAACACTTTGCAAAATATATAATAGACTTTGAATGAACTTCTGAATCTTGCATAATTTTTACTAAGGGGGAAACATGCCCTTTGTGCTCCCAAAATACATTAAAGCAGATTACAAGTAGGGGGTTGCCATTCTTTCTTACTGGTAGTACTTTTGCAGGTGCTCGGCATTCCATGGATGGTGCAGCTTTTGCCCTTCCAATGTTTCCAAATGGTAGGTGCCTTTCCTTTGCCATGCTGTGATCCGGTAAGGTCCTTCCCAGTTGGGGCCAAGCTTTCCTTGGACGGGGTCTCTGGTGGCGCCCATGATCTTTCTTAGAACAAGGTTTCCGACCTGGAATTTCCTGTGTTTGACTCGGGAGTTGTAGTATTTAGCCATGCGATCTTGGTACCGCGCGAGCCTTTGTTCTACTACTGCTCTGTTTTCGTCGAGCAGGTCGAGCTATAGGCGTAAGGACTCGTTGTTCCTGCCTTCATCGTGGGTGTTTACCTTGTAGCTTGTGAGTCCTACTTCGGCAGGGATGACTGCCTCGCTTCCGTAGGTTAGCCGGAACGGTGTTTCTCCTGTAGGGGTCCTTGCTGTCGTCCTGTATGCCCATAATACGCTTGGTAGTTCTTCGGGCCATATCCCTTTTGCCCCTTCGAGCCGAGTCTTGATAATCTTAAGCAGGGATCAGTTCGTTACTTCTACTTGATCGTTGGCCTGGGGGTGGGCGGGGGAGGAGTAATGATTTTTTATTCCCAATTGCGTGCAGAACTCTCAGAAGGGGCCATTGTTGAATTGCTTCTCGTTGTCCGAGACCAGGACTCTGGGAATTCCAAACCTGCATATGATGGATCTCCAGACAAAGCTTCGTATGTTTTTCTCTGTAATAGTGGCTAGGGCTTCAGCTTCTACCCACTTCGTGAAGTAGTTTATGTCTACTACCAGGAACTTTAGCTGTCGCATAGCTGTTGGGAATGGGCCCATGATGTCTAGTCCCCATTGAGCGAACGGCCATGGGGCCGTTATGGGGGTCAGCTCTTCGGACGGCTGTCTGATGATGTTGCTAAACCTCTGGCACTTGTCGCAGGCTTTGACAAAAGCTTGCGTGTCTTTTCGTATCGTGGGCCAGTAGTATCCTGCCCAAATCAGCTTATGCGCTAGTGACCGCGACCCCGAATGATTTTCGCATATTCCCTCGTGTACTTCCCTCATGACATATTCTGCTTTTTCGGGACCCAGGCACCTTAGGTATGGGCGAGAGAAACTTCTTTTGTACAGGATGTCCTTCATCAATAAGAACCTTGACACTCGGACCTTCAGCCTTCTGGCAGCTTCTTTTTTGTCTGGTAGGGCGCCATCTTTCAGGTAGGAAATTAATGGCGTGGTCCAATCGCTTTCGGAACCTATTTCCTACATATCGACAGAGTTTATTAGCAGGGAAACCTGTATAAAAGAGAGCACATTGTCAGGGGTAGTTATGTTTTTCGACGAGGCGGCTTTGGCAAGGCAGTCGACTTGCTCATTTTCTTCTCTGGGGATTTGGACTATCTCTGCCTTCAGTTCGTCCACCCTTCTCTTCGCTTGATGGAGATATTTTTTCATTTTGTCGCCTCTGCACTCGTAGTCTCCATTTACTTGGTTGACGATGACTTGGGAGTCGCAGGAGATTACCACTCGGGCCGCTCTTGCTGCTTTGGCGAGGTCCAACTCAGTTATCAAAGCTTCATACTCCGCTTCGTTGTTGGTGGTGGGGAAGTCCAGGCGGATCATGCATTCGATTTGATCTCCCTCGGGGGAGTGAAGTACTCCACCTACTCCACTGGCATGTCTAGTCGACGACCCATCTGTATGTACATTCCATAGAGGGTAGTCGCTTGCCCCCTGGTTCTCCCCGCTGGTGAATTCGGCTATGAAGTCGGCAACGGCCTGCCCCTTGATGGCGATGTGTGGGTTGTATCGAATGTCGAACTCGGTCAACTCTATTGCCCAGAAGGCCAGGCGACCAATGGCTTCGGGATTGTGCATCGCCCGCCGCAGGGGCTTGTCTGTTAAAATGATTATCGTATGGGCTTAGAAGTACGGCTTGAGCTTTCGCGCCGCAGTAATCAAGGCAAATGCGAGTTTCTCCATGGGCGGGTACCTTTCTTCTGCTTCCTGAAACACCCGGCTGGCATAGTACACGGGCTTCTGGACCCGTCTTCCTCTCTGATTAAGGCCGCGCTAACGGCTGCTGGGGAGACAGCTAAGTAGAGGAAGAGTTCCTCCCCTGGCTGCGAAGGACTCAGCAATGGAGGTGAGGAGAGGTAGGCCTTTAGTTCTTCGAACGCCTTTTGGCATTCATCCATCCACTCGAAGGTTTTCTTCAGCGTGCGGAAGAATGGAAGACACTTGTCCGTTGCTCTTGATACGAATCTGTTCAGGGCGGCCATTTTTCGTTTAAGCTTTGTACCTCTTTTGCATTCTTCGGGGGGGCCATCTCCATTATGGCTCGGATCTTGTCCGGGTTGGCCTCGATGCCTCTCTGAGATACCATGAAGCCAAGGAATTTTCCTGCAGTCACTCCAAACGTACATTTTGACGGGTTGAGCTTCATGTCGTAGGAGCAGAGGGTGCCGAATGTTTCTTCGAGATCCCTCAAATGGTCCTCCTTCCTTTGGCTTTTTACCAGCATGTCGCCGACGTATACTTAAACATTTCTTCCTATCTTCCCGAGAAGGCGTCCATAAAGCTCAGCAGCTGGTGCCGGGCAGTAGAGTCTACCAGTGTGTTGACTCGAGGGAGGGGGTAGCTGTCCTTGGGGCACGCCTTATTCAGGTCCGTGAAGTCTACACACATCCGCCACTTCCCGCTAACTTTCTTGACCATCACCACATTGGCCAACCAGTCGGGGTAGTATACCTCCCGGATGAAACCTGCTTCTCACAACTTGTCGACTTCCTCTGCTACCGTTCGGTCTCGCTCTGGGGCGAACACCCTTTTCTTTTGTCGAACGGGCCGGTAGGTGGGCGACACGTTCAGCCTATACACCATGACTGATGGGTCGATTCCCGGCATGTCTTCATGGCTCCAGGCAAATACATCTTGGTTTTCCTTAAGGAAAGCCATGAGCACTTGGCGAGCCGCAGGGCTGGTGAGAACGTCGATCCTGGTGGTTCTGTCAGGCCTGGACTCGTCGAGGATTATTTCTTCGAGCTCCTCCATAGGTTCTGCCCTTGCTCTCTGCTCTATGTTCATTGTTTGTAGTTGGCTATTCATTTCTACCATTGCGACATAGCATTCTCGCGTGGCTATCTGGTCTCCCAATAGCTCTCCTACTCCGTGCTCGGTAGGGAACTTGACCTTCAAGGCATAGGTTGAGGTCGCAGCCTTCCAGGCGTTGAGGGTGGGTCGTCCTATGATTGCGTTGTAGGTGGAGGAGTAATCAACGACGAGGAAGGTAACGTCCCTAGTGACCTGCCGAGGGTATTCCCCAACAGTGACGGGCAATGTAATCGAGCCGAGGGGGTATACCCTTGTCCCTCCGAATCCGGTGAGCGGGGCCTTGGCAGGGACCAAGCGTTTTTTGTCGATCCGCATCTGTTGGAACGCCGGATACTAGAGTATATCTGCGGAGCTTCCGTTGTCGATTAAGACCTGGTACGTGTTGTAGTCTCCTATCCGGATGTTGACGACAAGGGCGTCGTCGTGCGGATGATGGAGATGTTGGGCATCTTCTTCTGTGAACTCCATAGTGGGGCTGTTAATTCGCGGCTTCTTTTGGACAAGGCTCGCAGTCTGGACATTTTGAACTACTCTGAGGTAGGATTTTAGAGCCTTCTTTGTCGACCCGACGGCTGCTACACTCCCAACGATCATCCTTATGTCCCCTATAGGTGGTTTGGGACGCTCATTATCCATGCGAGGGATTTGTTCTTGCCGAGGTGCTTCTGTTCTTTATCGGCTGACGACCCTCTGTAACTTTCCTTGCCTGATCAAGGCTTCGATCTGTTGTTTTAAATCGTAACAATTGGAGGTGTCGTGGCCGTGGTCTCGGTGGAAGCGGCAGTATCTATCTTTGGATCGTCTGTTAGGGTCTCCTTTCAGTTTTCCCGGAAAGGTCAGGGACCCGTCGTTCTTGATCTGCATCAGGACTTGGTCGATCGGGGCCGTCAAGGGGGTGAAGCTTGTGAATTTTGCAGCGGGGAGTTTCTTGCGTCGGTCGTCTTGACCCTCTCCTGTTCGGGGCACTACCGCCCCTTGTCTTGTCGCGAGTCCTCTTGTCTTTCCCTCTTCTTGGGAGGCTTCTCTTCCCGGGCCAGTAATGTATCTTCCACATTCATGTATTTAGTTGCCCTGTAAAACACGTCTGACATAGTTTTCAGGTCATTTTTGTATAGAGAAAACAAGAATTTACCTTTCCGTAGCTCGTTTGTGAATGCGGCAACTTGTATCTTATCGTCTGCTTCGTCGATCGAAAGTGCCTTTTTGTTGAAACGGGCTATGTAGGATCTGAGCGTCTTATCCTCCCGCTGCCTAATGTTCATCAGGCATGCGGTGGATTTTTTGTACTTGTGTCCTTCGATGAAATACAAAGCGAACTGAGCACTCAGCTCTCTGAAGGTACCGATAGAGTTAGGCGTCAGCCTGCCGAACCAGGTCCTTGCGAGGCCTTTTAGCATCGCCGGGAAGGCTCGGCACATAATTTCGTCCGGTACGCCGTGTAAGTGCATCAATGTCTTAAAGGACTCCAAGTGGTCTAGTGGATCTTTGGACCCATCGTAGCTTTCTATCTGGGGCATGCGAAACTTTGGTGGTGTGGGGAACAAGATGACTGGTGTGGTGAAGGGGGAATCCATGCTCTGGACGAGGTCGTCGAGGTCGTTGGATACCCGTCCTTTGAGGGCGTTCATCATGAGATCCATGCGCTCCCTCATTATCTGCATTTCCGCGACCACGTGGGACGGGACATAGCCATCGGTCGACGGACGGTTCGTCTCCTGTCCTTCGGGTCGACTCAAGGCATTGCTTCTCTCAGGGCCTTCATGGTTCCTCTCCTCGGCACTGTTTTCCTCCTGATTCTCTCCTTGGTTGTCAATCGTCACGTTCCTCTATTGCAGCTGTTCTTCCAAGTCGTTGTTTCATTTTGTGAGGCGTTCCACCGCGGCTGCCAGAGTTTGGACCTGCCTCTTGAGTGCCGTGGTGCGCTGTTCATTACCTTGATTGTCCATGATGGTTGCCCTTGAACGTGTGAGTACCATGCAACTTTTTGTTTGGAAAGCACGGAATACAGTCTACGTACCTTCCCATAGATGGCGCCAACTGATGATGCCAAGAATCAACTCAGTAAGCTGCAGGGCCTGCACGTACTTCGGACGAACCTGCACAAGTGAAAAGAACCTTAAAGGGAGGTATCGGCGTGGTACCGGCCAACGACCCTCCGATGGTTAAGTTAGTATTGCTCACAACTCTAGAGTGTTAGAGTCAGGTAGAATCATGCGTACCTCGATTTGGGAGGGCCTGGAAGTATTTATAGTAGCATGGGGCCTTAGCCAAGGTTTGCTGGGGAAGATACCTCCATACCGGAATTACCCCTGATTAGTGTATGGCGCAAGATACCCTTTGGGCAACAAGCGTGTTGGGCAAGACATCCCTTTGGGAGCAATCGTGTTGCGCAAGATTTCTGTCTGAGTATGAGTGTATGTAGCAAGACTCATTTTCTCAGGGAAGCGTGCATGGCAAGATATGCTTTGGTGCCCCCTGCCTCACACCGTCGTCCGTTGCTCCCGTCACCTCGTTTAAGAGTCATACCGTCTAGGTGTCGTGTCCGTCGCCCACGTCCGTCATCCTACCTCGCACCGTCAGCCCACGCAGGCTGCCAGCGTCCAGTGAGAGTTTTATCCCTATCAACAGTGACTATTATTGTGGTTGGAAATGTAACGGTCATTTCTTCTATAGTGAACATTTCCTATGAGGTTAGTTACCTTTGTGGTGGTTTTTATTTTGAAGAGCTCTTCAAAAGTTTTTGACTTTATCACCAAAATCTATGTTCGTTTTTATTGTTTCTTATTACTTTGGATTACAGTGATTATTCTTGTGGTTGGAAAAATCTTAGAGCATTCACATTAGTCTCCTCAAATATTTATCTAAACTAATCCAAAAAAACTTTACTTTTACTAGTTTAGCTATATTATTTTTATACATACATATATATATATATATATATATATATATATACATCAGCCTCAATACTTTATTAACATTGAAATTTAATGTAGCAAGAATAGAGGCTCACTACATGAAGAGCTGAGACTATCATTTTTAAAAACTTTAGTTAATTTAGTGAGCCTTATGCACACTTGTTTTGGTTGAGTTTAGATAAATTTTTGCTGAAATATTAAATAGGTGAGACTGATGTGAATGCTCTTACACATTTTTAACTATTTAGGGCAAAAAGTATGATTCTTAATTCTCTAATGCTATTACTTCAATATACTTAGCTAAATCCACACACGCACACGCACACCCACATCCACACACACACACACACACACACACACACACACACACACACACATATATATATTAAATGATTTTTATTTGATCTAACTAATATTTACAGGAACTGATGAGGAGAATGATGACTTGTCACCTCAAATCAGTCCAACTTAAGGTTGCTAATGTGGTAGCCTAGCCTAGTGATGTTGTAAATTAGCTTGGGTTCTCTAAGCTCGGCCAATATATAGTCCAACCAATTAAGTTTAACCTTCTCTTTTACGGGAATGCATTCAGGGTCTGGATTAGGTCCAGTACTTCCAGTGTACTGGACCCAGTTGGATTGTGACACGTGTCTAAAAATGGACATGTGTCACCATCTCAACAAGTTCAGTGTCACTGGACACTAGACCCAAACCTCTCCCATACATTCATACTCGCCTACCAACGTTGGGATTAAGGATTTAGATCCTCTAGATTTCCTAGGGTACTCCATTAGTAGATTTCTTTAAATCCTAACCACTCTTTTATAATTTAAGTGTCTAGATTCTGTCATGTCAACATTCCATTGACAATATTCTTAATTGTTTTGTTTGCAACATTATTTTATTATTTTAAGAGTATTGTTAGTAGAATATTGCAACTCTTAAAATAAAAAAATAATGTTTCAAATAAAACAATTAAGAGTATTGTTAGTGGAATGCTGACATGGTAGAACATAGACTCTTAAATCATTAGGATTTAAAGAAATTTACTGACAGAGTATTCTAAGAAATCTAAAGGATCTGAATCTTGGGATCAACAATGCCAATCTTGACATTTGACTATTTGAGGGATAATTCCCAAAATTAGAGGAAATAGATTGCACAAAATGATGTTGTTGATATCTTTTTTTTTTTTTTGAGAAACCAGTGTTATTGGTATCTTGAAGTAATCTAATCCTAAAAGGCAACATAAATATGGGGATGTATCTATATATATATATATATATATATATATTAATAGATAAAACTTAGAGAAAATCCAATTAGATTATACAATTAAAGTCCAATTTTGTGCTATGTGTTTTAAATTATTTATTTTTAGAGAGTTTTGTTTCTTAATTTTGAAGCCAATTGTGAGACCACATCATAAATATTCATCCAAGTGAGTTATTGAGTACAAAAATCAAAGAGTCTAGAATTAATGAACTATAAAAAAAAAAAAAGTGCTTCACAATATCAAAAATTATGAATTCATAAAAAAAATAAAAAAATATGGACAATTTACATTTTCTACCTAAAAATATTCTTACTTGATTTTCTAAAGAGTTAACAAAATATAAGAATGACTATATATCAATAATATTTAAATTATATATATAGGAATCATACTATGCATCTTAATATATATATATATATATATATATATTTTAAGTATATTCATGCATATGCATGGGGTTATAAGTTAGTTTACTATAATAGGTATAAACAACAACCCTAATTCTACAATTCAAAAATCCTCTCTAATACATCATTTATGAACTTATAAGCATCAGAGTCTTCCTTGCCAGCACACCTTAGCAAATCTTCGTTGTTGTTTGTTCCAATTTTGTAGGTGTTAATGGAATTGTTCAAGCTATTGATCAAATTACACATTAAGAACTAATATGGTTTTATTACTAATTGATCCTTATTGTAATTTAAAAATTAAAAATAAGGCATTTATAAAGAACCATCGATACAATCTTTTAAAGAAAAGATGTTGGAATAATAGAAAGTAATGCACCTTTAGATTATGTTACTAAAACTTCAATTCCCAAATAGGGTCCTAAGAATCTACAATGATCAATTTTTTTTCCCCCATATTATTTGGCTGTCTATATAAATTAAAAGCTTCAATTTATATTTGATATTTGATTATTGGGTAAATTACAAGTTTGGTCTCTAACCTTTTCACTATATGTCAATTTGATCTCTATCATTTCAAATGTGTCAATTTGATCTCTAACATTTTGGTATTGTGTCAAAATTCTCTCTGTCATTAAGTGATGGATAGAAAATGAAAGCTCAATTAGTTGGAAAACACTAATGCTTGTTTAGACCCCCAATTTTAAAATACGGCTTACTTGCTTTTACTCTAACTTAACTAAATGCGGAACAAGAGTAAAACACGCGTTATAAACCGGTAACACTACTCTAAGCCATAAGCAATCACAATGAGCAATAAAAGTAAAGCTTAAAGAGTAGGGAAGAGAGATGAAAACACAAGATAACACTAAGACATGTTATTGAAGAGGAAATCGAAGTACTAGGCGAAAAACTTTTTCGTGACCTTCTAAGTCAAAATCGATCCACTAGTGAATAAGTTGGAATACACGAATATCAAAAAGATCCTTCAAGCCTAATCTACCCAATGTAGTTAAGCTCTCTAAGCTCCTACTACCAACAGACTTCTCGGAGTCTTGTCTTTACTAGCTTTTCGAATCCCGCAATTCCACCTAATTGCATCCACCACTCAATGGCTTCTTCCAATACTTTCCAAAGGCACCAAAACTTCTCTCAACACTCAGAATGGGTGAGGTAAGTGTTTGGGCTAAAAACCTCTCAAGGATGTATAAATGGAGAGGTAAGAGCAGAGGAAAACTAAGAGAATTTGTGTAGATGATTATGGGTATGACAATCTTTAACTCTCAAGTGTTTTGCTAGGGTTTTTTCTCTGAAAAGGACTCCTTACAATTTCGTGGGTAATGAGGGTATATATAGTGTGGGTAAAGAATTAGAAAAACACTTTTCAATTTTACCAAACAGAGAGTTATGAGGGTACCTCGTGAGATGGCCTTTCTCGCGAAGTACTCACGAAATGACAGGCTGGCATGACTCTTCAGCTTCTAGTCATGTGCTTCACATGTGGCCTTTTCGCAGATTACTTTACTTGTGAACTTCTCGCGAGTTAGTCGCGAAACTGCACTGATCTTCATTGCACGCTTGATTCTTCACCAATTTCTCACACTCATCCCTTACAATTAAACCCACATAAATACATGGAAATGATTGACTGAATTACAACCAAATTTGACACGTAATTAAAACCAAGAAAGGCTAGTTGGAAATCACAACTTTACAGAAAAGGTTGACGTGGCTGATGGTGATTAAAATATTAATTTTTATGCTATCTAGATGCCATGTGGCCTTTAAATATGAAAAAAAAAAAAAACTTAGCCAAACTAAAAACATTTGGATTTGAAATCCCTAGAGCTGACTAAGTGGAGAACAAAGAGGAGAGTCAACCGAAAGAAATAACTACTTTTTGATATCGAGAAGCGTAGCTCTGTGTTGATGTTCATTGCTTAGTGATGAGGGAAAGAGGTGGGTATCATAGGGAGAAGAAAGAGGGGGTTCGTTAAGGTTGATGTCGAAAGGTGTGGCATCATGACTACGTGAGAGTCCTTGTCATTGCTATCATTTGAGCTCCATGTCCATGGTTTGGTTACACAAATAATTGGATTTTTTTTTTCAAAATAACAAAGTCCTTTAAATAATTTCATTAGTTAGCAAGTGTAAGGTTGAAATTTATCAACCATTTTGTTGGCTTTATTCCATGCTAGTTTGCTTGTATTTCAGTACTTAGAAACCCTATATTTAGGTAGGAATCATGTAAGGGCAGTGTGTGAGAGAGTGTGAAGAAATGCTCAAGATTGTGTAGTGAAGCAAGGACTCGTGACTGGATCTCGTAGGTAGCTTGCGACTAACAAGCCGCCAGAAGATGCACACAAGTGAAGCGTGCAAGAAGCTGAATCGTCTGCCAACTGTTGCACTACACGACAAAATATCCAGCTTGACCATTCAGTTAGCTCGTGACTTGAACTCGCGACACAGTCAAGTCGCGAGGTTAAGTCGTTAGCCAGCTTTGTTTTGGAAAAGCTGACCCTTCGCATTCCTTTCTCACCTTAGTATAAATACGCCTTATACCCATGATATGTTGAGAGCTTCCAGAGAGAATTTTGAGAGAGAAACCCTAGAGAAAAACAAAATTGACTCATCCACAATCTTCACATAGAGACTCATCAAATTCATCTACTCTCACCCTCTCCATTGTTAGATATTTGAGAGGTTCATTAACCAAATCCTTTTCTCACCATACCCATATCTGTGAGAAGGTTTTTTGGTGCTTTGGGAAGCAGTTAGGAAGGGACCAATTGATATTGGTTGATGCTATGGGCTATAGCGGAATTCGGTAAGCTAAAGAAGAAATAGGTTTGGCGTAACCTCGTTGGAGTAGGAGCTTGGAGGGCTTAGGTACACTGGGTTGATTAGGCTTGGAGGGTCTACTGCTATCCATGTATCCCAACTACATTCTTTAGTAGATTATTGATTGCTTGGAGGGCGGTGGAGAGGTTTTACGCCGAGGGCTTCGATTTCCTCTTCGATAACACATCGTTGTGTTGTCCTTGTGTTTGCATCTTTCTTCCCTTAATCTTTGCCATTTAATTTCTGTTATGGATGTGATTTTATTTGGTTTAGATTGTTTATTAATTCTGTTATAAGCTTATGTTCATTTTCCGCACATAATTTGTTTGATATTAAGCTTGAATTGGTAATTTATAAATTGGGGGTCTAAACGTTCATAATGTTTTATATGCTATTTGAACTTTCAGCAAGGTTTTGAAACTATTTAGTAATCTAACAAATTGAGTCTGTTACAATCAATTTTGTTCTTTGAAATCGAGTGAGCTAGAGTCGAGTTTCAATTGGAAATCGAGTGTCTCACACTCAAGTTTCATACTCGAGAGTGAAACACTTGAGTTCCAGCCGTTCCCATTCTTCCTTCTTCTTTCCTTCTCCATACCAAATCAGTATACCCAAACCTAAAGGCCATGGAAGTGTAGAGAGCAGAGGTTGAGATCAGACCACCGCCATTGTTAGAGCCTTTGCCACCGCTGCTTGGGGCCTTCGTCGCAACCCAAAGGCCATGGAAGTTTAGAGAGTAGAGGTTGAGATCGGGTTGCTACGAAGCTTTCTCGGTTGCTGTGTTTGCTTCTTGCTGCTTCTTGCTTCGTAGATGCGCTCTGGTGTCGGGTTTGTGTATGGAACTCAAGTGTTTCACTTCGAGTATGAAACCTGAGTGTGAAACACTCAATTTCCAACTGAAACTCTACTCCTTTTAACTCTATTTCAAAGAGCAAAATGGAGTCCAACAGATTCGATTTGTTAGATTGCTAAATAGTTTCAAAACCTTGCTAACTAATGAAATTGTTTGAAGGATTTGGTTATTTTGAAAAAAAATCCCAACAAATTATACTGATTTTGAGTTTAGTGGAGTTTGGTTCCCTGTTGTCCAAAGCATTTTAGTTATAGAAAATATTAGGTTGGCCAAAAAGAAGTTTGTAAGAGAAAAGAGGAAATCAAAGCAAATGAAGAGAGTTTAATGACAAAATTCACGTTCTTGATGGTAAAGACCAAGGATTTCTTCAACAATCTCTCATTCCCTAGCACTCTTTTTAGTTTCTTTTCCACAAACTCAATACTGAGGCAGGTCCATTTCTTCAATGTTGTTAAGATAGACCAACATTCAACAATAGGTCTTTGGATTGGGGGATTTTGATTATTTTCTTAATTGCTGTGACACCATCTAATTTGGAAGGGATTGATTAAGTTAACCTAGACTTCCATGCCAAGTTGGATTTTAGATCTCAAATGTTTTTAGTTTTGTTTTGTTTTAATTTTAATTTTTATAATTTAGGCCACTTGGCATCTTACATGGAATTCTAGATGGTATTAAAATTAAAATTTTAATATCATTGTTAGCCACGTTAGTTTTTTTCATCCATCACTTAACGGTAGGAGCTATTTTGACCCAATATCAAAAGGTTAAGAACTAAAATGACACATATAAAAGGTTAGAGACCAAATTGAAATATAGTGTAAAGATTAGGGACCAAACTTATGATTTACACTTGATTATTTTAGTTCTCTCAAAAAGCGTATGCTACATCTTTAATTGAGGATATTTAGTTGAGTAATGTTACAGACACAAATTATTTTACAACATTTTTATGAACTGTTGATGTGATTTTAGCATTTTTCAAATAATTATTAGTAAGCAAAAATGTGATATTAGTGGTGGAAGCATATTATAATTAGTAAGAATTTGACACATCAATAGTTTGTAAAAATGTTGTAAACTAGTTTATGGCCGTAACAATACTCTATTTAGTTTTGAAAAATGCTTGAGATACAAACTTTTTTACAAAAACTTTTACAAACTGCTGAGTGGTGAGGGATTAGTGGAAAAAAAAAAGTGATGTTATTGGTGGGCTCAGATGAGAGAATTAGTAAGAAGTTGGCCATAACAACAATTTGTAAAAATATTATAAAATAATTTGTGACTTTAGTATTACTTGTTAGTTTTTATTTGATTCTCAAAAAAAAAAAAAAAAAAAAAATTGAGGATATTTTAGTTTTTGTATTTTTATTTCCTTTTATATCTACCTAGTATCTTTATGATAATTTATGGGAGATAGGTAAAAGCTATATACCATTTGGAAAACGATTCTCTCCATTTGATTTCGATAGACACTTTTTGTATACGTCTCTTCATGTTAACAAAAAGCGAAGACAAAACCTGAGTACGAGGGGGCATCTCCATCATTATCCTAACTCTTGAACAAAGAAAATGGAACCAAGGAGATGGATATCAATCCCCATAACAAAGATACAATGGTCCATTGGACAATATCATGAGCCAAAAAATTTGGTTCTTTGATAACATGGTTTATAGACACCCCCCCCCCCCCCAAAAAAAAATTAGAAGACAGTTTGTTTCAAATATTTTCAATAATAGAAGTAACAGATCAATGTGGAAGATTAAGAGTGATAAGGAATGTTTTCTATTCCTAAAAATTCAACTAACACCCTTGAATTTTCGGCCTCTAAAGTGTCTTCGGCCACTAAAGAGTCTTCGGCCTCTAGTCACCAAAGAAGTATGTCACCTTGTTTGTCTAGTTAGGCTCTATTTGAGTTTTCAAGCTCATAAGCATCGTTGGTCTCCTGAGGGATCATCATGTCACTCATGCCTCAAGGAACATGATATAGTAGATATGACTAGTCAGTCGCCCCGTGGTGCGACGAGCGTATCCATACTGACGACTCCTTATACTTAGTTCCACACCGTTTGCATGTCCTCCACTCTTTCATCCTCATATAGATAGAATTTGCATGCCATGTCCAAAGATCCTTCTACATATTCAAATTCTCCAAATATGGGAAATTAAGCCCAAAGATCTTGGAACATTAACTCCATATCTCCCCTACAAGGGAAGATCCTACGTTCATGAGATCTTGGTCAGCCCTATACTACTATATAAGCATCAAGCCTCCTCTTCTTCAAGGTATGTGAAATTTCATAACTCTCATACTTTGAGTTATTGGAGATTCTTCTGTCGCTGACTTAACCTTCAGAGGGTCTTTGGCCGACACCTTATTGGTGCTCTCTATAGGTTCTTCACCTTTTGTTTTTTAGGTACCTCCAATTGTTATGCGTGTGGACAATCAACTCACTGTCGATTTTGTGCATCATTAAAGAGAGTAGGCAATAGAAAGAAAGAGTTGCCTTAGCTTCCACCCATAATGAATCACTCGGATTAGTGAAGTGAGAATTAGGCCATAAAAAGAAAATTTCAGCTTTGCGATTGCAGCACTTAGCGAAAAGCATTATTAAGTTATTAGAGACTATTGCACCAAAGTTTATTTACAGTAACCCAAGAGGCCGTGGGCGTTAGAGAACTAACTTTGGGGTTCTTAAAAGAGCTAATTCCCATACTAATCTTTTGTATATATATATATATATATATATATATATATATATATATATATCAAATAGTTCATTTGCATGTTTTTTTTTTTTTTTGAGAGAGACTTTTAACCTATGGCGTTCGCTCCTGATGATAGTTCTTTATCATCAGACCAAGACACCAATTAGTTTCTAGTATAGGCGGAGATTGCACCCCAAATCTCTTATTCAACCATCAGAGACTTTACCAGTTGAGCTAACTAGAACCAACTTTATTTGCATGTTGAACTATGAGTTGGGAAATCATCATGTTTGCATCCAATACAAAACATACGCAGCGGAAAATAAACGGATCTACTTCATTCGCAATCGATAACATGCACTATGTAAGTTTCAGAATATAAGAACAAGAGAGTGTACCTTGATGCGGTGAACTTCAAAACCGAATGAAGAAGTACTCGGGAATACTTTCAATCTTCACTCCAATT
Source organism: Lithocarpus polystachyus (assembly GCA_033629205.1). Taxonomy (NCBI): domain Eukaryota; kingdom Viridiplantae; phylum Streptophyta; class Magnoliopsida; order Fagales; family Fagaceae; genus Lithocarpus; species Lithocarpus polystachyus. The sequence continues at coordinate 29,950,704 of CM066162.1, forward strand.
CCACTCGATGCCCAAGATGTGTGGTCTCTCAATCAGTTCTATGTTTCTAGAGAGAATATGAAAGAGTGTCTCTCTTCCTTATTTTATTACCATCATTATGATAAAACATACAAACCATTTTTATTCTATATAAAATTCTGTATGTTTCTCTCCACATAACTGATTATCTAATTGGGCTAGCCTTTTGGGCCTTCCCAATTGGGCTTTAGTGTGTGGCTTGGAGTGGGACCAAAAGGGAACAAATAAGACACTAGCTCCAATGGGCCTTGGGCTTTTCTGTCAACTCTTGACAAGTCCAAAGTTACCATTAATTATATTTAATACCACTATATAAATATAATTGCACTCTAGGCCTCATTAATAAATTATATCCCAAGACTTTATTATACATGCAACCCTTTCATAAAATATTCGCAGTAATACAAAGTCATGAATATAGACTGCCACTTTGTAAATTACTACATCTTAATCCTTGAGTACCCGGTTTAATCCTTATGAGTTATTCACCATATATTTATGAAATCCAATTTCATAAATATATACTTTAGTCTTACTAAAGTGGTTAGGCCTAACTCTCTGAATAACTGTACCCATTAAACTTATCTCAAGGGAATATTTTATATCTCCGTTAAGAGACTATGAATTCCATCTTGAGAATATATGTTCCATCAACACTAAATGTGGCTGCCCAATATACTGAGGTTTTGACCGTTACTTTAGATCTCACTCCTGATATATCAAAGCAACCTACATTTCATGATCAGGTCCATTATTCTCTCAGGATTAAGAGTTCATGTGAATACAAGTCGTGAGATTTATTATTCAATTGACAGTCGTTAGGAGAATAATAAATCTCACAGCGTTCCTGTTCAATATGTCTTAACTCTTAAAACATATCAACATATTAACTAGAAGTCACCACTTCCATGATCAAGACAAATCATCGTAGTTAATATGTTATAGTCTTCGCAGATGAAATGCCCAATTTCATCACCGACTACGAACCAAAATTCTGAGTTTACAAAGAACTTGTGATCTATATTTTCTGTGACTAAATCACATAAATCACATACTATGCATCTCACGGACTATTTGATAATGTCCGAATATTCATGTTACCATTATTTTAGATAAGAATAAAACAACTTTATTAAACATAATATTAAGTCATACATTATTTCTCACATAATGTCATACATAATATCATACATAGCATCATACAATAGGATTTAAGGGCACATATCCTAACACTATGTTTAATTGTTTTTTTGTATTACCATATATAACATAATATATGGTATAATAAAGTCATTAAATTTTAAATTAGCCTTAAATTCCTAGCTCGTTTATATGATACGATAGGTCCACCTACAAATGCATGACATCTTGCCTTTGGAATTTGAAGGTTGGACTTGGACATCTAAATTGACAGATTCTACATCGAAATACCCGCCACAGCTTTTAGACTTTTAGGCTTCATTTGGTTGGGGGATAGAAAAGTGGAAATATATATAACTCATTTGTTTGGTTGACAAGCAAAAAGAGGATAGAAAATGGTGTTTATATAAATTTACTCTTATATCTTTATTACATAAAAAATAAAAAGTTTATTATAAGAAAAAAAAAACCTAATGTTTAGAAAGGAAAAAGACAAAACAAAACATTAACATTGAAACATAAAAGGGAAAAAAAATTAACGTGGAGGGAGAAGAGGGGAAAATGAGTAAATTCTCATCTAAGTCCCTCTTTCTCCTCCATTTTCTCCTCAATTTAGGGAGAAAACAAAATAACCCAACATGGTGGACCTAGGGTGTTTTGTTTTCCTTCCTCCCTATTTTCCATAGCCTAACTAAATAAGATCACTATTCAAAATCCCCATTATTTTCCTCTCCTCTTTTTCTGTCCCCCCCAAAATCACCCAAACCAAACAATGCCCTAGTTTAGTTATGTCTTAATCAACCAAGGACGACCCCAAATTTATTATACCCTTATTACATAAAAAATAAAAAGTTTATTATAAGGAAAAAAAAACCCTAAATGTTTAGAAAGGAAAAAACAAAACAAAACATTAACATTGAAACATAAAGGGGAAAAAAAGAGGAAATTAACGTGGAGAGAGAAGAGGGGGAAATGAGTAAATTCTCTTATGAACCCCTCTTTCTCCTCCATATTCTTCTCAATTTAGGGAGAAAACAAAACATCCCAAATTGATGGACTTAGGGTGTTTTGTTTTCCTTCCTACCTATTTTCCACGCCCTAACTAAACAAGAGCTCTATTCAAAATCTACCTTATTTTCCCTTCCTTTTCTATCTTCCCTAAAATCACTCAAACCAAACAATGCCTAATTAGTTTAGTTATGGCCTAATCACCCAAGGGCGACCTCGAGTACTAGCCCAAAGGACCATGGCCCCCACAAGGTTTAAATAATAATAATAATGTAATATATTTAATGTTTATTTAGAATTTGAGCCTTACTAAATTAAACTTGACCCTCCAAACATAACTCTTGGCCCCTTCAACCATAAAATAGCCCAAATAAAAACAAAAATAAAGTCAAACATTAACATAAATAGCCCAAATGACAACAACAAATCTAACAAGAAGTCATTATATTTTTGATGAAAACAACAAGCCATTTTTTAACCTTTTCAAAAACAAAACGAAACATAAGATGACACTTAAGTTTGTAAGTTTGTTGTGGTAAAATTTGTAGTATCTCTACTTAATTGTAAAATTTCATTTCACACAAATAATTTATAAATTGAGAACTAAGAAATTTATAATTAATGCATTTTTGCACACTACACATATACTGTTGCTTATATTTCGTGATTTTTTTTTTCTTCTGATACTTTGATCCCCTTAATCAATATTCTGACTCCGTCCCTGTCATCAGGTATGCTTAATATGGGTAATCATCCTTAAGAAGTGCGAACTGAGAATAGTATGAGTATATTAGGAATGAGACACTTGAAGAACTAAGAATAGTAGGAATGAGACACAACACATTCCCCTGTTGGATTTGCATTACTAACCTGCAGCTTAACTGGTTCAGACTCTGACTGTAGCCATAGTGAGTGGATTTTGAAGTTAACAGGGCAATTAGGTTCCAAATTTATAATTGCTTCCACACATTTATTGGACGCTCAATAGGGTTGGAGGGGTGGGTATCTACTACAATGAAGTTGTCAATTGTCAAGTCTATTATGCAATGTCAAATCCAATAGCGTTGCCAAAATCGGTACTAAGACACATTTATGCATTAATATGTTTGGACTCTTGTCTAATGCTTTCAGCTCCTAACTTTTGGTGCACCCATTGCCAACCCACCAGTACTAGTACTTAGAGCATTTGTATTTGTATCAATGTTTATGGTAGAAAAATATGTCAAATTTACATTTTTAAATTATAAAATCACCCACATTAATTAATTTAAAAATGTATAAATTTGCAAAATTAATCATGAAAATATACATAGTTTACTACATGTAGCTTTATATATCATTATTTTAATTATTTTTTCTCTCACATTTTGTCTTGTCAAATTCCTTTTCTCTCTCTCTCTCTATGAAGATAATAATAAACGAAGAATAAAAAATGACTATTTACATAAAATAGAATATAGAATGGATAATTTGATGAGTGTTTTTGAAAAATAATTATATAAAATAGAAAAAATAGGTTCTTATATTAAAATAAACATAAAATTTTGCATGAACGTATATGAATGCTCTAAAAGACTTCATAAATTGAACAAAGAAATTTCCTATAATATATATATATATATATATATATATATATATTTATGTAAACCATGAAAGTAATTGGGATCTTTATGCTCTCTTTGTTGTGCACAAAGGTAGCTTTTATACGTTGTAGTGTGATTCTATTCTAGTGAAAGTGTAAATTGCAACATAATCATTTTGAGAACCTGTATAGTTCATTACAGAATTTGACAACTACGTTTATTTAATATTGGGAATCCTTAAAATAAACATCAACGCGCATGATTCAACTTTTGTCCCCTCCAACTGGATTGGTTCTCTAAAAGGACCATTAGTTAGTGCCTCAGTGGTATTCTTTTTTTTTTTTTTTTTTTTTTTGAGCTAGCCTCAGTGGTATTCTAAACAGTGAAAACTCGTGCAGATAGTGCTACCACATCCAAATCAACTTCTTTACTAAACTAATTAAATTAATTAGGACTATTTGAAATCAGCCTAAATCACTTTACATTCTATAATGTCATCACATGTTACTGAAGAATATATACTCAAATCACAAGCCGCGATGTGATGCACAAAAAGGAATAAAAAATAGTCCTTAATCTCACTCTTTTTTTGAGAAAAAAATAAAATAAAAAATTGATATATGACATACTATTGTTAGTGAAAAACAATAAAAATAGAATAAAACAAATTTTATATTTTAAAAATGACAAAGTTTGGTTACATCTCCCACTAAAAATATTAACATGACTACATATTTTGAAAATATAATTATTGGATTATATATTTTTTTTATGTTTTTAACAGACATGTCAAATTCATGTCAATCAGATATTATATATAGTAAAATACTATTTTGGTTTTTAAACTTTATCAAAAGTTTATTTTTCATCTCTAAACTTTAAAAAGTTCTTTTTTCATTATTGAACTTTGTAAATAGTTTTTTTTCAATATTTTAAGGACAAAAATAGGGATGAAAAAAAAAAAACTCTTTTCAATAGTTTAGGGATGAAAGACGAACTTTTCAATAGTTTAGGGACGGAAAATGAACTTCTTAAAATTTAGGAATGAAAGACAAACTTTTTGTAAAGTTTAGAACCAAAATAGTATTTTATCTTATTATTTACTATTCAATCTATAAGCTTATTTTTATGCATAATTTTATACTACAAAAACTTGAAATTTAAACATTTAACTGATAACATAACTATTAATATTTGATTTTTTAAAAATTTTGCAAGTATGATGAATATAAGAAGAAAATATTATCTAATAGTGGATTTGTCAAGATTCATATCTAATAAAAAGATATTAAGTGAAGTTGTAGATATTATCTATAATAAAGTTTGTAGTCAAATTTTATCCTTTCAAAAAAAGGTCAAGGAAATAAAACGCGTAGCAGATAAAAAAGGAGAATCACATCTCTTAAATTTCTAAATATTCAAAGCGAAGAGCATCTCATAAAATTCTAAATATTCTAGAAGATAGAATATAACAAAATGCATGATATGACTAATACTAGGCAAAGGCAATTCAAGTTGGAATTTCCCTTTCTAGGAGTTGCTATTTATTATTAGTGATTAGTGATGTGCAAGTCCCTTGCTCACAAAATAGTAAAAAAAAAAAAAAAAAAGCCAAAGAGGCGGTGGATTTTCATTTTGACAAAGAATCGAGAAAAACTACGTCGTTTATATTTTTAACATATTAATTTTTTGAAGGCTTTTTAACATATTAATTTTAGTTTTGTTGCTCCACAAAAGAAGGAAACTTAATTAGTAATAATAATTAAAAACTAAAATAAAATAAAAAAAGAAGGGGGAAACAATTTTAAAATAGGATAAAAAGAATTGAAGGGAGAGTCAAATAACAGTTTTATATTTTTCATGATCAAGACCTTTTCTCTCTTCTCTCCTCTCTTCTCTCTTCGTTGAAACGAGAGGAGAGAAGAAAAGAAAAGAAAAGGAAAGGAAAGGAAAGAAAGACCATGCTTGTTGTCTCAGACAAACTACACATGTTTTAGACAAACACACAAACACAGACATAGACACAGAGAGAAAGAAACAACGAAAGAAAAAATCGAAAAGCCAAAGACAACAAAGAAAAACATCATCAATGTCCACGCAAATGCAAGATCCACCACCTTCAAACCCTAATTCCCACAACAATCATCATCAACTCAATTCGAACAATGCATCTCATTCTCATCCACCACAGCCTCCCAAGAAATCTCAGCCGTTACCAGCAATCACAAACACCACGACGTCGTTTATGAAAGGTGGGGGACACCACAGGAGGGCTCACTCCGAGGTCAGCTTCCGGCTGTCCGATGATATGATGATGGATCTATCGCCGTCTGATGCTTTTAACGGCGGAGGCGGCGGCGGGGGTGGTGGGTCATCCACTGCTAGTTTGGACGAGATCGGATCCGAGGATGACCTTTTCTCTACCTACATTGATGTTGATAAACTCGGTGGCGCGGATCAGAGTGGCGTTGAAGGAAACGATAATGGAAATGGAGAGAAGAGTGGTGGTGGTGGTGGTGGTGGCGGCGGCGGCAGAGGTAGGCACAGGCATAGCAGTTCCGTTGATGGGTCCTCCACTACGACGTCGTCTACAGGTGTGTTTGGCGAGATTATGGATGCCAAGAAAGCCATGCCTCCGGATAAGCTAGCTGAGCTTTGGAACATTGATCCCAAGCGTGCCAAAAGGTCTTGCTTTCTGTTTTTTGTTTTTGTTTTTTTGGGTATGAAACGTGGTGCAATTTTAAGATCTCTGAGTTTCTATGATTGCGTTTGTTAAGTCAGATCTCTCTCTTTCTAAGCTACAGTTAAATGTCGTTGCAACAGATATTTGCTTTTGATTTTATGCTCAAACACCAGGTTTTTTTTTTTTTTTTTTTTTTGTTTGTTGCTTTCCAAACCTTAATATTTACGAACACACATAATATTTTTAAAAGAAATTACGTTTTGTAGATCCATTGGTTTGTAATTTTAACTCGTGGGTTTGAAGGTTCTCACATTTTGGATATGATCATTTGAAATTTACTTCGTAGATTTTTCCCCCTTGATAAATTTTTAATGTTTTCTTCTCTGTATAAAAGCGTTTCTCTTATAAAATTTGTCTGCTATTTGATATGCTGATTAATTAATCAATTATGTATGCGAACTGTGTTTCTTAAGATTTGCCATTTTTCTTTTTTAAAAGTGACATTAACTGGTACATTACTACAGGGGACAGTGATTGACATGAATGGTAGAGGTTTTACAGGTGGTAAGAAAGGAATTTACTCTTATTTTCTGAAGTGTTTAGATTTCTCCATTAGACTCCACCTTCTGTAACACGTAGATGTCCTAGTTTTTGATAATTCTGTAGTTGGGGGGAGAGAGGATTTTGAGTCTAGACACCTCAGTTGAAAACATCAGGAGGTGCCAGTTGAGTTACAAGGCTTTTGGCCACATAGATGTCATAGTTTACTTATACCAAAAGAGTAGGGGGTGGGGGGAGATTGTCTAGTTGGTAGGTCAAGATTCTAGCTTAGGCTTCTTTTTAGAGGTTGTCAAAAAAATTTTGCTTTTGGGAAGTTTAGTGCATTAGTGTTGTGTTTTGATTATGAATGTAGGTTCTCACGTGTAAATGCAAACTTGTGGAAATTAAGAACATGGAAACGCATTCAAATTGGCTTGTATCATCTGGATTCTAGTTGTCTTACTGTTGTATCTTTTCTATGTTGTGTGCATATGTGGGAAAGTGGGGAAGGAATGGGAAATTACAGTTTACCAACTTGTGGTTTTGATTGAGTTTGAATTAATAACCTATAATTTAAAAGTTGCACTCGCTTGTCACAAAAAAAGAAATAGATAAATAAAAGTTGCGCTTATCTGCCTTAGGTATAATTATATTTATTTTTGGTTCATGAGTTAAATGTATTCAATTATAATGACGTTGCTATAGTGTTTGCTAGGCTTTCTTTTCGAGGCACATGATGTACACACACAACAACAATAGTGTTGGCCATATGTTTTCTTTTCCGTCAATCTATCCTATCAAAAATCATATTTTGTCTCCTTCCTAGTTGGCATGTCCTCTTTACTTCTACGAATGTTATCTTAGGTCTTACTCTTATTCTAACCTTTTTTGTTCCTTTGTCGTGAATCAACTCTTTTTTCGTCATTGGTGCATTAATTGCTCTCCTTTACACATGAACAAACCATCTCAAGTGATTTTCTCTCGTCTTTTCATCAATGTGGCTCCTTCATATTTAACCAAATTTCTGCATTCCAAATCCTATCTTTACTTGTTTCCACTCATTCATCTTAGCATTATTATTTCACTTACACTCATTTCATGAACATGTTGCTTCTTAATAAGCCAACATTCAATACCATTGAGCACAAATGGTCTTGTAACATTCTTGTAAAATTTTCTGTTTAACCTAATAAGTATTCTATGATTACACAATACTTCTGATGTGCTTTTCCACTTTATCCACTCTATTATTATCTTATGATTTATCTCTTCTTCTTTCTCTTCATCCTTATGTGCTATTAATCTAGGATATAAATAGCACTCGCTATTTGGTATCTCTTGACCATCAGGTCTTATAACGGCTTCATCTTTGTTTCTACTCTCTATTTAGAATTCACATGATGTGCACATGAGAACTTTAATGATCTGAGTCTGAAAACATTATTAAAGGTTGTGATTTAAGGTGTATAAAGTGCATATTTTTAAACCTCAAGTTGAAAAATCAAACTTGACCTGAACTGTGGATGGTGTAATTGAAACACTCCCCTCCTAAAAAAAGTACACATACACATACTAGGATACATATGTCTGTACTTGTTACATTCATTTTATTTTATCTATATTCGAGGCATTTTAGGAGCTTGTGCTGACGTTTGAGTTGTTATATATAGGATATTGGCAAATCGCCAGTCTGCTGCCCGCTCGAAAGAGAGGAAGGCACGCTATATACAAGAACTTGAGCGTAAGGTTCAGACCCTTCAGACAGAGGCTACCACTCTTTCTGCCCAACTTACGCTATTCCAGGTTAGTCTTGGCAGTTTCTAGTTCAAAGGACACTTCCTCCCACAAGAATTGGTAGAGATTGAGGTCGTATGTTCAAAACACATTGGGTGGATGTGTAAACCAATTTTTAGTGGGCATGTGTGGTATAACAGAACCTGATTGTTTTCATTGGCTGACATGCATATTTTTGCATGTTAAAAAAAGGTTGTAGCTAGTGTAAAAAACTTCCACTTTTACTTGAAAAAAAAAAAGTATGCATGCTTACCCAAGAGAAAGGTCCGTTTCTGCTGCTGCACAATGATTAGTTATGTTTTTCATGTTTGCTTGGAATCTACCTAAATGTCCGCACTTGAAACATGTTTGAAAGTAAGATATGCAGCATACTTCCTTCAGGTGACATCACTAATAACTTATCGGATGAAACTTTGTGATGTATTCTTTTTGTATTTACTTCCTTCCTAAAAAAAGATTCTTTGATTACTCCAGAAATTGTCAGGTTTTAGCCAAAGGAAAAAAAATGTTGGTCTTTCCTTACATTATTTCATTTATTAATTTTCCACTGCTATTTCTGTATAATGTTATACCTTTAGTTGTTTCTTTCAGAGTTCTTTTTTTTTTTTTAATTTACAGACACAAGCACATGCATACTTAGTGTTGCCTAGGCAAGGATTATTACTTATTTACTTCTTTTCTTCTTATATAGAGAGACACAACTGGTTTGAGTACTGAAAACACAGAGCTTAAGCTTCGATTACAAGCCATGGAGCAACAAGCTCAGTTGCGTGACGGTAAGTGTGGTACCTGCTTGTTTTTTGCATTTTGATCCTTGAGAAAATGTGTAATACTTTCTTTTAGATATCATCATTAAATGTGTTTATTCCAGTGCCTTTTTCTTCTTTTTTGTTTTTTTCGGTTCTAAGAATTTTGTATGAAATTTGTTGGTGACATCATACAGCTCTGAATGAAGCACTGAAGAAGGAAGTTGAGAGGCTCAAGATGGCAACCGGAGAAATGATGAGCCCTTCTGAGTCATTTAGCATGGGAATGCACCAGATGCAATTTGCGCCATCAACATTTTTCCCACATCCGCAACAACAGGGACCTGCTGGCCACCAGAACATGCAGTTGCCATTCAGTCATTCCCAATCTAGCATGTCAACTCACCAAATGCATCAATCAAATTCTCATGCACTCTCAGAAATGATGCAGAATGACCATCTTCGCCGATTGCAGGGGCTTGATATTAGTAGCCAAGGATCATCTCTTGTGAAGTCTGAAGGCCCTACACTTTCTGCAAGTGAAAGTAGCTCCACATTTTGACACAAATCGGCTGCTAAACTGCTGACCCGCTGACTTGTTTATGGCACACTCCCTTCTGGTAGATTGTTTATAGACTTTGACATCTAGTCATTTAGAGAAGGTACTCTATTTATTCTATTATTTATTTCATTTGTGTCAAGGATTTATATGGTACTTAATTGTTTATTCTTCGGGTTGTTCCTCAAAAAGGGGTATCACCCTCAGGTTCGTTGCAATGTTCATCAGTCATTTATACACTCTGGGATTTGTTTTGCTGGGGTACTAGAACATATGGGAATGAAAGGTCATTGCCATTGGTGGTTGGGATGTTACCATGATGGTATCTTTCTCCTTTGTATCTTGTTTAAATTGGTATATGTAAACTTTGTGATTAATCGTTTTTTTTTCACTCTTCCATGCATTGTCTCCAACAATTGGCTCTTTCTCAATTTATACTCTCTGTTTTTCCCCTGCTTTCTCTAGTAATGCTTTCAATTAATATTTTTATGAAGTCATGGTGCGTGGTTCTTTTTCCAAATAGATATTTATAAATTCGATCTTCTACAGGCTGGTAGTCAATTTTTTGTGGGTGCCAAGACTATATTTGGACCTAGACTTTGATAAGTTAGTAATAATTGCATTTTTTGTGGTGTCTCATGCCTGGGGTTCGAACCTCACATCTCCCCATATCCCCCTCTATCTAACTATCAAAAAAAAATTTATGTTTGAAGCACCTTGCACACTGCCAAGGATCTAAGTTTCTCTGTGTGTCGACTCTTTAAATCCGACATTTATTCTCACATTCGTTTTAATCTTAGTGAGCATATCTTCCTTGCAATTAAGAGAACAATTAACAAACAAAATCCTCAATCACATTGAGTTTCCCACATTATAGTTTATACCCTACTAACTGTAGTATGTTATGTATTTTATTTTTACCTCTTAAATTTTGGTTATTAAACTTATTTTAGAAGAAATAATGCGCGTGGCAGGCTGTATTTTGTAAAACATAGAATGGAACACCTATGTTGAACAAGCCCGCTTTACTATCATTTATTCGTTATCTCTTATTTGTCGGAGGAGATAATATAATTCATAGAGACAATTGTCTTTTCTTTTCTTTATCCTTTTTTTTTTTTTTTTGGTTGAGGAAAAGGACTATGGTCTTTTTTTTTTTTTTGATGAACCTGGACTATTTTCTGTTGGTTCACAGATTTCTATAAAGAAAAATGTATTTTGCATTGCTTGACTATATTTTGAAAGTTTCTTTGTTTTTGTGAAATGAATTGTTATTTTTATTTTTTGATAGGACAGTGAATGCATTTGGGCCTTGTGTTGGGTTTCTTTTTTATCAAAACATCTTTTTGAGGTGGGCAGTATATGCACTCCGCCAGCGCTAGGAAGGATTTTATTTATTTGTATTTTTTTAATAAAATAAAGATGGTAATTATAATAGACTTGGAACAAGGTTATATATATATATATATATATATATATATATATAAATAAATATAAAATTCTATTCTAATCTAGTATATATGTGTATGAAACTTCCTTTTGAACAAGAATAGAGGAATATATTGACCAGGGGGCAATGGCCCAATTTTTTATTAAAAAATATATATATACACGCACTAATTTCAGCAATTTTGTTCAATAAAATTATATTTTGCCTCCCTTAACGATATCATTGATTCTTTTTAGAGTAATGTTACAAGTACAAACTTGTTTACAACATTTTTACAGACCTTTAAGGTACAAAGTCTTATTGGTTTGCATTTGGGTTTACCACTTACATCACATTTTTACTTACCAATAACCATTCACCATATTAGCAATTTGTAAAAGAATTTGTAAAATAATTTGTAACTCTAGCATTTTCCTCATTTAAAGGCCATTAAAAAATTTATAGATCTAAAATCTAAAACAAAATATATGAGCTCAAAAAAATTTGCGCAATAACAAAAATTACCAATAGTAAAGTTAAAAATAATTAAGTATAATTAACCAATTTTACTTAAAACAAACAACTATCCATTTAAAAAGTTTTAAACAAAATAATTGTGTCTTTACTTAGCAAAATACGCATGGGTCAAAAACTCAAAAAAAAAAAAAAAAAACTCAACAGCTAAGAAGCAGCAAAGCCAACGGTCAGAGCCGCTCCCCCTAACTTCAAGTCCTGGCTCCATTCTTGCTTTTGGAGACTTAAACTCTGGCCCTTTCCCCCCACGAAAAAGTATTTTTCGCCCCCCACATCTCACAAGCATTTATACTTGTGGAGTGACTATCACGCCAAGAGTGCGCGGTGATAAGACTATATTTTATTAATTATTATTATTTTTTAAAATATTTATTATATAATATTTCATTAATAAATTATTATTTGATATTAAAAATGCATTCGTCAATTACATAACCCAACACAATTATACAAAATCGTGCATAATCAATTTTTAGTAAAGTTTTAGCATGATCAAATGCAATTATTTTTTCAAAAAATGCACATTTCTGCTCTGCTTGTTTTAACATAAAAAATTTTCTTGAAAAAATGACTTATTTTTTTGGGGAAAAAAAAAAAAAATATATATATATATATACATTTTTTTAAAACTCGAAAATTGACTTATTTTCCTATGTGGTTGTAACCTTGAAAATGAGTTAAATAACATTTGTGGTGTGGAATTTATATATTGGGCTTATTTTTCATTATCACAAAAAAAGTTTCTATTGACTAGAAAATAAAAAATAAAATTTTTTTGGAAAATATTTTCCTGCCATACAAATTGAGCAGTCATAAGTATTATTATTATTCAATATACATTCTACCCGAATGGATTTCCACAACAGAGCTACCAAACGCAGCCTTAGGCCAGCCAATTATTTTATTGGTTGAAAATGATTCTTTGTCTCTCTTTTGGATAACGAATCTTCGCTCTCTCTTGCGTGCACACCTTCTAACAAAGATTTCCATAGATTTTATCTTGTTGGCATGGGCACTGTTATTCCAAAAAACTTTATTCTCATGGTGCACAAAGTAACACAAAGAATGCAACGTAGAAATAAGTTATATATATTGATACTTTTTTAACTTCAATTGGTTGTATTAAACTCTGCAATCCGTATACAATATCAATATGTCAATATGACATGATTTCTTAATAAATAAAAACACAACAGCATTGTGCTTCAAACACGTGGACACTAGCTTTCATATAGCTTCATTTTCATCCTTATAGTGACACTAAGCTAACGTGCATCCAATAGAATTAGTCCACCCTGCAAATCATAAAATTCATAAAATCAATTTATGTTAAATCAAGTCTACTCATGAAAAAAGAGTGAAAGATGGGCATAAGAGATTTACTTTGAACAGTCGGTGGTGGGTGTGATTTTGTAGGTACAAGTAGTGCCGCAAGTCTCAGGTAGAGTTCCAACTAAGTCGTAGTTGATTCCTGGGATCCTTGAAATACATCCATGATGCAACTGCATGTGGCTTTGTGATCTTCTACGGTAGTGGAACCAGCATGGACTGTTTTAACTCCCTCACAACAAGCTTGTGGGACTGTCCCTCCAAAAATGGCATAGCTGATACATGGAGTCAGTAAGGTTGTCACCTCAGCGCATGTTATGCTTGCATCAACATGAGCAGAAAATACCAACATGCACACTCGCAGTATTGTTGTGATAGACTTAGTAGAAACTGCTAGCTTTGCCATGGTAATAATGTTTAGCCTCTCTCTCTCACACATAAACAATGGTCCTAATTTCTTGCTTGGTTTAACTTTTGGGTCTGGTTGCACATTCAACATGGCTCTCGGCCTCATATAGAGAGTGGCAACAATGGGGGTGGGACCTTGGAGGCTTCGTCTGCTAACGTTTTGTCCAATGGCTGTGAGAAAATTCAGGCTGAGACAAGATATTTCCTTTTATCAGGATTGTTCTTGGTAAGAAAACAAGGTTAGTAACAGTTAGTTGGAAAAGGAGGAGTTCCGTGAGTTGATTATCTATACTATAAGTGGATGATGCCAAGGCAATCAACGTCCTGAAGATTGAAAGAGTAGCAGGAATGAACTATCATTAAGCAGCCTTGATTTGCGGGGGACTTTGATCTATGAGAAATGGGCCCTTTGAATGAAAGTATGTATGCCTGAAAAGTTAATTTGACTTGGGCCTTTGTTCCTATCCTGATTCTTATAATCTTATTTCTTATATATAAAAGTGCCAATGCTCCTATATTATTTTGTCACTATGCATCCAACGTTTTTTTACTGTTTATCTACCGTGCAATTTTGGTGAGTCCTTTTATTTTGTCCATTTGTGGAGTGCCAAATGATGCGTTTTGGCTGAATGAATGCGCAAAATCACTGTATGGTTTTGTCATTATGCATCCAACGTTTTTTTACTAGTTTATCTACATTGCAATTATGGTGAGTCCCTTTGTTTTGTCCGTTTGTGGAGTGCCAAATGATGCGTTTTGGCTGAATGAGTGCGCAAAATCACTGTATGGTTTCATGAGCCACTGCACTGTAGCTACAGTGCTTAAATTTTTTTTTTTCTTCCTCCGGTAATCGGTTTGAGTTTTTTTTTTTTTTTTCATTTAAATATTTATGTAAGCTAGTATATATATTATTATACTGACACAATAAATTTCACAAGATTTTCACAATTATTGACGTGTCAATTTCTTACAAGTCGAAATAAAATAATAAAATATGAGAGTGTGACCAACCACAGCTAAAAATAAATGTTTTGAAAAAATATTACAACACTTATTGTTATCACAATATTTTCACAATTGTTGAGATCTTAGTTTCTTATAGATCAAATAAAAAAATGCTAAGTCCATAACATTTTAACATTAATTTCTATAATGCCTAATTTTTTTTTTTCTTTTCTTTTAGTGAGGTGCACTTTTTTTTTTTATCCCCTTCAAGTATACCAGTTGGTTTGAGCTTTGTTTTCGTTTTCGTTTTTGCTTTTTGTTTTGTTTTTTTTTTGTTTTTTTAAGATTTTTATATGTTTACTTTGTACTTGCAATGCAAGTTTACATTGTAAATACACAAAAGAGGTTAATATTATACACATTTGCATAAAAAATGGTAAATATTGTACAAATTTTGTAAATGTGTACAAAATTTGCCAATTTTTGTGTGTCTACTATATAAATTTACGTTGTAAGTACAATATATACATAGAGATATTGTGAAAATGTTGTGACGGATGTGTCAATTCCTTATGGTTAAAATAAAATAAAATAAAATAATAAAATATCAAACTGAGATCTAGCACAACTAAAAATGTCGTGACATTTTGTTTTTATTACAATATATTCACAACTAATGAGGTGTAAGTTATAGGTCAAAATAAAATAATAAAATATAGGACTGGAATCTGTCACGGTTGAAAATAGAGGTATTGTGAAAATATTGTAATATTTTGTTGTATTCATAGACTTTTTTTTGTTGGTTTAGTCAAATTTAGTAATCTATATATAAAAAGAGTAAACGGGAAAAGCTATCATATTTTTGTTACAGTAGTTTTGACTTGTTCAATTTTCACTGTTTTGCGGGCCTTTTTTTTTTTTTTTTTTTTTTGGTGAATGCGTAATGCTACAATAGATTTGCTATATTATTTTTGGTTTTTCCAATTCACACTGTTTTACATTATAATAAAATATTAACACAATAAATTAGCATAATATTTTCACAATTTTTGAGATGTTAATTCCTTATAATTCCAAATAAAATAATAAAATATCATACTAGAACCAATCACAATTAAAAATAAAGGTAATGTGAAAAAAAATGTGTACATTTACAATATTTTTTACAATACTTTCATAACAAATTATAGGTAGTAATTTATTTTTGGTTCTAATTTAAACTTATTAATGAAATTATTTTTTTGTCCATCAATAACAACCTGTAACAACCTACTATCTATGATTTGTTATGAAAATATCATGGACATAACATTTTTTTTTTGTGAAAAGGTTAAAACATCTTGTTGTTGTCACAATATTTTCAAAGATGTTGAGTTGTCAATTCTTTACAAGTCAAAATAAAATATAACAAAATTATAAAGGTATTATAAAAATGTTGTGCCATTCTGTTGTGTTTTTAGAAATTTTTTTGTGGGTTTAGTCAGATTTGTTGAGCCAAAATTCACTATTTTCTTGAGTTGACTTTTTGTATTTTTTTTTCTTTGCGCACCATTTTAAGTAAAACCACATAGTTTTACACACAAAAACAAAAACAAAAACAAAAACAAAAACAAAAACTTAGGAAAAAAAACACTTTTCATCCTTTATGTTTGGGGTAGTTTACAATTCCTCCTTCTTAAACTTTAAAATCAAGCAATTTTTCCCTTAATATTTTGGAAAAGAGCAAATATGTCATGTTATTATTCTCTTAGTTAAACCCTAATGAAAACTTATGATTCTTAAAATATTTTATTGTGTAATGTCTAAAATACTCCCACTAAATTTTAACATCCCAAAATTTTTCTTCCAGTATTTTGAGTTTTAGAAAGTAATAATTCTTGGAAAAACAGAATGATGATATAAGGTTTTTTATTTGTTATCTAAAGAACATTGATTTTCTAGGTTTAAATTTTTAAAACTTAAAATTTATCTAATGGAAAATTCGATAACACATGCCTTTTATTATTTTTATTTATCTTCTTAGCAAAATTCAATTGTTTGTTGTTGGAAGATGATAATATTTGTTATAATTCTTAGAAGATTTTAGTGAGTGGATATATTGACTATAGCTAATAAGTACTAAAATTATTATAGTGAAATAGATATTTATATGTTAAATAGCTCTCCTAACTTTGTGGTTGATCAAAATTTTTATACGGATGAGATTAACTTTTTATGACATAATTATTGCTAAGATTCAAGCCCTTAGGAAGAAAGTGACAATCAGAATGAAGAAAGGCGACCTAGAACCCTATACGACATTCACATATCTAATGAAAGAGGATCTAGACATGTGAACTCAGCTACATGATGGTGGATACCGTTATGGGGCTATGACAACCAATATCTCGGAGTGCTTCAATGGAATACTCAAAGGTGCTCGTGGCTTGCCCATTCCTACAATGGTTGAGTTCATTTGGAGCAAACTTGTTGCATATTTCCATGATCGACACAAAGAAATTACTCATGATCTCTCCGAGGGCAAGGTGTGGAGTAAATATGCCATGTCAATCTATACCGCAAATCTGCAAAGATCTGCAGGACACCAAGTAAGGGAATTTAATCATGAGCATGATATATATCAAGTAATTACCCCATACGACATCTATAGAACTGGAGGGGGACACCATAGTCATGAAATAAACAAATTGGCCAGAACATGTGGTTGTGGAAAGTGGCAAAATCAAAAAATCCCTTGTTCACATGCAATTAAAGTTCTTCTATTCTTAACGCAAGATCTAACTAGCTATATTGACCCATGTTATAGTTTGGACAACGTCATTAGCACCTATTCACATGCATTTGTGGTGCCAAAGTCAGAGTCATTGTCAAGGAATGTGAACAATCCAAAGTAGGTGCCTAACCCAGATCTATTGCGGGCCAAAGGTCGACCAGTGAAGTCTAGGCTACAGAATGAGATGGATGGGGTCTGGCGAGAACCAGGAAGCTAGAGGCAAGATTCTAACTTAAGGGAGATTCAACAGAAGCAAAGCTGTGGATTACGTCATCAACAAAAGCATAACTGTAGAAGATGTCCGGTTTCCCATGGGGCTTCGACAAGCAGTAATGAATAAAACAAGGTAAGTGATGCTTTTATATAAAATGCCAAGATTGTATCAATTAGCCAAGTTGCGTAGATTAGTATCTTTGTTTTGGCTTTTGGTATCTAACGACAATATTTCAATTTTTGTCAGGTATGCAAATACTCAATTTTCAAATGGCATTGTAGATGCAAATTGTGGTTCTCTTTATTGTGTATTCGGACTTACTACTGCGTTGTATCAGCACAATTATTATTTTGTTTATCGCTGAATGCTCTTGTAATCAAATTATTCTATATCCAACGTACTTGTTTCTAGATTGTGCATCTTTGTCACTGCAGGAAAACAATTCATGGTTTTAGTCTTGAACTCTATTTATCTCTCTAAGTATAGCTTCTTAGTTTCCCTTTGGGGAAAACTAAGGCTGTTTCGCTGGGTTGAATAGGTTTTTTGCATGTAGAAAAGGTTATTTCTCTTGTTGTGCTGTGTTTGCTCTGTTTCTGCATGTAATTAGGGTGTTTTTGCTTGTTTGCACAATTGGGTGTTTCTCTATTTCTATGTCAGGTGTTTCTACATGATTGAAAACAAACAATTAAAAAATTATAATAAAAAAAAAACCCAGTCAAACTCGAGTTTGTAGGCCTCGAGTTACTTTGTTTTTCTACGCAGTGAAACTTAACTGTGTAGGCCTCGAGTTACTTTGTTTTTCTTCTGGGCTCTCTGCCTGAAAACGAATTGTGGGAACTCGAGTACTAAACATACAACCCGAGTTTGTAGGGCTCAAGTTCTAAAAGAATAGAACTCGAGTTGAGTTTTGTTTTTTTTTTTATTTTTTATTTTTAGATCCTGGCATAATCAGACTCTTAACTGTGATACTCCTGCCGATATTCTCTTAGGTACCAATGAACCATGAATTCACTCACAACCATGAAATAGATGATGATATTGTGTCAGCACGAAAATTACTAAGGAAGAAATCCATAAATTTAAATCAATCATGCATTAAAAAACATTATGCTATTATAGTTCAAAATAATTACTACTTTGCAAGATATCAAATAATAGCAACAAGAACAAAACAAACACCAGCAAGTAACGTTAATAAACTCTCAAAGAAATAAAGACACTTTAGAAAATACATTATAGCTATACTTTTTATTTTTTAAATCTGAATTATAGTTATTATACTCAACTTTGTGCCAAACACAAACAAACAAACAAAAAAAGCTATGGAAATGCGACAAAGATTTATTTATTTTTGGTACATTAGGTGAGTTTTCATTATTATTATTATTTTTTTTAGAAAACTTTTAATTTTGGATTTATTCTTTTTAAGTATATGTGTAGTTTTATAAACTTATAGTAAGTAAACAAATAAAATATCAGTATGAAACGAATCTATAAAAGCATATAGAATCAAGTGATAAGCATTTTTCTATAACTCCAAACCAAATTCTTTTGCAGAATCGGTGGGTAAAAATAGTTTCAGGGGTATAGGTGAAATGATATATTTGCTTTAGGTGACATAAAACCAGAGAGAAGTAAAAATGGCATAGAATTAATTTTAGGAGGGGAATAAATAATAATACAAAGAAATAGAGAGTAAACAAACACGAAAGACAAGAAAACAATTTCCTTACTTTCCTGAAGAAAAAAAAAAAAATAAAGACAAGTAAACAAAGTTTTCGCTACTCTGCCAGAAATGGAGATGGACTGAAAAAAAAAAACTTTCACAAATTCAGATCTAAGCAACTCGTCCGGCAGCCAAATGCCACTAACACAAAATTACAAATAGCATGATAATATTGCCATAAATGCATGTACATCTACAATTTTTTTTTAATGCTCTTAAGATAGAGCAGGCCAAAAAAAAAGCCCTTACAAGCACACAAAACTTAGAAGTACTGGAGCGTTGAATCTTAACTGGTTCCCAAGTCTCAGCACATGAATAGGTTCCTGATTTTTGAAGCAGCCCGCAAAGCCTTATCATAATCTCCAAACTCAACCAAAAACAGTTTACGTTCCTCCAAGATATCTCACACTCACAGGAAGTATATTTCTTAAAATTTCAGAAGATCAAGAATCTGTCCATGCAAACCATCCTGCACAACAGCAAAGAAGGCCTCAGTTTTTTGAGGATTTGCATTTTGCACAGAGGCCATGGAGACGTGCACTGTTGCAGTGTGTGCCCAGGAGCTTAAAAGAAGAAAAAGTTACAGAGGAGAGAGGAAGAGAGCTTAGCCGAACCGATATAATAGAACGGAAGAAACATCTGAAGCTCCTTGCTCTTGAGACAAATGTGCAGAAATTAGAGGAGAGAATTGAGTATGTGGTGCCCATAAGCCATTTGAAGTAGCAAGCATTTGAGGTTTTGATTTTGCTTCAGCCACGCTCTTTCTCGTTAAAATATAGGGGCAATGAGTTTGGTAACTTCGATTTTGTTTGAATGAGATTGCTGTCAGTGGAGGGCTAGAATTGAGTATGTTATATGAGACGTAAAGAGTTCAAATCTACCCAGTATACCCATTTTCTGCAGCTTTTCCTTCAAAAAGAAGTGTGCTAGAACAGAACTTCCAAAAAAACAGACAACAAAGTCAAAATCACAGAGTTCTTCAACTGAAACAGAAGGATGCAATTGGTTGCAAGAAAATGAGACCATGAAATAAAGACGGAAGCCGAAATCTAATTCCAAAAAGTGTTTGGTTATCACATCAATACAAACTGGACTGACATTGGATTCCAATAACCGCAACAATTCCATGGTTAATCCAGGAATCTGACTTCCAAAGATTTGGAATTTTAAATAAAATCTGGTCCTAATCCTATTGCAACCAAGCGCAGCATCACTAGAATTGAAACCGAAGGCATCTGGTGTACCTATTAATTATGCTCAAAGCTCCCAGTGGCGTGACAAGCACAGCAGGAGCAAACATGTAAGCAACAAGATTCGCAGTTCACCAAAGATCACTGCCAAAATTTCGTTTTCTACCAATAAAAGATGCCACCCAGCATGATGAACTAGCCCAAGATCCTATCATAGTAATCATCGAACTTTGTGCACTAAGGTTTTAATAATCTTCCTAATTAATAATTTTTATCAATTTCTGAAAATTTCAAAAAATTCCATAATATTAGCATTATAAAAACTACTTTAAGTAAAAGAAATCTACTTAAAAAGTTAAAATGGGCTAATGTTAACTTAATTGGAATATATCAATAATTATTGACAGCATGCATAAGTTACAGACCTGAATCTTCATAGTCACGAACCATGACTTGACTTGGCCCAGATATAAATGCAATAATATGCTTATGTTGGTGCCAGCTTAGTGCACAAATACCATGATTTGTTCCCTTCACTGCTGGATCAATCAACTCTGCTTGAAACATGGGAAAAAGTGGAAAATTAAGCAATCAAAAGATTAAGTGTTCCCCTCACTAATACCATGATTTACAAATTCAAATGGGATACTGACCTTAATACATTTTACGCTTATGCTGTCTGGTATAGTGTCTGGTATGTGGGGGAGGGGGTATTGCATCTCCTTGGTCAGGCTCCTCGCGTTGTTGCAAAGATGAAGTTACAACCGAACAATTGATTAAATGAATTCTAATACCAACCATAACAGCAGTTGCGAAATTATTTATTACATTAAATTACTTTTCATACTGTGGGGCCAGCCTTGTGTCCTACTTTGTGACCACCTGTCCGACAATGAGGTGGTTTTGTTGTGCGTTTAGGTCAACCTTGTGGGGGGTGAGTGTAACCCAACTACCTGCTCATTCTCGACATGCACATTTGGTCGTTTTGCTTCACTTCCAACAATTAAAGATCCTACAACTGCGGGTGAGGATGGTGTAGCAGATGATATGAGTGAGGCCCATACTCATGGGATCTGTATGCAGTCCAGGAATGGGCATGAATGACATGGAGTTAGAATGGGGTGGGTTCATGGCTAAAGCAGGGCATACAGCTGCTGGGTGGGACATGGTCTATATGAGCAATGCTGTATGAGGGTTACTAGGTGTGCATGACAGGAGGGGTCTCATTGAAATCAATGCCGAGATCAAAGGATGGCGGAGTAAGTGACAGATGAGCAGGGTCAAAAAATGTACGTGAAGTGGGTGGAGGGAGCTCGGGGTGAGAAGATGCATGAGCAGTGGGTGGAGGGATCTCTAGGTTAGGAAATGCATGAGCAGTGGGTGGTGAGATCTCTGGGGAAGGAGACGCATGTGGGGGTGGAGGGATCTCTGGGGCAGGAGATGCATATGGGGGTGGAGGGGGATCTGGCCTAGTGAAAACCTGATAGGGTGCAGCTCGCCAACCATGGCTATGGCTAGCAGGAGCTGAGCTCGTGCTTGGTCGTCCAGTATCTTTTGGCGCTTCTAGATTTGCCTCATTGGTATTTTGCATAGGAAAATGGGCAGTTATAAGGTGAAGGCAATCCACTGCCTTAAACACATCTGTAATCTGCTTGTAATCAAGACTACCTATTATGCAATGCATCAACAACTGCTTGTGACTTGCAATCTGCAAGTAAATAAATACAATTACTACATCTAACACAAAAATGGTAATATGCAACTAAATTTGAAAAGAAAGGTCGAAGCGATTACCATAATACGAAGTGCAGCACTAGTGTGGTTGAAGAACCTCCAAGTGACCCTATCGTACCATTGGAAGTATGAATGATCAGGCGGCATATCACCCTCTAGTCATGCTCCATGACATAGTAATTGTGCTAGACTATTCCATATTTGGATATGGTCAGCATGTTTCTCCCTCCAATTCACTTTGGTCTTCCCCCTCAGATCTATAGGATGAAGGGCGTCGTCAATATCAACATAGAAGGGAATTTTTTGTACCATCCCAAACTGACGAACAACACGATTTGGTGTATGTTTCTCTACTACATACAAGTGACACCCTCGTCATCCACATTTCTTTTCCTGTGAAACAGAACACAGGCAAGTGGCCTAATTTGGCTTCATATGGTTGCCACACCACCTGCAATAGCCAAAAAAAAAAAAAAAAGGGCGGAACATTATACAATGTTCCATTATTTTCGACTATGAGATATTTTACAGTTATAACAAAATACACTATTTATAAACATTACAAGAAACATAATTTGGGTACCTGGTTGGGATGCATAGAATCCAGAAGTTGACGATACTGGAACAAACAGATTTCGGCGAGGCTATTCTTCGTACTCACGACCCACAGCCACCTACAATTAAGAAAGAGGGAGTTAGAATCTACCAATTAAGCAATGATAACACAGTATAATTGAGTTACTTAATGGACAATGGAGAAGGTGCTAATGGTGGGCCATAACATTGACCACTACCCATCATAAAAAAATTCAATTTTTATGCTACACATCCTAAACAAACTCTATTTTTATCAAAATTTAGCCAAAAGAATCCAAGTTTATGACTATTTTGTAACATGAGTTTATGCAATGGATTCAAGTCTGTCTTACATCAAACACGTAATGACCACAATGCAAGGACACACTGTAATTTAGGCAAAATTACAATTTAATTTATGACTTGGTCCATCACAATTTAGCCTACAAAATATTAATTGATAACTCCAATGATTTTATTTTAGTCTCAACCTCATGCAACAAAGCATAGAAATTGAATAAACCACTCCTTTAGTTATTAAGTACAATAAAACCAAGAGTACAATTTTGAAGTCCATATCTTAAACACACTGCAAGAAACTAAGATGCCTGTGCGTTGAGAAAGTGCTAGCACAATTTGAGAAAGAAAGATGGCTGCACAATGCTTTAAGAAAGTGCATCGTATATTTAGGAGAATATTCAACTACAAAATATAGCACTAAATATTGCTGACAAAATCTAAAACCAACACATCTTTGCTGGAAATGCAAATAAATTGCAACACAAAATCCACTCCAATCTTTGCTTGAAATACATAAAAACACAAGTCAAACTCCACTGCAAACCAATGTTGTTTGGTAGACAATTCTTGCCTATCACTATATATATATATGTAAGCACCTTTTTTTTTTTTATGATTCAGTAATTGGAACTTACTATCCCTAAGGAGAATGAGAAGAATTACTCAGGAAAATTATTTTTATGTGTGATATGAACCCTAATGGACCTTTAAAGTTCTAACGGAGAACAGTAAACAAAATTCGACATAAAGGGTCATGTTAAGATATTGACATTTGAATATAATGAGAACTTTTTATGAAAAGAAGTTAATGTAGGTCATTTCCACAATTCTCTTTGACAGAGTGAGTACTTATTCTTGAACTCAATATATGCCCCTTCATCCCTTGCCCACCAAAAGAAAAGATAACGCTGAATTTATTTTAGGCGGCAACAGACTTTAGTTTAAGTTTTGAGGGGGCAGGCTGAAGTTTTACAGTTTCTGGTGTGGGTATGAGTGGGCATGTGTGTATTATATAGTGGAAGTTGAAAGGAAGTTTCAAAGTAATTCAATCATGTCTGTGTTTGGTGATTTGTCTAAGTATTATATAACCATTTGTGGGAAGCAAAGTGCTCCATAGTTTACAATAATTGTTTATTTCTATGATTTATCACAAATAAATTCAAAAATGTTTTAGAAATATATTGTTGGGACAGAGCTTTTCATCCATAAACTTCTAATGGATTCAAGAAGTTTTATTTCTGTCGAAGGACTTTTTTGGTTAGGATGGCTAGCAAGCCTGAGATTCTAAGTTTCTTTGTGATAATCCTCAAGACTTCTCAAAATGGTTAGGACGGCTAGCAAGCCTGGGATTCTAAGTTTCTTTGTGATAATCCTTAAGACTTCTCAAAATCAAATGTAACCGTGCTTATAGATGTATCTTCATTATTGTTAATAAAATTATTTTTTTCATATACCAGAAAAACAAACATGACCTAAAAGTGTCATGTAGAACATATATATGTTTAAATAAAGTAATCTGAATGTTGATTACTCATAATTTTATGTAGTCAAGGACAATTGTCTCAAATACTACACTGAGAAATTTTGACACCCTAAATTAAATCACAAATGAAACCCTATCCCACACAAAAAAAAAAAAGACAAAAATAAATCAAATCCACCACGAAACCCTATCCCACATATACAAATCAAATCCAACATGAAACCCTATCCCACAGATGCAAACCAAATCACAATCAAACCCTAAATCAGTCAAGTACAATGGAGAGAGAGAGAGAGAGAGAGAGAGAGAGAGAGAGAGAGAGAGAGAGAGAGAGAGAGAGAGTCGTTACTTGTGATAGACGTGGAGCCACTAAGAACTAGGACCCAAATACCCACCAGTGGAGCCTCCTAAAATACAAAGATGACAGTGTAAAGTGAGAGTGTTGTATGAGAGTGCCTGAGAGGGTCTGAGAGTGTATGAGAGTGTGCAAAGTGTTTTAAGATGGAGAAAGCAACGGAGAGAGACGGAACGACAAAGAGAGACAGAGTGAGAAAGAAGAGTCTTTGAGAGTTTTGAAGTTTGAAGAGTGAGAGAGAAGTTTGAAGTGTGAGTGAGTTAGACTGTGAGAGAGACGGAGAACTAGGGGAACTGGGACCCACATTACACGTGGAGGGCTATCCACCAAGAACTAAATTCGAGTTCATAAGGCTCATATTCCATTTAAAGTAAATCAAGTCCAGAGGACTCGATTTCATCTTAACCAAATCAAGTCCAAAGAACTCGAGTTTTGTGCCTACGTAGATGAAATGTCCTTAGCTACTGCCGCGATGGGAAAATC
This sequence comes from Lithocarpus polystachyus, assembly GCA_033629205.1. Taxonomy (NCBI): domain Eukaryota; kingdom Viridiplantae; phylum Streptophyta; class Magnoliopsida; order Fagales; family Fagaceae; genus Lithocarpus; species Lithocarpus polystachyus. Next base: position 29,976,254 of record CM066162.1, read on the forward strand.
GAGTTAATTATACTCAATTTATGACTCCAAAATCGAGTCTCTTACTCTCGAGTTGTTAGATTGCTAAATAGTTTTAAAAACATGCTATCTAAAAAAATTGTTTGAGTTTTAGTGTTATTTTGAAAAAATATCCCTGTATGAAGTTCAGGAGTGGGCATGAATGACATGGATTCAATATGGGGTGAGTCCATAGCCAATAAAGTGGAGGTGAAGCACGCATTAACAATTTGTGCCCTTAAGGAAAACAAACATTTTATGATCAATAGGTCGACGAAGGTCAAACTTTGTGCAAAATGCATGGATGAGTCATGCAAGTGGTATGTCGCGGCAGTCATGAAGCCCAATCTCCACAGACTATGGATGGTCACCGTGTATGTGGATCCTCCCACGTGTATACCAATTGGGTTGCGAAATGATGATAGAATGATGAATTGTAATTTTATTGGATCAAACATCCTTAACAAGTTAAGTGAGGATCCCACTACCCCAATTAAGCATCTCAGATTTATGATAGAGTCGAAATATAATGGCTATAAGCCTTCTTCCTATAAGGTATGGGATGCGAAACAAAAGGCAATTGGGAAGATATTTGAAAATTGGAAAGAGTCTTACCAAAGGTTGCAAAAGTTGCTAATGGCATATATTGATCAGGATTCAAACACCTAGGTGTCCTATCTTAGCATACCCACCAGTGTAGATGACACTATATTTTTGCATTATGTGTTTTGGTCTTTCGGTCCATGCATTGATGGATTCAAATATTGCAAGTTGGTTATCTGTATTGATGGGACCCATCTATATGGTAAATATCAAGGAAAGTTGTTGGTTGCAATGGCAATCTATGCTAATAACAAGGTATTCCCTTTCACCTTTGCTGTTGTGGATTGTGAGTCAGAGTCCAGTTGGAGGTGGTTTTTACAATGCCTCAGAGATACGATGATGTGATACCTAATGAAGGCGTTCGCATAATTTCTGACCGACATCTTGGTATTAAAAATGCCATTGCAGCCTGGCCTAGAGATAGAGATTGAAGAACACGGGCATTTCATAGATATTGCCTTCAACATGTTGCTAGCAACTTGAACACACATTTTTAGAACTCGACTCTAAAGTCAATGGCATTGAAAGCGGGATATGCTACTCAGGTAGTTAAATTTGATAACATAATGGAGTCCATTAAGCAGGTGGAAATTAAGGCCATTAGGAAGAAGGTGACGGGGAAGAATGGCAAGGAAAAAGATTTTCTTCCATACAAATACCTAATGAGGGAGTTTGTGGATATGTGGACCTAGTCACATGATGGTGGGAGACATTTTAGGGCAATGACAACTAATATATCAGAGTGCTTTAATGGTGTACTGAAAGGTGTGCGGGGCCTTCCTATTGCCGCAATGATTGAGTTCACTTGGTCCAAAATTGTTGTATATTTCCACAACCGGCATAAAGAAATTACTCATGATTTGTTGGAGGGTAAGAGATGGAGTACATATGCCATGTCCACGTATTTGGAAAATAGGCGTAAAGTAGAATACATATGCCATGTCCACGTATTTGTTAGGGCATTTACAATGAACGTAGAATATATCAAGTAGTTACTTCATGCAACATGCATAGCACTAGAGGGGGAAACCACAGTTATTAAGTTCGGTTACTAGAAAGAACATGTAGTTGTGGAAAATGGCAAAACATTAAGATCTCTTGTTCACACACAATTAGAGTATATGATGTGCTAAACATTGATTCGACCACATATATTCACCCATGTTATAGTTTGAGTATGCCCTTAACACTCATTCACATGCATTTGCGGTTCCTAAGTCAAAGTCATTGTGGAGGGATCCCATAGGGCCAAAGTGGTTGCCTAATCCAGCATTGTTGCGGGCCAAATGTCGACCAGTGTAGTCAAGAATAAGGAATGAGATGGATGATGGATGAAGTGAAGAATAAGGATCGAGAACTGAGATGGCAGAGGGAGGACGCAGATTTGATAAGTCGACCTAAGAAGACGTGGATTGTGTCATGCTTCCAAGCATAACTAAAGAAAATGTCCGCAGTCCCACGATGCTTCCACAAGCGGTCATGTTCCAAACTAGGTAGGTGAAAGATGGCAAAAGGTTCTGGATCGATTAAATAACTGTTGTTCATTCTATATTTTACCTAATGTTTACCATCTTGTCTCCTAACGTGATTAGTCTACGTTTTCAGGCATGCTTCCTTGGATGACGTTTTTGTTGTGCTGACTGCCGATTTTAGGAAAATTGACTACATTGTATCAGCACAATTAACTTTTTGATTTTTGCTAAATGTACTTGTAATTCTCTATCGAATGTACATGTTTAAAGTTTGTGATTTGAGTAGTACAATTAGATCTGCAAATTAAGCATGGTTGGACATGTTTAGAATGTTTATATATTGAGAATGTCTTTTGCTGTAATTTAAGTGCATTTACATTGTAAAGTTATGTATATGCAGAGAACATAACATTTTCTATAGTTTAGTGCCTATTGAGAACGCCTTTTGATGTAATTTAAGTGCATTTACATTCTCAGCTTCTCTGCCTCTCAATGAGTGTTTGTGGATTACATTCTCGGCTTCTCTGCCTCTATTTCTCAACTTCTCAACAAGTGCATGCACACATTTTTGTTTCTGGTTTGCCTACGTGTCCAAGAAAAAAAAAATTTCCCAGTGACACTCAAGTTTCACAAACTTGAGTTCCATTGAGTATTTTTGCCACAAACAGGAAATGCTATAGATCTCGAGTCAATTAAGGCAGTGCAATGGAATCTGAATTTCTAAGCAGTTCATTACTTAGAAATAAAATTTTCTATTCATGATTCACAAAAAAAAAAAAAAAAATGATCAATTTGGTATAAGAAGCTAAATTAGACCGACAATTATCACATTGTGATCAGAATTACTCCCATGTTACTATGAATAAAACTACATCCAAAGTAAGAGTCTGATAACAACTTATTATAGCAAACAAGAAAATTTTGCTCTCAAACATGCATCCATCAACACAAACAACTTTGAGGCACAAGGACAAGTTCTAACATTTACTTCTATCACATCACTAGTAAAAAAAAAAAAAAAAGAAGGCCAAATGGTAATAGGAAGGCTAAGGACGCAAACAATGTTGTTGTGACCAGATGAAGGGAGAAACTAGCAGAGGGCAATGGCACACACAAAACCCTAAACATAATTCCTTTTTTACCATGTTAGAAAGGATTATAGCCGAAGAAAGCCATTATAACTCTTTGGAAACTCACACTCCATACTCACATAACCAAACAGATTTTTGGTATATTATTACCTAGCCCGACTGCATTCTAACTAATTGCTGGCGATGGACCAACGCCATGCCGAATAGCCTACTCTTCGTGCTTGGCACTTGCACCCACCTACAGTTACGAGCGAATAACATAAGATAAGATAAGATAAGATAATACCACTTAGTTACAAAGAAGAGTACATTGTATAACACACTGAATATCATAAAAATACTTACTTAAATGCAAGTGGAGCTTTTGGCCATAGGCCATAAACACATCAAAGAGGGGGCTCTATCTTCGGGCACAGGAATGGTAACCTCGCCCATGCCCAATACTAGACCAATTGCAATGCCCCACCAATCTGCAAATGATCTTTATGGCTTCCCTGGCACAACTCTCTGTACAACCATGCCAGGCAACCACTACCCCAACTATACTACGACGGATCACAAAGGTTCCGTAGGAGCTCCAAGAACATAAGATGCACCCTATCTCCCGATTTGTCCATGAAAATCTTATCCCCTAGTAGCGCTAAAATATAGCACCAGGCATACTGATGTATCTGAATCTCCGTTGCATCATGAGGCAGTGGCTCTGCAATGCGCTCAACAAGGCAGCTGATGAGAATTCTTTGCCCCGCCAAAGTTTTTTTGTCATTCGCCGCAACTTGAAAACCAAGCAAGTCCTCACACAAAGTGCTCCAACCCCTCCCCCCCACCAATCGGCCCAACCAAGACCTCATCGTCTATAGGAAGTCCTAAAATAACCTCCACATCTTGTAGGGTGATTGACATTTCACCATGCGGAAGATGGAACGTATGAATCTTCAGCCACCATCGCTCAACTAGGGCTAATATTAAGCCATGATCTATCTCTCTGGACGGGGTCCTAAATAATCCTTCTAGCCCCACCAACTTGATAATGTCTATCACCCGATTGTCTTGCATCGATATGTTTGCCATCTCCTTAGAGCGACCACAGCACTGAAGTGGGCTCGAGTCCTGCAAAATCGATAAAAATTATAGCGGTTGTTAGAACTAGATATACAACTTTGAAAGAAATTGCTTAAAGTCAAAGAGGACGTAAAAATTAAAGCGGTTGTTAGAACTAGATATTTTACCTCACCATTCCAATTTCAGTTGATCGATGATTTGTTTGTTGCTTCAACACTGAAGTATTGATGGGACCAAGGCACACGATCTTTGTCTCCTCATCATTCCGAAGGTCCATATTGCAAAGAGTGCTATTGTGAGATCACTAATAGTGTGGGGGAAAATAACTTGTTGTCATTATGTAACACTAGTCATAGACATAGACTAAAAAATAAAAAATAAAAAATAAAAAACTTGGCTTTATGTTCTCTGAAAGAAAAAAAAAAAAAAAACTTGGCTTTATATGTACACATAATACTGTACATATACCGCAGTACCTACCAAATGCATACTTCTAAGTTGCATGATACTCTCTTCTTGAAAGCAATTAGGTTGGCGATGAATTTCGCTAACACGTGGTTTTGTATCTATTTCGTCATATAGAATATGCAATTTCTAGCTAATTGCAATAAATGTGAGACAAAACAATCACAGCATACTTATTAATTCCCTCACTTTTCAGCAATGACCACCAACAAACTTAACCAAGAGAAGGCAAATTCTTGTAAGCAAATACTATCTTGCAATCTTCAGATGAAATGCTCCTCTACTTCATGCCTTTTAAAACAGCATATGACATAAATAACCTCTTTTGTCCAAATTGGAAATTGGTTTCAGATTTATGTTCCCATGGCTTACATCACTTCAGAATCCCTACAATTGTATCCCAAATGAACATTATGTGCCGACACTACTTGCAATAAGCAATTCGTTTTCTTCTTTAATTTAATTCACATTTACAGTTTCACCAAAAAAAAAAAAAAATGTAGTACATTGATAAATATTGTGTTCCCTATTTTTCTTTAGTGTCTCTCAGATAATATTTTTTTCCTTCTTTAATTGGGAACAATCAAGATCATTCTAGAATATAATTTTTCATTATGGGCATTTCATTCAAAATCTTTTGTTTGTGTTTTATATAAGATGACTGGACTTGAAGACGAACTTGAACGAAGATCATTGACAATACCTTGAAGGACGATTTTGATTGGGAGTCTTCGGGCCGCTGATGAGAGGAGCGACTCCGGTGAAACAATGTCTGAATGTGTGGCCACCGGTGTCTAAAAGACATTTGAAGAAGGAGTGTTTGAGGGTGAGAATGAGTGATTTGGGTGGGTTTCGATGTCTGAAGGGGGACATATTTGGGTGTCTGAGAGTGAGTGGGAGAGTGACAGATTTGGGTGTCTGAGAGGGAGCTTGGGTTTGAAAGCTTGAGAGTGACAAGCTTGAGCATGACGAGTGTCGGAGAGTGAGAGTGAGGAGTGTCTGAGAGTGAGTGTTTGAAAGTGTGTAAGTGTTTGAAAGGGAGAGTGACGAGTGAGGTTTGGATTTTAGGCTTTAAGTGGTCAAAAAATGATTTTCTGTAACTCTAATTCAAAAGCGAGTTTTATATACTCGATAACCACGTGGAAAAATTTGTCTACGTCATTGTATGACAAAAGCCCTAACTCGAATATTAGAAGCTCGAGTTCTACATTGATCTCAAGTTTCTAAAACTTGAGATGCTAGTTTCCCACATTGTTTCAAAACCAGGCAACTAACGAAATTGTTAGCAAAAAAAGATTAAATGGAAAAAAAATTCTAAAATTTCTATTAAAATCTTCCACAATGTCATAACAAGATAATTAACAAATTTTTATAATACGAGTATTTTGGCTGAATATTGCATTTTTTGAAGTTTATTTGCGTTATGTGTACCGTTTGAAGTTATTTAAGGAATTGAGGAGAGAGAGTGAATTTCGGCAACCATGTTGCCGAAATTCAATCAAAAGTATGAGAGAGAAAAAGTGGGTTGAATTTCGGCAATGACATTGTAGAAATTCTGTTGCCCAATTTGTTGCCCGTGAATGAGTGCTCGAAGTGAGAAGCGAGTGTGAGGAATGCCCAAAAATTTTTTTTTAGCCCCCCTATTTCGGCAATGGCATTGCCGAAATAGGGGGGAAAAAAAATTTGTATTTGGTTTGTGGCAATGCCATTATCGTAATAGAGAGAAAAAAAATTGCAATTGATTTGTGGCAATGACATTGCAGAAATAGAGGTAAAAAAAAAATTGTGGCATTTGTGGCAATGGCATTGCCGAAATAGAGGAGAAAAAAAAAAAAAAAATGCAATCGGTTTGTGGCAATGCCATTGCCGAAATAGAGGGAAAAAAAATTTTTTGCAATTAGTTCTTGGCAATGCCATTACCAAAATAGAGGGAACAAAAATTTGTGGTATTTGTAATGGAGGGAAAAAAAATTGCAATCGATTTGTGGCACCATTGCCGAAAAAAAAGTATGGCAATTGTGGCAATGCCATTGTCGAAAATTGAAGGAGAAGTACACACTTCAGTCAACCAATCAACTCGTTGTCAGAGATTCTTTTTATTTCTTTTTCTCTTTTATAGCATCCTCTGATTCTTTTATAGCATCCTTTGAGACCTATGTCTTCTTTTGTCTCTTTTATAGCTTCCTCTGATTCTTATTCTCTGAGTATATACATTGTTCATTTCCAATGAAACAATATAATGCATAAAATCTTTCTCAAATATTTTTTTTTTGTCATTTTATTTCTTCTGCATCTGTCTCAGATATTTTTATAGAGGGGAAAAAAAATTTATGGCATTTGTAAATGATATGCGCACAACATTTTTACAACAAATTCTAAATGGCGGGTTATTACTAGTTGTTAATAATGGATTAAAAAAGTAATCTCAGTGCTAAATTTAAATTTGAACTAATAACAACTAACCACCTGTGATTTGTTGTGAAAATATTGTAAAAATGTTATGGACATAACACTTCTCTAAAAAAAATATAGTACGTATATTCTTATCCTTCAATCAACCAATCAACTCATTAGTCATTTTATTTCTTTTCAGAGATTCTTTTTTGTCTCAGAGATTCTTTTTTTTGTCTAAGAGATTCTTTTTATTTATCTTCCTCTGATTCTTATTCTCTAAATATATTCATCGATCATTTCCAATAAAACCACGTATTGATATCACGCGTAAAATTTGTATCAGAGATTTGGAGAGAGAGAGAGTTGCTGGCTAAAAGAAATTTTGGATTCTCATTCTACAAAATACACATATTTCCGTGAGTCAAAAGATTTTTGACCGAAGCAATTTGGTTTATGTGTACATGATGTTCTTTCATTTTGTATAGTAAAAGTATTCTTTGATGTGTACGCAATGTTCTTCAACGTACATTATTCTTATTCTCAAAAAAAAAAAAAAAAAAAAGTACAGATTCTTGCCATACAAAATAGAAGCAAAAAATGAATGATGTGCACACTGTAAACAAAAAAAAAAAAAAAAAAAAAAAAAAAAAAACAAAGAAACTGAGATTTTTGCATTTTTTCTTACATTGATTCTTATTGTACATAAATTCTTACAATACGGAATGGAAGAAAAATATGATTGATGTGCACACTGCAAAAAAAAAAAATAATAATAAAGAAACTGAGATTCTTTACCGAAATTCTCTGCAAAGATTCTTTGTAGTGAATATATGTTTATAGTAATTTATTTGTATCAGAGTGTCTCATCTTGGTCTATATTGTATTGTATTTCGTCAATTGGCGTATCTAATTATACAGCTTAAAATCTAAGAATTTAACTTATATGAAACTTGCATCCTATTTAAACAACACTAACGTTATTGAAGTTTCCACGGTTCTTATTTTATACTCTTTTTCTCCTAAAAATTTCATTCATCAACCTTCTTCTCTCCACTCTTATTTCTCTCATAATTCTACTATCCATTTTCAATTCATGCATACCATACATTCTACAAACAACTAAAATGAACAACACTTGCAAATATCTATCCGTTCTTTATCTCTTACAAGGTGAATTACATCTCTTAAGTAGTTACTTTTCTTTTTATAATATTCATGTTGATATGTTTTAGGGGCATGGAAATCTTGTTTTTGTTAAATTATTTGTTCATGCAAATCTTGTTTTTGTATTATGTGTTTTGCAACATGAACTGATTTGTATAATATGTTTTAAATTATTTGTACATGAATTTTGCCTAAAATTTCATATAGCAAAAATATATTTCAAAATAATATACATGTATGCTATAAGAAAACCAAAAAAAAAAAAAAAAAAAAAGAAAAAAAGAAAAAAAGAAAAAGCTAGTATATGCTCATAAACCTTAATGTCTAAGTTTTAGGTATAACACTAATAAAGAAAATTGTATGATATTAGAAATTTGTTTGATAATTATCATATGGATGCATGAGAACATTATATAATCTGTCTTATTTTAGAAGAAACAAAATGAAGAGCTACATAAAAAAATTAACGTAACCATAACATATTCTTCTAAATGTTAATGTTTTGCTAAGTTACTTAAGAAAAGGGAAACAAAAAATAATTTTAACTACTATGATGGACAGTAATAAATTATCAGTGAATCAATCCTCTTTAATAGAATTCTCCCAGCTCTAGCTATTTAAACGTTAAATATTTTTAATGGATTACCTTCTTGTGTTGCATTGTAATAGTTGTGTAGTGTTAATATATTAATACTATTGTTATGTTTTAGTGTAGATGGCAGAAAAGTTGTCAATATGATCATTGCTGCCTTTGCCATCCCTTTCCTTGTCACTTCTTGTTCATGGTCACTGTTTGAGTTGGTCCTCAAAATGCCAATCTAATATTCATTATGATTGGCTCACCAAGATTGTAACAGCTAAGTAGTTCAAAGTTGGAAGCAGTAGCAACAAGAAACGAGAAGGGCTGTATCTCTTCTTTTCAGTCTCATAAGACTTCTTTCTCACATCTACCCTCTCGAGCAAGTCAGTTCTTCATTCATGGCCCATTAGTCCTTTCCCTTAATGACCAGTTAGTCGAGAAAACAATTGAAAGGGCGGCAAACATCATAACCTATTAGTAAAGAGTAGAGAGGTACGAATTCCATGGTCAATAGTCATTTCTCCAGAGAATCATACGTAAGAAAATAAAAATAAAAATGTATCCAACACGTAATACTCAAAAAAATTTTAACACCCTTGATAGGGAAAAACTGCATCCAATAGAATTAGTGCCAAAAACAGCATCCAATAGAATTAGTGCCAACTATCACATGTAAGGTTTTAAATTTCGTTCCAAAAATTCTTTTTATATGTTGAAATTAATTAGACTCCTTACAACTCGCACCAATAACAGCACTGAATTATTTTCATAACAAATAATTTTATGTATCATATTTTGGAATATTCACATGTAAAGGTTTGGTAACTTTAGTTAGCCAAGTAATGAGATTTCACACTAATGACAAAAATAAGTGGTTAATATAACATAATTGTGGCAAAACACATTAACTAAAACTTTTAGGTCGAGTAGTGTTCTTATGTATCATATATCTTCAATTTTTTTATGAGAATTAACTACTCAATTAAAGTGCTAATAAGCCTACAAATCCAAACAAAAACAAAACAAGAGCTCATAAAGTAATCCTTTTGCTTTTTCTTTTCACTATTTCATTCTCCTCTTTATCTGAGCTCAAACCCTCCTAAAAAAAAATTGCTCACATAATTCTCTTTTTTTTTTTTTTTTTCATATAGCTCTTAAAGTTGGATAAAGGATATTTTGTATCCCACATATGTACTCACCTTCTCATAAAAGGGCCCAACTACATGTATGCCCATTTTCTTTTTGTTTTCAAAAACGATTATGAGTTTATGGCGCTTATTTTGATTGGGAGCTGACTCAATTAATTTGACACATATCATTACATTATTTGTCAAAATCATTATATCTTGTAGACGATGATTTTCAAACTCTACAAGATCTAACTCATCTTATTTATTCTAATTTTTATTTTTATAAATTTATTTTTTATAATTTGATAGTTACAATTGAAGAGGGAGATTTGAATCCTGGATGTCTTGGAAACGCTAAAAAGTGCTAACTTATCTTATTTGGACTAATTTGTAATTATCAATATTGAAAATAAAGTTTCTTGTAATAATTGACCAGCTCTGTCAATAAAATATCAAGCATGTTCCCATACATAAGAACATGCTAGTGTACAACACAATAAAAATTTACAACAATTTTAAATCAGAATACCACCTCACATATAGGAGATTAAAAAAAAAATTGAATCGTAGATTGTGGTGAATAGGTGGTAGGATACTTTGAAATGTTGCGAAACTGTTGTAATTTGAAAGCTTGAATTTGTGTGAAAACACAAGAGATGTTTAGACTCTCAAATTAAAAATTCCAGCTCTATTGATTTTACTCTAACTTAAACTAAGTGCAGAATAGAGTAATGCGAGCGGATAGACAAAGTAACTACTCTAAGCCATATTCATCATATCACAGTAGTAAAATGAAAGCTAAAAGAGTAGGGAAGAAGAATGCAAATGCAAGATAACATGCTAATGTGTTATTGAAGAGGAAAACGAAGAACTCGGCGAAAAAAACTTTCTGCCACCCTCCAAGCGGTAAATCGATCCACTAGAGAATAAGTTGGAGTATACGCATAACAAAAGACTCTCCAAGCCTAGTCTACCCCATTTACTCAAGTCTTTCAAGCTCCTGCTACCAACTGACTTCACCAAGCCTTCTCTTCTCTAGCTCTCTAGATCACGCAATTCAGCCCGATTGCATCTGCCAAACAAATGGCTTCTTCCAATGTCTCCCAACAGCACCAAAACCTCACTTTACACTCAAGATGGGTGTGGTAAGTGTTTGGGCTATCAACCTCTAAAGGATTTGGAAATGGAGAGGTAGGAGTTGAGGAAAACCACAATGGATTATGTAGAGGATTGTGGGTATACCAATCTCTAACTCTTAAGGGTTGTGGCTAGAGTTTTCTCTCTGAAAGCACTCCTCTTAATATTTGGGTAATGTGGGTATATATAGTGCGTATAGAAACTTGGTATATTAGATATGATAGATTGGCAAAACAAAATGTTTCGCGGGTATCTCGCGGGAAGGCCTTACCCGCGAGACACTTGTGAAAACCAGCTGTCACCATCTGTCATGACTCTTTGCATTCCAGTTATGTGCTGAGCACATGCTTCACTTCGCAAGAAGGCTTCTCGCGAGCTACCCACGAAAGCTTCTTTGCTCTTCACTTTGCCTTGAGTCTTCACACTCTTTCTCACACACAACCCTTACAAAGAAATCCCACATAAAATACAAGGTACATAAGAATGAACATAATTACAATCAAATTTGGCATGGAATTAAAGCTAACACAAAATAGTTGTAAATCACAACTTTACATAAGTTTTTGTTAGCTCCCTAACTTTATTGAGCCCATAATTCTTGAGGTGTTTGAATGAAAATGTTTCCAAAATGTAGCTGATAAAGACAGAGACTAGTGTAATTGGCTACCCCATTCCATAAATTCTGCTTTCAATTTCTTTCCACGTTCAACATGGAAAATTAAGCCGCGGGTGCGTTTGGTTTGCGTTTGAGTCAGGTACGTTTGCGTTTTTGCTTCTTTTTTTTTTTTTTTTAGCTCAGCGCCTCTTGCATTGTTCATGGGACATGAACAGTGCAAATAGGCTTATGAACAGTGATTTCATTAATGAACAGTAACGGAAATATTTTTTTTTCTTTCAGTTTTTAGTTTTCAGTTTTCAGCAAAATAAGCGGTATCCAAACAGTAGGCTTGGATGTTTATGTCAAATCTTGTTTCTACTCACTTCAATGTCCTCCAACGTGACATGATTCTTCCCTCTAATGCATGACTAGTTAGAAAAATGATGATATCTCATAAAAGAAAATGATGATAAGGATTTGAGTGTCAAAGAAATGACCAATTAATTATAAGGACCGAATATTTCCTCCAACCCATTTGAAAAGCATGCACATTCCATCACCCCCACCACCTCAAAAAGTCACAGAGCTATTAAAGAATGACAGAATTAATGAAAGGTAATTGCAAGTTCATGATTTAGCGCTGCTTTGTTGTCAATATGATCATCCCTACTGATAGGGGTAAAACTCCCACCTGACGGATTGGCCTCTGACGACGGATGTACATGACGGACTCGGCGTGTCGACGGCCTGACCTTCAGTAGTCGACGGTGAAAGGGTCACCCAATGTTGTCACCAAGCGCCGGAGCCCGCCTTGCCACGTGCGCTTCCTTGGAAAAGTGAACCTTGCCGCGTACGCTACTACTTGGTCAGATATCTTACACAGCATGATTCCCTCCCCCAAAGAAGGGAATCGTGCCCAACACACTTGGCCACCCAAGAAGAATCTTACGCCCTACGCTACTTAGGGGCAATTTCGGCACAGCGATACCTTCTCCAGTACGCCTCATCCAAAGGCCACTACTACTACTATAAATACCGCCACGCCCTCCAAAAATCGAGGTACGCATACTAAGACCCGACTCTGGCACTCTAGAGTTGTGTAATATACTAACTTAACCGTCGGAGGGTCGTCGGCCGGTACCACACCGGTACTTCCCTTTGAGGTTATTCTTCCTGCTGCAGGACCGTCTGGAACGCGCGCAAGCCCTGCAGCCCACTGGTTTGATTCTTGACATCATCAGTTGGCGCCGTCTGTGGGAACTCGCACAAGTTCCTGTTACGTGTTTCCCGGACTAAGGGTTGCATGGTACTCACGCGTTCAAGGACGACCACCATGAACGACCAAGGCAACGAACAACGCACCACGGCCCTTGAGAGGCAAGTCCAGACTCTGGCAGCCGCGGTGGAACGTCTCACGAAGCGCAACAATGACTTGGAAGAGCAGCTGTTGCGAAGGAATGCGACGGGTGACAATCAGGGAGAGAATCAGGAAGAGAGCAGTGCCGACGAGAGGGACCGTGAGGGTCCTGAGGGAAGCCATGCATTGAGCCGGTCTGAAGGACAACAGCCAAACCATCCGTCGGGAGATGGCCACGCCCAGTCTGGTATGGCCGTAGAAATGCGGATGATGAAGGAACGCATGGACTTCATGATGAACGCCCTCAAAGGGCGAGTGTCCAGCGACCTCGACGACCTCGTCCACCGCACGGACTCCCCATTTACAACACCCGTCATTATGTTCCCTACGCCACCGAAGTTCCGCATGCCCCAGGTGGAAAGCTACGACGGGTCCAAGGATCTGCTGGACCACTTGGAAACTTTCAAGACGTTGATGCACCTGCACGGCGCGCCAGACGAAATCATGTGCAAGGCCTTCCCCGCAACACTGAAAGGCTCTGCAAGGACCTGGTTCGGAAGGTTGGCGCCCGGTTCTGTCGGCACCTTCAGGGAGCTGAGCGCTCTGTTCGCCTCCCAATTCATCGGAGGGCACCGGCACAAAAGGTCCACCGCATGCCTGATGAACATTAAGCAGCGGGAGTATGAGACGCTGAGATCCTATATAGCCCGCTTTAACAGAGAAGCACTGACCATTGACGAAGCGGACGACAGGATACAAGTGGCTGCGTTCACAAACGGGCTGCGGAAGGGTAAATTCCTGTTCTCTTTGTACAAAAATGACCCGAAGACCATGTCAGATGTGTTTTACAGGGCGACGAAGTACATGAACGCGGAAGATGCGTTACTGGCAAGGGAAGAGAAGCCCCCTCGGAAGAGGGAAAGGCAGGAAGACACCCGACAAGATAAGGGGCGGAAGGCGCCTCGAGCAGGGGAAGGCCGAGACAGTAGACGCCCAAAGCCCAATGCCGGGAAATTCACAAGCTACACCCCATTGACAGCTCCGGTGGATCAGGTCCTGATGCAGATCAAGGATGACGGATCCTTGACGTTTCCGGGAAAAATGAAATCAAACCCGGACAAACGACCAAAAGACAAGTATTGCCGTTTCCACCGAGACCATGGGCACGATACCGCCGACTGCTACGATTTAAAGCAACAGATCGAAGCCCTGATTAGGCAAGGGAGGCTGCAGAGGTTCGTCAACAGGGAAAAGGCCGAAACGTCTCGGCAGGAATAGACCCCCCACCGGGACAATGAGCGTCCCAGACCACCTATAGGGGATGTAAGGGTGATTGTGGGTGGCACACTGGTTGCTGGTTTTACAAAGAAGGCTTTGAAATCCCACCTCAGGGCAGTCCAGAATGTCCAGGCTGCAAGTTCCGTCCAGAAGAAGCCGAGAACCAGCGGCCTCACTATGGAGTTCGCGGAAGAGGATGCCCAGCACCTCCACCATCCGCACGACGACGCCCTTGTCGTCAACATCCGGATAGGGGACTACAACACCTATCGGGTCCTGATTGATAACGGGAGCTCCGCGGATATTCTCTACTATCCCGCATTTCAGCAGATGCGGATTGACAAAGAACGCTTGATCCCTACCAAGGCCCCACTCACTGGCTTCGGGGGGACCAGAGTATATCCCCTCGGCTTGGTCACATTGCCCGTCACTGTCGGGGAATACCCACGGCAGCTCACTAGGGACGTCACTTTCCTAGTCGTCGACTGCTCCTCAGCATACAACGCAATCATAGGGCGACCAACCCTCAACGCCTGGAAGGCCGCCACCTCAACCTATGCCTTAAAGGTCAAGTTCCCTACAGAGTACGGGGTAGGAGAAGTATGGGGAGACCAAGTGGCCGCACGAGAATGCTATGTTGCAATGGTAGAGATGAATGGCCAGCTACAGACGATGAACATAGAGCAAAGGACGGGGGCAGAGCCTGTGGAGGAACTCGAAGAGATAATTCTCGACGAGTCCAAGCCTGAGAGAACCACCAGAATCGGTGCCCTCAACAGTCCGGCGACCTGCCAAGCACTCACGACCTTCCTCAAGGAAAATCAGGATGTATTCGCCTGGAGCCATGAGGACATGCCGGGGATCGATCCGTCGGTCATGGTACATAGGCTGAACGTAGCAACCTCCTTCCGGCCTGTCAGACAAAAGAAGCGAGTATTTGCTCCAGAGAGAGATCGTGCAGTGGCAGAGGAGGTTGGCAAGTTACGAGAGGCAGGGTTCATCCGGGAAGTCTACTACCCCGACTGGTTGGCTAATGTTGTACTGGTCAAGAAGGCCAGCGGGAAGTGGCGGATGTGTGTGGACTTCACGGACCTGAATAAGGCGTGCCCGAAGGACAGCTACCCCCTCCCTCGAGTCGACGCTCTAGTAGACTCTACGGCCCGGCACCAGCTGCTGAGTTTCATGGATGCCTTCTCAGGATATAACCAGATCCAGATGGATGAGGCAGATCAGGAGAAAACCTCGTTCGTCACCAGCCAAGGACTCTTCCTGCTACAAGGTGATGCCATTCGGATTGAAGAATGCAGGTGCCACGTATCAGAGGCTGATGAACAAAATGTTCGCCAACCAAATAGGGAGGAATGTCCAAGTGTACGTCGACGATATGTTGGTGAAAAGCCAGCAAGAGAAGGATCATCTGAGTGATCTCGAGGAAACGTTCGGAACCCTCCGTTCATACAACATGAAGCTCAACCCCTCGAAATGCGCCTTCGGGGTAACCGCTGGAAAATTCCTCGGCTTCATGGTCTCTCAGAGAGGCATCAAGGCCAACCCGGATAAGATCAGGGCAATAATGGAGATGGCCCCTCCGAAGAATGTAAAAGAAGTTCAGAGTCTGAATGGGAAGGTTGCCGCACTGAACAGATTTGTGTCGAGGGCCACGGACAAATGCCTTCCCTTCTTCCGCACATTGAAGAAGACGTTCGAGTGGACGGACGAGTGTTAAAGGGCATTCGAAGAGTTAAAAGCCTATCTCTCTTCCCCACCATTGCTGAGTCCTTCACAGCCTGGGGAAGAACTCTTCCTCTACCTGGCCGTATCCCCAGCTGCCGTCAGCGCGGCCTTGATCAGAGAAGAGGACGGGGTGCAGAAACCCGTATACTACGCCAGCCGGGCGTTCCAAGGGGCGGAAGGAAGGTACCCGCCCATGGAGAAACTCGCCTTCGCCCTAGTCACCGCAGCCCGAAAGCTCAAGCCCTACTTCCAAGCTCACACAATCGTTGTCCTAACCGACAAGCCTCTGCGGCGAGCAATGCACAACCCAGAAGCCGCAGGTCGTCTGGCCCTATGGGCGATAGAGCTCACTGAGTTTGACATTCGCTACAGCCCACGGACCGCCCTCAAGGGGCAGGCAGTAGTTGATTTCATAGCCGAGTTCACCAACACAGAGGACGAGGGGGCAGATGCAAGTCCAGCATGGAATATACATACAGATGGGTCGTCAACTAGACGAGCCGGTGGCATTGGGGTCGTGTTCCGTTCCCCCGAAGGAGACCAAATTGATTGTATGATCCGGCTAGACTTTCCCATCACCAACAATGAGGCAGAATACGAAGCCTTGATAGTCGGACTGGATCTTGCCAAAGCAGCAGGCGTAGCCCGAGTGGTCGTCTCCTGCGACTCCCAGGTAGTCGTCAACCAAGTCAACGGGAACTACGAGTGCAGAGGCGACAGAATGAAGAGGTACCTCCATCAGGCAAAAAGAAGGGTAGATGAGCTCGGAGCAAGCATAGTCCAAGTCCCCAGGGAGGAAAATGAGCAGGCCGACCGCCTCGCCAAAGCTGCTTCGTCGGAGCAGCAGAGCAGCACTGACGGTGTGCTACACTTTGTGCAGGTCTCTCCACTGGTAAACTCTATTAAAATGCAGGAGGTCGGCTCGGAAAGCAGCTGGACCACGCCGTTGGTCTCATACCTGAAAGATGGTGTCTTGCCCGACGGAAGAGAAGCCGCCAGACGATTGAAGGTCCAAGCATCAAGGTTTGTCCTGATAGAAGGAGTCCTATACAAAAGGGGCTTCTCTCGCCCGTACCTAAGGTGCTTGGGTTCCGAAGAAGCTGATTATGTCATGAGGGAAGTGCACGAAGGGGTATGTGGAAACCATTCAGGGTCACGGTCATTGGCGCATAAGCTGATCCGCGCAGGATACTACTGGCCAACCATGAGAAGAGACACGCAGGCTTATGTCAAAGCTTGCGACAAGTGCTAGAGATTCAGCAACATCGTCAGACAACCCCCCGAGGAGCTGACCCCGATGACGGCCCCATGGCCATTCGCTCAATGGGGACTGGATATCATGGGCCCATTCCCAACAGCGGTACGACAGCTCAAGTTCCTTGTGGTAGGCATAGACTACTTCACAAAGTGGGTGGAAGCTGAGGCATTGGCAACCATCACGGAGAAGAACATTCGAAGCTTCGTCTGGAAGTCTATCATATGCAGGTTCGGGATACCCAGGGTATTAGTCTCCGACAACGGCAAACAGTTTGAAAATGGTCCCTTCCGGGAATTCTGTGCATAGCTGGGAATAAAGAATCACTACTCTTCCCCGGCCCACCCCCATGCCAACGGTCAAGTCGAGGTAACGAACCAATCCTTGCTCAAAATTATCAAGACTCGGCTCGAGGGGGCAAAGGGGATATGGCCAGAGGAGCTGCCAAGTGTATTGTGGGCATACAGGACGACAGCAAGGACCCCCACAGGAGAAACACCGTTCAGGCTAGCCTACGGAAGTGAGGCAGTCATTCCAGCCGAAGTGGGACTCACAACCTACAGGGTGAACACCCATGATGAAGGCCGGAACAACGAGGCCTTACGCCTACAGCTTGACTTGATCGACGAAGCAAGGACAGCAGCAGAGCAAAGGCTAGCCCGGTATCAGGATCGCATGGCTAAACACTACAACGCCCGAGTCAGGCACAGGGAATTCCAGGTCGGTGACCTCGTCCTAAGAAAGATCATGGGCGTTGCCAGGGACCCATCCCAAGGAAAGCTCGGCCCCAATTGGGAAGGGCTCTACCGAATCACAGCGTGGCAAAGAAAGGGCACCTACCACTTGGAAACACTAGACGGGCAGAAGCTGCACCACCCGTGGAACGCTGAGCACCTACGTAAGTACTACCAGTAAGAAAGAATGGCAGCCCCCTACTTGTATCTAGTCTGTAATGGATCCATTCCAATGTATATTCCTGGGACATGTTTTCTTCCTCACAAAAATTATGCAAGTCATACAGAGGTTTATTCAAAGTCTCTTTTGCTTATTATTTAATGCTGAACGTCAGAAACTTGCAAAAACCTTAGAGTTAAATCAGTTCAAGCATAACAGGCTAACGGTATCAAAGGCCGACGACTCCAATCTACAGGCATAAAAGCGTCATGCGCCCATGCTGATGGCTTAAAAGCCACAGTTTTCCTAAATGGAAACGCCTAAGTCTTAAAGACGACGGCCCAAATTCGACGACGGCATAAAAGCGTCATGCGCCCATGCTGACGGCTTAAAAGCCACAGTTTTCCTAAATGGAAATGCCTAAGTCTTAAAGACGACGACCTAAATTCGACGACGGCATAAAAGCGTCATGCGCCCATGCTGACGGCTTAAAAGCCACAGTTTTCGTAAATGGAAACGCCTAAGTCTTAAAGACGACGGCCCAAATTCGACGACGGCATAAAAGCGTCATGCGCCCATGCTGACGGCTTAAAAGCCACAAAGTTTTCCTAAATGGAAACGCCCAAGTCTTAAAGACGATGGCCCAAATTCGACGACGGCATAAAAAGCGTCATGCGCCCATGCTGACGGCTTAAAAGCCACAAGGTTCTCCTAAATGGAAACACCCAACGCCTAAGTCTTAAAGACGACGGCCTAAATTTGACGACGGCATAAAAGCGTCACGCACCCAAGCGGATGGCTTAAAAGCCACCAGATTTTCCTAAGTAGGAACCCCCAAAGCCTAAGTCTAAGGTTGACGGTATAAATGGCGACGGCTCAAAGCCAACTCATCGTCTTATAAGGTTAAAAGCCAAAGCCTAAGTCTAAGGTTGACGGCATAAATGGCGACGGCTCAAAGCCAACTACATCGTCTTATAAGGCTAAAGGCCAAAGCCTTAGTCTAAGGATGACGACATAAATGGCGACGGCTCAAAGCCAACTACATCACCCTAAAAGGATTAAATGCCAGAGCCTAAGTATAAGGACGACGGCATAAATATTGACGGCCCAAAGCTAACTACGTTACTATAGCAGGTTGGAAGCTAAAATCTTGTCAAAGGTGACGGCTCAAAACTATCTACATTATTAATTATGACGGCCTGCTATACTGACGGCTCATCATATTGACGGCTTATTATGTCAACAGTTTCGCGAAGCACAAACAGCATTTGAAATGAACCATGCAAGCAAGCAACACACACAAGCAAAATTTAAAACAGCATATGAATTGACACAAATGTTTCTAAAAACAATATTGTTCTCGACGGTTCAAAAATTGACCGTTCTACAAAAGTTACAGAAATTCTCCACAAAAATTACAAGTCTAATGGACGGGGGGAATCAACTACATTCACTTCCTCTTCGGCTTGGATTTTGGGCTGAACGGCTGTCTCAGCATCGTCATCAAGGGCCCCGTCGCCTTTATCATCCTGGCCCTCATCGAGGGGGCGACCTGCGGTCTTGGAAGCGGCTTGGATGATGGACGTTTGTGCCTGGCCTCCGTCAAGGGACACCTGCGAGAGATCCGTCTCCGGATAAAGGGCCTTCACCTGACGGACGGCCTCATCAAAATCGTCCGCCATTACACCACTAAGCTCCGTCAGATACGCTTCAGAGTCTCGGTATTCCCCGATCGCGTCTTCTCTGGCTTGACGGAGCTTAGCCTTCATAGACTGGATCTCCCGCTCCTTGTCCGCGAGGACCGTCTGCAGATTCTTCGTCTGCTTCTTGTACTCTAACCTATCCTCCTTGAGGACGGAGAACTTCTTCTCCATCTTCACCTTCCAAGCTTTGTACTGCGACAGCTCGTCCTCCACCTCCGTTGTCTTTGCCTGTAGACGGGTCATGGCCGTTTCCTCCCGGACACAACGGTCCATCAGGCCCTTCATCATGACGACAGCCTGGAAATCAAGGACACCAAGTCAACGTGACGGCGAGGATAAATGTATATATTCAGAAAGACTGACGGTGACGGAAAATTGCTTACCTGGGCCAAGTTGAAAAGGCCCGTCTCCCCCATGGCCTCTGTGGAATGATTCCCTATATCCTCATAGTCCTCCATCGTCAGTATGGAGGACAGCTTCTCGATTGCATACTTTGAGTCCTCACGCAGGAGGACGGGTGGCTTCTCGACGGCGGGTGGAGGGCCACTCGTCATAAGGCCCTTCCCCTTGCCGTGTCTGACGGGGGCCTTCTCTCCGTCTGCTTCTAGCCCAATGACGGTCTCGGGGATGTTTTTGGGCTTCTTGGGGAGACGGTCCCCCTCCTGGTCGGACTTCCTTTTTGTGACAGGCACCCTGGGTACGCCCGTCCCTGCAGCTTGGTTTTCCCTTTTCCTTGCAGCTGCTTGCTGCTTAATTAGGGCCCTCCTCTTCGCTTCGTCCATCTCTGCAAAACAAGACGGCACATGAGCTGTTAAAAAGGCAAGAGAAAAATGGCTAAGTATAAAACTCAAGTGAACGGACATACGTTTCCTGACTTGTGTTTCGTACTTCAAGGCTTCCTCGGACGGTTCAGGCCCATCACAATGCCAGCAAATTGTCTTTAACGTCATTAGTCTGGCCCAAGACCTCTCCATCAGCTCACTTTTCTGGAAAATCTTCTCTAAGAAGCTCCAGTCCTCGATGGAAACTTGTGGACGGTCCTGGGCTGCAAGAGAGGACGGTCAGAAACCAACGAAATTTGCAACATAGAAAAGAATCTGAACGGAGGCATACCAGACGGGGGTAAAACACCCCAAGTGGTGTCGACGGGCATAAATTCGGTCTCGCCGGGACTCCCCATCCATTCGTCCCCGTCTATGAAAAAATACCTAGACTTCCAGTCCCTATTGGAATCTGGAGTATCACTCACCAGCCTCAGCAACGAGCTCCTCGCCACGAAGCTGTACATTCCCCTTGATTTCAAAATCTCCACCGGACGGTAGCAGTGGAAAAACTCCTCCACCGTTAACCTCTTCTTCCCCTTTGAATATGATCCGTACAGGACCTCTACCCCAATAAAAATCCTCCAGGCATTTAGGGAAACCTGGTTGACGGACAGCCCCAAGTAGTGAAGTAGGTGACGGTGTAGTCGAGTTAAGGGAAACCTCAGCCCTGCCTTGAGCATTTGCTCGTAGACCCCGACGCCCTTGACACCACGGTAATAACACTTCTCTCCTGGACGGGGTAGACGGAGAGGTATATTTTCAGGGATTTGATATTTGCCTCTAAGTGTTTTAAAGTGTGACTCTTTGATTGTGGAGAAGAAGTCATTAACCGTCCATAGGGAAATCGTGATATACTTCCTCATCCCGTCACTACCTACAACGGATTGGACTTGAGGCTCGTCCCCCTCTATACCGTCATTAAGGTTGCTCTCTGCCCTATCACTACTCGACGGAGAAGAGGTGGAAGACGAACTCTCTTCACTCGAGGATGTTGTGGCTGCAGGATCCTTTAGACCCGACGGGTTGACTTCATCGTAGCCCGCTCCGTCACGGACAAACGACTGGTTACTCGACGCGCTAGACATGTCACCTACAGGTGACGGAAAACCCTAAGTCCAACTGCCCTAAAGACACTGACGGTAAAAAAGAAGTGAACAAGCAGTAATTACTTACCGGCTACTTGTGCTGATGAATGATGAAGACAACGGTCGCTTGAATATGACGGACACGCAAGTTGACGGATCAAGTGCTTTTCTGCTGGGTGGACGGATGCGCTCTGATGGTTTGTTTTCAGTAGAAAGTGAAGAATGAAAGAAAAGAAGGAAGGCTTTTATATGAGAGAAATAGCGGGAGACGAGGGGACGCCTCGGTCCAAGCACACGGTCCACGGGTTGACGACACGTGTCCTGCATTTATTACCAGGCATTAATTACCATGACAGTATGTCTGTCCGACCCTTGGTGTGGTTTGGAACCGTCACCCCATTAGTCCGTCGTTTGGGCTTTCACGGACTGATGGGCTGAGGGGGCAACTGATAGGGGTAAAACTCCCACCTGACGGATTGGCCTCTGACGACGGATGTACATGACGGACTCGGCGTGTCGACGGCCTGACCTTCAGTAGTCGACGGTGAAAGGGTCACCCAATGTTGTCACCAAGCGCTGGAGCCCGCCTTGCCACGTGCGCTTCCTTGGAAAAGTGAACCTTGCCGCGTACGCTACTACTTGGTCAGATATCTTACACAGCACGATTCCCTCCCCCAAAGAAGGGAATCGTGCCCAACACACTTGGCCACCCAAGATGAATCTTACGCCCTACGCTACTTAGGGGCAATTTCGGCACAGCGATACCTTCTCCAGTACGCCTCATCCAAAGGCCACTACTACTACTATAAATACCGCCACGCCCTCCAAAAATCGAGGTACGCATACTAAGACCCGACTCTGGCACTCTAGAGTTGTGTAATATACTAACTTAACCGTCGGAGGGTCGTCGGCCGGTACCACACCGGTACTTCCCTTTGAGGTTATTCTTCCTGCTGCAGGACCGTCCGGAACGCGCGCAAGCCCTGCAGCCCACTGGTTTGATTCTTGACATCATCACCTACCTTTGCCATCCCTTTCCTTGTCAGTACTTGTTGTTCACGGTCATAGTTCGAATTGGTCCTCAAAATGCCAATCGAATATTCAGCGTGACTGGCTCACCAAGATTGTAATGGCTAAGCCTAATAAGTGGTTCAAAGTTGGAACTTGGAAGCAGCAGCAACAAGAAATGAGAAGGGCTGTATCTCTTTACCCATTCATTCAGTTGGGTTGGGTTATTCGGGCTGATATTTTATTGACCTGAAATCCATCTAAATTAAACAGGGTGGCTTTAAGTTTTTAAAACCCAACTTCGATAGAATTATAAGAGTAAATTGGCCGGCTTCGTCAGCTTAATCAGGTTTTTGGGCACACCTATATTTGTGAATATTAATCACATGACTTTAAGTTAATTTGAAGGTTCTCAATAGTCTTGCAACTCAATTAGTCTTTCTTAAAAGTCTTGTAATCATTAGCACACGTATTTGGGTCAAGTGAGTATCCTCCAAAAGGATTTAACCAAAATTTTATCCAATTAAATATTTCATTCCCTTCTATAAAAATTGATGAAATGATTAAAAAAAAGTCTCCTTCACCCAAAAATGAGAATTGAACAATCTCATAAGACTTCTTTCTCACATACCCTATAGACCAAGTTAATCTTTCAATTGAGTGGATTGAGGTGCAATTCATATAAAGTATTTACATATTTTTCTTTACCTAATAGTTATCTTTCTAAGTAATTTAACTTTTTTATTTTATTTTATATGTAATAGGTGGACATGAGAAGGTTGATAACTTTATATGATCCACATTATCTAATTCTGTTTTCTTTTTCTTTTCTTTTCTTCATTATTTTGTGGTGATGACAAGATTTGTGAACTTTGGATTGTGTAAACCTAAAATTATATGTAAAATTTTACTTTTATTTTTGAGTATTTTGTTTCTTTATCATCTTATTTGTAACAAATGAAAATAAAGACATTGTTATTATTATGTGAAAATACAATTCAACCAGTAATCAATTAACCCAACTCAAATTAATCAACTTAACCCGTTTACCAAGTCTACTACTTCCCACATGAGTCATTAAAAAAAAATCAAATGCAAATTGTAATAGACCCATATGTGAGATGGTAAGCTAATTTTTGAAAATATTATGAATTTTCAGTGTGTCCCTAACTTAATCCGCATAATTGTTGTGTTGTTCCTTTGCAAAATCTAGTTGAGAGAGAGAGAAAGAGTAATGTGAAATTGTAAATGATTGCCCCATTTTTAGTGCGCTCATTATGGAAAAGTAGAGACAGAATCGTAACAAAAAAAATTCCAATATACGTCAAAAAAAATTTATGACATTGAGTTGAGTATGTAAGTAATGGGTTAAAAAAATTCCAATATACATCAAAAAATAATTTTTAAAAAATTCAAATAAACTAATTATAAGGACTGAAATTTTAAGGTGCCACAGAGCAATGAAAGCTGCCAGGCCTGTCTATTAGACGTGGTAAAACTGTTGGGTCGGGTCGGGTCAGGTTGGCCCATATTTTTCAAACAATTTTTTTTTTCAATTACAAAAACAAATTAATGACAACCTGTTTAGAGAGAATGAATAAAATCAATTAAGCAAATGAATTGCACTTAATGCCGCTTGTTAATATTCTTCCAATTCTGACAGTTTTGAGCATAACAAAAATTATTTATAGTTATAAATTCATAATGGAAAAAGTCTTCAACGTTAATAGTTTACTGTTAAAATGCATATAATTACAAGTTTACATATTTAAAAAGAGATAGATCTTAAAACAAACAAAACAAGTAAGCCAGCAAAGTAACAACTTGTTAATATTCTTTCTTTCAATGTACTGTTAGCCACATAGGCATTAACACTAATGCCAGTTAACAAAAATACTAACATTGCTCATTTTTTAAACTTAAGGGACCAATAACGCTCGCTTGAAACTTAAGGGACCAATTGTGCTCATAGGGTAAATTTCAGGGATTAGTATTGTAGTTTTGCCTAAGTTTTCTAACTTTTAACCTTTTTCATTTTTTTACATCCTCTAAATGGTTTTTTTTTTTTTTTTCCTTTGAATAAAACATCTAATTGGTAATTAAACGTGCAATCATAGTTGTCAATATCGTACGATACACAATACGTATCGTATTATATGTAAAAATTTTCGTATTTGAAGTGCTAATGATTCGTATGATACAATGTAAATCCTATCATATCGTAAAATCCTATCATATCATAAAATCATATATATCGTACAATACGTAAACATATGCTTCAAATTAAGTTTTTCAATTAAAATTTGTACTTTTATTTGAATCTTACATGTTGTATTGTTATTCGACTTGTTTTTGACACAAAATTATTAGGTTATTTAATCATCAGACCAAGATACCAATCGGTATTTGATGTAAGCAGGGATTAAACCCCAAATCACTTATTCAACCATTATAGATTTTACCAATTGAGCTAACCACTAAGTTTAGTCAATTTGAATGTGTATGTTATAACTTATAATTAATTTATTTAGTTAGCTAGTTAAATATTATTATGTAAGTGATGAATAAATTAGTTATTAGTTGAATATATTCAAAATTTATAATGAATATACCCTTTGAATATGTATACCTATAGTTTTTTTTAATCTCTATATTAAAATGATTCAAAAGGTTAGTTATGACTTCAAAAAATGTCAAAAATACCCCTAATCTAATTAGATAATCCTTATTCCTGAAAAATAAACAAATGGGGTTAAAATTGTAATTCAACAAAATTCAAAAAAAAAAAAAAAAAAAACTACCAGAGAAACTTTTTTTTCTAAAAATTAGCACACTCTCTATAAATATATCTCACATATATTTGATGCATTTTTTCCTAAAAAGTAGCAAACATTAAACCAGCAGTTTACTCCATTTCAAATTCTAAATTTTAGTTTCTTAAAAATTTCTTTTTGTGTAAATTCACTAATAATAGATAAATTCGAATTGAAAAATTTCTTTAAACTCAAAAAAAAAAAAAAAAAGGCTCATCGCATGTGCGGAGCGCGTATGATGATGCTAGTTTTTATTAAGAGTTTGTGATTCTTATTATTACAAAAAAATAAAAAAATAAAAATCGATTCACGACATGATTCACATTTTGACAATTACGCTTGCAATTATTATACCGAAGTAAAAAAAAAAAAATCTATAAAAATCTATAAAAATCGATTCACGACATGATTCACATTTCTTTTTTCTTTTTTCTTTTTAGAAAAAAAAAAAAAAAATCTAAAGTTAGCTAATTGTCTATACTATAAAAGCTTGGCATAGTGCATGAATACCATGCACCCACCTAAGCCAAGTCAACAAAACATTTAAAGCGTTTGCTCAAAAGGAATGAGCAAATCCTTGTAATTTATTACCATTTTTTGACCCTGGACAAAACTTATCATCATCTACAGCTAGTATTGATTCTATTTAATGAGATTTTTTATTTATTTATTTAATGATTGTCTTGACAGCCTTGAGCCTTTTTTTGTCTTGTCTCTCATGTCACTCATGTCCATGATTTGTGAGCTCTTATTGGTTGTGATGAAATAGTCTTCAGCCAAAAAAAAAAAAAAAAAAAAAAGCTCTAACAGTCATTCTCTCATGTCATGTCTTGACTTGGTTATAACTTTATATCTATAATACATTGACTATTAGTTTTGATACTTTGTGCTTTATGCACCTAGTATCATGACGTAGTTTAAATATTTTTTTTAGCAAAATTTTTTAAACGGGTCGGGTCACGAGTCAACCCGTTTTTGCTTCGGGTCAAAAAAATCGAGTTTGGGTCAGGTTGGGTTGGTTCAGGTCGGGTAAGAAAATTCTAACCCGTATTGCCATGTCTACTGTCTATCTATCTACGAACTTTGATAGGTAATGTTACCGTTGTTATCTTATTTAAGGTGTAGTTCAGATTGAAGTCATTCATCCAGTCCCACAGTCCCACCTATAAATTAATACCTCTATCCATTTCAACTCATTCATCCACTCCTTCTTCCAACCTTACTTTATCCTTTCCTTCCTTCACCCTACATTATGACTTCCCTTTCAAACAAACCTCTCTTCAGCCAATTCCTTTCGTCTCTACTCTTCTTCCACCTTCTTCACATCATCCTTCATTTCGTTTCCTCATCCACTACTTCTGTCTCCCCGCTATCTTCCCCTTTTGCACAATCTAACCATAAGGTTAAGATAGCAGAGGAAACAAAGGAAGCGATGGCTCTTCTAAATTGGAAGACCAGCCTTCACAACAAAAGCTAGTCTCTCTTATCCTCGTGGGTTGGAACCACTCCTTGCAATTGGGTCGAAATAAATTGCGACCACTCTGGAAGCGTCACCCATCTGAACCTTTCAAGTTATGGTTTGAGAGGTACGCTTCACAATCTCAATTTTCAATCCTTCCCCAATCTACTCAGTCTTAACCTTTCTTACAACTCACTATTTGGAATCATTAACTCAAATATTTCTCACCTCTCCAAACTCTCTCTTCTTGACCTTTCCGCTAATCAATTCACTCAGAGAATTCCTTCTGAAATAGGCAAATTAACTAGCCTTCACGTCATTGACCTTTCTGTCAACCATATGACTGGCCTTA
Organism: Lithocarpus polystachyus; assembly: GCA_033629205.1. Taxonomy (NCBI): domain Eukaryota; kingdom Viridiplantae; phylum Streptophyta; class Magnoliopsida; order Fagales; family Fagaceae; genus Lithocarpus; species Lithocarpus polystachyus. Next base: position 30,003,709 of record CM066162.1, read on the forward strand.
TTCCTCAAGACTTAGGAGCATTAATTTCTCTGAGTAAGCTTGATTTTTCATTTAACAATCTCATAGGTGTCATCCCTACTTCTCTTGGAAACTTAAGCAACCTAATCACTTTATATCTTCATACGAACCAACTTTTTGGTTCCATCCCTCAAGAATTAGGAATGCTAAGTTCTCTGATTGACCTTGAGTTATCAACAAACAATCTCACGGGTGTCATCCCTGCTTCTCTTGGAAACTTGAGCAACCTGACCACTTTATATCTTCATAGGAACCAACTTTCTGGTTCCTTTTCTCAAGAATTAGGAATGCTAAGTTCTCTGACTGACCTTGAGTTATCAACAAACAATCTCACGGGTGTCATCCCTACTTCTCTTGGAAACTTGAGCAACCTGACTACTTTATATCTTTATAGGAACCAAATTTCTGGTTCCATCCCTCAAGAATTAAGAATGCTAAGTTCTTTAACTGGCCTTGAGTTATCAACAAACAATCTCACGGGTGTCATCCCTGCTTCTCTTGGAAACTTAAGCAACCTGACCACTTTATATCTTCATACGATCCAAATTTTTGGTTCCATCCCTGCCTCTCTTGGAAACTTAAGCAACCTAACTATTCTATATCTTTATAGAAACCGACTTTCTGGTTCCATCCCTCAAGAATTAGGAAAGCTAAGTTCTTTGGTTGGCCTTGATTTATCAAAATGTAATCTCACAGGTTCCATTCCTACTTCATTTGGAAATTTAAGCAACCTAATCGATCTAAGTCTTTTTGGGAACCAACTTTCTGGTTCCATTCCTCAAGAATTAGGAAAGCTAAGTTCTTTGCCTAGCCTTGACTTATCAGAAAACAATCTCACAGGTCCAATCCCTGCTTCTTTTGGAAAGTTAACCAAACTCATGTATTTATCATTGTTCTTGAATAAGTTGAGTGGTTCTATTCCTTTTAAAATGAACAATGTCACTCACTTAAAAAGTTTTTTCTTATCACACAACCAATTCACCGGTCATTTGCCTAAAAATGTGTGCCTTGGTAGATTGCTTGAGAAATTTTACCGCTGTAAATAATCATTTTATTGGTTTAATACCAAAATCGTTGAGAAATTGCACTAGCCTTTTCATTGTTTGGCTTGAGGGAAATCAACTTACTGGAAATATAGGAGACAATTTTGGAGTATACCCACACTTAGTATACATGGATTTGAGTTATTATAAATTTTATGGTGAACTTTCAACTAATTGGGGGCAATGTCCAAACTTGACGAGCTTGAAAATCTCTAACAATGATATTTCAAGTAGAATATCTCCTAAGCTTGGAGATGCAAGTCAATTACATTTACTTGATCTCTCCTCAAATAAGCTATATGGGGAGATTCCAAAGGAATTAGGTAAGCTAACATATTTTTTTGAGCTTAATCTAGGCAAGAACAAAATTTTTTGACACATTCCTTACAATTTTGGGATGTTATCAAATCTAGTGCATCTTAATCTTGCCAAAAATAATCTAAGTGGCCCAATTCCTGAACTAGGGAATTGTAAAAACCTGTTGATCTTGAATTTGAGCAACAATCAGTTAAGCAAGTACATCCCACTTCAAATTAGCAATATGCTATTTCTCCAATACCTTGATCTTAGCCAAAAATTTTTAATTGGAGAGATACCTCAACAATTTGGAGAATAGAAAGTATTAGAAGTTTTGAATCTTTCCCACAATGTGCTCTCTGGCTCTATTCCTTCTAGTTTTGAGAAAATGTTAAGCTTGACCTCCATTGATTTGTCATACAATCAACTGGAGGGTCCTATTCCAAATTTCAATGCATTTCTTGAGGCACCTATAAAAGTATTTAGAAATAATAAGGGCTTGTGTGGCAATGCCACTGGATTGAAAGCTTGCCCTTCCACAATTAGCCACAATCCTCTTGTTAAAACGTGGAATAAAGTTATGACCTTGATTTTCATCCTTTTGGGCATTTTGTTACTCATATTTATCATTGTTGGAATCACATTATATATTTGCTCAAGAAAGATGAAGACAGAAATTAAGCCAAAAGAAGAAGAACATCAAAATATGTTTGCAGTATGGAGTTATGATGGGAAAATGGTTTATGAAAGAATTATGGAAGCAACGAAAAAATTTTGATGACAAACATATTATTGGTGTAGGTGGCCATGGAATTGTTTATAAAGCTGAATTGTCTATAGGTCAAGTTGTTGCTGTAAAGAAACTTCACCCAATCTCAGAAGATAGTGTGGTCAATCTAAAAGTTCTCACCAGTGAGATACGTATTCTAACTGAAATACGACACCATAACATTGTAAAGCTTCATGGTTTTTGCTCACATCCACAACACTTTGGAAGGTGGGAGCTAAACAATGATGAATTAGCATTGGAGTTTGATTGGGTTAAGAGGGTAAATGTTGTTAAAGGTGTGGCAAGTGCTCTGTCTTATATGCATCATGGTTGCTCCAGTCCAATAAATCAACGTGATATATCAAGTAAAAATGTTCTACTAGATTCAGAATATGAATCTCATGTCTCTGATTTTGGCACAGCTTGGATTATGAGTTCAGACACATCTTATTGGACTTCGTTTGCTGGTACCATTGGATACACTGCTCCTAGTATGTTATTTAATTAATGTTGGCAACATTAAAATTTTCACAATTGCTAATATGACAAGTTATGATTGAAGTAACATCACTTATACATAGACTTTTTTTTTTCTTGCTTTAGTTAAATTGATAATTAGGGGTGGGGGAATTTGAATGCTAAGCATTTTAGTTGGAAATATCAAAAGATGTCAGTTCAGCTACAAGGCTTTTAGCTTTTAAATAGATTTTCTAACACCTTTTTTTTAGTACCAATTATAGCATTTTAAATCACGAATTATGTAAAATATTGTATCTCTAGTCGTATTCAGAGTTGTTAGTATCGAACGATATGTTATGTTAGGGACATGTTTTATGTAATTGGCTAATCCTTTAATAAAATGCATTTTACTTGTAAGTGGATAGATCTAAGATGGGTTTATTACTTCAAGAAACAGGAGTTCAAGTTAAGTGTTAAAGCCATAAAGATCTGACCAAGAAACAAGTGAAGAAAGAGTTGTTCACTAAAGCTCGACAGAAGTCTTGACAGAATCCTTTCTATCGAGATTTAATGTTGAAGCTCGATAGAAGTTCAACACAAGCTCTTTCTATCGAGACTTACGAAATCAGAAATTCCAAATCTGATTTTCGGTCCACGCTTGTATGTTTGTATAGGGTTTTTTTCTCACAACCCTAGACATATATAAGGATTATTTTAAAGGCCAGCACATGTTAATGCAAAGTGAATACATGTAGAAAGTGCCCTGGTTCATTATTCTCTCTGAAGAAGCTACTGCATCTTTACGCAAAGGGTTTTATAATCAAGGAGCTTCCTGATCTTCATTGTTGATAAACTGAAGAGCTTTGTAGCCAACAATCTTCTTCATGTTGGTGAGTTAGTTATGAATTGGGATTCGTTCATCATTGGTTAGTCACGTATTGGGTTTCGTACATTGAACGGAAAGAGTGCCGCTACAATACAAGTCCAATTGCGTATTGGGGTAAAAGTTTGTTAGGTTCTAAGAATTAGGAACTAATTGTATTAGAACTTCATTTTGTAATGTTGGCAAACCATGATCAAAACGGTTTTAGTCTTGTTTAGACTTGCTCAGAGTATGGGGTTTTCATGTAAAATTGGAATCGAGTTACTGCAGAATTTACTATGCATTTCTGCCTGGCTCGATCGGTCGAGAATTAGACTCGACCGATTGAAAGTCGTGCAGAATATTTTTTCTGCAGAATTTCCAACTAAGCCCTAGTCCATTTAATGTGTAGGGTTTTATGTTTTGCCCTAAGGATAAAAGGAAAAACCCTAGCCACGGTTTTAGTGTTTTAAATATTATGTTTGTGAATCTTATTTGTGAGATCTAGAGGTGTTTACCTTCACATACACTTAGGGTTTCCAAACTCAAGATTGATGTCAAGAGCTTGGTAATCATTCAGTTGCAGAATCAAGAGCTTCAAGATATACAAGCAGGTGTGCTTGTGCTTTGCTGAGAATTCAAGGAAAGAAGTAGTCCGTGGACTCGGAGCTGTTACGTGGTCGTGGTAGTAAGTTTCCTACTCGAGGTAGCAATAGGATGTTAGTCATCTAAGTCGCTATTGTGTGAACTTCAATTCTTTCATAGTGAATTTCTTTTTACCTTGAGGATAGTTAGGTTAAATCCTCCCCAGGTTTTTACCGGTTTGGTTTCCTGGGTCATCATATCGTGTGTTATTAATTTTCCGTATATTTGCATGATATGATATATTTGTGTTAATCTAGAATTGCTTAATTTACCTAAGTTAATCACTTGGCTAAATATCTAGGTTAATCTGTTTGGGTTTAAGGGGTCTAAATTTCTAACAAGTGGTATCAGAGCGGGTAGTTTTTGTGTTTTAAATCTTTTGATCTTTAAGTTGATCCTTGACCCCGGCTGTCATGAAAGACGGACACTCTCTTATTATTCCACCTCATTTTGATGGGAATAATTATGCTTATTAGAAAGTAAGGATGAAAGCATTCCTGAAATCTATTGACGAGAGAGTCTGGAACTCTGTTGAATGTGGTTGGGAGAAACCCACTACTCTTGTGAGTGAGTGGCAAACTTCTCAAAAAGAGGCAGTTGCTTTCAATAGCAAAGTTATGAATGCTATTTTCAATGCTGTCTCTATGGAGGAATTTAAAAGAATCTTTAATGTTGAGATTGCTTATACTGCTTGGAATATCCTCCAGACTGTGCATGAAGGCACAAAGGCAGTTAAAATAAATAAGTTGCAGCAATTAACTACTAGATTTGAAAGCATTAGAATGAATGATGATGAATTTTTTGATGAATTCTATGCTAAATTGAATGATACAGTTAATTCTGCATATAATCTGGGTGAAATCAATGATCAACCTAAAATTGTTAGGAAGATTCTTAGATCTTTGACTGAGGATTTTAGACCCAAAGTGACTACCATCACTGAAAGCAAGGATATGGACTCCATCCCGGTTGATGAACTTGTAGGATCTCTTCAATCCTATGAGTTGGACCTACTTAAGACTACCAAATCCAAATCAATGGCTCTTAAGTCTGTTGATGATGTTGAGGCTGGTGGATTTGATGATGAACTCTCTGCTACAAAGATTGCCTATCTTGCCAAGAACTTTAGAAACTTTCTCAAGAGCAATAACAGAAGGGCAAGAGGCAAGAACACTGCTGAACCTAGAAATTTTAGGAGGAATGAACCCACTAAGGTTAATAACAAAGAAAAACCTAAAGAGAAAGTAGGTCAACCCTCTAATAATTCTATGGGACAACAATGTTTTGGATGTCAAGGGTATGGTCATATGAAATCTGAATGTCCTACATACTTGAAGTCTAAGGGTAAGGCTATGGCTGTAACCCTTAGTGATGATGAAGTTTCTGACAATGAATCAGTCAGTGATGAGAATGGAAATTTCATTGCTTTCACTGCTATTGCTGTAGTCAATGAAAGCATGTCTGTTGAAGAGAACCCTTCTGATGGGAAACTCTCCGAAGATGCAGATTTACAGGAAGCCTACAATAAACTTTGCAAAGTTGCTGCAAAGGATGCCAAGAATGTTGATTTGGGCTTAAAGAAAATTGCATCTCTTGAACTTGATAAGAAAAATTTGCTTGTGAAATTGTTTGATGCTAATGAGCTTTTGAATAATGTGAAGACTGAGAACATGTTTTTGCTTGATAAAGTTAAAAATTTGGAACTTGAATTATCTGTTGCTAGAGAACAAACTAATAGATCTGCAAGCTCCAAACTTGATCACATGTTAAGTATTCAAAAGTCTCCTTCTGACAAAACTGGCTTAGATTTTGTGGAAAACATCTCTGTACCTGAACCTCATTCCATAAACTTTGTTCCTTCTACTCAACTTTCTAATAGTGAGATAGTTAAACCTTCTGTGAGTGAAGTTGTTAAATCTGTAGAAGCCACACATCCTAGAAAGATTAGAGTTGATCTTCAAGAGTCTAATTCTAGACCTTCTAATTCTTCTAAGGGCAAGTTGCATGATAAGCCTGCTTGGGTTTGTCATTTTTGTGGAAAGTCTGGGCACATTCGTCCAAACTGTTTCAAGTTGCAAGCTGGTAAGCGAGCAAATAAACCTAAAGTACTTGTGCCTCAAGCACAAGATCCTATGGTACTTATTGGTGAATTGGTAAAGGCGTTAAACCTTTATTCCAATCCTAGAGTTGCTCAGAATTTTAATGTGAATAATAACTCCAAAGTTAGAGTTGCATCTAAAAGGTTTTGGATGCAAAAGACTCGACCTAATTGAGTCTATCTGACATGGTCCTTGTTCTTCATTGATCTATCTCTTGTGACCATTTTTTTTAGGATCTGCATTGCATAACATTCATGCATTTCATTCTAGGTTTTTTTTTTTTTTTTTTTTTTTTTTTTTTTTTTTTTTTTTTTTTTTTTTTTTTTTAAAGGGGGTAACAAGAATGGGTTTGGCAACATGTGTTTTGCTGTATTTTTTCTTGAATTTGAAGACAAGGTTGGTCAATCTATTTTTACATAACATGTTTATGTATTTTTTTTTAGCATGGATGAGCTTATTTTATTGCACTTTACTAAGTTTGAGCTCTGTAGTGCATGTTGTGTGGGAAAGATGTTTATAGTTTTTGATCACATGATCTTGATCTTGAAGTCATATTTTTTTGTTTGACGGACTTGACCTTTTTGAGAAAGGCATAAATAACCATCTCACCACTGTTTATTAGCCAATCATGAACACCTTAGTGCATATCGTAAGATTTTGTGCTCGAGAAAGTGTAGCACATGCACAAAAAGAACATAAGGTGTAGCCTCTGTTAAAATGTTAAAATTGGTGTATACATTATTGGGCTATAATAATCTCACAATTCATATGGTGTGTACATTATCCCGGCTATTTCAATAAATTTCTGATCAATTAAAATTGGTGTATATTAAGAGGCAAATCAAGAAACTTACATGATTGTAAGCTTTTATTTTAGAAGATGTGAGAGTTATATGATGTAACTCTTTGAGTGATAGTCTCTTTCAAATTCATGTGATGAATTTTGTAGAAATTGTGGTTGATTACTATTTGCATATCACCTCACATGTTTCTCAAGCTTTTGCTGGTTGCACACACTACACAAGTTATTTTTTGCTAAACTTTGTACATGTTATTGTGTGTGTCTTTGGTCTGACCAACCAAATTTGAAAATTTCTTGAATATTGCTGCAAAACATGTTTGCTGTTTGAGATTTTGAGGAAAATTATGTGCAAATCTTATCTTTGGAAAACTGGGATAAATTCATGTGTTTTTTAAAAACATTTCATCTCATACTCATGCATTTTATTTATAAAATCTAATGCTTTGAGGAGTTTCAGTACTGAAATTGCTTTGTTTTTCAAAAATTTTGTTTTTCCAGAATTTCGATCGATCGAATCTGTTTTTCGACTGATTGAAATTGTTCTTAAAATCTCTGGATGTTTCTGTGTGTTTCGATCGGTATTCAATTGTTACTGGATCAATCGAAGCATTTTCGACCGATCGAATCTAATTTTCGATCGATCGAAAATCGGGCTGAAGGTTTTTTAAAAAGGTTTTTTTCTTCTCATGTTCATCACGTGTTTATAACTTTTCAAATCCTTTTTCCTCTCTCACCATCCGGTCAAGCCTTCTTTTGGATTTTTTGTCGTTTTCCTCTGACTCTTTTGCAAAGATTCTCTCTCCCAAGTCCGGTAAGACCAATTTACCCTTCTTTTTGCTTTTATTTTCATTATTTCATGCATTATTTCATACATTTGTTGGGTATTTTTAGCATTCTTGATTTTCAATATTGTTGATGTTTTGGTTGTTTTCTTTCACTATAATTTGATGGGTTTTTGTGGGGACACCATATACAAATGATACAAATGGTTTAATTTGATCAATTTGATGTTTTATGAAGAAATTGAAAATTCTAGGGTTTGAAAAATACTTAATTTGGGGCTTTTGTTCAAATTGATACAATTTGATGAAATTGGTGTGTTAGATTGATTAATTTGATCATTATATTGAGTTTTCTATCTGTTGTGATGGTCAATTTCTCAATTTGTTGGGTTTTGTGAAATTGGGTTTTTTCAAAATTTGGGGATTTTTGATATAAAATTCTTGGTCAAGCCAATTTTGTGATATTAAATCATATTTGAACTGTGTGTCATTGCATTAGATCTTGCATCATTTGGTTATTCTGCTCATTCATCATATAGTATTGTTATTTCTTTATTTTTGTTGTGCTAACTTACAGTCTGCCCTTGGTTTTTCTTTTTGCTTGTCTTTTTTCTTTCTATGTCTCTCTATTTTGTCCTTAGCATCATGCCTAGGAAAACCAGAGCACATAGGACCTCTGTCCCTTCACCTTCTTTTGATAGTGATAGGTTTTTGAGTGAGAAACATCAGGAGACATATGAGACCCTTAACCTTAGGCGTACCATTTGGGGTGAGCGTAGGGTTCTTTTAGATGAGGTTGATGATGAGGTGAGACATAATTTTGAGCGTAGGGGCTGGCTACCTTTGTTAGACGTAGATCATCCGCCTCTGGTTATCCTGATTAAAGAGTTCTACTCGAACCTCTCTATCCACATCTATGATTCCAACACTCTAGTTAAGAGTTGGATACGAGGTGTAGAGTATCGCATTACCCCTTCGATAGTGTCTTATGCTCTTGGGGTGCCTGTGATTGCTCATCCTGTCTTTCCCTATGATGAGTCTCCTCCTCTTGATGACGTGATGTCATACATCACTAGGTCTTCTATCCAGTGGGGTTCTGATCCTCGAATCACATCTGTTGAGCTTTCTGAGCTACATTATCTTTTCTTTAGGATTGCTTGTCATTCCTTGTGGCCCATTTCTCATCTCTACACTATCCCTCTTGTGCGATGTGTGTTTTTGTATGCTCTTGTCACTGATGCTCCTATCAGTTTTCCTCATCTGTTTCTTCGTTCCATGAACGAAGTGCATCGGAGCAGTTCTACTGCTCATGCTTTGCTCTTTCCTATTTTTATTCATAGGATTCTTCTTCACTTAGGTTTAGGTGATTTCCCTGCTTTTGAGCCTGTTCATATTATTTCTCCCATAGGTGCTACTTTTCTGAGGTAAAGGGTTGCTCAGCTTCGAGCTAGCTCTAAGCGTCCTAGGGTAGAGACTTCTGGTGTCACTCCACCTTCTACTTCTTCTGTAGGTGCTCCTTCGGTAGAGATATCTATTGATCCTGCAGCTGCTGCTGATGTTTTTCCACCTTCTCCTTCGGATGTTTTTGATATTCGTTGGACTTTGGACACTGTCATGACAGTTCAGGCGGCTCATGGTCAACTTTTGGTGGATGTGCTTGACGAGCTTCGAGCATTGAGAGCAGATTTGGTGAGTTTTCGACGTTCTCCTCCGCTGCCTCCTTTTGATGATGAGTGAGTGCCCTTTGGCAATTCGTCACAAAAAAGAGGAGTACATTCTATTGTGGAGTACATTACGTTGTAGGGGAGTTTTTTGTCTTAGGGGGGGTTTTTGTTTCTTTTCGTGATACTGTGGAGCTTGTAGAGCTTTTAGATTGTATCTAGGTGCTTCATTGTGTATTTATCTTTTGGCTCATGATAGGGGGAGTTTTTTTTTAGATACATCTTTTGTATATGTTTCTTGTTTCACTATGCTACATTGCTTATTGATTTATATTTATGATGTTATTCATGATATATTTCTTTATTTTGTGTTATGTGAAATCAAGAAATTCTTTTCTATGTTACTTGTATTTTCCACACATGCGTTTATGTGTTTGTTAAGTGTTACAGAAATATACAAGTTGATTCAGTCATGCTGCTGTCTACTTTTGCAACTGATAGGTAGTAGTTAGGTTGAATTTGTTTAGTGGCTATTGTTTTGTAATGGGCTGTTTATTTTGTAAACTTTGAGCTTTGTGTTAAGTTTGTGTTTTGTCACGGATTGCCAAATGGGGAGTTTGTTAGGTTCTAAGAATTAGGAACTAATTGTATTAGAACTTCATTTTGTAATGTTGGCAAACCATGATCAAAATGGTTTTAGTCTTGTTTAGACTTGCTCAAAGTATGGGGTTTTCATGTAAAGTTGGAATCAAGTTACTGCAAAATTTACTGTGCATTTCTGCTTGGCTCGATCGATCGAGAATTAGACTTGACCGATCGAAAGTCGTGCAGAATGTTTTTTTTTTACAGAATTTCCAACTCAGCCCTAGTCCATTTAATGTGTAGGGTTTTATGTTTTGCCCTAAAGATAAAAGGGAAAACCCTAGCCACGTTTTTAGTGTTCTGAATATTGTGTTTGTGAATCTTATTTGTGAGATCTAGAGGTGTTTACCTTCACATACACTTAGGGTTTCCAAACTCAAGATTGATGTCAAGAGCTTGGTAATCATTCAGTTGCAAAATCAAGAGCTTCAAAATATACAAGCAGGTATGCTTGTGCTTTGCTAAGAATTCAAGGAAAGAAGTAGTCCATGGACTCGGAGCTGTCACGTGGTCATGGTAATAGGTTTCCTACTCGAGGTAGCAATAGGATGTTAGTGATCTAAGTCGCTATTGTGTAAACTCAATTCTTTTGTAGTGAATTCTTTTTTACCTTGAGGATAGCTAGGTTAAATCCTCCCCAAGTTTTTACCGATTTGGTTTCCTGGGTGATTATATCATGTGTTATTTATTTTCCGCATATTTGCATGATATGATATATTTGTGTTGATCTAGAATTGCATAATTTACCTAAGTTAATCACTTGGCTAAATATCTAGGTTAATCTGTTTGGGTTTAAGGGGTCTAAATTTCTAACAAAGTTCAACTGTAGGTTGGTATTTTGAGATAGGCCAAAGGGTTTGGCAAGATTCCTTTTACTTGGGAGTGGTGACCTTAAAATCACCCGATTGGGTATTGCCTCGGTGGTTTTCCCCATTCGTAAACAAATCACCCGTGTCAAATTTATTTTTTGCTACATTTAAATAATTTGGTGATTTGTTTGTGCTGCCACGCTATTGCATATAATTTAATCTAATTAATTAACTTGGGTAATTAATTAATTTGCAAGGGGTCAATTCGTTTTAACCCAACATGTGATATGTATCGTACGATGTGTATTGCATCGTGTACAAAAAATTTCGTATTTTAAGTGTTCATGAATCGTCATAGTATTTTAAATCACTAATTATGCAAAATATTGTGTCTCTAGTCGTAGTCATAGTTGTCAGTATCATATGATACGCGATATGTATCGTATGATGTGTATTGTATCGTGTACAAAAAATTCCTTATCGTAAGTACTCATGAATCGTCCGATACATAGGTGTATATTGTATAAATTTTATAGTATCAGTGAATCTTACATACGATGCATAGACATGTGGGTTTAAAATGAGTTTTTTTTTTGGGTTAAAATTTGTGGTTTTATTGGATTTAAACAACTTGTTAGACTTTGTTTTAATTAACACAATTATTGGGAAAGCAAGTTCTTAGACCTTTTTTAAACAAACAATTATTGGGAAATTTAATTGATTCTAATAAAATAACATGTCTATGAGTTTTTTTCCCCTCTTCTCTTTCTCCTACAAAATTTGGACTATACACATGACAATTCACTTTCATATTTGCAAATTTCTTTTCTATGCTATGAAAAATCTATTAAATAAAAATATTTTTTTTATTATTGTTATAAGTATAAAAAGTTAGAATGCCAAGAAAAAATATAAAGAAAAATTTATTAGAATAAAAAAATATAGTAAATGTTGATAATGATGAAAAAATGTCAATGAAAAAATAATTTTGCAAGATGATGAACAAGATAATAACATTGACTTAGATGGAGTTGATTAGGCAAGATGATGAAAAGAAATTATTATTTTGGTTCATATATCATGTATTATCACTTCTGAGTTTAATCAATTTGAAAGTGTTTGTTATAAAGCTATTTTGATTTATTTAGTTAGCTTTGTAAAATATTATTGCATAAGTAATCATTAAATTTCTCAAGAAAATGTAATCATTAAATTGGTTTTTAATTGAAAATATTCAAAATTTATAATGAATATACCTTTTATGTTTGTATATCTATAATTTTTTTTAATAAATTTTTTATATATGTATATCAATAATTTTTTAATAATTTTATGGGGTGTTCGTGTATCTTACGATACATTATATAAAAAAAAAAAAAATCAAAATTCAATTCATGATACAATTCACATTTTGATAACTGTTAATGTGTAATGGGTTGTGGGCTTTAGGCCCAACCTTGTTACTTGTAGAGCACACTTACTTGTACTACACACTTTGTCTCTTATATAAAGGCATTCATGTATACTCTATTACTTGTGAAATAAAATACTTTGAGCTAATAGGTTTGATTAATAATTATGTTTCAAAGGTGTAATTAATAATTAGAGTATTCTGCTTATTTATTGGCGAAAAATATATTTTTTGTAGCATCTTGATTGGCATTAAGGAATATGGTAGTTGCAATCTATGATATTTTATACAGTCACTTCATTCTTTTTTATTTGTGATCGTAATCACTTACAATTAAAAAAAGGTTATGTTTAAATACCTCCAAATAATATATGGTTAAAGAATCCTTTACATGAAGGTTATGGTAATAGCATCTTTTTCCCTTCTTCTTTTTTGGAATCCTTTTACATGAAGTTAATTGTGCATAAATACCCCCAAATAATATATGGTTAAAGAATCACATTTTACTTCGTGAAGCTTTGTTTTCTAATTGTACAATTCTTTCAAACTGGATAATTATTTCTTAGACGGCCTAGGTTCAATGCAAAGTTTTTAAGATGACATAGAGACCCACCCCTGCTCTCTCTAAAAAATAAAAAAGTATTACCCTTTCTTATGTGGCCTTTAAAAATTTTAGCATCAGCTAGTAATTCTTAAATTCTAATATTTTCAAGAGTTTAGAATTTTCGGCTTAACTTAAAGAGTTGTTCCTATATCAATATAACTCTGATATTTTGCTTTCAAAACTCTCATATACAATGGAAGTAAGTGAAAAGTGTGACGTTTATAGCTTTGGAGTAGTCGCATTGGAAGTAATTATTGGAAGCCATCCGGGTGATTTGATCTCATCATTTCTATCATCATCATTTTGATAAATGGTTTCTCACTTACAGCCTCAAGAAGCATTCATGGTGAATTTGTTTGTTTGTTTTGGTGGAGGCGGTCATAGCTATTTTAAAGACAATGTTGAAACTAGGATTAGATTTAAAGGATGAAGTCCTGGGAGAAGAGGTGGATACTAAATAAACCGCATAATTCCAAAATTATTAAGTACAAAAGGATATTATTGCGCTTGAGCGTAATAGGATGCATTTTGCTTGTATTGGCATATTTGGAGTTACTTTGGGATTATGTGCATTTTGTCATTTGTTTGGCATCTAATTTGGTTTTAAGACCATCTTTGAATGCATTTGGAGCCTATTGGCATATTTGGAAATAACTTGAACTTGGGTCTGTTGGTTGGGCTTAGTTTTGATTTGGCATTTGAAACATATGAGGCTTGAGAGAAGTCTCTACAAGGTGGACAAGAATTTGATTAAAATTGGTGATCTAATATTTTCTCCATTGTGAAGAATGGTTGTAGAGTTTGGCAAAATTTATAATTTTTGTTTTTGAATTAAGGAGAAATTATTTAATTAACTTGTCTAAAAGATTGTATGGCGAAGATTTGTTAGATTTTGCTTTATATTCATATTTTGAATATTTGGGGTTTGCAATTTGAGATAATCAATAGGGGCTTTGATGAAGATGACAGAGGATTTTTTTTCTTGTCAGGTTTGTATTGAATTCAAGTTAAGTTGGAGTTTTGTCAAATTTTGGCTTGACCATTCATGCGTGGCTTAAGTTTCACGCCTACATTAAATGCATATATTTGTGTGTACATCAGCCCATCCGTCGTTCACTTTGGTTTACCTTGATTAAATATATATCTGATGCTCTTATTTGGTTTGTGTAGTTAGTCTAACAATTTGGGTGTAGCAGAAATTGCAAAGGAATGGAGTGAGAGATCTCTTTGAAGAGGGCTGTGTGAAGGAGGCTGTGCAGCAATTTTAGAGAAGCGAAAACTTCTCCTTGTTTAGGTGCAGTCTCGAGCTTTGTATTCAGCCCTGTGCTTTGCATTGAGAGAGGTTCAACCGATCAAAAGTCATTTTCTACAAATTTTAAATCAAGCCCTAAGCCCACGAAAAAGTGTAGGATTTCAGTTCAACACTACAAGGTATAAAAGGAAAACCCTAACTACATTTTAAAAGCTTTTGGAAGTCTTGTGAGTTACTCCTATGAGATCTGAGAGGTTTCTGTAACCTTTTAACTCAATAAGCATCTACTAGAATGAGATCTACAATCAAGAAATGATGGAAACTAGTTGCTGCATAAAGATCAACTACTGATGGTGATCTAATATCTTTGAGTGGGATCTCAAAGTCACAAACAGGGGTGCTTGTGTGTTGTAGATTCAAGATAGAAGAGTCCGTGGATTCAAAGTTGGACATGGATGTGTGAGTAAGTTCTACATGAGAGAGCTTTAGATTTTAGGGAGAAAATCTATTGCAAACTTCCATTCTATCATAGTGAATTTGTTTACTTTGAGGATAGTTAAGTTAAATCCTCCCCAGGTTTTTTACCTTGAAACTGTTGGTTTCATTAGTTTTCCTAGGTCATCATATTACTGTCTTCTTTACTTTTCTACACTCAGTAATATGATTGCATGAGTTTAATCTAGATATGAAAAATCAACCTAAGTCACTACTTGGTTAATTAATTAGGTTAAATGAATCTGATTTATAGGTGTTTAAACAAACAAACAAGTGGTATTAGAGCGGCTTCACTCTGATTGGATTAACGTCTTGAGTGAGATTTTTGATCCTTGCTATCATGGATAATTTTAAGTGTCATATAACTTTTGGCTATGATAATTTAAATAAAAAGGACTTACGACAACTCAAGTTTTTGTATAAAATTTTGAAAAGAATTTTTACTACAATTTTACCTTTTATTTAATATTTTTTTTAAAATTTGGTTATTGGTATAGCTATACCTTTGAATTATGGTTTTGCTTTTAAATAATAACAATAATAATAACTTTGAAGTTTTTTTTTTTAAAATTTATAGCCATAGAAGTATTACTGTTGTAAAGGCTTAGTAAAAAATTGAAAAAGGTTCCCAAAAAAATCCATAAATTCCAGACGATATTACTATTGACACTGGTTATGATTTATACAAATAACAATAAAATAATGTTTTAATGTACATAAAGATATGCACAAGAACTATCATTTGAGTGCATATTTGGTGCCAAAAGTCTTATATCTCAACTAGTTTACACTTACTAATTGAGCATCATAGATAATTTTCATAATAAAAGGATTTGGAAATATTAAAAAAAAAAAATGTTCCTATATATCAGCAATTCCACAAATATATAATCCTCTGAAAGTTTTTGGTACATGCAACTTAATGAAATAATAAATCTAGAAAAATAGAGGGATAATCAAAAATTAATTTAAAAAAAAAAATCCTAATCCACTTTAAACCATTTCATGCCTTTGAGAAGTTTTATGGGGTAAAACCCATTTTTGGTACCGAGCATTCTGGCATATATCAGTCAAGTAACTTTTTCAACTAATGCTATGCTTCCTTCATGAGAGGTTCCATTGATAGAACAACAGCATAAGTTGCACTATGTAATCATTCCTCAACTGCTTCATTTTGTAGTCTTTTTAGACCTTGGTTGAAACTTGAAAGTGGAAGATGTTATGTTTCCATTAGCATTGCTTTCAAATTCTTGTTTTGAACAAAACATCGTATCCCTAAAATGAAAAATATCAGAAAGATTTTTTCGTAGTCATGGTCAAAGATTTTGTAGACCATGGGCAAACTAATGGGCCGGGTGTACTAAATCATATACGGATCAAGCCCACTCCATTCTGCTTAATTAAAGACTCAACCGCCTAAAGGGCCCAAATCCAATTGACTCACGTTTCTGCTATGATACAACAGGTTGAACTCTAATCTCTATCAGATTATCTCAGCAACACAGACTACATTCTTTCCTTCCGTTTCCAGATACACTCATCACGTGTAATGCTTTAAAATCGCTCTTAAAATCCTAAGTTATACCAGGACCCATTATCACTGCTAAAGTTGTTTGTAATTGCTAGGGCACTCACTTTTTTCTTTTGAATCATAATATTCTGCAGAAACTGGGGGGTGTAAATGTAGAGAACTTTGTTGTTACGGCCGGGTGCTTTTGGCATCAATGAAACACTCCCATGCATGGGTAGCCAGTTGCTTGATGCTTGTGTTGTTGCTGGAAATTAATAGCATGAATTTGTTGGCAAAATTTTAGACAGCACGCTTCTATGGCAAGGCTGGAAGTACAACAGTTGCATCCTATTGTAGAAGTGAGATGGAAATCCTTTACTTTAAAGTTAAATTGGGCTGCTGCTGTTATAATGCAGGATTTTGTTAATGCGTAAGACTGGGTGTGCTATGTGCTCTAGAGGAGCTTGCTTATTAGGTATGGCTGAAGCAACTGCATTTTGTGCTATTCAAGCTATTTCCTTTGCTCTTAAAACTGGGATCCTAGAGGCTTTTTTGGAAACTGATCTGCAACAAGTGCTGAAAGCTCTGCAGATGCCCAAACTAGATTTGTCAAGTATGGTTATATATTGTGCATTTTGTGCTTATATGATATGGAAGTAAATTAAAATTAAAATTAAAATTAATTACCTTCATTTTGTGGATCCAAACACATTGATGGAGGGATTTAATAAAAATTTTGAAGGAGTAATCTTAGTTCTAAAAACGGAAATTAAATTTAAAAAAGTAAGCTTACGGCTTTCAAAGACTAATATTTTCATTGATGCATTGAGCAAATTTAGAGTAGAGGAGACATGGATCAAACTTAGATCTCCAACTCTAATACTATATTAACTCTAATACTATATTAAATTACTGATTGTTTCCAAAGCCCGTGTTAAATTACAAATTGTCTTAAAAGCTTAAAATTATTGAGATATGATAAATTTAATAATTTAATCACATACTTCTAACGGAGGAGGTTGGATTTTAAAAGCTATTGCTCGAGTGCAATAGTGCCTCAACCATGGGAAAGAAACTTCTTAGCTCTGATCTTTCCAAAGATGAAAATGAAATTCTGCGATAGTGTCATCATCTCTAATGCACCGCAATTTGGAAAGTTACCAATTAGTCCGTTCAGCAAGGACATTGCCAAATGCATAGATGTGTGTTGTGAAAGTGTTGTCATAACACTATCTTATGAGATACCCTGTCATCCAAGTCAGTCTTATACTCATATTGTCAAATGATGCTTTCCTATAATGCAGGGGAAGTTGGTCACAGCTCAGTAGTGGAATATTCACGTTTGAAATGGTTTGCTTTCCCCTAATGCCTATATTCTCACATTTAAATTCACGATTTACTAACATCTTATACTTTTAGAGCAATCAGTTATTTATCATTAACTACTCAATTGGAACCCTTACAAACCTACACACACAAAACAAGAGCTCATAAAGTGATTAGAAAACTATGTGCAAAACCATATTTGTAATAAACATATGATTGTTGTATAAATACTATAACTCGGCCCCCAAGTAACAAAGGAAAGATTTCAATTTCCCTTTATCAAAAAAAAAAAAAAAAAAATTTCCATTACAAGTCTCTAGTAAAACTTTATGGAAAAGTGAAGGATGAAAATAATCTTTTGTGAAATTTCTATTATATTCTTATACAATTTTTTTTTTTTTGATAAATATATCCTTATTCAAAATTATCTTGGCTAAGCTTAAATTTCTATTATATCATTATTTGAAATTATCTTCATCAATCTTAAATTTCAATTTAATTATTATTTTTTTAAATTATCTTTAGTAATCTTTATCAAGCTATTTAGGTTTAGGCATAATATTATCTCTCCTTTCATCTCAACATTGTAAGAGTTGTCATAAAAAAAAAATTAAAAAAAAAAAACATTGTAGGAGTTAAAAATTGGTAGGCCTAAGTGAAGAATGCCAAACCATCCCCCTCTACCTCCCTCCTTCCATATATACCAAACTAGTGAAATGGCAATCCATCTTACATTTTCTACTCATTCTTCCATTCTCATTCTTTTCCTCCTAGTAAATGCATTCTTAGAATAATGGTGAAGCAGCATCAAATCAATACATGCTTATATATATAAGCAACTCACACAATCCATGAGACTTGAACTCCTGAACTTACCCATCAGGACACCACCCCATTCTTACAAGGGCGGAGGTGCCTTTTGACCCAAAGGACACAATCGTAATTTGGTTATAACTAATACAAGAAACTACCTACACCACATCAACAGATGCACCTAGTTTTGATACATTTAGGTTCTATTAAAAATTATTTACTATTATACAAGTTTATCAGCATAAATCAACTAGAATCTAAAGGAAAAACAGAAGTATGACACCTTATAAGAAAAATTATTCTGCCTGAGGAGCATAAATGATCCAGGGCAAGATTTCTACTTATAAGCAGAGACCTAGTTTAGACATACTTTGCATAGAATATTGATGACATTCTTTGCATAGAAAATTGATGACATGCTTGCATACCAAAAACAATGGGCCAATGCCCCTAGTGTAGACATGTTTGATGCAAAATAGAAGTTCCTAGTCTAAAATTCACTTTGGAAGTTAATAAAAGTAAACCAAGGATTATCTCAAAACCCACAGCGTTAATAATGACTCTAATATCAGGTGATAAAACGGCCTAACAACCCTTAACCAATGGAAGATTGCCACGAACCCTAAGATTCTCACCAAACAAAAATGCCCATCATTGAAAATATCCATCGACAAAGAAGAATTCGAGTGAGTGACATTAAAATTACAGAAATCCTGACCAATTGAGAAAAGCTTAACAATCATCAACTATGGTGATCTCCTAATATCAGGGCCACCAAAAAGAAAAGGAAAAGATTGAGTGCTGCACCAACCTAACTAAGGTCTTAAAAAACATTGTTTCTTTACCACTTTATAGACACTTTAATAAAACCGACATTTGAAGTCAAATTGCATAACATGAAAAAAAAATCCTGAAAAATTATAAAACGTGATATACTAATTGAATGTACTAACAAAACTCCTTTATCACATACAATTATGGACTCTGCCAATTCAAGGTTGAATAATTTAGAGAGTGCATACCTCCTCAATGCTGCCATCCTCAACATTAGTAATAAGGGACTTGAGAAAAAGCTCGTCAAGTATAGCTTTTAAATCATCAATATATGGAGGCCCTGGTGGGGAAAAAAAACCAATTTTATTAGTGAAAGAATTGAAACAATAGTTCAATTGTGAAATCCATAACAATGGGGATTAAAGGTTCCCTACCTACAGCTTAAACAAAATAAACAGCAATTACATTCACAATAAAGTACAAGAGTCAAAAAAATGAATGATTAAATTACTTAGATCTTAAAGCCCAATCAAATACCAAACCCCCCATCAATCTTATATTTCTTGAGGAAGTTCATATCATAGAATCCTTATCAATCCATACTTTGCTTAGCAAAATCAAGTTTCCTATATAGACAAGCAAATTAACTAAAAAAAAAAAATCCATTTTAACTACAAAACTTACTACATTATATAGATTAAAAAAGACCCATTAGTTAATAAAACAAAATTAAACCTCCAATTTCCCATGTCAAAAAGAAAAACCAATTTTGTTAATTTCAACCAAATTTTCAAATCATATAGTATTCCAATCACAAATTACCTAATTCCAACCACACAAAGCCAATTAATAACTAAAAAAAAAAGGACATTTTTAATCGAAAAAAAGGGACCTTTGGAGATGGTGAACTAGGAGACAATATGATAGCCGAGTTTGTGGGATCTCCCCCCATCTTGTTTGGCCACCTGAAGTATGGCTCATTCTGGATCTTCTCCAGAATTTGGTGGATTGGCTCTCGAAATATGGTCTGGACTGCCTGCGACGCAGCAGATCCGGATTGCGCACTGTAATCTCTCCTTGGCCTGCTGTTACTGTACCTGTCCGACCTGAAATCCCTCCTCTCCTGAGGGATAACCTTAGCCTTTCCTTTACCAACCAGCTGGTCTTCCTCGACGCGCTTATATTCGTCAATGCGGTCCATTAGCCGGAGCACACTTCTTACCGGCTTTCTGGTCAATGATTTTCGCAGGTCGTGCTCGGCTGGTAGGCCGACCTTGAAGGTTCTTACTGCCACATCATCAAAACTCCCTTCAAGCTCATTAAACATTTCCCAGTACCTGTCTGAGTATGTTTTCAACGTCTCCCCCTCTCTCATGGACATGGACAGCAAGGAGTCTAATGGCCGAGGGACTCTGGTGTTCGTCACGAACCGAGAGCAGAAAGCCCTAGTGAGCGCCCTAAAGGAGCCAATAGAATCTGCTGCGAGTCCATCAAACCACCTCATGGCCACAGGCCCTAAACTGGAGGGGAACACTTTGCACATGAGAGTCTCGTTCCGAGAATGGACAGCCATTTTCTGATTGAAATTGCTCACATGCTCCACGGGGTCAGTCCGTCCATTGTATGCAGTGAAGGTAGGTTGAGTAAAACGTCGAGGAAGGCTTCCTCCCTCGATGCTGCGTGTAAAGCGCGACCTGGAAATTTGATTGAGTGCCCTTGTCCTGGCATCGCTCCCAGCACCCCTGGAATACATGTTCCTACTCCTGCGGTCATGGTGATGCTCTTCCTCGTGGGAGAAAGACTCACTTAGAGGCATCCTAGAGCGGCGTCTATAACTGATATCGTCATCATCATCATAAGAGTCATCAGTGATGGACGGGCTACTAGACGGACTGCGCTTCCTTCGCGCACGGCGCAACTTCTTCTTGAGGCGATCGATTTTGCGTTGCATGCCCTCATGAGACTCGTCACTGCCATTTCGACGTCGACTCCTGGCAGTATGAGTCGTGTGCACACTCCCTTCGCGGTCTCTTTTACGCTCAAGGTGCAAAAAATGGTCAATATGTTGAGAGCCACCTGACTCCGCTCTATCTGATCTAACCATGGTTCAAGCCTCAACACGCAGATACAATAGTAATCTTCCCACAGACGGCGCCAATTGTAAGGACACAAATCGTGGGACGGGCCTTTGAACAGAATAGGTTGAGGCCCAAGCAGTGTATGGTATCCTTAAAATGAATTTGTAAAGAGAGTGGGTTGAAGAATACTTGACTGAATTCGTATGAGTTGGAGGCCGAAGTATGATTATGACCAAATTTGTATTAATAAGATATTTGATTGTTACAGTGTTCTTCTCGGCATTGTCCGAGGAGTATGCTTATACAAATGCTATGAATACTTCTCTTTTTTTTTTTCTCCCTCTCTCTTGATTGTTATCCTCTTCCTCTTTTTTTTTTCTCTCCCCTTCTATTTATATGCCCTTCCTCTACTACGTGGGCTTTTTTTGATACTTGTCCCATCAACCCCCATCTAGAGTCTTCATTTGGCAGCTGCAAAGGATGAAGGTCACTGTTCAGGTGTCTTTTCCCATTAATGCGGCCATGATGTTAGCTGCAGGATCATAAATGCGGTGGCAGCAGCCTTTTGCTTAATATCTGATCCTCGCCACATGTCCTTTTTGTCCATATAAATCATGGGATTTTTCGGGGGAGCTAGGATTGATGTTGGAGCATTCATCCGGGACACCCTTTCGACAATCCGAGCAGGCAAGACTCCTCGGACTAGTCCTTCTTCCGCGCGACTTACACTTCAGAATCGAATTGGGCTGGACAAATCCCTCAAGATTTGTTGTACTCGGATGTATAAGTCTCCTCGGACAGGCCCACGGCCCAAGATCTGGCATTGGGCCTTTTACCCTTACAATAGCCCCTCAAAATTCTGGTTTTCTTCTCTTATCCGAGGAGAAAGGCGGGATTTTGACTTCTGCAAGGGTGAAATCCATCAAACCCCTTAACTATTCCACGTGGAGGCGTTGTTTCGCAAGACTTTCGATTTCCAAAGGCGCTTTGGAAATTGTAGCGCGTCATTTATAGCTCTGGGTGGCGCTCTGTCTCCTTGATCAACGGCGAGATGGAAATCATGTGGCTGAGATTTCTTCGTGAATTTTAGAGCGGGATAACTCTCACTTATTTTCCTCCACTATATAAGGGGCTCTGAAGGAGCGGTTTGATTCATTTGAAACATCAGAGTTTTCGAATATCCTAGCCCTACTATATCACCCGTACTAATAGCTTCCGAGCACAATTTCACGAAGTAAAAAATACCTACTGATCTTGTAAGTACTTGGTTTCCAAGTCTCTTTTCTTCTCGGCTGAGCACCTCGGCCATTGTCTTGTTACGTTTCCTTGCCTTAAGAGAGTCTCGTAGCACCCTTTTAGACATCGATATGGGTAGGTTTAAAAATTTAGTTGATACCCCTGTGGCCGTAGAGCTTTTTAAGGCGAAGTATAACATTCCCGAGGAGGTTAGCCTCCGTTACTGTCCACCAGAGAACATTTTAACCTCTAGGAAGACCGGTGAGGTGGTTATTCCTGTAATCGCCTTTTTGGAGGGGGGAATGACCATTCCTATGGGTAACGTTACTAGCGAGTACCTTAGGAATCACAGATTGTGCCTGCACCAATGTGTCGCTAATATGTTTAGGGTCTTGGGTTGTGTAGACGCCCTTAACGAGATGATGGGTCTACAGCTTACCTGGCATGATGTCGTACATATGTACGAATGTCATTCCTTGAAGGAGGGAGGGTACTACTTGAAGTCCCAATCTCCCGTCGTGAGGATGATATCGTGCCTTCCGAAGTCCAACAAGGGCATGAAGGACGATTACGTCATCGTCTCCGGGGCGTGGCATGACGGTCATCATTGTCCAACCACGGAGGGGGAGCCAGGTGGGGTATTCTAGGACTAGATTAAGATAATCATAGGGATTGCGGTTTAGATATCATTTTATTTTACTGCATATGCGTTTGGTTTAAAGGTGTGATGACTAACCTTGTGTTTTTCTTTTGATTGTGGCTGCAGATAGACGGTTTGTCGCCCCCAAACTCAGTCTCGTGAACGTGCTCGGCCTAAACCATCTGCTACGATCTGAGGTGTTTGCCCACTCGGACGGCCAGCTGCGCGCCGTCCACCTGATATTGGATTTCGCTCCAATATCGGATAATTTATAAGAAGGCGGGGATTCCATTCGAGCGGGGGACAAGAGACTTCGCCGGATAGACGTTTCTCGGCCTGGTTTTTTGGCAAACAAAGACCTTCCTCCGGTTCCTTGGCCGCTTCAACAAGTTGCCCGTCAGCCCGTTATACCAAGGGAGGAGTCTGTTACCTCTCCGCCATCTTTGGACACGGAGATAGACCAGTTCCATTTCGAAGAGGAGGAAGAAGCGCAGACCAAACCCCTTAGCTCTCAAAGTTCCGAGACTTCAGAAGACGCCGAGGAAATGCCTTTGCAGAGAAAGGGACTGAAAGCCCTCGTGGCAGGGCGGAATGCGGGTTCTTCGTCCAAGGAGGCCCCCAAAGAGAAAGAGGTTGGCAAATTGCCTCCCCCTCCTCCTCCTCCTCCTACTGCAGCACTCGACCTTCTCCCCATACCGGATCTGAAGAGGAAGAAGAAGGTCGTTGATTTGGATGCCGAGGAGGGTGAAGTATCCCCTCGGCAGCAAAAAGGGGCGAAACAACAGAAAGTGGGGAGAGATGATAGGAGGGGTTTCCCACCCAGACATAGGAGTGACCCCCATCCGAGGGAGGCTCAGCAACCACCGGCCTGGGATCCGCGGTTGGATTTGGATGGGGCTCCCATCCCTGCTACTGCATCCATGCGGGAGTTCCAAGGCGGGCATTCAGGCTACATCGCCGAGGCCTTAGAGCGCCCACTGCTCTTGCCGCGGGACATGGATGCGGTGAGGTCCTAGAGGCAGGCCGATCTGTTTATGTCCATAAAGAAGGACTTGGCCATGGTAAGTTCTTGGTCACCTCGGTGCACACAGGATTTGTTTATATTTAAACTGTGTAACTTAGTTATCTTTGTGGTGACGTAATTTTGTTTTTCCTTACTGTGCAGCTCACCCAGCAGATCTACGTGGCAGAGGATTAGGTTAGGGACGCCCGTAATTTGGCCAGGGCCGAGACCCAATCTTGCAAGGAAGTAGAAAAAAGCCTGGGGGAGCTACAGCATCAGAAGCTGGAGTTAGCCAAGAAGCTAACTATTGAAGAAAGAGAGAGAAGGAGCGCGGAAGCTGGGCTGAAGAGTGCCCAAGACCAGGCTGAAGATCAGCGAAAAAAGTTGCATATGACGGAAATAGAGCTGGCAACTGAGAGGCAGTTGGTCTTGGAGCTTCATGCCCGAGCTGAGAGGGCCGAGAAGGCTGAAAAGAAGGCTCTAGAGGCGCTGAGGGCTGCCGAGGCCGAGAAGGAGGCCGAATACCTCCGTTGCATCGAGGAAACAGAAAAAAGGCTCGCGGAGGAGGTCATCGAAGTTTGCAGGGATTACTGCCAGTCCACCTGGGAGGAGGCCCTAAACATGGCCGGGGTCCCAGCCGACTCGGAGCTTAGGCAGCCGGAGAAAACATACTTCCACCCAGACCTCGCCTTACCCCCGACTGACCCCTCTTCCTCGCCACGCTCCCCAGAGCAAATGGGCCAAGCACTCGTCCCTCTGGAGGCCGCTCAAGAGATTCAGGAGGAACAAGTTGCTCCGGGTGCCGCTTCTATGACCGTGGATGCCATTGAGGCTAAGGAAGCAGTTCCCTCAGCGACCGAGCCGAGTGGTCATGATAGCGCTCCTTCTCAGACCGACCAGGCATAAGACTAGGGTTTAGTTATCTGTAGTTGTAGTTAGTTTTTTTTTTTGTAACAACCACTTCAGGTGGTGAGCTAATGTAACTTACCTTTCCTTTTAATGAGAATGTTTTGTTTATCTTCTTCTGTTTCCAGTTTCATTCATTCGCTTATTTTTGTTAGGTTCTAAGAATTAGGAACTAATGTATTAGAACTTCAATTTGTAATGTTGGCAAACCATGACCAAAACAATGTTTAGTCTTGTGTTAGACTTTGCTCAAAGTATGGGATTTTATGTAAAGTTGGAATTGAGTTTACTGCAGAAGTAACTGTTCACTTTCTGCCTAACTCGATCGATCGAGAATTAGACTCGATCGATCGAAAATCGGGCAGATCGTTTTTCTGCTGAAAATTCCAACTCAGCCCTAGTCCATTTAATGTATAGGGTTTTATGTTTTGCCCTAAGTATATAAGGGAAAACCTTAGCCACGTTTTTAGAGTTCTGAATGCTATGTTTGTGAATCTCATTGTGAGATCTAGAGGTGTTTACCTTCACATACACTTAGGGTTTACAAAATTGAGATTCATGTCAAGAGTTGTGTAAATCAATACAGTTGCAGAATCAAAAGAGCATAAAGATATACAAGTAGGTGCGCTTGTGAGTTGCTGAAGAATTCAAGAAAGAAGGAGTCCATGGATCTCGGAGCTATCATGTGGTCGTGGTAGTAAGTTTCCTACATTGGGTAGCAATAGGATGTTAGTGGTCTAAGCCTTATTGTGTAAACTTCGATTCTTTCATAGTGGATTCAGTTTACCTTGAGGATAGCTAGGTTAAATCCTCCCCAGGTTTTTTACCGGTTTGGTTTTCCTGGGTCATCAGATCTTTGTGTTATTTATTTTCCGCTGCTTTACTGTTTTTGATTATTTGTGTTAACCTAGACTTGTTTAAATTACCTAAGTTAATCACTTGGCTAATTCTCTAGGTTAATCTGTTGGGTTTAAGGGGTCTAAACGAACTGACAATTTTGTTTCGAAGTCCTTACGCCTATGGAAAGTTTAAGTCCACAGAATGAAGTAGTAATAGAAATAAACCTGTATTCCCACATAATGAAGAGGACAACGGGGATATGAAAGCCTTAATGATGACATTAAAATCGTTCAACCAATTCAACCCTATCTTAATAAATTTGAACAAGTTCAAACAAACGTGCTCCCTAACTTTCCTATTAAAGTAGAGTGGAAATTCTAGCTCGGAGAAGATGGTCTGAGTAAATATGAAAGACATGGTTTTTCGCAGGGTGTTCAGTGATAGGTCTGGGGTAGTGATAAGACCTAGGAGATAGGATTTGAGGGATTTCATAAGTAGAGAAGAGTTAATTTACCCAAGGTTCTGTTTAACATTTAGGAGTGTTAATTTACCCAAGGTAGGTGGTCTGAGGGGCCAGGCCTGACCAAGGTTCTGTTTAACACTTAGTAGTATTAATTTACCCAAGGTGTGTGGTCCGAGGGACCAGGCACAACCAAGGTTCTGTTTAATACTTAGGAGTGTTAATTTACCCAAGGTAGGTGGTCCGAGGGGCCAGGCCTGACCAAGGTTCTGTTTAACACTTAGTAGTATTAATTTACCCAAGGTGTGTGGTCCGAGGGTCTAGGCACGACCATGGTTCTGTTTAATACTTAGGAGTGTTAATTTACCCAAGGTAGGTGGTCCGAGGGGCCAGGCCTGACCAAGGTTCTGTTTAACACTTAGTAGTATTAATTTACCCAAGGTGTGTGGTCCGAGGGACTAGGCACGACCAAGGTTCTGTTTAATACTTTACGAAATAAGCAGTATAATAGACTTCAATAAGAGAATAGAAATTTTCATTAGTAGTAGTACCTTTTTAGGTTATTTACATTCCAGGGGTGTGGTACAGCCCTTTCATCTAAATCCTCTAAATAAAAGGCTCCTATTCCAGCTACCGATAGGATACGATAGGGGCCTTCCCAATTAGGTCCCAGTTTTCCCCAAGCCGGGTTCTTCGCAGTGCCGACGACCTTTCGCAAGCCCAGGTCTCCTGGTGCAAGTGGTCTCAGTTTGATATTGGCATCATACCTCTGCTTGAGTTTATGCTGATAGTAGGCTAACTGAACCGCAGCGTTTTCTTTCCACTGGGCAATTAGGTTCAGATTGTCCTTAAGCAATTGGTCATTATCTGCCGAGGTAAATGAATTGGTTCTAAGTGTGGGGAACCCAGTTTCTATGGGGATAACAGCCTCAGCACCGTAGGTCATTGCAAAAGGGGTCTCCCCGGTAGACCTCCGAGGAGTTGTCCTGTAGGTCCAGAGCACATGCGGTAGTTCTTCCACCCATTTCCCTTTGGCATCATCCAACCTCTTCTTAAGGCCACTTACAATGACTTTATTAACTGCTTCGGCTTGGCCATTGCCCTGAGGGTATGCAGGGGTGGAGTACCTATTCGTAATGCCTAGCCCGCCGCAAAATCTTCTGAATGCTTTACTGTCAAACTGAAGGCCATTGTCCGAGATGAGAGTATGTGGTACACCAAATCGTATCACGATATTTTTCCATACAAACTTCTGGACATCTACATCCCTGATGTTTGCCAATGGCTCGGCCTCAACCCATTTGGTGAAGTAGTCTGTTGCGACGACCAGATATTTCTTACTCCCGGCTGCCTTAGGAAAAGGGCCTACAATGTCTAGGCCCCACTGAGCGAAAGGCCATGGACTTGATAATGGATTTAGCACTCCTCCTGGTTGATGTATATTCAGCGCAAATCTCTGGCATTGGTTACGCTTCTTTACATATGCCTGTGATTCCCTCTGCATGTTTGGCCACCAGTAGCCCTGAGTTAAAGCCCTGTGTGCTAGAGATCTTCCTCCTATGTGGCTGCCACAAATCCCTTCATGCAGCTCTTCAAGAAGTAGTTCTGTGGCTTCAGGATGTACGCACAATAAGTATGGACCAGTGAAAGAACGTTTGTATAGCTTACGGTCTCCTGATAGCCAGAATCGAGGGGCTTTTCTCCGCACCTTGTCAGCTTCGGCCTTGTCCGTTGGTAAGACGTCGTCTTTAAGGTAGGTCACCATGGGGTCCATCCAGCTCGGCCCTACTCGAACTTGATATATGTTGAGCCCTTCCTTTTCCTCGGTATGTCTTTGTACATCTTCCACCAGGATAAGCCGAGGTAGTCCCTGAGCCGAGGTGGTTGCAAGAGTAGCCAAGGAGTCCGCGTGCGCATTACCACTCCGAGAAACGTGTTGCAAATTGAATGATTTGAACCGTGATTGCAGTCGCTTGACCTGCCTTAAATATTTCTGCATCCTTTCATCACGAGCTTCCAATTCTCTGAGTCCGAGAATGCCTCTGCCGTGCTCCCTCCCATACCTTTGACCATGGTCATTCCGACAAGCAATGCTTCGTATTCAGCCTCATTATTAGTTGCTGAGAAGTTTAGTCTGAGGGATTTTTCGATGACAACGTTCTCGGGAGATATTAAAACTAGCCCTACTCCTGAACCTCTTTGATTGGCTGCACCGTCCACATATAATTTCCAAGATGCGGAATCTTGCACAGAGACGAGGCCAACTGAATTTCCATCCATGGGCGTTGTCTCAGTTATCTCTTCCAACACAGGCTCAGCGAACTCGGCCACCAGATCGGCCAGTATCTGCCCCTTGATCGAGGTGCGAGGCATGTACTTTATGTCGAAAGCCCCTAGTATGGTACCCCACTTAGCGATTCTTCCCGTATAGTCTGCACTCCGAAGCAGTGATCTGAGCGGGAGTTAGGTGAGGACCACAACCGTATGTGATTGGAAGTAGTGAGGGAGTTTACGAGTGGCATGAATTACTGCAAAGATAGCCTTCTCGAGTGGTAGGTAACGGACCTCGGCCTCGTGAAGGGATTTACTCACATAGTACACAGGCTTCTGGATGCCATTGTCGACTCGTATAAGTACTAGACTCACAGCATGGGTGGCTACAGCAATGTAGGCGAACAAGACCTCGTCTGTTGCAGGACTGGACATGATGGGAGGCCGAGTTAAGTACTCCTTCAGTTGCTGGAAAGCTAGGACACATTCCTCATTCCACTCGAATCCCTTCCACTTGTTCAGCAGCTGGAAGAAAGGCCGACATCTCTCCGCGGATTTGGAGATGAATCGATTGAGAGCGGCCATCATTCCGGTCAATTTCTGGATCTCTTTTGGGTTCCGAGGAGGCTGCAGGTTGTTGATCGCCCTTATCTGGTTGGGATTGATCTCAATTCCGCGGTGGGTGACCATGTAGCCTAGAAACTATTCTGACCCCACGCCAAAGGAGCACTTCGAAGCATTGAGTCGCAGTTTGTGTTTCCTTAAGATTTCAAAGACGATTCCGAGGTCTTTTACATGGTCGGACTCCAGTTTGCTCTTGACCACCATATCGTCAATATAAATCTCAATGCATTTCCCCAACTATGACCCGAACATTTTTGTCATCATTCTCTGATATGTGGAGCCTGCATTCTTCAGTCCAAATGGCATCACCTTATAATGGTAGTTCCCAATGGGGGTCACGAAGGCTGTTTTCTCTTGATCATCCGGGGCTAAGGGAATTTGATGATACCCCTTGGAAGGCGTCCAGGAAACTCATTCGTGGGTGCCCTACGGTGGCATCCACCAGTTGATCAATCTGTGGCATGGGGAAAGGGTCTTTTGGACATGCTCTGTTCAAGTCCGTAAAGTCCACACATACACGCCATTTCCCATTCTTCTTCTTCACCACCACTGTGTTGGCCAGCCACTCTGGGTAGAAAATCTCCTTGATAGCCCCTACCTGCTTTAGTTTGTTTACCTCATCCCTGACAGCGACCGAATGTTCTCTGGACGAGCGCCGAGGTGGCTGTCTTTTGGGAAGGGCAGCTGGGCTCACATTAAGGTGATGGCAGATGAACCCGGGATCCACTCCTGGGGCCTCGTAAGAGTTCCAGGCAAACACGTCAATGTTTCTCCTAAGGAATGCCAGCAGCTCTTCCTTCTCTTGAGGAGGTAACAGAGCCCTTATTTGGAAGAACTTATCTGGGTCCTGCGCGATGACAACTTTCTCTAGTCTTTCGCATTGCTCCTCATCCGGCTTTACAGCTTTGGAAGGAATCAGGAACTTTGGTTGCTACGAAGGTTTGACCGAGGTGTTTGCTAGCTCGGTAGCATGCTGATGTGAAATGGCAGCTATGAGGCACTGCCTTGCCATGGGTTGGCTTCCTACAATTTCCTCCACTCGTCCCTTAGATGGGAATTTGACCTTTAGATGCAGGGTTGATGAAACAGCCTCCAGGGTGTGGAGCCAAGGTCTGGCCACGATGGCCGTGTAGGGAGAGTATGCATCCACGACGATAAAGTCCACCTTGACCACTTCAGACCCTGCTTGCACGGGTAACCTTATCTGACCCTTAGGTATGACGGTCTTCCCATCAAAACTGACTAGGGGTGAATCATATGTTGTCAAGTCTTCAGGCCGTAAACCTAGTCCTTTGTACAGATCTGGATACATGATCTCGGCTCCACTCCCCTGATCAACCATCACCCTCTTCACATCATACCCCTCTATTCTAAGGGTGATGACCAGAGCGTCATCATGGGGCTGTATTGTCCCCAATTTGTCTTCATCCGAGAAGCTTAAGACTGGTTGGACCTCCATCCTTGCCCGTTTCGGCTCATGGCTAGCGTCCTCGGGGGATGCTCCAGAAATGGACATCACCCTGGAAGGACATGAGCCAGTTCTTCCGGGGGCCACGAGGATAACGTTGATCGTGCCTAACGGGGGCCTTGAGGAGGCGGTCCCTGAAACTCCCGGCCTGATATGATCTCCCTGGTTATTTGGCC
This sequence comes from Lithocarpus polystachyus, assembly GCA_033629205.1. Lineage (NCBI taxonomy): Eukaryota > Viridiplantae > Streptophyta > Magnoliopsida > Fagales > Fagaceae > Lithocarpus > Lithocarpus polystachyus. The sequence continues at coordinate 30,034,484 of CM066162.1, forward strand.
GATAGGTGAACTGCTGTAGCTTTCCCCCCCCCCCTTCGATAGTTGTTCCAAGTGGCTCTTTAGAGTTCTGCAATCTTCTGTGGTATGCCCTTGCTCTTGATGATACTGGCAATGAAGGCTCTGATTGCGCTTCGTGGGATCTCCCCCCATCTTGTTTGGCCACTTGAAGTATGGCTCATTCTGGATCTTCTCCAGAATTTGGTGGATTGGCTCTCGAAATATGGTCTAGACTGCCTGCGACGCAGCAAATCCGGATTGCGCACTGTAATCTCTCCTCGGCCTGCTGTTACTGTACCTGTCCGACCTGAAATCCCTCCTCTCCTGAGGGATAACCTTAGCCTTTCCTTTACCAACTAGCTGGTCTTCCTCGACGGGCTTATATTCGTCAATGCGGTCCATTAGCCGGAGCACACTTCTTACCGGCTTTCTGGTCAATGATTTCCGCAGGTCGTGCTCGGCTGGTAGGCCGACCTTGAAGGTTCTTACTGCCACATCATCAAAACTCCCTTCAAGCTCATTAAACATTTCCTAGTACCTGTCTGAGTATGTTTTCAGCGTCTCCCTCTCTCGCATGGACATGGACAGCAAGGAGTCTAGTGGTCGAGGGACTCTGGTGTTCGTCACGAACCGAGAGCAGAAAGCCCTAGTGAGCGCCCTAAAGGAGCCAATAGAATCTGCTGCGAGTCCATCAAACCACCTCATGGCCACAGGCCCTAAACTGGAGGGGAACACTTTGCACATGAGAGTCTCGTTCCGAGAATGGACAGCCATTTTCTGATTGAAATGGCTCACATGCTCCACGGGGTCAGTCCGTCCATTGTATGCAGTGAAGGTAGGTTGAGTAAAACGTCGAGGAAGGCTTCCTCCCTCGATGCTGCGTGTAAAGGGCGACCTGGAAATTTGGTTGAGTACCCTTGTCCTGGCATCGCTCCCAGCACCCCTGGAATACATGTTCCTACTCCCGCGGTCATGGTGATGCTCTTCCTCATGGGAGAAAGACTCACTTGGAGGCATCCTAGAGCGGCGTCTATAACTAATATCGTCATCATCATCATAAGAGTCATCAGTGATGGACGGGCTGCTAGACGGACTGCGCTTCCTTTGCGCACGGCGCAACTTCTTCTTGAGGCGATCGATTTTGCGTTGCATGCCCTCATGAGACTCGTCACTGCCATTTCGACATCGACTCCTGGCAGTATGAGTCGTGTGCACACTCCCTTCGCGGTCTCTTTTATGCTCAAGGTGCAAAAAATGGTCAATATGTTGAGAGCCACCTGACTCCACTCTATCTGATCTAACCATGGTTCAAGCCTCAACACGCAGATACAATAGTAATCTTCCCACAGACGGCGCCAATTGTAAGGACACAAATCGTGGGTCGGGCCTTTGAACAGAATAGGTTGAGGCCCAAGCAGTGTATGGTATCCTTAAAATGAATTTGTAAAGACAGTGGGTTGAAGAATACTTGACTGAATTCGTATGAGTTGGAGGCCGAAGTATGATTATGACCAAATTTGTATTAATAAGATATTTGATTGTTACAGTGTTCTTCTCGGCATTGTCCGAGGAGTATGCTTATACAAATGCTATGAATACTTCTCTTTTTCTCTCTCTCTCTCTCTTGATTGTTATCCTCTTCCTCTTTTTTTTCTCTCCCCTTCTATTTATATGCCCTTCCTCTACTACGTGGGCTTTTTTTGATACTTGTCCCATCAACCCCCATCTGGAGTCTTCATTTGGCAGCTGCAAAGGATGAAGGTCACTGTTTAGGTGTCTTTTCCCATTAATGCGGCCATGATGTTAGCTACAGGATCATAAATGCGGTGGTAGCAGCCTTTTGCTTAATATCTGATCCTCGCCACATGTCCTTTTTGTCCATATAAATCAGGGGATTTTTCGAGGGAGCTAGGATTGATGTTGGAGCATTCATCCGGGACATCCTTTCGACAATCCGAGCAAGCAAGACTCCTCGGACTAGTCCTTCTTCCACGCGACTTACACTTCAGAATCGAATTGGGCGGGACAAATCCCTCAAGATTTGTTGTCCTCGGATGTATAAGTCTCCTCGGACAGGCCCACGGCCCAAGATCTGGCATTGGGCCTTTTACCCCTATAGACACAAAATTTGATATGTGTATTAAAAGTGTAAAAAACATACAATTTAACAGTTAGATTTTCAAAATATGTGATAATAATTTTTTTATTGAGTAAGGTTGTAGCTTTAGGCTACAACTAATTTAAATTTGTATGTAAACTTTTTCCATAAATAAATACCAAATTTTTAGAGAGAATAAATTAAATCAATCAAGAAAATGAATTGCACCTAATACCATTTGTAATTTATTTTTTTTGGTTAAGTACTTACAATTATTATTATAGTATTTGTGTTATTATTATACATGTAAAGGGAAAAAAACAAACAAACCTAAAAAAATAAAGTTAAAAAAAAAAAAAGAGTTGGGTCACGGGTTAGCCGAGTTGCGTGAGGTTGGCTAGCAAAAAACAGGCATCAATCAAATGCTTAAAATTCAAGTTTTATGATCTAAAAATATGCACAGAAAATAATTTTGTTGATCAAATAGTAAATAACATCCGATTTGAATGAAATTTGACAAACGTATTAAGAGCATAAGGTATATGAAATCCAACGGTAAGATTTTCAGAATTCACATCTCATAAAAATATATAGAAGAAGTTTGAAAGGTTTCTTTTTAAAATATTTTGGAGAGAAACTTTGTCTCGTATGGTTATTAGTTGTTAAAAATGTGACGTGAATTTAGACAAAAATCGATGAATTTAGACAAAAATCGATAAAGAGTAAATTTTTTTTTTTTTTTTTTTTTTTTTTTTATACAAGATAGAATTCTACTCTAGCCTAATCTAAGTGTATATGTGTGTGAAGCTCCCTTCTAGAGACTTAAACTTCGGCCTTTGCCCCTCACCCCACAAGCACTTATATTTGTGGAGTGACCATCGCACCAAGGGTGTGCGGTGGTATTAAAGAGTAAAAACTTATCAATTCAACTGTTGTGAAAAAAAAAAATTAGGGGACCAGATCAACAATTAGTGGATCAAATCAAGAGTTATAAGATTTTTATTTTATTAAATAGATCATAATATTAAATATTAACTAATCACAAATACGTTTATTACAAAATAGTTCAAATTTATCAAAAGTGAGCAAAGGTTCCACCACAAACAGTGGTTCATACAAAATAAAGAAGTCTATTAATTGTACATCTATTTACTTCTTTGAATATATGAGTCACTTGGTAGAGTTAAGGAAGGCCCTTAGCAGGTTCCTACAGTCAGATAAGAAGGGTTCCAACATAGGTCAATAGTTGATGGACTCGTAAACATATGAACAAGAACTTCAGCATCCATTTTTGCATTAACGTTATTAAATTCCAACTACAGAGACAGAATAAGGTCATTTTTAAGGCCCGAAGTTCTGCCTTAATACTAGAAGTGGTCCCTAAATTTCTAATGAAGCCCAATATTAAATCACTCGCACTATTACGAAAAACACCACCTCCACAGCCTTTTTGCAACTCCCCATGACTAATCCATCTATATTGATCTTCACCCATCTTGGCATGGGTTTGTTCCATTTCACTTGTACCTGGGTTCTTGGGAGGTTTGGTAGAACTATTTGTTGCAATTGCATAAAACTCTGCTCCTTTTTTATACAATGGGAGTGGATGTTGTTCTCAATCAGCCCTTATGTTACGCCCGGAACCATAATATTATGTAAAATTATTTTGAGCATCACATCGATAACAAAACTCAGATTTTTTACGCACAATCTCATAACCCAATGGCTTCTTTAAATAAACAATCCTTAACCAATATTTGGCAAGTGTTAACGCCTGTTAACGGAATTATTTAATTAGATAAGTGTTTGCAGTTTAAAAGGGGTACTTAAGAAATAGTACATAAGGTATTATATCTAAGTTTCGCTTAAATTAAACATGACATGACAATATTTTAATACAAATTATAAAACAGGGTGAAATTTTTTTTAAGCTTTCCAAAACTTATATGTTAAAATTAACACAAAAGAGTCAAAATTTTTGACTTTATATATAATTATAGATTATAGATTATAAATTATACATTCATCACAAATTATGAATAAATATTAAGTTCAAAAAAGAAAGAAATAAAAAAGCATTCCCATTTAATAATGTATAATTTATCTATTTTAGCTCTTTAAAAAAAATTCTATTTAACTAACTATTTTTATAATACACACTACATCCCACATTTCGTTCTTTTACCACTCTAAACATTCTTTCTTTTTTATAAGTTTATATTCACCAATCACAATTCAACCAGAGCAATCTTAATACGGCATATTGGTTTGTGTTAGGTTCTAAGGATTTAGAATCTAAATGTATTAGAACATCAATGTGTAATGTTGGTAAACCATGATCAAAACTTAGAGTCTAGAATTAGGCTGCTCAAAGTGTGTTTATGTGTAAAGTTGGAATCGAGAGTACTGCAGGATTTATTATGTAAATTTGCAAGGTTCGATCGATCAAAAAGTAGACTCGATTGATCGAAACTCGTGCAGATTGTTTTTCTGCAGATTTTTCCAACTCAGCCCAAGCCCATATGACGTGTAGGATTTTATGTTTTGCCTTAGGAATAAAAGGAAAAACCCTAGCCACGTTTTCAATTGTTGTTTATGCTATGTGTATGAATCTCTTGTGAAATCTAGAGGTGTTTGCCTTCATACATACTTAGGATTATCAAGAGCAAGATTGATGTCGAGAGCTCGGTGATCGTTTCAGTTGCTGCATAAAAAGCTTACAGAAAACATAAGTAGGAATACTTGTGGTTGCTGTGTGTTAGGTTCTAAAAGCTTAGAACAATTGGCAAATCGTGAGCACACAAGAACATGCAAGCTGCAAAAAGAAGATTTCAGAATCTGTCTTGTTCGATCGATCGAAAAACAGGCTCGACCGATCAAGAATTGTATCTGCAGAATTTTAAGTTGGCCCAAACAGTAGTTCTAGCCCATTAAGGATTAGGGTTTCAGATTTACTTCTCCCACTATATAAAGGAAACCCTAAGCACGTTTTTTTATAAGGCTTTTTAGAGAGAGAAGAGTGTGCCTCTTTTGTATTTAGGGTTTTGTTCCTAAAACCTCTCTTATAACTTCTACCGGTGATGTTTCTTGAAGAATCTCAAGATCCGGTATTGCTGAAGTTGCTGCCTTCTCTAGTCATCAAAGGTGCTGATGATCTAAACCTTCAAGGGTGGTCTTGGAGTCACAAACAAGGGAGTTTGTGTTGCTAAACCTTTGAGTGGGATCTCAAAGTCACAAACGGTGGTGTTTGTGTTTTGCAAAGATTAAAGAAAGAAGGAGTCTGTGGATCTCGGAGCTGTCACGTGGTCGTGGTAGTAAGTTTCCTACACCTGGGTAGCAATAGGATGTTAGTGGTCTAAGTCTTATTGTGTAAACTTCAATTCTTTCTAGTGGATTTACTATTTTACCTTGAGGATAGCTAGGTTAAATCCTCCCCAGGTTTTTTACCGGTTTGGTTTTCCTGGGTCATCATATCGTTGTGTTATTTATTTTTCCGCTGCTTTACTCGATATGATTGTTATTGTTTTAACCTAGATTTGAATAATAAACCTAAGTATTCACTTGGTTAATTGATTAGGTTAAACAATCTAAATTTATAGGGGTCTAAACGATCTTACAAGTGGTATCAGAGCGGGTAGCTCTTCTGTTGTAGATCCTTTGATCTAAGAGTTGATCCTTGATCCCTGTTATCATGGATAATTTGAAGTGTCTTACTGTTTTTTATTGTGATGATTTGAATAAAAAGGACACTGTTGTTTCTGTTGATCTTTTTGATGCCTGTGAAACTCTTCGTAAGGAATTATTGAAAACTATGAGAATTGCTAAGAAATTTAAGGAAGAGTTAAAATTGACTAATCTTGAAAAAGAGGAATTGATTGTTAGATTAGATGAATCTAATAAAAAGAATGAGTTTTTGAGAAATCAAATTTCCTCTCAAGATGAGAAGATGAAAAGCTTGGAACAAGAGTTAGTTGAATCTAAAGCTAAAATTGAAAATTTGACTAGTACCAAGCTTGCTGATGATAACAGAAGTGTTTCTGTTTCTTTTAAGCCTAAAACCGAAAACGTTTATATCCCTCCTTTCAAGAGGAATAATAAAGAAAAGGCTTATTTTGCTAGGTTAGACAAAAATAAAAGTTCTGATGTTGACACTGAAGTTTCTAAACCTATGTCTAAACCTACTGTTAGAGAGCATAATATATCTGTTTTTGTGCCTACTTGTCACCTTTGTGGTGTTGTTGGTCATATTAGACCAAATTGCTCTTTGTTGAGGCAAAAACCAAATTCTGAGACTAGATTTGCTGTTAGGAATACTGATATTCCTAAATTTGTTCCTGTTTGTCACTTTTGTGGTGTTTCCGATCACATTCGTCCTAATTGTCATAAATTGAAATTTAAGCATTCTGTGTTTCAATCTAGGACATGTGATGATATTTCTCCTGCCATAAGTCCAAATAAATTATTTCATATGCTTTTGAAAAATTTAAGCTTGTTGGCTTGTGAAAGGAAATTGCAGGATTTCAGTCTTTCTCAGAAGATTGGTGTAATCCCTCAAATACACTCTGCTTCACATAGATTTTCACCTACAAAGCCGAAGACTTATGCTATATGGGTGAGAAAAGATTCTTTAAGGTGAGTGTTTTGACTTGTCCCTGTTTTAATTCTTTCAATTATTTGTGGACATGTTTTGTTTTTTGTTTTTGGTTGTTTTTCCTTCTAGGTTGTTTTTTTTTTTTAAAAAAAAATCCAAAAACATTGAAAAATTTCAAAAAGAAAAAAATATTTTATTTTGTGTCTAGTTTTATTTTTCTTGAGGATTACATGAATTATGATATCTCTCTCTTGATTTAGAACATGCTTGATATTGTGGAGAAACATAAAAAGTATGTGTTATATAAGTGCTAAGCTATTTATGATTTTGTATGAGTATGTGCTAGTTTGTACATGTACTCATGGGTTAATTAAGAAATTGATATTTCTTGTTTGTGTACCTTCTATAGCTTAGTTAAGCACTGTCATGCATTACATTTGCATTTTTAATCTTTTAACTTAATGTGTGCTTTTAGTTTTGGTCATAATTTTTTTTAACCAAAAAGATTTTTATGTGTTTTGTATTATATAGCTTGGATTTATAATTAAGGTTGGCCATATTATCTTTACATAACATGTTTATGTACTTTGTTTAGCTTGGATGAGCTTATTTTATTGCACTTTACTAGTTTAAGCTTTGTAGTGCATGTTGTGTGGGAAGATGTTTATAGTTTTTGATCACTTTGTCTTGATCTTGAAGTCACATGCCTTTGATTGTTGGACTTGAACTTATTGAGAAAGGCATAAATAACCATCTCATCACTGTTTACTAGCCAATCATGAACACCTTAGTGCATATCGTAAGATTTTGTGCTCGAGAAAGTGTAGCACATGCACAAAAAGAAAATAAGGTGTAGCCTCGGTTTAAATGCTAAAATTGGTGTGTACATTATTGGACTATAATTAATTCAATCAAATAAAATTTGTGTGTATATTATGAGGCAAATCAAAAAACTTACATGATTGCAAGCTTTTATTCTAGGAGATGTGAGAGTTATATGATGTAACTCTTTAGGTGATAGTCTCTTTCAAATTTATGTGATGAATTTTGTAGACTTTGTGATTGATTACTATTCACATATCACCTCACATGTTTCTTAAGCTTTTGCTAGTTGCACACACTACACATGTTACTCTTTGCTAAACTTTGTACATGTTATTGTGTGTGATTTTGTTGTGGCCATCCAAGATTATATGTTCCTTGATTTTGATGCAAAATTTGAGTTTTAAGGACAAATTGATTGAAAATCTTAATTTTGGAAGATCTGGGCTGTATTCATGTGTTTTTGAAAAACTTTTAGTCTCATACTCATGCATTTCATTCATGAAATATTGTGCTTTGAGGAGTTACTGTATAAAATTGCTATGTTTTTCAAAAATTTGAGTTTTCCAGAATTTCGACCGATCGAAATTGCGATAAAAATTTTGGTTTGATTCTGTTTGACTCGATTGGTATTCAATTGATGCTCGATCGATCGAAACTGAAAAATTTTCAGTTTTTAGAGTTTTTGACCAATTTTTTTTTTCATGCATCATTTATATTTAGGATTCACATGAGTTGCATTGTTTTCTGTATCTATCTTGCAGTTTTGCAGTCATATCTCTCATTGTTTTCACACATACCATGCATAGACTTTGCTAAATTGGGTACTCAACTTGATTTAAAAAATTGATTGATTAATTTTTGAGTCCTTTGTACATTTTAGTATATGCTATTTTTCTTGATGTGTGATTTGCAGAAAATATTTTTCTTAAGAGATATGATGGATAATAATGTGCAAATATTTTCTCTACTCATGCAACTGTTTATGGGTCACACAGTGTCAAGTTTGCATTTATTGAAAGAGAGAATTTTTTTTATGTGTATCCTCAACTTTATTTTTTTTGGGTTTGTGTGTTTTTTATTTATCCCCACCTCCTAAATTTTCCCCAAAACTTTTTTTCCCAAAACTTGTTTTGTTTTTCCTATTTTTATAGGGGGAGAAAAGTTTTTTTTTAACCTATGTTGTTTATAGGGGGAGTTTTTGCTCTTCATAGGGGGAGTTCTCTCTATTTTCTATAGAGCTGAACTGTTTTATATTCCCTTGGTTCTCTTTTTTCTCTCATGTTTACTGTCACTTTACACTTTGTTTGAGTTGTATTTGTCAATACGTGACAAAAAGGGGGAGAAATAGATAAAATGTGGGAATCCTGTTTGTGTTGTTTAGGGGGAGATAAATTTGTTTTTAAAAAGGGGAGAATATAAAAACTTTTTGTTGTATCTAACTTAGGAGGAGAGTTAGAATTTATTTTTGTTTTTATATTTCTGTTTCATATTATTGTTTATATGTCTTTCTTTCCACACATGCAGTGATGTGTTTGTTGAGTGTTTCAGGAAAGACAGATGCATTCTAATCAAGACCTTCTACCTCTTCTTGGCAACTTCTAGGTTAGGAGTCTTAGATTGGGATTTGTGATGTAATTGGGCATTTTATTGTATTGGGTTGTTCTTGTATTTTAACATTTCATTTTGTATGAAAGTTTTGTCACGAATTGCCAAAGGGGGAGATTGTTAGGTTCTAAAAGCTTAGAACAATTGGCAAATCGTGAGCACACAAGAACATGCAAGCTGCAGAAAGAAGATTTCAGAATCTGCCTGGTTCGATCGATCGAAAAACAGGCTCGACCGATCGAGAATTGTATCTGCAGAATTTTAAGTTGGCCCAAACAGCAGTTCTAGCCCATTAAGGATTAGGGTTTCAGATTTACTTCTCCCGCTATATAAAGGAAACCCTAAGCACGTTTTTTTATAAGGCTTTTTAGAGAGAGAAGAGTGTGCCTCTTTTGTATTTAGGGTTTTGTTCCTAAAACCTCTCTTATAACTTCTACCGGTGATGTTCCTTGAAGAATCTCAAGATCCGGTATTGCTGAAGTTGCTGCCTTCTCTAGTCATCAAAGGTGCTGATGATCTAAACCTTCAAGGGTGGTCTTGGAGTCACAAACTAGAGAGTTTGTGTTGCTAAACCTTTGAGTGGGATCTCAAAGTCACAAACGGTGGTGTTTGTGTTTTGCAAAGATTAAAGAAAGAAGGAGTCCGTGGATCTCGGAGCTGTCACGTGGTCGTGGTAGTAAGTTTCCTACACTTGGATAGCAATAGGATGTTAGTGGTCTAAGTCTTATTGTGTAAACTTCAATTCCTTCTAGTGGATTTGCTATTTTACATTGAGGATAGCTAGGTTAAATCCTCCCCAGGTTTTTTACCGGTTTGGTTTTCCTGGGTCATCATATCGTTGTGTTATTTATTTTTCCGCTGTTTTACTTGATATGATTGTTATTGTTTTAACTTAGATCTGAATAATAAACCTAAGTATTCACTTGGTTAATTAATTAGGTTAAACAATCTAAGTTTACAGGGGTCTAAACGATCTTACACTGTGAATCCAAGAAAGAAGTAGTCCGTGGACTCAGAGCTGTCACGTGGTCGTGGTAGTTAGTTTTCTACTCAAGCTAGCAATAGGATGTTAGTGGTCTAAGTCGCTATTGTAAAACTTCAATTTTTTCATAGTGGATTTATTTTTACCTTGAGGATAGCTAGGTTAAATCCTCCTTAGGTTTTTTACTAGCTTGGTTTTCCTGGGTAATCATATCGTTGCGTTATTATTTTTCCACTGCTTTACATGATATGATTTACTTGTTTTAACTTAGATCTGAATAATTTACCTAAGTTAATCACTTGGCTAAATAACTAGGTTAATCTGTGTGTGTTTAAGGGGTATAAAATCTGTACAAGTGGTATCAGCGCGGGTTAACTCTAGTACTTAGATCCTTTGATCTAAGAGTTGATCCTTAACCCCTGTTGTCATGGAACATGTTCACTCTCTTATGATCCCACCTCACTTTGATGGGAACAACTATACCTACTGGAAAGTAAGGATGAAAGAATTCATGAAATCTATTAATGAGAGAGTCTGGAATTCTGTTGAATACGGATGGGAAAAGCCAACTACTCTTATAAGCGAGTGGAAAACTTCTTAGAAAGAAGCAGCTGCTTTTAATAGCAAAGCAATGAATGCTATTTTTAATGCTGTTTCTATGGAGGAATTCAAGTGAATCTCTAATGTTGAGGTTGCTCACATTGCATGGAATATTCTCCAAACTGTGCATGAAGGCACAAAGACAGTTAAGATCAATAAGTTGCAGCAGTTAACAACTAGATTTGAAAGCATTATGATGTCTAATGATGGAAGTTTTGATGAATTCTATGCTAAGCTTAATGATATTGTTAATTCTGCTTATAATTTGGGTGAAATTTATGATCAACTTAAAATTCTTAGGAAGATACTTAGATCATTGACTGAGGACTTCAGACCCAAAGTGACTGCCATAACTAAAAGCAAGAATGTGGACTCCATCCCTGTTGATGAACTTGTAAGATCTCTCCAGTCCTATGAGTTAGACCTACCCAAGACAAACAAATCCAAATCAATGGCTCTTAAGTCTATTGATGATGTTGATAGAAATGGATTTGATTATGAACTCTCTGGTACAGAAATTGCTTATCTTGCCAACAACTTCAGAAATTTTCTTAGGAACAACAATAGAAGGGCAAGAGGTAAAAACAATGCTGAACCTAAATATTTTAGTAGGAATGAACCCACTAAGGTGAATAATAATGAAAAACCTAAAGAGAAAGTAGGTGAAACCTCTAATAATTCTATGGGTCAATAATGTTTTGGTTGTCAAGGGTTTGGTCATGTGAAATCAAAAAGTCCTACATTCTTAAGATCAAAGGGTAAAGCAATGGTTGAAACTCTTAGTGATGATGAATTTTCTGGCCATGAGTCTGGTAGTGATGAGGATGGAGATTTCATTGCTTTCACAGCTACTGCTATAGTTGATGAAAGTATTGTGGTTGATAAGAACCCTTTTGATGGGGAACTCACTGAATGTGCTGATTTACAAAAAGCCTATAATAAACTTTGCAAGGTTGCTGCAAAGGATGCTATGAATGTTGATTTAGGCTTACAGAAAATTGCTTTTCTTGAACTTGATAAGAAGAATTTGCTCTTGAAATTCTTTGATGCTAATGAATTGCTTGATAAGGTGAAAACTGAGAACATGTTATTGCTTGATAAAGTTAAAAATTTGGAACTTGAATTATTTGTTGCTAGAGAACAAACAAATAGGTCTTGAAAGCTTGAAAATGTGTTAAAAACATAAGAGTTGTTTAGACCTCCCAAATTAAAAGATTACAGCTCGATTAATTTTACTCTAACTTATACTAAGTGCAGAATAAAGTAAATGTGAGCGGATAAAAAAATATAACTACTTTAAGCCATATTCAATAAAACACAGCAATAAAATGAAAGCTAAAAGAGTAGGGAAGAAGAATGCAAACACAAGATAACACGCCGATGTGTTATCGAAGAGGAAACCAAAGTAGTCGGTGTAAAACTTCTTCGCCACCTTCCAAGCGGTAAATTGATCCACTAGACAATCAGTTGGGATACACGAATAGCAAGAGACCCTCCAAGCCTAATCTACCCAATGCACCTAAGTCCTCCAAGCTCCTACTCTATCAAAGCTTCTCGGAACCGTGTCTTTTCTAGCTCTCCAAATCCCGCAATACGCCCGATTGCATCCGCCAAAGCTTGGCTTCTTTCAATGCTTCCCGGCAGCACCAAAACCTCATTGGACACTCAGTATGGGTGTGGTAAGTGTTTAGGCTAGCAACCTCTCAAGGATATGAAAATGGAGAGGAAGGAGTTGAGGAAAAAACGATAATGGATTGTGTAGAGAAATGTGGGTTATCTCTAACTCTCAAGGATTAAGGATAGGGCTTTCTCTCAGAAGCACTCCTCAACATCTGTGGGTAATGTGGGTATATATAGTATGGGTACAAATAGTGTGTATCATAAATGACAGTTCAGCAAAATAGAATGTTTCTCAGATATCTTGTGGGAAGGCCTTACCCGCGAGACACTCGTGAAAACTAGCTGTCACCAACCTGTTCCAACTCTTCGCATTCCAATCATGTGTAGGGCATATGCTTCACTTCGCGAGAAGGATACCCGCGAGCTACTCGTGAAAACTTCTTTGTCTTCACTTTGTCTTAAGTCTTCACACTCTTTCTCACACACACAACCCTTACAAGAAATCCCACATAAAATACAGGGTACAAAATATTGAACATAATTACAATCAAATTTGGCATGGAATTAAAGCCAACACAAAATAGTTGTAAATCATAACTTTACAATCTCCTCATTTGGCTATTCCATGACAAAACCCCTAAAACAGACTCTAGACTTAAACGTGAGTTTGGGAACAAAGGCAAAACTCACTCACACCTAATCTAGAAGCTGTGAAGTACTTGCATGTATATACCTGTAACGTGAAACACTCGCACACAAACAAAACTTTCATTAAACTTATGACAAGTTGAATACATGGTACGTATGTACGCAAGTAAAATGCGATCAAGGTAATAAACACTATATAAATAGTTAAGCATATCTTGATCAAACAAGAACAGTCATTAAAGAATTACTATAATGATCATTTAGCTAGTAAATGATCATCCAGACACGCAATGTAATAAAGCACAATGCACATATCAATTGCATGTCCAACACACTACCAATGCAAAATACATAAAGTATTTGCATCAAGGATACAAGATCCTACAAGGGTACAAGTGTGACGTACTTAAGATAGTTTAGCAACATCTAAAAGTACAAAAAAAATGCTACAAAGCAATGAGATAAACACAAGTACTGAATATCAAACTGAATATTAAAACCAAAGTACTTAAACTTTAAAAGAAACCAATAAAACTATCCAAGAGTTATAAAAACTAATAAGTTTAAACCAAACATAAAAAAAAAAAAAAAAAAAAAGCTAAACCGCCAACAATAAACCAATAACTATGACTATGCTCTGCTCCCCCTCAACTGTGCATACTCCCCTTTAAAATTTTCTCCCCATTTTTAACTGGAATGGCCAAAGAGGCTAGAACTGCTCGGACTCTGAATTAGATCCCTGCTCCATTGACATATCCTTAATTTGTGAAGATAGTGCTGTAATCTGCCCCTAGATGTATGCAAACTGGTCCGCGGTGTGCTGCACATGAGAGTCAAGCATGGTATACATTTGCTCTACCCTAGTAATGAGGCGATCAAGACGATTGGGTCCCTGTGCTTGTGCTTGAAAGGATGGTTAAGCAAAACTTTCTGGTGCTAAGGTGAATCCTTCAATCTCCTCCTCAGTATCTCCACCCTCTTCCTCAACATAATCCCTTGGTATTTGTGAGACACCGGTCTTGGATCCGGTGATGAGAGCTTTGCTTCTAGTCACCATGTTTGTACCAATGGGATAGTCTCTTTGTACTATGGTGAGACCGCACGGAAGTTTGAGCTTTGTCTTTGCAATAAGGCCCATGATGAGAGTGGGGAATGGCATGATAGTTTTGGAATTCCTTTTTTCAATGTTCTTGGTCAGGAGATGGAAGATGTGTCCACAAATGTCAATCTCTTTATGTGTGAAGAGATTGTATAAGAAAATTGTCCTTGGAGTAGACAATGTCATCAAGTTGGTGACCGGATACAAATTGTGGATCATGACATAAGCTAGAGTCCTCATCTCCAGGTTGAATGGAATGGTGTTCATTGGCTTCTTGTTTAGTGTACCACCAAGAAGTGTCACCATTGGCTCAAGAGAGTCCAATCGATCATCATACTGAATGGTAATCTGCTAAGAAGGTGGACAAACTTCAAGGAATTCTTGGATTGATTCCCTTGTAAGAACAAACTCCTTGTGTCTCACCCAGCAATTAATGTGGTCTCCATCCACACTAGCATTTGAAAAGAACTCTTTGATGATTTCTGAGTACACATTTCCACTAGGATTCAGCAGCTTCATCCATGTCCTCTCCTTGAACACATTAGGAAAGCTAGTGTCCTTAAGATTCTCCATTCTAACAACTCTTTCCATAATGATTGTGGCTTGTTTGTTGCAATCGTTATAAGCTATGTCTGCCTTAATGGACTTGAAGTTGTTAGAGTTCGTGCGAGGACGCTTGGAGGATTTCTTGGAAGCAGAGTGTTTGGTTGGAGACATCTGCACAAGGAAACACACAACAGAAAGAAATAAGTGCAGAAACACAAAAACAGAACACAAACTTGATTAGTCTCAAGTTAGTCCAAAACATAAGTATAATGACTTAAAAAAAGAACTCAACAGTGTTAAATTAACATGCTATGAGTGCTCAAAACAAGTAATAAGCATTAAAATTCATGAAAATAGCAACTGTGCATGTGTGTGCAGCTAGTGTGCATGGGGTGTGCATGGTGTGTGCCTAGGCATTGTGAGGCACAGTTGGGCAAAGTGTGTAAAACACACATCCAAAGATCAAAACATGTTAAACAAGTTCAATCAAGGGTAAACCCAAAAATTGGAACTCAATGGAGTCCAAACCAACACAAAAATGCCACTTGAGCATTTTGTCAAACACTTGGAGTGCAACACTACACTACACGAATGGGCAATGCATGAACATATGGAAATATGCCTAAATACAATTTCAAATTGCCACAAGGGGCCAACACAGATACAATCAAGTCAAATGGGGCAAAGCCCAATCAAAATTTTGAAAATTTTTTGCCCAAAATCATAGTTCCCAACCCCTTTTTCAAAAATCCCCAATTCAAGAACCCTAAAACAAATTCTGCATAATCTAAAATGAAAAGCCGAAAAGAATGTTGAAAACATACCTTTGATTTGATTGTGCAGAGATCGTGCTTGAAAGTGGTAGGGTTTTGAGTGTAAAAATAGTTTGGGGTTGAGAGAGGCACAAGTGACGCAAAGGAGGGAACTTAAGAGTGTTTTTAAAAAAAAAAAAAAAACAATCACAACAGTTCTATAAAACTGAAAACACGCGTTTTTCACGGGTTAGATAGTAGCGAAATTACTCGCGAAAAACACCACGGAAGCACAAAAACTTTCATGGGAAGCTTCTAGTTGCGAAACAGTCGTGAGACAGTCGCGAAAGTCTCTGTATGAAACTTGTGTTTTCCAATTTTTACCTTAACCTCTTTTCGCGAGAAATGCTTAGTCGCAAGCTTCTCACGAAAATGCATCTGAACAAGTTTTTGAAAAACAACACAAACATGCATTTTAAACAAAAACTTAAAACACAAAAGTAAAAAATCACTTTCAAAAGCATATAAAATACTCAAAAATCTTTTTGGGTTTGATTGGCAAGCAATTAAGCATACACATCACATTTGATCATGTACAATCACACAAATATGTTAGGTTCTAAGGAATTAGGAACTAATGTATTAGAACTTCATTTTGTAATGTTGGCAAACCATGATCAAAACGTTTTTTAGTCTTGTTTAGACTTGCTTAAAGTATGAGATTTTTATGTAAAGTTGGAATCGAGTTACTGCAGAAGTTACTGTGCAATTCTGCCTGGCTCGATCGATCGAGAATTAGACTCGAACGATTGAAAGTCGTGCAGATTTTTTTTTCTGCAGAATTTCCAACTCAGCCCTAGTCTATTTAATGTGTAGGGTTTTATGTTTTGCACTAAGTATAAAAGGGAAAACCCTAGCCACGTTTTTAGAGTTCTGAATATTGTGTTTGTGAATCGTATTTGTGAGATCTAGAGGTGTTTACCTTCACATACACTTAGGGTTTCCAAACTCAAGATTGATGTCAAGAGCTTGGTAATCATTCAGTTGCGGAATCAAGAGCTTTAAGATATACAAGCAGGTGTGCTTGTGCTTTGCTGAGAATTCAAGGAAAGAAATAGTCTGTGGACTCGGACTACTGTAGAAGTTACTCTGCAATTCTGCCTGGCTCGATCAATCGAGAATTAGACTCGACCGATTGAAAGTCGTGCAGATTGTTTTTTCTGCAGAATTTCCAACTCAGCCCTAGTCCATTTAATGTGTAGGGTTTTATGTTTTGCCCTAAGTATAAAAGGGAAAACCCTAGTCATGTTTTTAGAGTTCTGAATATTGTGTTTGTGAATCTTATTTGTGAGATCTAGAGGTGTTTACCTTCACATACACTTAGGGTTTCCAAACTCAAGATTGATTTCAAGAGCTTGGTAATCATTCAGTTGCAGAATCAAGAGTTTCAAGATATACAAGCAGGTGTGCTTGTGCTTTGCTAAGAATTCAAGGAAAGAAGTAGTCCGTGGACTCGGAGCTGTCACATGGTCGTGGTAGTAAGTTTCTTACTCGAGGTAGCAATAGGATGTTAGTGGTCTAAGTCGCTATTGTGTAAACTTCAATTCTTTCATAGTGAATTCCTTTTTACCTTGAGGATAGCTAGGTTAAATCCTCCACAGGTTTTTACCGGTTTGGTTTCCTGGGTTATCATATCGTGTGTTCTTTATTTTCCGCACCTTTACATGATATGATTGTTATTGTGTTAATCTAGAATTGCTTAATTTACCTAAGTTAATCACTTGACTAATTATCTAGGTTAATCTGTTTGGGTTTAAGGGGTCTAAACTTCTTACAAAATGAAATAAACATTACTTGAACTAAACCTTGTGTGTTGTGGGTGAGTATTAAATGTTGAATAGTCCTTAGACCAGAGTGAAGTTTCAGTGATTAATTCAATCAAGTCATATAACTAGTATTAAGTCAAGTGGTCTATCTTAATTATAGAAGTGAACATATATGACCTCCCACAATAAAATAATTACACAACTTAGAAGCTTTTCATTTGGCTTCTATACAAATCATAGCATTTGATCATTTTTGAACAGTACATCTCATTTTGAGATCGGTGCTTGAAATTTTTTATATTTCAGTATTGAGAATAAGCCTTTGGCTTTTTGAGCACCATACATTTCAATAAAAAGTCGCTTTCCCTTTTTCCTAGTCAAATACTAGTATGTGTAACGGCTTTTGCAACTCATTATCTCTTTTCATTTTAAGATTTACATTTATTGAGCTCTTTAGGCAAAAACATAAACAGTGTGGGAAGATATATAGGCACAAGTCTATGCATGTATCAAAACTAACAAAACTATTGACCAATCATTCATGACAAGCTTGAAGATCGATTTACAGCAGTCACTCATAGATTTCAAGATTTTTCCCACAAAGATAGAGGTGCATACAGAATAAGCTAAGCTCGTAAATGCATTATGCCATTAGTACGAAGGTACTAGGCCAAACTCACATGTGATATATACAACACAAGCAATCAAACTTTTTGGAGATTTTTCAATTTTTATGGGTTTTTGAATTTTTCAACACACTCAAAAACAGAACAACAAGTACAACACAAAACTTGTAAATAAACTAGAAGCAATGACAAGAGAGTATTATGTATGTCATGATGCATGAACCTACGACCCTAAACATCGAAAGTATTAATGCATGGCCATAGAGAACGATCATGCATAAGTACCCTTCTTCACCTACTCTTTACGAGTGTTTTGGGTGAGAGCCTTAGATGGTGGGGTACGACCAACATAACTTTCAAGCCTCGGAGTGAAGCTAGCAAGGCATAGTGATATGTTCTTCAACATTTCCATAACGTCTCCAATGAGATGTCCCTCACTATCTCCCTTAGCTTGTGCTCCCTTTGGTCTTCTCTTTAAGATTTCTTAGCCACGCAGAGAATCAGCCTTCTTAAGTGCATGAAGCTTAAAACAATTTGGCCTTGTGTGCCTTTGTACGCCACAATGATGACACATGCTTCACTTAAGGCCCCCTTGATTTTTGGGTAATGACTTCCCTTTTTTCCTTTGGTTTTGCACTAATGGTTCTATTTATAGCAGCAAGAGTCTCAATCTCAGGCTTTACTTCTTTAAGTTTCTCGTCATTCTTGGTTGATACGAACCTTCCTTCCTTCTTGGGTTCGCTGCTAGAACTTCCTTCTCTGGTATAGCCCAAACCGGTCTTATTATGTGAAGATTTTTTAGAGGACAGCACGTTGTCAAGTTTCTTGGTGGGCAACCTTAACATTAGCTTGAATAATCTAAAGTTCAAGAAACTTGATTTTCGAGTTAGCTTCAACCAATTCTCCCTTGAGTCCTTCTACTTCACACTTTGCTTCCTTGAGTTGCACAACTATACACTTATGTTCTTCTTCAACCTTTTTCATCTTTTTCACAGCATGGTTCGTAACTTTGGCGTATTTGCCACAATCTTCCAGCAGAGAATCATATGCTTCTTGAAGGTTGTTCTCCCCTTCATTTTGGCACACGTCTTCATCTTCCGATTCTTCAATTTCCTTGTCCTCAGAAAGATTACCAAATTCCTCAACCAAAGTGCTCAAATCATTCTTTGAATCAACGGAGGCAATAGCCATAAAGGCTCTATAATTTCCTTCATTGTCACATTCTCCTTCCGTATCTGAATTTGAGCTTTCAGAATCGCTAAGGGTAGTGGCAAACACTTTACCCTTTCCTCTCAGAAAGTTAGGACACTCCTTCTTGAGATGTCCATGACCGTTGCATTCGTAGCACACGATTCCTTGAGAGCCATCTCTCTTCTTGAACTCCTTCCTATCACCTTTGGGGAATGAAAACTTTCCTTTGCTGAACGGTTTCCCACTATTTTTCATCTTCAGAAATTTTCAGAAGTTCTTTGCAAGGAATGCTACCTCCTCCACATCATCTTCTTCGTAGGAGTCATCCATTCTCTCGGTGACGGTTTTGAGAGCAAGTGATTTGCTCGACTTGTGGGAAGGCAGTCCAAGCTCATATGTTTAGAGAGATCCAATGAGTTCTTGGATCTTGATCTCATCCAAATCTTTACTTTCTTCTATAGCTATGGCCTTCGCACGGAAGTTCTCCGGTAAGACCTCAAAATCATTCTCACCACCTTGGCATCCTCAATCTTCTCTCCGAGATTAAGCTTAGCAATTACAATTTCATTGAGCTTGCCATAGAATGAATCAAATGATTCATCATCACCCATCTTGAGCTCTTCAAATCTGGTGGTAAGCATCTGGAGCTTTGTGTCCTTAACTTTCTTGGTACCCTCATAGGTAGTCTCAAGAATCATCCAAGCTTCCTTGGCAGTCTTCACATGGGATATCTTGTGAAATTCATCAGTAGACACACCACAGAATATAGCGTTAATGGCTTTACTATTTGCATTTTCCAAAGCAAGAGCCGCCTTATCCCATTGGGACTTGGGTGTCATGGGTTTGACATACCCATTCTCGATGGAATGCTATACAGACTCATCTATAGCACACAGGAATGCCCTCATACGGACTTTCCAAAATGCATAGTTGCTCCCATCAAAGAATGGTGAAGCATTGAGTGATTGTGATTGGTCCATTACAAAGGGGTCAAGGATCACACATAGGTACTGAAACCAAACAAGTGTACCTGCTCTGATACCAATTGAAAGCTCAAAAATGTGTTAAAAACACAAGAGTTGTTTAGACCCCCAAATTAAAAGATTACGGCTCGAATGATTTTACTCTAACTTATACTAAGTGCGGAATAAAGTAAATGCGAGTGAATAAACAATATAACTACTCTAAGCCATATTCAATAAAACACAGCAGTAAAATGAAAGCTAAAAGAGTAGGGAAGAAGAATGCAAACACAAGATAACACGCCGATGTGTTATCGAAAAGGAAGTCGAAGTATTCGGCGTAAAACCTCTCCGCCACCCTCTAAGCAGTAAATCGATCCACTAGACAATTAGTTGGGATACACGAATAGCAAGAGACCATCCAAGCCTAATCTACCCAATGCACCTAAGCCCTCCAAGCTCCTACTCCAACAAGGCTTCTTAGAACCGTGTCTTGTCTAGCTCTTCGAATCCCGTAATACGCCCAATTGCATCCACCAAAGCTTGGCATCTTCCAATGCTTCCCAGCAGCACCAAAACCTCACTAGACACTCAATATTGGTGTGGTAAGTGTTTGGGTTAGCAACCTCTCAAGGATATAAAAATGAAGAGGTAAAAGTTGAGGAAAAACCACAACGGATTATGTAGAGAAATGTGGGTATAACAATCTCTAACTCTCAAGGATTGAGGCTAGGGTTTTCTCTTAGAAGCACTCCTCAACATCTGTGGGTAATGTGGGTATATATAGTGTAAGTACAGATAGTGTGTATCAGAATTAACAGTTCAGTAAAACAGAATGTTTCGCGAGTATCTTGCGGGAAGGCCTTACCCGCAAGACACTTGCGAAAACTAGCTGTCACCAACCTGTCCTGACTCTTCGCATTTTAGTCATGTGCAAGGCACATGCTTCACTTCGCGAGAAGGATACCCGCGAGCTATCGGCGAAAACTTCTTTGTCTTCACTTAGCCTTGAGTCTTCACACTCTCTCTCACACACACAACCTTTACAAGAAATCTTACATAAAATACAGGGTACAAAAGATTGAACATAATTACAATCAAATTTGGCACGGAATTAAAGCCAACACAAAATAGTTGTAAATCACAACTTTACAGGTCTGCTAGTTCCAAACTTGAACACATGTAGAGTATTCAGAAGTTTCCCTTAGACAAAACTGGTCTAGGTTTTGAATATAGCGTCTCTGTGACTAAGAATCATTCCACAAAATTTGTTTCTTCTTTTGAGCCTCGCGTGAGTGAGATTGTCAAACCAGCAGAAGCTGCTCCTCTTAGGAAGATTAGGTTTGATCTTCAAGAGTCTAAACCTAAGACTCCTAGCCCTCTTAAGGACAAGTTGAATGAAAGTCCTGCATGGGTTTGTCACTTTTTTGGAAAGCCTGGACACATTCGTCCAAACTGTTTCAAGTTGCAAGCTGCTAAGCGAGCAAATAAGCCAAAAGTACCTGTGCCTCGAGCAGAAGATCTCATGGTACTTATTGGTGAATTGGTAAAGGCTTTAAACTTTTATTCCAATCCTGGAGTTACTTAGCATTCTAATATGAATAATAACTCCAATGCAAGAACTGCATCTAAAAAGTTTTGGATGCAAAAGGTTCAATCTAATTGAGTCTTTCTGACATGGTCCTTGTGCTTCATCTCTTTATTCTTTGTGACCATTCTTCTTTGTTGTTTTGCTGTTTTTGTTTTCTTGGTTTCCAGGATTTGCATTGCATAACATTTTCATGCTAGGTTGTTTTTGTTATTATTTTCAAAAAAAATAAACAAATAAAAAAAGGAAAAGGGAAGATAAATGTGTTTTGCATTATTTTTTCTTGGATTTGAAATCAAGGTTGGCCATATTATCTTTACATAACCTGTTTATGTACCTTGTAGCTTGGATGAGCTTATTTTATTTCATTTTACTAGTTTGAGCTTTGTAGTGCATGTTGTGTGAGAGTTGTTTATAGTTTTTGATCACATGATCTTGATCTTGAAGTCACATGCCTTTGATTGTTGGACTTGAACTTAATGAGAAATGCATAAATAACTGTCTCACCACTGCTTACTAGCCAATCATGAACATCTTAGTGCATATTGTAAGATTTTGTGCTCGAAAAAGTGTAGCACATGCACAAAAAGAATATAAGGTGTAGCCTCGGATTAAATGCTAAAATTGGTGTGTACATTATTCAGCTATAATAACTTCACAATCAAATAAAATTGGTGTGTACATTATCTTGGCCATTTTAATAATTTTCTAATCAAATAAAATTGGTGTGTACAATATGAGGCAAATCAAGAAACTTACATGATTGCAAACTTGTTTTCTAGGAGAAGTGAGATTTATATGATGTAACCTTTTAGGTGATTGTCTCTTTCAAATTTATGTGATGAATTTTGTAGAAATTGTGATTGATTACTATCTACATATCACCTCACATGTATCTCAAGTTCTTGCTAGTTGCACACACAACACAAGTTACTCTTTGCTAAACTTGGTACATTGTATGGTGTGTGATCTTGTTGTAGCCATCCAAGATTAAAAATTCCTTAATTTTAATGCAAAAGATGTTTAAAATTTGAGGATTGGGGACAAATTGATTGAAAATCTTGTTTTTGGAAGATCTGGGTTAAATTCAAGGGTTTTTGAAAAACTTTTATCTCATACTCATGCATTTTATCCATAAAACATTGTTCTTTGAGGAGTTTCTGCATTAAAATGCTCTGTTTTTCAAAAATTTGATTTTTTCAGATTTTCGATCGATCGAACCTGTTGCTTGACCGATTGAAATTGCGATTAAAATTTTGGTTTGAATCTGCCTGGCTCGATCGATGCTCAATTGATGCTGGATCGATCGAATGTAATTTTTGATCAATTGCATCTGTTTTTCTATCAATCGAAAATCGTTCAAAGAGTTTTTTAAAAAACATAAGCTTTCATGTGTGCTTCACTATTTCAAAACTTTTTAAAAGCTTTTTGGCTCTCTCTCTTCGATCGGTCCACCTCAACCAATTTTTTTGTCGTTTTCCCTCAATCTTTCTCAAAAGCTTTTGTCATCTAGCACCGGTAAGACTATTTTTTCCCTTCCTTTTTGTTTTAATCTTTCTTTTCATGCATTTAAGGGATATTTTCGAACCTATAGAAATTTGGAGTTTTTGGTGTTTTTGTTGTTTTCTTTCAAAATTGATTAATGGGTTTTTGTTGTTGGATGATATTAACATGTTCTTCATGATTTAATTTGATCAATTTGATGAATTGGGAAAATTTGAAATTTTTAGGGCTTGAAACTACCCGAATTGGGGATTTTGTTCAATTAAGCAAAATTTGATGAAATTGACTTGTGTTATTGATTAATTTTATCATTATTTATTGTTATCTAACTTGTGTAATAATAATGTGCTCAATTTGTTGGGATTTTTGAAAGTGGGTATTCAAAATTTGGATTTTTGATATAAACTCTGTGTTCAAGCCAATTTTGCGATTTTTAAAGTGTATTTGAACTATTCTCACTGCATTAGAGCATGCACCATGTGTTAATACTGTTCATGCATCATATAGATTGTTATTTTCTATATTATTTTTGCTCTAACTGTGTCTGATGCAATTTGCCCTCAGGTTTTCTTCTTTTTTTTTTTTTTTCCTTTGGTTCTTTTCTGTCTATCCTTTTTGATCTTTAGAATCATGGTTAGGAAGACTAGAGCCCATAAGACATCCTCTTCTTCTTCTACTCCATCTTTTGATAGTAAGAGGTTCCTTAGTGAGAAAAACCAAGAGACGTATGAGAAGTTGAACCTTCTTAGATCTGTGTGGGCTGAAAGGAAAGTGATTTTAGATGAGCTTGATGACGAGATTAGGAGAAACTTTAAGCGTAAGGGTTGCCTTCCTTTGTTAGATGTTTCTCATCCCCCTTTGGCTACCTTGATTAGAGAGTTCTATTCGAACCTCTCTGTCCACTCCAATGATTCCAACAACCAGTATGTGGTGAGTTGGATAAGGGGTGAAGGGTAACCATTACTCCTTCAATTGTGGTCTCTGCTCTTGGGGTACCGTTGGTACGACAGCTAGTCTATCCTTATGATGAGAGCCCTCCTATTGATGATATTATGTCATATCTCACTAGTACTTCCATTCAATGGGGTACGGATCCTCGGATCACTTCGCATAAGTTGATCGTGATTCATTATCTGTTTTTTCAGATTTCTTGCCACTCTATCTGGCCCATCTCCCATTTGCACACTATTTCTATCAAGAGATGTGCATTTTTGTTTGCTCTTGTCATAGATGCTCTTATGAGTTTTCCTCATCTTTTCATTCGATCTTTGGTTGAGGTTCATAGGAGTAGCTCTACTTCACATGCTCTTTTATTTCCGGTTTTTATTCATCAAATTTTATTGCATTTAGGTTTAGATGAGTTTCCTGCTTCTGAGCCTGTACATATTATAGCTCCTATAGGTGCCACCTTCCTTAGGCAGAAAGCTGCTCAAATGCGAGCTAGCTCTAAACACCCTAGAGTTTAGTCTTCTTCGGGTGTTGCACCTCCTTCTCCTCCTTCTTCTTCAGGTGATCCGACTGCTGATGCGTATGTTGATTCGACTGCTATTGCTCCTCCTCCACCTTCTACTTCGAATGATTCTAGCATTCGTCGTATGTTGGACACTGTCATGACCGTTCAGGCGGCTCATGGTTAGCTTTTGGTGGACGTGCTCATGGAACTTCAGGCTTTACGTGCGGAGTTGGCGAACATTAGGCGGACACCTCCACCACCTCCTTTTGATGATGAGTAGTGATTGCCCTTTTGGCAATTCGTCACAAAAAGAGGGAGTACATATGGATGGAGATAGGGGGAGATTTTTTTTTTTTTTTTTTTTTGGAGCTTTAGATTGTATCTAGGTGCTTCACTTTGTATTTTTTTTGCTCATGATGTATGTTTTTTGTTGTCTTTATTTCTTTATGAGTTGTATATGATAGGGGGAGACATTATTGTTTTATTTATGTTTCTTGTTTCACATTGTGCTACATTGGCTGTTGATTTATATTTATGAGGTTATTCATGATATATGTCTTTTATTTTCTGTTCTGTGAATCAATAATTTATTTTGTCTTACTTGTATTTTCCACACATGTGTTTATGAGCCTGTTAGGTGTTTCAGGAATATACAAGTTGATTCAATTGTGTTGCTGTCTACACTTGCAATTGATAAATAGTAGTTAGGTTGATTTTTTTTTTTTTTTTTTTGTTGGGCAATTTTATTGTAATGGGTAATTTTTGTAACTTTGAGCATTTTGTTTTTTATTATGTGTTTTGTCACGGATTGCCAAAGGGGGAGTTTGTTAAGTTCTAAGGATTTATGATCTAAATGTATTAGAACTTTAATGTGTAATGTTGGCAAATTATGATCAAAACTTAGAGTCTAGAATTAAGCTACTCAAAGTGTGTTTAGGCGTAAAGTTGGAATCGAGTGTACTGCAGGATTTATTATGTAAATCTGCAAGGCTCGATCGATCGAAAATTAGACTCAATCGATCGAAACTCGTGTAGATTATTTTTCTGCAGATTTTTCTAACTCAGCCCAAGCCCATATGACGTGTAGGGTTTTATGTTTTGCCATAGGTATAAAAGGAAAAACCCTAACCACGTTTTTCAGTTGTTATTTATGCTGTTTGTATGAATCTCTTGTGAGATCTAGAGGTGTTTCCCTTCATATATACTTAGTTATCAAGATCAAGATTGATGTCGAGAGCTTCGTGATTGTTTCAGTTGTTGCATAAAGAGCTTAAAGAAAACACACGTAGGAGCACTTGTGGTTGCTATGAATCCGAGAAAGAAGTAGTTCGTGGACTCAGAGTTGTCACGTGGTCGTGGTAATAAGTTTTCTACTTGAGGTAGCAATAAGATGTTAGTGGTCTAAGTCACTATTGTAAAACTTCAATTCTTTCATAGTGGATTTGTTTTTACCTTGAGGATAGCTAAATTAAATCTCCCCCAAGTTTTTTACCGGCTTGGTTTTCTTGGGTTATCATATCGTTGTATTATTTATTTTTCCACTGCTTTACATGATATGATTTACTTGTTTTAACCTAGTTCTGAATAATTTATAAAAGTTAATCACTTGGCTAAATAACTAAGTTAATCTGTGGGTGTTTAAGGGGTCTAGAATCTGTACAGTTTGGTAGAACTATTTGTTGCAATTGCATAAAATTTTGCTCCTTCTTTATACAATGGGAGTGGATGTTGTTCTCAATCTGCCCTTATGTTACGCGACCTTAATATTTTGTTACTTTCAAATTTATTCTTGTGAAGCCAAATAAACTATATGGCTTGTGGGAACGAAATCTTCTAGGGAATATGCTGATACTTGAAAGTAGCGGGGAATTTATAGTTCCCTTTCGACTACTTAGATGGAGAAAGCCCAAAAAAATTCCCGTTTAGTTCCATTGATATCTAGTGCTTCGCAAACTCTTTTGGCCTCATTACATCTTATCTTACAGAAAAAATAATGTAAGAAAATATGGTGTATGTTTATTAATAATTTGTATTGAGCAATTTGTCATAACATTTTTTCTTCAAATTTAAATCATCACATCCAAGTGCAACTGTTGCTTCTTCTTCTTTTTTTTAAAAAAAAAAAAAAAAAAAAGAGTTATTAGTGAATACTGTGGAATGTATTGAAAATTTCAACAAAATATGATTTTTATTTCCATTTTACTTTAATATTTAAATATAAATTTGATAATTATGATAGTTATCTATATATGTGTATATATATATATATATATAAAACCGAAGCCTCTAAATCTCCCACAATTTTACATATCATCATTATAATTTATATAAAAAAATTAATTTTTAAAATTAAATAGTGAGAGAATATTAACAGGGGTCTTTTTCTCTTTTTTCCTCATCATTTTAATTTTTAAAAATTTTAAAAATTTTTAAACTAAATAGTAAGGGAGTCCTAATAGGAGTCTCTCTCTTTTTTCTTTAATCTTAAAGTTTTTTTTTTTTTTTTTTTTTTGTTTATGTGAGTCTTTTTTTTTTTTTAAACCTAAAGTGAGTCCTCTTTAAAAAAAAAAAATGTTTGAACGTGAGGTCTAATTAAAAAATATATATAATTATTTTTGTCAGTTCGTTTAGACCTCTGTAAACTAGATTGTTTAACCTAATTAATTAACCAAGTGAATACTTAGGTTTATTATTCAGATCTAGGTTAAAACAATATCAATCATATCAAGTAAAGCAGCGGAAAAATAAAGAACATAACGATATGATGACCCAGGAAAACCAAACCGGTAAAAAACCTGGGGAAGATTTAACCTAGCTATCCTCAAGGTAAAATAGCAAATCCACTAGAAAGAATTGAAGTTTACACAATAGCGACTTAGACCACTAACATCCTATTGCTACCCAAGTGTAGGAAACTTACTACCACGACCCCATGATAGCTCCGAGATCCACGGACTCCTTCTTTCCTTAATCTTTGCAAAACACAAACACCATCGTTTGTGACTTTGAGACTCCACTCAAAGGTTTAGAACCACAAACTCACCTGTTTGTGACTCCAAGACCACCCTTGAAGGTTTAGATCATCAGCTCCTTTGATGACTAGAGAAGGCAGCAACTTCAGCAATACCGGATCTTGAGATTCTTCAAGGAACAACAACGGTAGAAGTAATAAGAGAGGTTTTAGGAGCAAAACCCTAAATACAAAAGAGGCACACTCTTTTCTCTCTAAAAAGCCTTATAAAAAACGTGCTTAGGGTTTCCTTTATATAGTGGGAGAAGTAGATCTGAAACCCTAATCCTAAATGGGCTAGAACTGCTGTTTGGGCCAACTTAAAATTCTGCAGATACGATTCTCGATCGATCGAGCCTGTCTTTCGATCGATCGAGCCTGTCTTTCGATCGATCGAACCAGGCAGATTCTGAAATCTTCTTTCTGCAGCTTGTATGTTCTTGTGTGCTCACGATTTGCCAATTATTCTAAACTTTTAGAACCTAACAATCTCCCCCTTTGGCAATTCGTGACAAAACTTTCATACAAAATGAAATGTTAAAATACAAGAACAACCCAATACAATAAAATGCCCAATTACATCACAAATCTCAATCTAAGACTCTTAACCTAGAAGTTGCCAAGAAGAGGTAGAAGGTCTTGATCAGAATGCACCTGTCTTTCCTGAAACACTCAACAAACACATCAACGCATGTGTGGAAAGAAAGACATAAAAACAAAATGAAACACAATATAAAAACAAAAATAAATTCTAACTCTCCCCCTAAGTTAGATACATCAAAAAGTTTTTATATTCTCCCCCTTTTAAAAACAATTTCATCTCTCCCCCTAAACAAGACAAACAGGCTTCCCAACATTTCTTCTATGTCTCCCCCTTTTTGTCACGTATTGACAAATACAACTCAAACAAAGAGTAAACATGAGAGAAAAAAGAGAATCAAGGGAACATAAAACAGATTAGCTCTATAGAAAATAGAGACAACTCCCCCTATGAACAACAAAGGTTAAAAAAAAATTTTCTCCCCCTATAAAAATAGGAAAAACAAAACAAGTTTTGGGAAAAATTTAGGAGGTGGGGATAAATAAAAACACACAAACCTAAAAAAAATAGTTGAGGATACACATGAAAAGAAACATTCTCTCTTTCAATAAATGCAAACTCGACAATATGTGACCCATAAATAGTTACATGAGTAGAGAAAATATTTGCACATTGATTATCCATCATATCTCTGAAGAAAAATATTTTCTGTAGTTCACACATCAAGAAAAATAGCATATACTAAAATGTACAAAGGACTCAAAAATTAATCAACCAATTTTTAATTCAAGTTGAGTACCCAATTTAGCAAAGTGTATGCATGTTATGTGTGAAAACAATGAGAGATATGACTGCAAAACTGCAAGATGGACATAGAAAACAATGCAACTCATGTGAATCCTAACCATAAACGATGCATGAAAAAAAATTTGGTCAAAAACTCTAAAAACTGAAAATTTTTCAGTTTCGATCGATCGAGCATCGATCGAATACCAATCGAGTCAGACAGAATCAAACCAAAATTTTTATCGCAATTTCGATCGGTTGAGAGACAGATTCGATCGGTCGAAATTCTGGAAAACTCAAATTTTTTTTAAAAACAAAGCAATTTTATGCAGTAACCCCTCAAAGCATAGTAATTCATGAATGAAATGCATGAGTATGAGACTAAAAGTTTTTCAAAAACATATGAATACAACCCAAATCTTCCAAAATTAAGATTTTCAATCAATTTGTCCTTAAAACTCAAATTTTGCATCAAAATCAAGGAACATATAATTTTGGATGGCCACAACAAAATCATACACAATAACATGTACAAAGTTTAGCAAAGAGTAACTTGTGTAGTGTGTGCAACTAGCAAAAGCTTGAGAAACATGTGAGGTGATATGTGAATAGTGATCAATCACAAAGTCTACAAAATTCATCACATAAATTTGAAAGAGACTATCACCTAAAGAGTTACATCATATAACTCTCACATCTCCTAGAATAAAAGCTTGCAATCATGTAAGTTTCTTGATTTGCCTCATTATTCAATTTAATTTATTAGAAACTTGATAAAAGCCGGGATAATGTACACACCAATTTTATTGAATTTGTGAGATTATTATAGTCCAATAATGTACACACCAATTTTAATAGAGGCTACACCTTATTTTCTTTTTGTGCATGTGCTACACTTTCTCGAGCACAAAATCTTACGATATGCACTAAGGTGTTCATGATTGGCTAATAAACAGTGGTGAGATGGTTATTTATGCCTTTCTCAATAAGTTCAAGTCCAACAATCAAAGGCATGTGACTTCAAGATCAAGACAAAGTGATCAAAAACTATAAACATCTTCCCACACAATATGCACTACAAAGACTTCAGCTAGT
Organism: Lithocarpus polystachyus; assembly: GCA_033629205.1. Lineage (NCBI taxonomy): Eukaryota > Viridiplantae > Streptophyta > Magnoliopsida > Fagales > Fagaceae > Lithocarpus > Lithocarpus polystachyus. The sequence continues at coordinate 30,064,428 of CM066162.1, forward strand.
AAAGTGCAATAAATAAGCTCATCTAAGCTAAACAAAGTACATAAACATGTTATGTAAAGATAATATGGCCAACCTTAATTATAAATCCAAGATATATAATACAAAACACAAAAATCTTTTTGGTTAAAAAAAATTTTATGACCAAAAACAAAAAGCACACATTATTCTAAATAAACAAAAATGCAAATGCAATGCATGACAGTGCTTAACTAAGCTATAGAGGGTACACAAACAAGAAATATCAATTTCTTAATTAACCCATGAGTACATGTACAAACTAGTACATACTCAAACAGAATCAAAAAATAGCTTAGGACTTATAGAACACATGCTATTCAAGTTTCTCCACAATGTCAAGCATGTTCTAAATCAAGAGAGATATCATAATTCATGTAATCCTCAAGAAAAAATAAAACAAGACACAAAACAAATATTTTTGTCTTTTTGAAAATTTTCAATGTTTTTGGATTTTTTTTATAAAAAACAACCTAAAAAAAACAAAACAACCAAAAACAAAAACAAAACATGTCCACAAATAATTGAAAGAATTAAATCAGGGACAAGTCAACAACACTCACCTTAGAGAATCTTTTCTCACCCATATAGCACGAGTCTTTGGCTTTGTAGGTGAAAATCCATGAGAAGCTGAGTGTATTTGAGGAATTACACCAATCTTCTGAGAGAGACTGAAATCCTGCAAATTCCTTTCACAAGCCAACAAGCTTAAATTTTTCAAAAGCATATGAAACAATTTATTTGAACTCATGGCAGGAGAAATATCATCACATGTCCTAGATTGAAACACAGAATGCTTAAATTTCAATTTATGACAATTAGGACGAATGTGACCGAAGACACCACAAAAGTGACAAACAGGAACAAATTTAGGAACATCAGTATTCCTAACAGCAAATCTAGTCTCAGATTTTGGTTTTTGCCTCAACAAAGAACAATTTGGCCTAATATGACCAACAACACCACAAAGGTGACAAGTAGGCACAAAAATAGATTTCTTATGCACACTAGCAGTAGGTTTAGACTTAGGTTTAGAAACTTCAGCGTCTACATCAGAACCTTTACCATTGTCTAACCTAGCAAAATAAGCCTTTTCTTTATTATTCCTCTTGAAAGGAGGGATATAAACTTTTTCAGCTTTAGGCTTAAAAGAAACAGAAACACTTCTGTTATCAACAGCAGGCTTGGTACTAGTCAAATTTTTAATTTTAGCTTTAGATTCAACTAACTCTTGTTCCAAGCTTTTCATCTTCTCATCTTTAGAGGAAATTTGATTTCTCAAAAACTCATTCTTTTTATTAGATTCATCTAATCTAACAATCAATTCCTCTTTTTCAAGATTAGCCAATTTTAACTCTTCCTTAAATTTCTTAGCAATTTTCAAAGACTTAGATAATTCTTTACGAAGAGTTTCAAAGGCTTCAAAAAGATCAACAGAAACAACAGTGTCCTTTTTATTCACATCATCACAATCAAAAACAGTAAGACACTTAAAATTATCCATGATAACAGGGATCAAGGATCAACTCTTAGATCAAAAGATCTAACACAAAAGAGCTACCCGCTCTAATACCACTTGTCAGTTCGTTTAGACCCCTGTAAACTAGATTGTTTAACCTAATTAATTAACCAAGTGAATACTTAGGTTTATTATTCAGATCTAGGTTAAAACAATATCAATCATATCAAGTAAAGCAGCGGAAAAATAAAGAACATAACGATATGATGACCCAAGAAAACCAAACCGGTAAAAAACCTGGGGAAGATTTAACCTAGCTATCCTCAAGGTAAAATAGCAAATCCACTAGAAAGAATTGAAGTTTACACAATAGCAACTTAGACCACTAACATCCTATTGCTACCCAAGTGTAGGAAACTTACTACCACGACCCCATGATAGCTCCGAGATCCACGGACTCCTTCTTTCCTTAATCTTTGCAAAACACAAACACCACCGTTTGTGACTTTGAGACTCCACTCAAAGGTTTAGCAACACAAACTCACCTGTTTGTGACTCCAAGACCACCCTTGAAGGTTTAGATCATCAGCTCCTTTGATGACTAGAGAAGGCAGCAACTTCAGCAATACCGGATCTTGAGATTCTTCAAGGAACAACACCGGTAGAAGTAATAAGAGAGGTTTTAGGAGCAAAACCCTAAATACAAAAGAGGCACACTCTTTTCTCTCTAAAAAGCCTTATAAAAAACGTGCTTAGGGTTTCCTTTATATAGTGGGAGAAGTAGATCTGAAACCCTAATCCTAAATGGGCTAGAACTGCTGTTTGGGCCAACTTAAAATTCTGCAGATACGATTCTCGATCGATCGAGCCTGTCTTTCGATCGATCGAACCAGGCAGATTCTGAAATCTTCTTTCTGTAGCTTGTATGTTCTTGTGTGCTCACGATTTGCCAATTATTCTAAGCTTTTAGAACCTAACAATTTTTTTAATTCTAATTCTAACGTAAGTCTCTCAAAAAGTCAAAATATTTGGTGCTCCCATAATTTTTCATATCATCATTATAATTTATAAAAAAAAATTAAGTTTTAAAATTAAATAGTGAGAGAGTCCTAACAGGAGTCTCTCTCTCTTTTTTCCTCATCATTTTAATTTATAAATTTTTTTAATTTTTTAAACTAAATAGTAAGAGAGTTCTAATAGGAGTCTCTCTCTCTTTTTTCTTTAATCCTAAAGTTTTTTTTTTTTATGTGATTCTTTTTTTTTTAACCTAAAGTGAGTCCTTTTAAAAAAAAAAAAAATCGAACGTGAGGTCTAATTAAAAAAAATATATAATTATTTTTTTAATCCTAATTCTAACATAAGTCTCTCAAAAAGTCAAAATATTTGGTTTTATATTATATATAAATAATAATAATGTGGCAAGCTCTAAGAATATGAGAATGCAATTTTTTGATTTACTATCAAAACAACATAGATTAGATTGGTAGTAAATAGTAGATTTAATTACAGTTGAGTATTATGTGAAGTCATCACCATAGAATAGCACACGTTGGAATGTCTTATGTGAAACCAATGATATGAAAGAAAAAGAATTTTTCTAAATCATTATATTGAACAAAAAATAACTTATTTTCATTCACTTTCAAGTTATACATTTTTAAAAGTTAAGTCATAAACCTTTAAGTAAAATAAGTACTTTTAATTTTTATTTAACTATCCCGTGCATCGCACGGGTTAACGACTAGTTTATAGATATTTATATGATTGTGTTTGTATATATTTATTATTTTATTATTTAAATTCAATATGACTTGACAATATTTTAATGGAAAGTATAAATATAGATTTATATATATATATATATATATATATAGAAATTGGTAAAAATTCATAGTTTTAAACTCAATTAAAAAAAAGGACAAAGTTTGACGTGAAACACGTTTGGAGTCGGGCTCCAACTACCAATACGACAGAGTTTCAAATCTCCCCAGCTCTTATTGTAATTATTAGATTATTATAATACCAAAAAAAAAAACAAATGCTAAGAGCTTTATTCTTGAAGTAAAATTGTGCTTTGGTTCGCAACTTTGCATACTTGCTCTATTTTGTGGAAAACAATCAAAACATGATCAATTACAATTATTTTATTTTATTCTAAATCTAATATCTTATGATTCTTATCTAATATTCAGCTCCATTCAACATGCTCCACTAAATCTTTGTTACACTTCAACTAACTCCTCAATTGCCTATGGAGAATTTGTAGTCTTATCTTATTACTTTAACTAACTCCTCAGTTATTAATGGAGAATTTGTAGTCCTATCTTATTACTTTAACTAACTCCTCAATTATTAATGGAGAATTTTGCTGTCTTATCTTATTTCTATGGTTCAACAATTATATTCAATCCTCCAATTAATATTGACTTTAGTCCTGAATTTTCAATTTTAAACTACATTTATTTCGATATAAAGTGTTTCTTGAATTTATTTTCAATATTTATAGGTATTTGGAACAATAACAATGAACTTTCTGTTTGTTATATTATATTTTGTGAAATTCACAGTAGATCTTGATATTGTGGACTTGTTGGTACTATGGATTTGAGTTATTTATGTTAAATTTTGCGAGATTATTTTCTGTAAAATGTTGGAATGGTGATTTTTTTTCTTGGATTATTTTTATTTCTGCATGGAAATATGATTATTTTAAAAATGTTCCAAACAAACCAAACATTTAAAAATGTTTTTCTAGACATTTTCAAGAACACAATCGAACCACTAAAAAATATCGTTTCCTTGAAAATATTTATCATCAAAATTTTTTTACTTTGAAATAAATGCAATCTCAATAACAAATCATGATGCTCGAACAAGTCAGTCCTTCGCATTTCCCACTAATGCAGCATGACTCATTTAGTCCTTCCCCAAAACACACGGCTAGTTAATCTTTCCACCCTAATGGTCAGTTAGTCTACAAAACAATTGAAAGCACATCAACATACGTAAGAAAGTAAAAAGCTAGAAAAATTATGTCAATCTAATTTCTAAATGTTATGCCAACACTTCCATTTTTTTAAAACCTAACATGATACTTCCTTCTAATGTACGACAAGTTGATTCCCAAGCATGACCAATTAGTTTACAAAGCAATTGAACAATTGCAAAGATCATCATAACCTATTAGAGACAAGAATCATGAAATAAAGAAACCTTCATTTTAGCAACTGAAAAAAAAAATTATAATATAGACAACCACTGAATGGGTTGAAGAAGAATCCTCGGATATGATGGATACAACTAGTTACACACTCAATTTCACAACCTACTGAGTTATGTAATTGTGAGTGATGGGCATTTTTTCCTTGTGCAACCCACCACTATATATTAACTTCTCATAATACCATAATTCAGCAAGTTATGAAATTAAGTGTGGGAATGGTTGTATTCGTAGGCAAACTCAATCTTTGTTACAACTTAATTTGTAGAAAAATTCCTCACTCAACACATTACAATAGTGAAAATTTAAGGATACAATAAAATCTCACAATATTTTTACAATAGCCTTGTTTTAAGTTGTGGTGGGGTTTGGTATAATCTTTTTATTTTATTTTATTTTATTTTAACTTATAGTGGGTTTATACCTTAGCTTGTTGTTGTTAGGTTCTAAGGATTAGGATCTAATGTATTTAGAACTTCAATTTGTATGTTGGCAAACCATAATCAAAACAATGTTTAGTCTTGTGTTAGACTTGCTCAAAGTATGGGATTTAATGTAAAGTTGGAATCGAGTTGTTGTGCAGAATTACTGTTCACTTTCTGCTAGACTCGATCGATCGAAAATTAGACTCGATCGATCGAAAATCGGGCAGATCGTTTTTCTGCAGAAAATTCCAACTCAGCCCAAGTCCATTTAATGTATAGGGTTTTATGTATTGCCCTAAGTATATAAGGGAAAACCCTAGCCACGTTTTTAGTGTTCTGAATGCTGTGTTTGTGAATCTCTTTGTGAGATCTAGAGGTGTTTACCTTCACATACACTTAGGGTTTACAAACTTGAGATTTATGTCAAGAGTTGTGTAGATCAATACAGTTGCAGAATCAAAAGAGCACAAAGATATACAAGCAGGTGCGCTTGTGGATTTGCTGAAGAATTCAAGAAAGAAGGAGTCCGTGGATCTCGGAGCTATCATGGGGTCATGGTAATAAGTTTCCTACACTTGGGTAGCAATAAGATGTTAGTGGTCTAAGTCTTGTTGTGTAAACTTCGATTCTTTCATAGTGGATTCAGTTTACCTTGAGGATAGCTAGGTCAAATCCTCCCCAGGTTTTTACCGATGTGGTTTCCTGGGTCATCAGATCTTTGTGTTATTTATTTTCCGCTGCTTTGTTGTTTTTGCTTATTTGTGTTAACCTAGTTTTAATTAAATTACCTAAGTTAATCACTTGGCTAATTCACTAGGTTAATCTGTTGGGTTTAAGGGGTCTAAACGAACTGACAAGTGGTATCAGAGCGGGTAGCTCTTCTGTTGTAGATCCTTTGATCTAAGAGTTGATCCTTGATCCCTGTTATCATGGATAATTTTAAGTGTCTTACTGTTTTTGATTGTGATGATTTGAATAAAAAGGACACTGTTGTTTCTGTTGATTTTATTGATGCCTTTGAAACTCTTCGTAAGGAATTAATGAAAACTATGAGAATTGCTAAGAAATTCAAAGAAGAGTTAAAATTGGCTAATCTTGAAAAAGAGGAATTAGTTGTTAAATTAGATGAATATAATAAAAAGAATGAATTTTTGAGAAATCAAATTTCCTCTCAAGATGAGAAGATGAAAAGCTTGGAACAAGAGTTAGCTGAATCTAAAGCTAAAATTGAAAATTTGACTAGTACCAAGCTTGCTGCTGATAACAGAAGTGTTTCTGTTTTTCTTAAACCTAAAGCTGAAAAAGTTTATATCCCTTCTTTCAAGAGGAATAATAAAGAAAAGGCTTATTTTGCTAGGTTAGACAAAGGTAAAAGTTCTGATGTAGACGCTGAAATTTTTAAACCTATGTCTAAACCTACTGCTAGTGTGCAAAAGAAATCTGTTTTTGTGCCTACCTGTCACCTTTGTGGTGTTGTTGGTCATATTAGACCAAATTGTTCTTTGTTGAGGCAAAAACCAAAATCTGAGACTAGATTTACTGTTAGGAATACTGATGTTCCTAAATTTGTTCCTGTTTGTCACTTTTGTGGTGTCTCTGGTCACATTCGTCCTAACTGTCATAAATTGAGATTTAAGCATTCTGTATTTCAATCTAGGACATGTGATGATATTTCTCCTGCCATAAGTCCAAATAAATTGTTTCATATGCTTGTGAAAAATTTGAGCTTGTTGGCTTGTGAAAGGAATTTGCAGGATTTTAGTCTTTCTCAGAAGATTGGTGTAATTCCTCAAATACACTCTGCTACACATGGATTTTCACCTACAAAGCCGAAGACTCGTGCTATATGGGTGAGAAAAGATTCTCTAAGGTGAGTGTTCTGACTTGTCCCTGTTTTAATTCTTTCAATTATTTGTGGACATGTTTTGTTTTTGTTTTTGGTTGTTTTTTTTTTTTTTAAATCCAAAAACATTGAAAAATTTCAAAAAGACAAAAATATTTTATTTTGTGTCTAGTTTTAATTTTTCTTGAGGATTACATGAGTTATGATATCTCTCTTGATTTTGAACATGCTTGACATTGTGGAGAAACTTGAATAGCATGTGTTATATAAGTGCTGAGCTATTTTTTGATTTAGTGTGAGTATGTACTAGATTGTACATGTACTCAAGGGTTAATTAAGAAATTGATATTTCTTGTTTATGTACCCTCTATAGCTTAGTTAAGCACTGTCATGCATTGCATTTGCATTTTTATTCATTTAAAATAATGTGTGCTTTTTGTTTTTGGTCATAAAATTTTTTTTAAACCAAAAATATTTTTTTGTGTTTTGTATTATATATCTTGGATTTATAATCAAGGTTGGTCATATTATCTTTACATAACATGTTTATGTACTTTGTTTAGCTTGGATGAGCTTATTTATTGCACTTTACTAGCTGAAGTCTTTGTAGTGCATGTTGTGTGGGAAGATGTTTATAGTTTTTGATCACTTTGTCTTGATCTTGAAGTCACATGCCTTTGATTGTTGGACTTGAACTTATTGAGAAAGGCATAAATAACCATCTCACCACTGTTTACTAGCCAATCATGAACACCTTAGTGCATATCGTAAGATTTTATGCTCGAGAAAGTGTAGCACATGCACAAAAAGAACATAAGGTGTAGCCTCTAACTAAAATTGGTGTGTACATTATTGGGCTATAATAACTTCACAATTCAAATAAAATTGGTGTGTACATTATCCCGATTTTTATTAAGTTTCTAATCATTTAATTTGAATATTAATAATGAGACAAATCAAGAAACTTACATGATTGCAAGCTTTTATTCTAGGAGATGTGAGAGTTATATGATGTAACTCTTTAGGTGATAGTCTCTTTCAAATTCTATGTGATGAATTTTGTAGATTTTGTGATTGATTACTATTCACATATCACCTCACATGTCTCTCAAGCTTTTGCTAGTTGCACACACTACACAAAGTTACTCTTTGCTAAACTTTGTACATGTTATTATGTGTGATTTTGTTGTGGCCATCCAAGATTATATGTTCCTTGATTTTGATGCAAAATTTGAGTTTTGAGGATCACTTGGTTGATAAACTTGTTTTTAGAAGATCTGGGTTGAATTCATGTATTTTTGAAAAACTTTTAGTTTCATACTCATGCATTTCATTCATGAAATATTATGCTTTGAGGAGTTACTGCATTAAATTGCTCTGTTTTTCAAAAATTTGAGTTTTCCAGAATTTCGACCGATCGAAGCTGTTTCTCGACCGATCGAAATTGCGATTAAAATTTTGGTTTCATTCTGTCTGACTCGATTGGTATTCGATCGATACTCGATCGATCGAAACTGAAAAATTTTCAGTTTTTAGAGTTTTTGACCAAATTTTTTTTTCATGCATCATTTATGGTTAGGATTCACATGAGTTGCATTGTTTTTGTATCCATCTTGCAATTTTGCAGTCATATCTCTCATTGTTTTCACACATACTATGCATACACTTTGCTAAATTGGGTACTCAACTTGAATTAAAAATAGATTGATTAATTTTTGAGTCCTTTGTACATTTTAGTATATGCTGTTTTTCTTGATGTGTGAATTGCAGAAAATATTTTTCTTAAGAGATATGATGGATAATAATGTGCAAATATTTTCTCTACTCATGCAACTGTTTATGGGTCATATAGTGTCCAGTTTGCATTTATTGAAAGAGAGAATATTTTTTTCATGTGTATCCTCAACTTTATTTTTTTGGGTTTGTGTGTTTTTTATTTATCCCCACCTCCTAAATTTTCCCCAAAACTGTTTTTCCCAGAACTTGTTTTGTTTTTCCTATTTTTATAAGGGGAGAAAATTTTTTTTTTTTGCCTTTGTTGTTCAAAGGGGGAGTTGTTGCTCTTCATAGGGGGAGTTCTCTCTATTTTCTATAGAGCTAATCTGTTTTATGTTCCCTTGGTTCTCTGTTGAGTTGTTACTCTTTGTTTGAGTTATCTTTGTCAATACGTGACAAAAAGGGGGAGTTATGTTGAATTTGTGTGGAATATAACAGGAATGCTCTTTTTAGGAGGAGTTGAAATTATTTTTGGTATATCTAACTTAGGGGGAGAGTTAGTTTATTTTTTATATATTCCTATTTTTTGTTCCACACATGCGTTTATGTGTTTGTTAAGTGTTACAGGAATATACATGTTGTTTTTCAGTCGAGCTGCTGTCTTCTTTGCAACTGTTAGATAGTAGTCTAGGTTGAATTGTTAAGTGGCTATTTATTTTGTAATGGGTTATTTCAATGTGTAAACTTTGAGCTTTTTGTTAAGTCTGTGTTTTGTCACGGATTGCCAAAGGGGGAGTTTGTTAGGTTCTAAGGATTAGGATCTAATGTATTTAGAACTTCAATTTGTATGTTGGCAAACCATGATCAAAACAATGTTTAGTCTTGTGTTAGACTTGCTCAAAGTATGGGATTTAATGTAAAGTTGGAATCGAGTTGTTGTGCAGAATTACTGTTCACTTTCTGCTAGACTCGATCGATCGAAAATCGGGCAGATCGTTTTTCTGCAGAAAATTCCAACTCAGCCCAAGTCCATTTAATGTATAGGGTTTTATGTTTTGTCCTAAGTATATAAGGGAAAACCCTAGCCACATTTTTAGTGTTCTGAATGCTGTGTTTGTGAATCTCTTTGTGAGATCTAGAGGTGTTTACCTTCACATACACTTAGGGTTTACAAACTTGAGATTTATGTCAAGAGTTGTGTAGATCAATACAGTTGCAGAATCAAAAGAGCACAAAGATATACAAGCAGATGCGCTTGTGGATTTGCTGAAGAATTCAAGAAAGAAGCAGTCCGTGGATCTCGGAGCTATCATGGGGTCATGGTAGTAAGTTTCCTACACTTGGGTAGCAATAAGATGTTAGTGGTCTAAGTCTTGTTGTGTAAACTTCGATTCTTTCATAGTGGATTCAATTTACCTTGAGGATAGCTAGGTCAAATCCTCCTCAGGTTTTTACCGGTGTGGTTTCTTGGGTCATCAGATCTTTGTGTTATTTATTTTCCGCTGCTTTGTTGTTTTTGCTTATTTGTGTTAACCTAGTTTTAATTAAATTACCTAAGTTAATCACTTGGCTAATTCACTAGGTTAATCTGTTGGGTTTAAGGGGTCTAAACGAACTGACAGTTGTGAACACGTGCAATTTTCTCTGAATGGGAGGAGAAGTGAAGTTATTATACGAGAATAACTCGATTATGGAGAGTGTGAGTTTGCTTTATAACTCGACATTAAAGTAAACGAGTATATTAAAACAAATGAACAAGCTACACCTGACACCAAGACAGTCTAAAACAGCTATAACACGAGCATAACTCAATATCTATATAGTCGGTTATATAACTCAATTTTATGATAATTGAGTTATTCAGGGATTAAAAAAAAAAAATGCCACGCTGGCTGGCCAGCATGGCACAATGCTCAAGATAACTCGATTATACAAGCATTGAGTTCTTCACAAAACTAGACTTTGACATTATCAAGTTACAAAAGATGGGCGTTTCCCTTATAATTAGTGTGAGAAAGAGAGCAAAACGCTGGTTTTTTTGCATGAAAATGGCATTTGCCCATTTTGGCCATTAAACATGACATGACAATATTTTAATAGAAATTACAAAACAGGGTGAAAATATTTAAGCTTTCCAAAACTTAAATGTCAAAATTAACGTGATACAAAGAAAGAGTCAAAACTTTTGACTTTATATATAATCATAGATTATAGATTATAAATTTTCATGGATCACAATTATGAAGAAATATTAACTTCAAAAAAGAAAGAAATAAAAAAGCATTCCCATTTAGTAATGTATAATTTATCTATTTAGCTCTTTAAAAAAAAAAATCGATTTAACTAACTATTGTTATAATACACTCTACATCCCAAATTTCGTTCTTTTACCACTCTAAACATTCTTTCTTTTTTATATGTTTATATTCACCACTCAACCAAAGCATTCTTAATATCTCATATTGTTTTGGTAAAACTATTTGTTGCAATTGCATAAAACTTTGCTCCTTTCTTTTATACAATGGGAGTGGATGTTATTCTCAATCGGCCCTTATGTTATGCAACCGTAATATTTTGTTACCTTCAATTTTTTTTTTTTTTTTTTTTTTGTGAAGCCAAATAAGCTAGATGGCTGGTGGGAACGAAATCTTCCAGGGAATATGCTGATACTTGAAAGTAGCAGGGGATTTATAGTTCCCTTTCGACTATTAGATGGAGGAACTAGGAAGCCCAAAAAAATTCCTGTTTAGTCCCATTGATATCCAGTGCTTCCCAAACTCTTTTGACCTCATAAGATCTTACGTTACAAAAAAAATAATGTGATGATGCCAAGAATCAACTCAGTAAGCTGCAGGGCCTTCACATACCTCGGACGAACCTGTACAAGTAAAAAGAACCTCAAAGGGAGGTACCGGCGTGGTACCGGCCAACGACCCTCCGATGGTTAAGTTAGTATTGCTCACGACTCTAGAGTGCCAGAGTCAGGTAGAATCATGCGTACCTCAATTTGGGAGGGCCTGGAAGTATTTATAGTAGCATGGGGCCTTAGCCAAGGCTTACTGGGGAAGATACCTCCATACTGGAATTACCCCTGATTAGTGTATGGCGCAAGATACCCTTTGGGCAACAAGTGTGTTGGGCAAGACATCCCTTTGGGAGCAATCGTGTTGCACAAGATATCTGTCCGAGTATGAGCGTACGTAGCAAGACTCAATTTCTCAGGGAAGCATGCGTGGCAAGATACACTTTGGGGCCCCCCTGCCTCACACCGCTGTCCGTTGCTCTTGTCATCTCGTTTAAGAGTCGTGCCGTCAAGGTGTCGCGTCCGTCGTCATACCTCGCACCGTCAGCCCACGCAGGCTGCCGACGTCTAGTGGGAGTTTTATCCCTATCGGGTGCCCTCTCAACCCATCAGTCCGTGACCCTAGGGAGGACGGACTAATGGGATGATGGTTTCAGTTCGCAATGAGAGAGAGCTGACTGGATAGGCTGTCATGCGGTAATTAATGCTGCGTAATTAATGTAGGACACATGTCGTCGACTTAATGACCGTGTGTCAAGAACGAGGCGTCCCCTCGCCTTTCGTACAACCCCTCATATATAAACCTCCCTTTGTCTCCCTTATTTTTCACTTTTCACTGGAATCAAAAGATCAGAGCGCATCCGTTCACCTAGCCAGAAACGTTTGATTCGTCAACTCGCACGACCGTTACGTTCGTGTATCCGTTGATTTCATTTTCCACCAACAAACACCACCGGTAAGTCTTCATTGTTGATTCATTCATCTTTATCACCATCCAATGTCTTTAGACTGGTTATACTTAGGGTTTTCTGTCACATGAAGGTGACAGATGTCTAGCGCGTCCAGTAATCAGTCGTTTGTCCGTGACGGAGCGGGCTACGATGAACTTCACCCGTCGGGTCCAAGAGATCCTGACACTTCTAGTGAAGATAGTTCATCTACCAGCTCTTCTTCCTCAAGTAGTGATAGGGCAGAAAGTAACCTTAGTGACGGTCTAGGGGAAACCGAGCAACAAATCCAATCCGTCGTAGACTCTGGCAGGATGAGGAAGTTTATAATGCTTTCACTATGGACGGTAAATAATTTTGTGTCCACAATCAAAGAGTCTCACTTCAAAACACTTAGGAACAAATACCAAATACCCGTCAACATACCTATCCCCAATAAAACAGAGAAGTGTTACTACCACGGAGTCAAGGGTGTCGGGATCTATGAGCAAATGCGCAAGGCCGGGTTGAGGTTTCCCCTGACTCAACTACACCGTCAACTCCTACACTATCTAGGATTGTCCGTCAACCAAGTCTCCCCAAATGCTTGGAGGGTCTTCCTGGGGGTAGAGGTCTTGTACGAAACAATATCCAAGGGGAAGAAGAGACTAACAGTGGAGGAGTTCTTCCATTGCTACCGTCCAGTAGAGATAACAAAATCACGGGGAATGTATAGTTTTGTAGCCAAGAGCCCATTATTAAGGCTAGTGAGTGACACTCCAAATTTCAATAGGGACTGGAAGTCTAGGTACTTTTTTATGGACGGTAGTGAATAGATGTGTCATCCTAGCGAGATTGAGTTCATGCCAGTTGATACAACATGGGGTGTACTACCCCCGTCTGGTATGCGTCTGTTCACCTCCTTTTCTTTTAGACTCTAAACACCGTTGATTTCTAACCGTCTTCTTTTTGCAGCTCAGGACCGTCCACAAGTTTCTCTTGAACAGTGGAGTTTTTTGGAGAAAATTTTCCAAAAGACTGAGTTGAAGGATAGATCTTGGGCCAAACTGGTGAGCCTAAGAACCATTCATTGGCACTGCGACGAACCTGAACCGTGAGGAGGCGATCAAGTACGAGGACCAAGTTCGAGCACGTAAGTCCGTTCACTCAAGTATCACACTTGGTAATTTTTTGTCATTAACTTATGTACCGTCCTCTTCTGTAGAAATGGACGATGCAAAGAGAAGAGCTTTCATCAAACAACAAGCAGCCATGAAGAAGAACGTTGCTCAAACAGCTGGGACGGACGCGCCCAAGCCGTCCATTACAAAAAGAAAACCCAGTCAGGAGGCGGACCGTCATGCCAAGAAGGCAAAGGTTACGCCCGAGGCCGTCGTCGGCCTAGAGGTGGAGGTGAAGAAGGTCTCTGTCAAGCATGGCAAGGGAAAGGGCCTAATGACGGGTGGGCCGGTGCCCAACGTTAAGAAGCCACCCGTCCTCTTGCGCGAGGATTCCAAGTATGCTATAGAGAAGCTGTCTTCAATCATGACGGCAAAGGATTATGAGGACCTTGGAAACCACTCGATGGAGGCAATGGGTGAGACGGGTCTTTTTAACCTCGCCTAGGTAAATAACTTTCCACCATCATCAAATTTTTTTTTTTTTTACGTACTTGTTTACCGTCATGTTGACTTAACATTTTCCTGTTCTAGGCCGTGCTTATGATGAAAGGTCTTATGGACCGTTGTGTTCGTGAGGAGACGGCTCTGGACCATGTACGGGCTAAGGTGGCTAAGACGGAGGATGAGCTAACCCAGTTCAAGGCCTGAAGGGTGCGCATCGAAGAGAAGCTGGCTCTATCTGAGCGAGAAAGGCGTGAACTAGAGAAGCAGATGGAGGTGCTGCAAAAAGTCCTCGGCGATAAGCAAAAAGAGATTCTATCCGTCAAGGACCAGCTCCGTCAGGCAAAGGAGGAATCCATTAAAGAGTACCGTGACTCTGAGGTTTACTTGACAGAGCTGGGAAGCACTTTCGCCGACAGCTTTGACAATGCTCTCCGTCAAGTAAAGGCCTCTCACCCAGAGCTGGATCTCTCCCATGTGAGCATTGATGAGGCTCAGGCTCAGACATCCGTCCTCCCTGCTGCTTCTGGAAGCGCGGATCATTTATTTGGTGATCAAAATGTGGAGGGTGACGATAACGAAGCACAAACAGCCGTCCATGCTCATGTTCAAGACATAGATGTTGAAGCAAAGAACGTTGACACATCCGTCCAGTAGCTTTGTAATTTTTTTTTTTTTTGTAGAAAGGTTAATTTTTGAACCGTCTGGAACAATGTTGCCTTTAAAGGCATTTTTATTAATGTACTTTCTATTTCAAACTTGTCCTTGTATGGATTGCTTGCTTTTACTTAAGCTTTGTGAATGATTCCTTTTATATGTCAGCTTTGTGGAGCTGTCAGCTTTATAAGCCGTTGGCTTTTATACTTAATAACAGGCTTTTGTGCCCTTTTGTATATTTAGGATAGAGCCGTCAGCTTATAAGCCGTCAGCATACAAGCAGTTAGCTTTTAGGACTGTCGGCCCTTATATTTAGGCTTTTTTATGCCTAGCATATCCTCATAGGACAATATAGTTGGTTTTAGGCCATCGACCTTTTAGGTCGTTCATTTTATGCCCTTTCTTTAGGATTATATCGTCGGCTGCTAGCTGTCGTCTCTTTATGCTGTCGGCTTTTGTAGTTAGGCTTTTTGCCTTTAGGATAATGTCGTCGCCTTTAGGCCGTCGTCTTTTAAACCGTCAGCTTTTATGCTTGATTAGTTTCTGTACTAAGGCTTTTTGCCTTACATCCTTTTAGGATGGAGTCGTCAGCTTTTTAAACCGTCAGCTTTTATGCTTGACCGGTTTCTATGCTTAGGCTTTTGGCCTTATATCCTTTTAGGATGGAGTCATCAGCTTTTAAACCGTCAGCTTTTATGCTTGACCGGTTTTTATGCTTAGGCTTTTTGCCTTACATCCTTTTAGGATGGAGTCGTCAGCTTTTAAACCGTCAGCTTTTATGCTTGACCGGTTTTTATGCTTCCTATCCTTAGGATTGAGTTGTCGATTTTGGGCCGTCAGCTTCTTGTTTAATACTTTGCAAAAAATATATAAGAGACTTTGAATAAACTTCTGAATCTTGCATAATTTTTACTAAGGGGGAAACATGCCCTTTGTGCTCCCAAAATACATTAAAGCAAATTACAAGTAAAGGGTTGCCGTTCTTTCTTACTGGTAGTACTTTCGTAGGTGCTCGGCATTCCATGGATGGTATAGCTTCTGTCCTTCTAGTGTTTCCAAATGGTATGTGCCCTTCCTTTGCCATGCTGTGATCCGGTAAGGTCCTTCCCAGTTGGGGCCGAGCTTTCCTTGGGCGGGGTCTCTAGTGGCGTTCATGATCTTTCTTAGAACAAGGTCTCCGACCTGGAATTCCCTGTGTTTGACTCGGGAGTTGTAGTGTTTAGCCATGCGATCTTGGTACCGCGTGAGCCTTTGTTCTACTACTGCTCTGTTTTCGTCGATAAGGTCGAGCTGTAGGCACAAGGCCTCGTTGTTCCTGCCTTTATCGTGGGTGTTCACCCTGTAGCTTGTAAGTCCTACTTCGGCAGGGATGACTACCTCGCTTTCGTAGGTTAGCCGGAACGGTGTTTCTCCTATAGGGGTCCTTGCTGTCGTCCTGTACGCCCATAATACGCTTGGCAGTTCTTCGGGCCATATCCCCTTTACCCCCTCAAGCTGAGTCTTGATAATCTTAAGCAAGGATCGGTTCGTTACTTCTACTTGACTGTTGGCCTGGGAGTGGGCGGGGGAGGAGTAATGATTTTTTATTCCCAGTTGCATGCAGAACTCTCGGAAGGGGCCGTTGTCGAATTGCTTCCCGTTGTCCGAGACCAGGACTCTGGGAATTCCGAACCTGCATATGATGGACCTCCAGACAAAGCTTCGTATGTTTTTCTCTATAATAGTGGCCAAAGTTTCAGCTTCTATCCATTTCGTGAAGTAGTCTATGCCTACCACCAAGAACTTCAGCTGTCGTATAGCTGTTGGGAATGGGCCCATGATGTCTAGTCCCCATTGAGCAAACGGCCATGGGACCGTCATGGGGGTCAACTCTTCGGACGGCTGTCTGATGATGTTGCTGAACCTCTGGCACTTGTCGCAGGCTTTGACATAAGCTTGCGTGTCTTTTTGTATCGTGGGCCAGTAGTATCCTACCCGAATCAGCTTATGCGCCAGTGACCGCGACCCCGAATGATTTCCGCATATTCCCTCGTGTACTTCCCTCATAACATAGTCTGCTTCTTCGGGACCCAAGCACCTTAGATATAGGCAAGAGAAACCCCTTTTGTACAGGACGTCCTTCATCAATACGAACCTTGCCGCTCTAACCTTCAACCTTCTGGCGGCTTCTTTTTCGTCCAGCAGGACGCCATCTTTCAGGTAGGAGACTAATGGCGTGGTCCAATCGCTTTCGGAGCCTATTTCCTGCATATCGATAGAGTCTATTAGCGGGGAAACTTGTACAAAAGAGAGCACATTGTTAGGGGTAGTTATGTGTTCCGACGAGGCGGCTTTGGCAAGGCGGTTGGCTTGCTCATTTTCTTCTCTTGGGTTTTAGACTATCTCTGCTTTCAGTTCGTCCACCCTTCTCTTCGCTTGATGGAGATATTTTTTCATTTTGTCGCCTCTGCACTCGTAGTCTCCATTTACTTGGTTGACGACGACCTGGGAGTCGCAGGAGACTACCACTCGAGCTGCTCTGCTACTTTGGCGAGGTCCAACCTTGTTATCAAATCTTCGTACTCCGCTTCGTTATTGGTGGTGGGGAAGTCCAGGTGGATCATGCATTCGATTTGATCTCCCTCGAGGGAGTGAAGTACGACACCTAATCCACCGGCTTGTCTAATTGACGACCCATCTGTATGTACATTCCACGTAGGGCAGTCGCTTGCCCCCTGGTCCTCCCCGCTGATGAATTTGGCTATGAAGTCGGCAACGACCTGCCCCTTGATGGCGGTGCGTTGGTTGTATCAAATATCGAACTCGGTCAACTTTATTGTCCATAAGGCCAGGCGACCAGCGGCTTCAGGATTGTGCATCGCCCACCGCAAGGGCTTGTCGGTTAAAACGACTATCGTATGGCCTTAGAAGTGCGGCTTGAGCTTTCGTGCCGTAGTAATCAAGGCGAAGGCGAGTTTCTCCATGGGCGGATACCTTTCTTCTGCTCCCTAAAATGCCCAGCTGGCGTAGTACACGGGCTTCTGGACCCCGTCTTCCTCTCTGATCAAGGCCGCGCTGACGGCTGCTGGGGAAACAGCTAAGTAGAGGAAGAGTTCCTCCCCTGACTGCGAAGGACTCAACAATGGAGGTGAGGAGAGGTAGGCCTTCAGTTCTTCGAACGCCTTTTGGCATTCGTCCACTCGAAGGTTTTCTTCAGCATGCGGAAGAAGGGAAGGCACTTGTCCGTTGCCCTTGATACGAATCTGTTCAGGGCGGCCACCTTTCCGTTTAAGCTTTGTACCTCTTTTGTATTCTTCGGGGGGGGCCATCTCCATTATGGCTCGGATCTTGTCCGGGTTCGCCTCGATGCCTCTTTGAGACACCATGAAGCTGAGGAATTTTCCTGCCGTCACTCCGAACGCACATTTTGACGGGTTGAGCTTCATGTCGTAGGAGCAGAGGGTGCCGAATGTTTCTTCGAGATCCCTCAAATGGTCCTCCTTCCTTCAGCTTTTCACCAGCATGTCGTCGACGTATATTTGAACATTCCTTCCTATCTGGTCGGTGAACATCTTGTTCATGAGTTTTTGATATGTGGCGCCCGCATTTTTTAGTCCGAACGGCATCACCTTATAGTAGAAAAGTCCCTAGCTGGAGACGAACGAGGTCTTCTCTTGATCTGCCTCGTCCATCCAGATCTGGTTGTACCTTGAGAAGGCGTCCATAAAGCTCAGCAGCTGGTACCGGGCCGTAGAGTCTACCAGTGTGTCGACTCGAGGGAGGGGGTAGCTGTCCTTGCGGCACGCCTTATTCAGGTCCGTGATGTCTACACACATCCGCCACTTCCCGCTTGCTTTCTTGACCATCACCATATTGGCCAACCAGTCGGGGTATTATACTTCCCGGATGAAACCTGCTTCTCGCAACTTGCCGACTTCCTCTGCTACCGCTCGGTCTCGCTCTAGGGCGAACACCCGCTTCTTCTGTCGAACGGGCCGGAAGGTGGGCGATACGTTCAGCCTATGTACCATGACTGACGGGTTGATTCTCGGCATGTCTTCATGGCTCCAGGCAAATACATCTTGGTTTTCCTTAAGGAAAGCTACGAGTGCTTGGCGAGCCGCAGGGCTAGTGAGGACGCCGATCCTGGTGGTTCTATTAGGCCTAGACTCGTCCAGGATTATTTCTTCGAGCTCCTCCACAGGTTCTGTCCCGCCCTCTGCTCTATGTTCATTGTTTGTAGTTGGCTATTCATTTCTACCATCGCGACGTAGCATTCTCGCGCGGCTACCTGGTCTCCCAATAGCTCCCCTACTCTGTTCTCAGTAGGGAACTTAACCTTCAGGGCATAGGTCGAGGTCGCAGCCTTCCAGGCGTTGAGGGTGGGTCATCCTATGATTGCGTTGTAGGCGGAGGAGCAATCAATGACGAGGAAGGTAACGTCCCTAGTGACCTACCGAGGGTATTCCCCGACAGTGACAGGCAATGTAATCGAGCCGAGGGGGTATACTCTTGTCCCTCCGAATCCGGTGAGCGGGGCTTTGGTAGAGACCAAGCATTCTTTGTAGATCCGCATATGTTGGAACGCCGGATAGTAGAGGATATCTGCGGAGCTTCCGTTGTAGATTAAGACCCGGTATGTGTTGTAGTCTCCTATCCGGATGTTGACGACAAGGGCGTCGTCGTGCGGATAATGAAGATGTTGGGCATATTCTTCTGTGAACTCCATAGTGAGGCTGTTGATTCACAGCTTCTTCTGGACAAGGCTCGCAGTCTGGCCATTTTGAACTGCTCTGAGGTAGGATTTTAGAGCCTTCTTTGTTGAGCCGACGGCTGCCGCACTCCCAACAATCATCCTTATGTCCCCTATAGGTGGTCTGGGACGCTCATTATCCCGGCGAGGGATTTATTCTTGTTGAGGTGCTTCTGTTCTTTCTCGGCTGACGAACCTCTGCAACTTTCCTTGCCTAATCAAGGCTTCAATCTGCTGTTTCAAATCGTAACAATCGGCGGTGTCGTGGCCGTGGTCTCGGTGGAAGCGGCAGTATATGTCGTTGGGTCGTCTGTTATGGTCTCCCTTTAGTTTTCCCGAAAAGGTCAGGGACCCGTCGTCCTTGATCTGCATCAGGACTTGGTCGATCGAAGCCGTCAAGGGGATGAAGCTTGTGAATTTTCCAGCAGGGAGCTTCTTGCGTCGGTCGTCTCGGCCTTCTCCTATCCGAGGCACTTTTTGCCCCTTATCTTGTCGCGCATCCTCTTGTCTTTCCCTCTTCTTGGAAGGCTTCTCTTCCCTGGCCAGTAATGCATCTTCCGCAATCATGTATTTAGTTGCCCTGTAAAAAACGTCCATCATAGTTTTCGGGTCATTTTTGTATAGAAAAAACAAGAATTTACCCTTCCGTAGCCCATTTGTGAATGCGGCGACTTATATCTTATCGTTCGCTTCATCAATCGAAAGTGCCTCTTTGTTGAAACGGGCTATGTAGGATCTGAGCGTCTCATCCTCCCACTGCCTAATGTTCATCAGGCACGCAGTGGATTTTTTGTACTTATGTCCCCCGATGAAATGCGAAGCGAACTGAGCACTCAGCTCTTTGAAGGTACCGATAGAGCCGGGCGTCAGCCTGCCGAACCAGGTCCTTGCGAGGCCTTTTAGCGTCGCCGGGAAGGCCCGGCACATGATTTCGTCTGGTATTCCGTGTAAGTGCATCAATGTCTTGAAGGACTCCAAGTGGTCTAGTGGATCCTTGGACCCATCATAGCTTTCCATCTGGGGCATGCGGAACTTTGGCGGTGTGGGGAACAAGATGACAGGTGTGGTGAAGGGGGAGTCCGTGCTCTGGACGAGGTCGTCGAGGTTGTTGGATACCCGTCCCTTGAGGGCGTTCATCATGAGATCCATGCGCTCCCTCATTATCTGCATTTCCGCGACCACGTGGGACGGGACATAGCCATCGGCCGACGGACGATTCGTCTCCTGTCCTTCGGGTCGGCTCAAGGCATTGCTTCCCTCAGGGCCTCCATGATTCCTCTCCTCGGCACTGTTCAGAGTTTGGACCTGCCTCACGAGGGTCGTGGTGCGCTGTTCATTACCTTGATCGTTTATGGGGGTTACCCTTGAACGCGTGAGTACCATGCAACTTTTTGTCCGAAAAGCACGGATCATAGTCTACGTACTTTCCCACAGACGGCGCCAACTGATGATGCCAAGAATCAACTCAGTAAGTTGTAGGGACTTCACGTACCTCAGACGAACCTGCACAAGTAAAAAGAACCTCAAAGGGAGGTACCGGCGTGGTACCGGCCAACGACCCTCCGATGGTTAAGTTAGTATTGCTCACGACTCTAGAATGCCAGAATCGGGTAGAATCATGCGTACCTCGATTTGGGAGGCCCTGGAAGTATTTATAGTAGCATGGGGCCTTAGCCAAGGCTTGCTGGGGAAGATACCTCCATACCAGAATTACCCCTGATTAGTGTATAGCGCAAGATACCCTTTGGGCAACAAGCGTGTTGGGCAAGACATCCCTTTGGGAGCAATCGTGTTACGTAAGATATCTGTCCGAGTATGAGCATACGTAGCAAGACTCATTTCCTTAGGGAAGCGTGCGTGGCAAGATATGCTTTGGGGCCTCCCTGTCTCACACCGTCGTCCGTTGCTCTCGTCATCTCGTTTAAGAGTCGTGCCATCAAGGTGTCGCGTTCGTCGTCATACCTCGCACCGTCAGCCCACGCAGGCTGCCGGCGTCTAGTGGGAGTTTTATCCCTATCATAATGTAAGAAAATATGGTGTATGTTTATTAAGAATTTTTATTGAGCAATTTGTAATAACATTTTTTCTTCAAATTTAAATCATCATATCTAAGCGCAACTGTTGTTTCTTTTTCTTTTTCTTTTTTTATTTAAAAAAAAAAGAGTTGTTAGTGAATACTGTGGAATGTATTGAAAATTTCAACAAAATATGATTTTTATTTCCATTTTAGTTTTAATATTTAAATATAAAATTTGATAATTATGATGGTTATTTATAGACTAGCCTCTGAGCAAGTGCGTGAGCGCGTTCTCAGATGTTCTTTTATTTTTTTGGAATAAATGTTAAAAATTTGCATCCATTATAATTTGATATTACTAAATTTTTCAATCAAAAAAAAAAACCCAAAGGTGTAATGAGTGTTATGTAAGCGCGTGCATAGAGGTTTTTCTATTTTTTGGAATAAATGTTAAAAATTTGCATCCATTATAGTTTGGGATTACTCCGGAAGTACTCAATAATTATCCTTCAAATAGAGAGTGTACTAATTTTTAGGAAAAAAAATTTATCCAGTAGTTTTTTTTTTAATTTTGTTGAATTACAATTTTAACCCTATTTTTTATTTTTTAAGAATAAGGATTGTCTAATTAGATTAGGAGTATTTTTGACATTTTTTGAATTCATAACTAACTTTTTGAATCCTCTTAATATATATATATATATATATATATATATATATATATATTGTAAAGTTGTGATTTACAACTATTTTATGTTGGCTTTAATTCCGTGCCAAATTTAATTATAATTATGTTCAATCTTTTGTACCCTATATTTTATGTGGAATTTTATTGTAAGGGTTATGTGTGAGAGAGAGTGTGAAGACTCAAGGCAAAGTGAAGAGCAAGAAGTTTTCGCGGATGTCTCACGAGAAGCTTGCCCATGAAGTGAAGCATATGCCCTGCACATGACTGGAATGCGAAGAGTCAGGACAGGTTGGTGACAGCTGGTTTTTGCGAGTGTCTTTCGGGTAAGGCCTTCCCACGAGATACCCGCGAAACATTCTGTTTTGCTGAACTGTCATATCTGATACACACTATCTGTACTCACACTATATATACCCACATTACCCACAGATGTTGAGAAGTGCTTCAGAGAGAAAACCCTAGCCACAAACCCTTGAAAGTGAGAGATTGTTAAACTCACAATTCTCTACACAATCCATTGTGGTTTTCCTCAACTCCTATCTCTCCATTTCCATATTCTTGAGAGGTTGATAGCCCAAACACTTACCACACCCATCCTAAGTGTAAAGTGAGGTTTTGGTGCTGCTGGGAAGCATTGGAAGCAGCCATTTGTTTGGTGGATGCATTTGGGCTGAATTGCATGATCCGGAGAGCTAAAGAAGACAAGGCTTGGCGAAGTCAGTTAGTAGCAGGAGCTTGAAGGGCTCGAGTACATGGGGTAGACTAGGCTTGGAGGGTCTTTTGTTATTCGTGTACTCCAACTTATTCTTTAGTGGATCGACTTACCGCTTGGAGAGCGGCGGAGAGGTTTTACGTCGAGTACTTCGGTTTCCTCTTCGATAACACATCGGCGTGTTATCTTGTGTTTGCATTCTTCTTCCCTACTCTTTTAGCTTTCATTTTACTATTGTGCTTTATTGAATATGGCTTAGAGTAGTTATATTGTTTATGTGCTCGCATTTACTCTATTTCGCACTTAGTATAAGTTAGAGTAAAATCAATCGAGCCGTAATCTTTTAATTTGGAGGTCTAAACAGCTTTTGTGTTTTTAACACATTTTTGAGCTTTCATATATATATATATATATATATATATATATATATATATATATATCATTTTAATTTTGAGAATCTAATTTATAAGTGGATAAAGCAATTTGATAATCAACAGGAGAGTGACCCTATTTCTTAGGTAATGTTTTAGTGCGAGTTAAAGTTGTATTTTTACCGGATTGTCCTTTACTTTTGTCTCTACTTAAACATAGGGATGTATGAGAATTTTTTAACTGAAAAAATGAGGATCCCAAACAGGGAAAGCCCCTTAAAAGTAGTATAGATATTTATATGATTGTGTTTGTATATATTTTTTATTTTATTATTTAAATTAAATATGACTTGACAATATTTTAATGGAAGTGTAAATATAGATTTTTTTTTTTAATATTGAAATTGGTATAGAATTTAAAGTTTTAAACTCAATTAAAAAAAAAGATAGAGTTTGGTTCGAAACACGTTTAGAGTCGGGCTCCAATTACCAATAAGACAGGGTTTCAAATCTCTCATCTCTTATCGTAACTATCAGATTATTATAATAAATAAATGCTAATAGACTCATTCTTGAAGTAGAATTGTTCTTTGGTTACCAACTTTGCATACATCCCCTATTTTGTGGAAAACAATCAAAACAAGATCAATTCCAATTATTTTATTTTATTCTGAATCTAATATCTTACCTAATATTAGTGGAATTTTGTGCAGGGGCAATAGCAATAAGGCTATGAATGGATTGAACATTCAGCTCCATTCAACATGCTCCACTAACTTTTTCTTACACTTCAACTAACTCCTCAATCGTATATGAAGAATTTGTAGTCTTATCTTATTACTTTAACTAACTCCTCAGTTAGTAATGGAGAATTTTGCAGTCTCATCTTATTTCTATGGTTCAACAATTATAATCAATCCTCCAATTAATGTTGACATTAGTCCTGAATCTTCAATTTTAGACTACGTTTATTTCGATTTAAAGTGTTTCTTGAATGTATTTTCAATATTATAGGTATTGGAACAATAACAATGAATTTTCTGTTTGTTATATTATATTTTGTGAAATTCACAGTAGATCTTGGTATTGCTGACTTGTTGGTACTATGGATTTGAGTTATTTATGTTAAATTTTGCAAGAATATACTCTGTAAAATGTTGGAATGGTGAATTTTTTTATTACTCCCAAAATAGCTCAACTTTATCAAAAGTGAGCAAATTTACCACTGGTTCATACAAAATAAATAAGTCTATTAATTGTATGTTTTAAATGGCCAAAGATCACTGTTGGCTGAAAAATTTGGCAATTTGCCACTGTTTTGAAAATATATATGGATGTATCACTCTTTTAGAACTCAAGTTTGCCATGTAACTCGAGTTAATAGCCTTCAAGTTTGCCATGCTTTTTTTTTTTTTTTTATGGAACTCAAGTTCCTGGGACTCGAGTTGCATGGCAAACTCAGTGGCTATTTTTCAAAGAACTCAAGTTCCTGGAACTCGAGTTACGTGGAAAACTCGAGTTACAAAAGAGTGGTACATCTCTAATTATTTCGCAAACAGTGGAAGACTGTCAAAGATTGTATTTGGCCATTTTTGCCTGCCAATTTTAGCTAAACTATTGGCACATCTATTTACTTCTTTGAATAAATGAGTCACGGTAGAGTTAAGGAAGGATCTGAGCAAGTTTCTATAGTCAAATAAGAGGGGTTCCAACATAAGGTTAATAGTTGATGGACTAGTAAACATATGAACAAGAATTTCAACATCCATTTTTGCATTAATGTTATTAAATCCCCCATCTCTTAATTTAATTATCAAATTATTATAAATAAATAAAAATGCTAAGAGCCTTATTCTTGAAGTAGAATTTTGCTTTAGTTGGCAACTTTGCATACTTCCCCTATTTTGTGGAAAACAACCAAAACATGATCAATTGCAATTAATTTATTTTATTCTTAATCTAATATCTTATCTAATATTAGTGGAATTTCGTGCGGGGGCAATAGCAAGAAGGCTCTGAATGGATTGAATATTCAGCTCCATTCAACATGCTTCACAATCTCTTTCTAACACTTCAACTAACTCCTCAATTGTCTATGGAGAATATGTAGTCTTATCTTATTACTTTAACTAACTCCTCAATTATTTATGGAGAACTTGCAGTCTTATCTTATTTCTATAGTTCAACAATTATAATCAATCTTCAATCTTCCAATTAATGTTAACATTGATTAGTCCTAAATTTTCAATCTCAGACTTCACCAACGTACACTCTTAGCGTGATGGTCGCTTTACAAGTATAAGTGTTTGTAAAGTGTAAAAGGAAGTAAAGGCCGGGATTCAAGTTTTTAAGAGAGAGCTTCACACATATACGCTTAAATTAGATAGGCTAGAGTAAAATTTTGTGAGCTTACTCTATGGATTTGAGTTATTTATGTTAAATTTTACGAGATTATACTCTGTAAAATGTTGGAATGTTGAATTTTTTTTCCTGGATTATTTTTATTTCAACATGAAATTTGATTTTTTTAAAAGAAAAAATTTCCATACAAACCAAATATTTGAAAATGTTTTTTAGGTCATTTTCAAGAACGCCATTGAACCACTAAAACAAATTGTTTCCTTGAAAATATTTATTATTAAAAAAATTTTACTTTGAAATAAATGCAATCTCAATAACAAAAATCCTGATGCTCTTACAAGTGAGTCCTTCCCATTTCCCACTAATGCAGCGTGCCCCATTTAGTCCTTCCCCAAAACACACGGTTAGTTAATCTTTCCACTGTAATGGTCAGTTAGTCAACAAAACAATTGAAAGCACATCAACATAAGTGAGAAAGTTAAAAAGCAGAACAATTAAGTCAATCTGGTTTCTATATTTTATGCCAACACTTCCATTTTTTTAAAACCTTATGATGCTACCTTCTAAATTTCTAATGCTCGGCAAGTTGATACCCAAGCATCGCCAATTACTTAACAAAGCAATTGAACGATTGCAAAGATCATCATAACCAGTTAGTGAAAAGTAAGAATTATGAAATAAAGAAACCTTTATTTTAGCCACAAAAAATAATAATAATAATAATAATAATAATAATAATAATAATAATAATAATAATAATAATACAGACAACTACTAAATAGGTTGAAGAATAATCCTCGAATATGTTGGACACAACTAATTGCACACTCAATTTCATAACTTATTGAGTTGTGCTATTGTGAGTGGTAGATATATTTTTCCTTGTGCGACCCACCAGTTTTCATAGACTACTCACAATCTTATAACTCAGCAAGTTGTGAAATTGAGTGTAAAAATTGTAAGGTTGAATTTATTCAATCATTTTGTTGGCTTTATTCCATGCCAAATTTGCTTGTAATTCAACATTTAGAAACCCTGTATTTAGGTGGGAATCATGTAAGAGTAGTGTATGAGAGAGTGTGAAGAAAAGCTCAAGAGTGTGCACCCAAGAAGTGCCTCGCGACTGGCTCGTGATTGGTGAGTCGCTAAATTGGCACACATGGAAAGCACACAGGGGGAGCTGAGGGGTCGCGCCAGCTATTGTACTACAGGACAAAACTTCCAGTCTGGCCAGGTAGTTAGCTCGCGACTCAAACTCATGACTCATTCCAGTTGCGAGCTCAAGTCGCCAGAATGTCCTATTTGGTTGTAACTAACTCTTCGCATTCCTCATACACCCTACTATAAATACCCCTTATACCCACGAAATGTAGAGAGCCTCCAAAGAGAATTTTGAGAGAGAAACCCTAAAGAAAAACAAGATTGACTCATTCACAATCTTCATCCTTAACTCTCTAAATTCCTCTACTCTCACCCTCACCATTGACATATCCTTGAAAGGTACATTTTGTTAAATCCTTATCTCACCATACCCAGATCAGTGAGGAGGTATTTTGGTGCTTGGGAAGTAGTTCAAAAGGGACCAATTCATTTTGGTTGATACAATGGGAGATTACGGGATCCGGTAAGCTAAAAAAGACAAGGTTCGGCGTAACCTTGTTGGAGCAAGAAGCTTGAAGAGCTTAGGTGCACTGGGTAGATTAGGCTTGGAGGGTCTTCTGCTATTCATGTATTCCAACTTCATTCTCTAGTGGATTATTGACCGCTTGGAAGGCGGCGGAGAGGTTTTTCGCTGAGGACTTTGGTTTCCTCTTTGATAACACATCGATGTGTTGTCTTTGTGTTTGCATCTCTCTTCCCTTAATCTTTGCCTTTTAATCACTGGTGTGGTTGTGATTAATTTCAGTTTAGATTGTTTTACCAATTTAGTTTTAGCTTATTTTCATATTCCGCACATACATTTTTTGATTATAAGCTTGTGTTGGTATTTTGTGAATTGGGGGTCTAAACGTTCATAGGCGTTTCACACCCTATTTGAACTTTCATAAATTGTTATGTTTGTAGCCGAACTCAATCTCTCCTACAACATAATTTGTAGGAAAATATCTCTACTCAACTATATTCCAATTGAAATATCGAAAATTTAAGGATACAAAAAATCTCACAACATTTTTACAATGCCCTTGTATTAAGTTTGGTGGGTTCTAGTATAATCTTATTTTAATTTTATTTCATTTTATTTTAACTTATAGTGGATTTATACCTTTTTTTTTTTTTACATGTGCAATTTTCTTATGTCCATAGCTAATTGTGTGTTTGATACTACGGATGAGATAAATCCTTTGGCTTGATCCAACCAATCTCTACAACTTGCCACACCTTCTCATCTAGTGACTGCAAGAAAGCTCTCATGCGTACTTTCTAGTATGCATAGTTAGTGCCATCAAATAAAGGAGGTATAATAAGAAACTGTCCTCTATCCATGACAAACAAGGGTCAATGGATCAACACAACAAAGATTAAACCTAATCAGAGTGTGTCTACTCTGTTACCACTTGATAGGCCAAAAATGTATTGACCCCTGTGATGAATTAACCAATTAATTAACCAAGTGAATTAATTAGGTTCAATTACATGCAATGAGCGTGGTAGCACAAACAAATCACCAATTAACTAAAGTATGCAGTGGAAAATAAATTGACATAGTGATTTGTTTACGAATGGGGAAAACCTACATGGCAAAAACCCCACCGAGTGATTTAAGGTCACCACTCCCGAAATTCCACTATTATCACAACAAACGGTTACAAGTAAAGGAACCACAGTACCTTATACCAACCTACAGTTGAACCCTTACCCCAATTACCCAATTGGACTTGTTCTATAGTGACAATTTCTCTTTTTGATGAACGGCTCCTAAGTACGTAACTAACCAATTGTGCGGATCCCAGTACGCGACTTCAATCACCAACTAGAGAAGTTTGTTGGCTGTAAAATTCTTCAATTCATCACACGATGAAGATCTAGAAGATGCTTGGTCACAAAACCCTATGGTGTACAAAACACAGCAACTTCTTCACAAGAGATGAATTAGGGCAAAACTTTGTCTCCAGTCATAATTTGAACAGACTTTGCTCAATGCTTATGCAACTTGTGAACACCTTGACGGCCCTTAAAATAATCCTTTTATATGTCTAGGGTTAGGAGAAAAGGCCTAAAGACACATTCACGGATCTCAAGAAAACAAAACAGACAATCTGTTTTTCTTAAACCTCGACAGATAGCATCTGTTGAGAAGCTATCGAGCAGCTGTCGAGCCACAAGGCTGGAATAGCTTCTTGAGCTTGATAGATGCTAGCTGTCAAGCTAGCTGTCGAGCTTTAATGACAGGCACATTCTTGACTTGAATCTTGGACAAACTTGCATGGCTTTAACACTTGATCTTGAAACAAGGTTTCTTGAAATATTAAACGCATCCTAGATCTACCCAATTACAAGTAGAGTGTGTTTTGTCAAAGAATTAGCCAATTACATAAAGTAGTGACATATGTTCCTAACAAGTAAAACACATATGCCCTAACATAATCCTTCCCCTAAAGGCCAATTAGTCAAGAAAATAATTGAAAGGACACCAAACATCAAGCCTATATATTAGACAAGTAGGGAGATACACGAATTAATAATATCTTTAATCGAGCATAGAGCCACAAACCCTTCTTTACCCTCGGTTTTCTCGTCTTCTTTTCCCTTTGCCCTCAAGTTTAAGTCCCCATATATACATATATATATATATATATATATATAAATATATTTATCTTTCTTCTCTCTTCCTAATAAAAAAAATGATCTCATAAGACGACTCTTACATTATGTGAGATCTGCATGTCTGTTAAGCGTGAATAATATATTATTTCATTTTATGTCTTCAATTCCTCTTTTTAGAAGAAATTATGTCTTCAATTTAATTGACCTTGTTGGGACAAAAAACAAAATTTGTGGAGAGCCAAAGACAGAGTTCAAGACACGACAATTATTTAATTTTCAGAAATCATTGTCTAATATTTGAACTAATTAGTAATTACTAATACCGATG
Organism: Lithocarpus polystachyus; assembly: GCA_033629205.1. NCBI lineage: Eukaryota > Viridiplantae > Streptophyta > Magnoliopsida > Fagales > Fagaceae > Lithocarpus > Lithocarpus polystachyus. The sequence goes on from CM066162.1 coordinate 30,094,088, forward strand.
GCCTAGCAGTTATTTACATTAGTCTCTCTTTTTCAGCTAAATTTTGGAACATTTTTATTCAAACACTATCTCACTTAGGCAATGGCATTGACCTAAGGCCCCTAAATGGAGAAAAAAAAAAAAAAAAGGATCCCCTCTATGTACTATTAGAATATACTCCTATGTATCTATCTTAAAGTGTAGAAATTTTATTTAACTTAGTCCCCTTCCCTTGGCAATAGATAAATAAATAATGTTCTCTATTGACAAATGGAATACACTCTCTATATATTTAACATTGACAAATTTTTATGAAGCCCTAAAATTTTAATCATAAAAAAAAAAAATTTAAAAACGATCCTTCTTCAAATGTTTGGCACTCTATTAGTATTAACGCATTTTATTCTATTTGCGACACTTTTAGAGAGCAAATTTCCAATCTCCCAAACACAAAAAAAAAAAAAAAAAAAAAAAAAAAAAAAAAGTGAATATAGTCAATAAACTCTCTCTCTCATAGTTCTCTACACAAAGTCATTACTGAAATTCAACATTATAACTTAAAAAAATTATACAAAAAATTAAATAAATATTAATTTATAAATATTTAAATCCGGTCCTAATGACTGCCCCATTCTTGTAGACATGTTCCAAAATCATGATTCATGTGTTGGGTAAATCGCCATTAAGGGGAAGAACCAACTGGCCGTGTATTTGGGGGGAGGACTGACTTGGTCATACATTACTTTCGTAGGGAAGGACTAAATTTCCTTAGTATGGTCTAAGCAATAGTTAATATCGTTTCTACTAACTTCATAAGAAGATTCCTCTAAATATATTTAACCAAAAATTTAGCCAACCAAATATTCCAATCCATTCTATAAATACCTCTCAATCCATTTGAAATCATTCATCCACTACTCCAACCATAGTGTAAAAGTTCATCATTCATCCAACAACATAATGACATCCCTTTCAAACAAACCACTCTTCAACCAATTCATTTCATCTCTAGTCTTCTTCCTCCTTGTTGTCGCCATCCTTGATTTCATTTGTTCATCCACTGCTTCTGTTTCCTTTGTAACTTCTCCTTTCGTTCACACTAACAATAAGGTTAAGGTAGCAGAAGAAAGAAAGGAAGCAAAGGCTCTTCTGAAATGGAAAACCAACCTTCACGGTGAAAGCCAGTCTTTCTTGTCCTCTTGGGCTGGAAGCAATCCTTGCAATTGGGTTGGAATAAATTGCGACAAGTCTGGAAGCGTCACCCATCTAAACCTTTCAAGTCACAGTTTGAGAGGTACGCTTCACAATCTAAGCTTTCATTCCTTCCCTAATCTACTCAGTGTTGACCTTTCTTACAACTCACTATTTGGAACCATCCCCTCAAATATTATTCAACTCTCTAAACTCTCAATTCTAATCCTTTCTTATAATCAATTCACTGGGAGAATTCCGTCCGAAATAGGCCAATTGACAAGTCTTCACATCTTTTACCTTGTTGAAAATCGTATGAGTGGCCTTATCCCTCAAGAATTAGGAAGGTTAACTTCTTTGAGTGAACTTGATTTATCATCAAATAATCTCACAGGTGCCATCCCTGCTTCTCTTGGAAACTTAAGCAACCTAACCACTCTATATCTTTATGAGAACCAACTTTTTGGTTCCATCCCTCAAGAATTAAGAATGTTAAGTTTTCTGACTGACCTTAAGTTATTCAAAAATAGTCTCACAGGTGTCATCCCTGCTTCTCTTGGAAACTTAAGCAACCTAACCACTCTATATCTCCATATGAACCAACTTTCAGGTTCCATCCCTCAAGAATTGGGAATGCTAAGTTCTCTAACTGACCTTGAGTTATCAACGAACAATCTCACAGGTACCATCCCTGCTTCTCTTGGAAACTTAAGCAAACTGACCACTTTATATCTTTCTGAAAACCAACTTTCGGGTTCCATCCCTCAAGAATTAGGAATGCTAAGTTCTCTGACTGGCCTTGATTTATCAAGAAACAATCTCACTAATGCTATCACTACTTCTCTTGGAAACTTAAGCAGCCTAACCACTCTATATCTCTATGTGAACCAACTTTCTAGTTCCATCCCTCAGGAATTAGGAATGCTAAGTTCTCTGACTGACCTTGAGTTAGCATCAAACAATCTCACAGGTACCATCCCTACTTCACTTGGAAACTTAAGCAGCTTAACCACTTTATATCTTCATACGAACCAACTTTCAGGTTTCATCCCTCAAGAATTAGGAATGCTAAGTTCCCTGACTGACCTTGAGTTAGCAAAAAACAATCTCACAGGCACCATCCCTGCTTCTCTTGGAAACTTGAGCAAACTAACCACTTTATATCTTTCTAAAAACCAACTTTGTGGTTCCATCCCTCAAGAATTAGGAATGCTAAGTTCTCTGATTGACCTTGATTTAACAAGAAACAATCTCACTAATGCTATCCCTACTTCTCTTGGAAACTTAAGCAGCCTAACCACTCTATATCTCTATGTGAACCAACTTTCTAGTTCCATCCCTCAAGAATTAGGAATGCTAAGTTCTTTGACTGACCTTCAGTTAGCATCAAACAATCTCACAGGTACCATCCCTGCTTCACTTGGAAACTTAAGCAGCCTAACCACTTTATATCTTCATACGAACCAACTTTCAGGTTTCATCCCTCAAGAATTAGGAATGCTAAGTTCTCTGACTGATCTTGAGTTAATATCAAACAATCTCACAGGTACCATCCCTGCTTCTCTTGGAAACTTGAGCAAACTGACCACTTTATATCTTTCTGAAAACCAACTTTCTGGTTCCATCCCTCAAGAATTAGGGATGCTAAGTTCTCTAACTGACCTTGTTTTATCAAGAAACAATCTCACTAATGCTATCCCTACTTCTTTTGAAAATTTAACTAAACTCACATATTTATATTTGACCTCGAATAAGTTAAGCGGCCCTCTTGAAATAAACAACCTCACTCAATTAAAGGAATTGCAATTATCATACAACCAATTCACTGGTCATTTGCCAGAAAATGTTTGTCGTGGTGGATTGCTTGAGAACTTCACTGCAAGCGGTAATCATTTTATTGGTTCAATACCAAAATCCTTGAAGAACTGCACTAGCCTTTTCAGAGTTCGGCTTGAGGGAAATCAACTTACTGGAAATATAGGAGACAATTTTGGAGTATACCCACACTTAGACTACATGGAATTGAGTTATAATAAATTTTACGGTGAACTTTCAACTAATTGGGGGCAATGTCAAAACTTGAGAAGCTTGAAAATCTCTAACAATGATATTTCAGGTACAATATCTCCTAAGATTGGAGATGCAAGTCAATTACATTTACTTGATCTCTCCTCAAATAAGCTATATGGGGAGATTCCAAAGGAATTAGGGAAGTTGACGTTTTTGTTTGCGCTTTATCTAGACAATAACAAATTTTCTGGACAAGTTCCTTACAATTTTGGGATGCTATCAAATCTAGAACAACTTAATCTCGCCAAAAATAGTCTAAGTGGCCTTATTCCTAACCTAGGGAATTGTAAAAAACTTTTTGTCTTGAATTTGAGCAACAATCACTTAAGCAAAAATATCCCACTTGAAATTGGCAATTTGCAATATCTCCAAAATCTTGATCTTAGCAAAAATTTTCTAACAGGAGAGATACCACAACAACTTGGAGATTTGAAAATATTAGAAATCTTGAATCTTTCCCATAATGCACTCTCTGGCAATGTTCCGTCAAATTTTGATCAATTGTTAGGTTTGACCTCCATTGATTTGTCGTACAATCAACTAGAGGGTCCTATTCCAAATTTCAATGCATTTCGAGAGGGACATATAAAAGTATTTAGAAATAATAAGGGATTGTGTGGCAATGCCACGGGATTGAAAGCTTGCCCTTCTACAATTAGCCACAATCCTCTTGTTAAAAAGTGGAATAAAGTTATGACACTGATTTTCGTCCTTTTGGGCATTGTCTTACTTATATTTATCATTGTTGGAATCACATTATATATTCGTTCAAGAGAGACAAAGACAGAAATTAAACCAAAAGAAGCAAAACATCAAAATATGTTTGCAGTATAGAGCTATGATGGGAAAATGGTTTATGAAAACATTATTGAAGCAACGGAGAATTTTCATGAAAAACATTGTATTGGAGTAGGTGAGTATGGAATTGTTTATAAAGCTAAACTACCAACAGGTGAAGTTTTTGCTGTGAAGAAACTTCATGCACTCTCTGAAGACAATGTGATCAATCTAAAAGCTTTCACCAATGAGATACGTAGTCTAACTGAAATACGACACCGCAACATTGTGAAACTTCATGGTTTTTGCTCACATCCACGACACTTGCTTTTAGTTTATGAGTTCTTGGACGGTGGGAGCTTGGAAAAGATACTAAACAATGATGAATTAGCACCAAACTTTAATTGGGTCAAAAGGGTAAATGTTGTCAAAGGTGTGGCAAGTGCTCTCTCTTATATGCATAATGACTGCTCACATCCAATAATTCATCGTGACATATCAAGCAAGAATGTTCTATTAGATTCGGAGTATGAAGCTCATGTCTGTGACTTTGGCACAGCTAGGATTATGAGTTCTGACACATCTTATTGGACTTCATTCATTGGCACCTTTGGATACACTGCTCCAGGTATGTTACTTAAGCATTTTGTTAGGGACATTACATTTTTTCACAATCTTATGATTGAAGTAACATAAATTTTTACATGGACTTACTAACTCCACTTTTATTTACAACAATCACATCATCTATATCTGCATTGTGACTATTGTTGTGTCTTTTGACTTATTAATGTTATTTCAATTGGCATTATTTGTCTTTTAAAATTGGAAAATGTTTACCTCCAAAATGTTTTTGAGGAAACTTCCTCCAACTAGCTATGTGGCTATTAAAGAGGCCATCTGTTTGTACTTTTTGTCATATGACTTTTTATATGAGTTATGTGACTTATTTAAATAATACACTTGAATAGTTTTATAAGTCACATCTTAATGAATTGGGGGAAATTCCTCCAAACTTTGTCCTTTAAAATTTGTTTAACAACATAATGTTGTGTATGGTTGTCACTGTTTGTGCTAGTAGGTTTGGTTAATAATTATAGTACTCTGCTGAATTAGGAATGAAAAAGATATTTTCAATATCGATCATCTTGATTGGCATTAAAAAATAAAAATACAAGATTGGAGGTCACAACCCTTGATAATTTATACGGGCACCTCCTTTATTTGGGGTCATAATCACTATTACAATAAAAAAAAATGTTCTTTTTAATTTTTTTTTTTTTACATAGTAATTGTGCATTAATACATCCAACTAATTAATTTGTACTTATTGAAGATTCACATTTTACAGAGTGAGCCTTATTTTCCAACTGGTCAATTCTTTCAAACTAGATTTAATTATTTGGTGAATAGTTTAAATCAAAATTTTGCTTGCCCTACCTGTAATACTCCTAGGTTCAAGAAATTTTTTTTAAGATGACATAATACATAGGTAGCCCCACCCCTTCTCTCTCTAAGAAAAGAATTCCCTTTTTCTTATTTGGCCTTCAAATTTTAGCAGAATTCAATTGCTTTAGTTTCCCCCTCCACCTATTCCAAAGGAATTTACTGTATGAATAAAATTGTTATTACAAACTTGCTTCTACAAAGTGAAAGAATAGTAAAACTCTTATCTTTTACTTTCAGAACATGCTTACACAATGGAAGTAAGTGAAAAGTGTGATGTTTATAGTTTTGGAGTAGTCACGTTAGAAGTAATTATGGGAAGGCATCCGGGTGATTTGATCTCATCATTTCTATCAACCTCATTTGCATCATCGGCCTATGATGTGCTATTAGAAGATGTATTGGATCAACGGCTTGCGTTGCCTACTGGGCCAGTTGCGGAGAAGGTGGTTTTAGTGACAAAGATAGCATTGGCATGCTTGCACACCAGTCCACATTCTCGTCCGACCATGCAACAAATTTATCAAAAGCTATCAACTTGGAAATCCCCGTTCACAAAGCCTTTGCGCATGATCACATTAAGAGAGCTCGTTGGTCTCGAAAATTAAAAGTAAGCTATCTTGTTTGTGTACATTCGATCCTCGTCTATAGTTTTAAATAATTATAAAGCTAAAACTTAAATAATAAAATAAATAAATAAACCCACAATTTGCATGATTGTTCATTTCCTCTGTAGTTGTTGGCATTGGGGTTGAATCTCTACTCTACGGTGGTGCCCAACGCCAATCTAGTACTGCAAGAACACCATCTTCAACCTGTCCAAGCCTCCATCTCTAGACCTATATCCAAGCGCAACTAAGCACTTCAAGCTTAAGGGAAGTTGAGTTCTTTCTTGCCTTCTTCTACTTTACTTTTTAGGTCAAAAGCTCTTGAGGTGTGGGAAACCAAACTGGTCAAGGTCAATCAGAACATTGTCTTCGAACTTATTCTGGTGTGTTCATTTTGCTCCTATTTTTTTTATACTTCTTATTGATTTTTTTTTTTTATTTGAGATTATTTCTATGTGAGATGTCGAGAAATTAGAGGGTGAGAAGGGGAAATAATGGAGGCTTACTTTTTGCTTACTATATCAACATGAAGTCACCCCAATTTTGTGAAATGATTCGTATTGGATTGTACTATATATTCTCCTAGATTTACCTAGTGTGTAAAAAAAAAAAAATAATTAAGATTTTAGCAATTGCTCTTTTCACTATTTGAAGGTAGAAATTTATTACTTCTGTTGATAGTAGTTGATACTAGTCATGAGATTGTAGCTAGAAATTTATTATAGGTTCGGTTGTGGTATTCATGTATTGGTCTTTTGGAGCTATTCGTTAATGGGATTTTTTGTTTTATTGGTTTTGGACAAATGGTTTCTGTCTTATTGCATCAAGAAGCATTCATGGCAAATCGGTTTTTTTTTTTTTTTTTTTTTTTTAGAGAAGGGGGGGAGGGGAGGTGGTCATAGCTATTTTAAAGACAACGTTGAAGCTAGGATTAGATTGAAATAGATGAAATCTTGAATACTGAATAAACTATAAGTCCAAGATCAATAAGTTCAAAAAGGGTTTTATTTTGGAGTTTGCTTGGGATTATATGCCTTTTGTTCATTTGGTTGGGCTCTAAGTGGTTTTGACACCATTTTTGGAGGGGATTCTAGCCTTTTGCCCCTATTGGGCAAAATATTTGGCATTATGCCCCTATTTCCAAACTATATAGGGGCGTGCCCGTGTTTCGATACTCAACCACCCAATAATCGAGTTACCTAAGTAACTCAACTATTGCGAAGCCGAGTTCTGTGCAGGTTCTTGCCATGGTGGCGGTCCAGCGTGGCTTTTGGGCAATAAAATATTCCTACATAACTATTTATAACTCAACAATGGGGAAACCGAGTTATATGCAGAATAAATTGGAATATTGAATGTAACGTCTCCAAAACAATTAGTCTTCCTCCCTCAGTCTGATCAGTCGCCACCCTCCGTTCTGTCTCTCACCCTCAATCCGTTTTGTCCCTCCCTCAGTCCGTTCAGAGTAGACCCCTTCCAAGTTCACAGCTTCAAGTTCTCTTATTTCTACCCGTAGGCCGAAGCTCAACGCAAACCCACACCCAAAACTCTCACCATAGCCGAAGGTCAACCCAATCCATCTTCAGAGTTAAAGGATTAAGGTAATTTGTAAATGCTGAGTTCAATTTTTTTTCCCTTTGCATGTAATCTGAGTTAAGTGTGGCTTCTTAAGTGTTCTCTGTTTCTCTATTCTTTATAATTGTTGCTATTTTAGCTTTGTTGGGTTTGGTTTTGAACTGGGTTTTAATGCATAACTAGGGCACAAATTCATGTAAAATACAGTTGGCATGACAATGGTGTTCATTATTAAGGAAAATTACTTTTTAATTCATATAGTTTGAAACTGTATCAAATCAAACTCTATACTTTCAACAAAAAGTTATAAAAATAAAAAATAAAAAAATAATCTTTACCTTGGAACTATATTGTATTTGGGCTTTTACATGAATTGTGGGTCTAATTTGTTCTCTTAAAGTAGGAGCTTTAAAATATAATTTTTCCAAATACTTATAATAAACTGACTAGAGTTCACATGTATGTGATTGTATTGATTATTGTAGGAAAAATAGTATTATCTTTTCCAATAATAATTCAATTCAATTCAATCATGTGACTGATTGGTCAATGCAAACAAATGATTAAATTTAATTTTTGAAATTCAGGTAGAACAACTTCAGATTTGTATCTAAGTTTACCCATAAAATGTCCAGGAATTTGATATAGATTCTATTACAAAATGAACGAGTAGGTCAGTAGCTAACCAAAGCACCAAATTCATGTATACCTTTCCTACCACCAACTTTATTAATTAGTACTTATACTACCAGTATTTACTATCACATATATTGAACACTAAATTAAACTCAAAACACTTCCTTTCTATCCTTTCCAACCCTAATAGCTACCGGTGGGTTGAATTGCTGCACTCTGTCTTAGCTTGTTGGCTATAGCACTTGCATACACAGAAGACCCTTCATATATCTGACAAATTAAACCAAAAAAAAAATGCAAACATAAATTTATAATGTTAAACTGAACCAAATTTTATGGCACAAAAACTAATTTTAACAAATAGTATAACCAACTCAGCATTATTCATTCTGTCACATGATAAAAAAATAAAGCTTATAACTCTTCTGCATTCAAATCCAAGGTTTTTTTTTTTTTTTAAGAATTGAAAAGTTGCAACCAAAAAGAAAGAAAAAAAATCATGCAAGGTTAGCAAAAAGTTTTAAACCTCTCCCCTGTTGAAGCCTGGCCTCAACCGGCTAAGCGGAAAGACCACCACCACCGTGCCTTCATTCGACCACCCATCGTGGCGACAGCTCCAGCATGCACAGGGCCTCGTTGGAAGGCCTGTCTCGAATGGTATGTGGTGCATGTGTTGTTTGCACGGAGCTTTGGGTGCTCTCTCTCTCTCTCTCTCTCTCTCTCTCTCTGTGAAGGAAGGTAGGTCTACCTTTGGCGTTATGGCAGGAACCTAGGCCAAATTTTAGGTGATTACCAAAGGTGAGTAGAGTCTCCACCAATCATTGGGTTTTTCTAAGGTGTGATTGGTCAGCTGTTTCTAGTTGATTTTATTACCGATCCTAGTTTAAGAATAATGGCATTTTTCCTAATCTAATGTGGATGGCAAGGAAATCTTGATTCTTAGGTCCGGAAGTTTGGTTACGTGTGGGGAAGGTGTTAGGCACCTCACAACGACTGTCCAAGAAGAGTCCTTTATTTTAATAAAACCTTAATGTTAGGTTCTAAGGAATTAGGAACTAATGTATTAGAACTTCATTTTGTAATGTTGGCAAACCATGATCAAAACGTTTTTAATCTTGTTTAGACTTGCTCAAAGAATGAATTTTTGAGAAATCAAATTTCCTCTCAAGATGAGAAGATAAAAAGCTTGGAACAAGAGTTAGTTGAATCTAAAGCTTACCAAGCCTGCTGTTGATAACAGAAGTGTTTCTGTTTCTCTTAAGCCTAAAACTGAGAAAGTTTATTTCCCTCCTTTCAAAAGGAATAATAAAGAAAAGGCTTATTTTGCTAGGTTAGACAAAGGTAAAAGTTCTGAAGTAGACGCTGAAGTTTCTAAACCTATGTCTAAACCTACTGCTAGTGTGCAAAAGAAATCTATTTTTGAACCTACCTGTCACCTTTGTGGTGTTGTTGGTCATATTAGACCAAATTGTTCTTTGTTAAGGCAAAAATCAAAATCTGAGACTAGATTTGCTGTTAGGAATACTGATGTTCCTAAATTTGTTTCTATCTGTCACTTTTGTGGTGTCCGTGGTTACATTCGTCCTAATTGTCATAAATTGAAATTTAAACATTTTGTATTTCAATCTAGGATATGTGATGATATTTCTCCTGCCATAAGCCCATACAAATTGTTTCATATTCTTTTGAAAAATTTAAGCTTGTTGGCTTGTGAAAGGAACTTGTAGGATTTCAGTCTTTCTCAGAAGATTGGTGTAATCCCTCAAATACACTCTGCTTCTCATTGATTTTCACCTACAAAGCCGAAGACTCGTGCTATATGGGTGAGAAAAGATTCTCTAAAGTGAGTGTTGTTTACTTGTCCCTGATTTAATTCTTTCAATTGTTTGTGGACATGTTTTGTTTTTGTTTTTGGTTGTTTTGTTTTTTAGGTTGTTTTTATTTTTAAAAAAAATCCAAAAGCATTGAAAATTTTCAAAAAAACAAAAATATTTTATTTTGTGAGTAGTTTTATTTTTCTTGAGGATTACATGAATTATGATCCCTCTCTTGATTTAGAACATGCTTGATATTGTAGAGAAACATAAAAAGTATGTGTTATATAAGTGCTAAGCTTTTTCTGATTTTGTGTGAGTATGTACTAGTTTGTACATATACTTAAGGGTTAATTAAGAAATTGATATTTCTTGTTTGTGTATCCTCTATAGCTTAGTTAAGCATTGTCATGCATTGCATTTGCATTTTTAATCATTTAGCATAATGTGTGCTTTTAGTTTTGGTCATAAATTTTTTTAAAACCAAAAAGATTTTTTTTGTGTTTTGTATTATATATCTTGGATTTATAGTTGAGGTTGGCCATATTATCTTTACATAACATGTTTATGTACTTTGTTTAGCTTGGATGAGCTTATTTTATTGCACTTTACTAGTTTGAGCTTTGTAGTGCATGTTGTGTGAGAATTGTTTATATTTTCTGATCACATGATCTTAATCTTGAAGTCACAAGCTTTTGATTGTCGGACTTGGACTTATTGAGAAAGGCATAAATAACCATCTCACCACTGTTTACTAGCCAATCATGAACACCTTAGTGCATATCATAGGATTTTGTGCTCTGTCAGTTCGTTTAGACCCCTTAAACCCAACAGATTAACCTAGAGAATTAGCCAAGTTATTAACTTAGGTAATTTAATTAAAACTAGGTTAACACAGTTAAGCAAAAATAACAAAGCAGCGGAAAATAAACAACACAAAGATCTGATGACCCAGGAAACCACACCGGTAAAAACCTGGGGAGGATTTGACCTAGCTATCCTCAAGGTAAACTGAATCCACTATGAAAGAATCGAAGTTTACACAATAGACTTAGACCACTAACGTCATATTGCTACCCGAGTGTAGGAAACTTACTACCATGACCCCATGATAGCTCCGAGATCCACGGACTCCTTCTTTCCGGAATTCTTCAACAAATCCACAAGCGCACCTGCTTGTATATCTTTGTGTTCTCTTGATTCTGCAACTGTAACGATCTACACAACTCTTGACATAAATCTCAAGTATGTAAACCCTAAGTGTATGTGAAGGTAAACACCTCTAGATCTCAAAGAAAGATTCACAAACACAGCAAAACAGAACTCTAAAAACGTGGCTAGGGTTTTCCTTTTTATACTTAGGGCAAAACATAAAACCCTATACATTAAAACGGGCTTGGGCTGAGTTGGAATTTTCTGCAGAAAAACGTTCTGCACGATTTTCGATCGATCGAGTCTAATTTTCGATCGATCGAGTCATACAGAAAGTGAACAGTACTTCTGCATAAAAACTCGATTCCAACTTTACAATTAAACCCATACTTTGAGCAAGTCTAACACACGACTCAACATTGTTTTGATCATGGTTTGCCAACATACAAATTGAAGTTCTAAATACATTAGTTCCTAATCTTTAGAACCTAACAAACTCCCCCTTTGGCAATCCGTGACAAAACACAGACTTAACAAAAAGCTCAAAGTTACAAATTGAAATAGCCCATTACAACAAAATAGCCACTCAACAATTCAACCTAAACTACTATCTAACAGTTGCAAAGTAGACAGCAGCTCGACTGAAAGCAACCTGTATATTCCTGTAACACTTAACAAACACATAAACGCATGTGTGGAAAAAAAACAGGAAATACATAAAAAAAAATTCTTAATTTCACATGACACAAAATAAAGACATATATCATGAATAACATCATCAATATAAATCAATAAGCAGAGTAGTAGCATAGTGAAATAAGAAACATATACACACAAATGTATCTCAACAAAATAAATCTCCTAAACAAGAGCTAAAAATGTAAATACAAAGTGAAGCACCTAGATACAATCTAATAACTCCACAAGCTCCGCAGTATCACTACCAAGTAAACAAAAACTCCCCCTAAAATGTAAATCTCCACAAAAAAATCTCCTAGATACAATGAACTATGTACTCCCCCTTTTTGTGACGAATTGCCAAAGGGCACTCACTCATCATCAAAAGGTGGAGGAGGAGATCGACGAGAGCTCGCCAAATCCGCTCGTAACGCACGTAGCTCATCAAGGATGTCGACCAAAAGCTGACCATGAGCCGCCTGAACGGTCACGACAGTGTCAAGCGTCCGACGAAGGCCAGAAACCTCATCAAACGGTGGAGGAACATCAGCAGCATCAGCAGCAACAGCAGGATCAGAAGAAGTCCCAGCTGCAGGAGTATCTGTAGAAGAAGAAGGGGGTGGAGTGACATCGGAAGGCTCTACCCTAGCACGCTTAGAGCTAGCTCGAAGTTGAGCAGCCCTTTGCCTCAAAAAGGTAGCACCGATAGGAGCGACAACATGAACAGGCTCAGAAGCAGGATACTCACCAAAACCAAGGAAAAGGAGAATCCGATGAATAAAAACAGGAAAAAACAAAGCATGAGCCGTAGAACTAGATCGATGAACCTCATTCAAAGAACGAAGGAACAGATGCGGAAAACTGATAGGAGCATCAGTGACCAAAGCATACAAAAAGACACACCTCTCAAGAGGAATGGTGTGGACATGCGAAATAGGCCACAATGAATGACACGCTATCCTAAAGAAAAGATAGTGCAGCTCAGACAACTCAGCAGAAGTGATCCGAGGATCAGAACCCCACTGGATAGAAGACCCAGTGATGTATGACAAGACGTCATCAAGGGGAGGCGACTCCTCGTAAGGAAAAACGGGATGGTCCACAATGGGTACCCCAAGAGCATCAGACACTACCGAAGGGGTAATGCGATACTCCACCCCACGTAACCACACCTTAACCAAGGTGTCGGTATCATAGACATGAATAGAGAGATTCGAATAGAATTCTCTAATCAAGGTGGCAGGAGGAGGAGAATGCTCATACTCGAGCAAAGGTAACCAACCCCGACGCACAAAATTACGACGCACCTCAGGATCTAGCTCATCTAAGATAACCCTACGCTCAGCCCAAATCTGACGCCTAAGGTTCAAAGTCTCATAAGTGACTTGGTTTGACTCACTAGGGAACCTCTCAGTGTCAAAAGAAGGAGAAGGATCAGAAGTCCTATGGGCTCTAATTTTCCTAGGCATAGTGCTAAGGAAAAAACAGACACAGAAAGAAAAGAGCAAAAACCAAAACCAAGGGCAGACTGCAAGTTAGCACAGCAAAAAAAATAGAATATAAAAATTCTATATGATGCATGAGCATGAACATAACATGATGCATGTACTAATGCAGTGGCATGTTCAATTTTGATCCAAATTAACAAAAATGGCTTGAGCATTCGATATTCATAAAAAAACCCCAATTTGAAAAAAACCCTAATTTCAAAACACAGCAAATTGATAAATTGATCAACACAATATTCAATTAACTCAATATAATGATCAAATTAATCAATCCAACAAGCCAATTTCATCAATTTCAATCCAATTGAACAAAAACCCCAAATTTACTCAATTTCAAGCCCTAGAATTTCAAATTTCCTTCAAACCACCAAAATAATCCAATTAAACCACATGATGTGTTTAGACAAGGTGTCCCCACAAAAACCCATAAAGATTTTGAGAAAGAATCATTCAAAAACAACCCCAAAAATAGAAAATTCCTAAATGCCAAAATTACCCAAATATGCATGAAAAAATGCATGAAAATAGAAAATAAATGCAAAAGGAAGGGTATAAGGGACTTACCACACTTGGGAGAGAGAGATTTTGCAAAAGATTCGGAGGAAAACGACAAAAATCACCAAAAACTCTTTGACCGGTTGGTAGGAAACAAAAGAAAATTTGAAAAGTTTTGAAACAGTGAAAAGTCACTTGAAAAACTTCTTTTTAAAAAACAGCCGGACCGATTTTCGATCGATCGAATATTACATTCGATCGGTCGAAAACTTATTCGACTGATCCAAAAACAGCTTGGATCGATCGAACCAACCAGAGAGATTTGTGAGTAATTTAAAACATTTTCGATCGGTCGAAAGTCAGTTTCGATCGATCGAAATTCTGGAAAAAACATATTTTTGAAAAACCAAACGTTTTAGACCAAAAACTCCTCAAAGCAACAGATTTGAAAAATCAAATGCATGATTATGAGATGAGATGTTTTCCAAAAACACATGTATTCATTCCAGATTTTCCAAAGCATAATTTTCTCTCAATATACCCAAAAACAAACAACAAACAAGCAAACATGTTTTGCATCATAATTCCCAAAATTCTCAAACACGGTTGGTCAGGCCAAAAACACACACATTATCATGTACGCAATTCTAGCAAAGAATAACTTGTGTAGTGTGTGCAACTAGCATAAGTTTGAGAAACATGTGAGGTGATATACACATAGAGATCAATCACAATTTCTACAAAATCCATCACATGAATTTGAAAGAGACTATCCCTTAAAGAGTTACATCATATAACTCTCACATCTCCTAGAATAAAAGCTTGCAATCATGTAAGTTTCTTAATTTGCCTCATTATTCAAATTTATTGATTAGAAACTTAATAAAAGCCGGGATAATGTACACACCAATTTTATTTGAATTTGTGATATTATTATAGCCCAATAATGTACACACCAATTTTAATTAGAGGCTACACCTTATGTTCTTTTTGTGCATGTGCTACACTTTCTCGAGCACAAAATCTTATGATATGCACTAAGGTGTTCATGATTGGCTAATAAACAGTGGTGAGATGGTTATTTATGCCTTTCTCAATAAGTTCAAGTCCAACAATCAAAGACATAAGACTTCAAGATCAAGATCATGTGATCAACAAATATAGCATCTTCCCACACAACATGCACAACAAGACTTTAGCTAGTAAAGTGCAATAAAAATAAGTGCATCAAAGCTAAACAAGGTACATACATAAGATATGTTATTTTGATTGACCAACCTTGTCTACAAATTCAAGGAAAAATAGCAAAACACAATTTGCAAAAAAAAATTTTTATTTTATTAAACAAAGAAACAAACATCCTAGAATGAAATGCATGAATGTAATGCAATGCAAATCCTAGAAACAAAGGTCACAAAAGATTGAGCAATGAAGCACAAGGACCATGTCAGATAGACTCAATTAGATTGAGCCTTTTGCATCCAAGACTTCTTAGATGCAACTCTTGCATTGGAGTTATGATTCACATCAGAATTCTGAGCAACTCCAGGATTGGAATAAAGGTTTAACGCCTTTACCAATTCACCAATAAGTACCATAGGATCATGTGCTTGAGGCACAGGTACTTTAGTTTTATTTGCTCGCTTCGCAGCTTGCAACTTAAAACAATTTGGACGTATGTGTCCAGGTTTTCCACAAAAATGACAAACCCATGCAGGCTTATCATGCGATTTGCCCTTAGTCGAAGTAGACGCTCTAGAATGAGAAGTATGAAGATCAACCCTAATCTTTCTAGGTGGAGGAACATTAACAGGTTTGACAGGTTCACTCACCGAGGGTTTAACAATCTCACTCTTAGGAGGTTCAGAAGAAGGAACAAATTTAGTGGAAGAAGGTTTAAGCACAGAAATACTTTCCTCATAACCTAAACCAGTTTTATCAGAAGGAGACTTTTGAATACTCAACATGTGATCAAGTTTGGAGCTTGCAGACCTATTAGTTTGTTCTTTAGCAACAGATAAATCAAGTTCCAAACATTTGACTTTATCAAGTAAGAGCATGTTCTCAGTTTTCACATTATTCAAAAGCTCATTTGCATCAAACAATTTAACAAGTAAATTTTTCTTTTCAAGCTCAAGAGATGCAATTTTCTTCAAGCCTAACTCAACATTCATGGCATCCTTTGCAGCAACTTTGCAAAGTTTATTGTAGGCTTCTTGTAAATCTGCATCCTCAGAGAGTTCCCCATCAGAAGGGTTCTCTTCAACAGATATGCTTTCATTGACTACAGTGGTAGCAGTGAAAGCAATGAAGTTTCCATCCTCATCACTGGCGGATTCATTGTCGGAAACTTCGTCATCACTAAGGGTTACAGCCATAGCCTTACCCTTAGACCTCAAATAAGTAGGACATTCAGACTTTAAATGACCATACCCTTGACAACCATAACATTGTTGTCCCAAAGAATTATTAGAAGATTGACCTACTTTCTCCTTAGGTTTCTCAAAGTTATTAACCTTAGTGGGTTCATTCTTCCTAAAATTTTTAGGTTCAACAGTGTTCTTGCCTCTTGCCCTTCTGTTACTATTTCTTAGAAAGTTTCTAAAGTTCTTGGCAAGATAGGCAATCTCTGTAGCAGAGAGATCATCATCAAATCCACCATCCTCAACATCATCAACAGACTTAAGAGCCATTGATTTGGATTTGTTAGTCTTGGGGAGGTCTAACTCATAGGACTGAAGAGATCCTACAAGCTCATCCACAGGGATGGAGTCCACATCCTTACTCTCAGTGATGGCAGTCACTTTGGGTCTAAAATCCTCAGTCAATGATCTAAGAATCTTCCTAACAATTTTAGGTTGATCATAGATTTCACCCAAATTATAAGCAGAATTAACAATGTCATTCAATTTAGCATAGAATTCATCAAAAGTTTCATCATCATTCATTCTTATGCTTTCAAATCTAGAAGTTAATTGCTGCAACTTATTAATTTTAACTGCCTTCGTGCCTTCATGCACAGTCTGGAGGATTTTCCAAGCAGTATGAGCAACCTCAACATTAGAGATTCTCTTAAATTCCTCCATGGAAACAGCATTAAAAATAGCATTCATTGCTTTGCTATTAAAAGCGGCTGCCTCCTTCTGAGAAGTTTGCCACTCACTCACAAGAGTAGTGGGCTTCTCCCATCCGTATTCAACGGAATTCCAAACTCTCTCATCTATGGATTTCAGGAAGGCTTTCATCCTTACTTTCCAATATGCATAGTTGTTTCCATCAAAGTGAGGTGGAACAACAAGAGAGTGTCCGTGTTCCATGACAACAGGGGTCAAGGATCAGCTCAAAGATCAAAGGATCAAACAAAAAGCTACCCGCTCTGATACCACTTGTCAGTTCGTTTAGACCCCTTAAACCCAACAGATTAACCTAGAGAATTAGCCAAGTTATTAACTTAGGTAATTTAATTAAAACTAGGTTAACACAGTTAAGCAAAAATAACAAAGCAGCGGAAAATAAACAACACAAAGATCTGATGACCCAGGAAACCACACCGGTAAAAACCTGGGGAGGATTTGACCTAGCTATCCTCAAGGTAAACTGAATCCACTATGAAAGAATCGAAGTTTACACAATAGACTTAGACCACTAACGTCATATTGCTACCCGAGTGTAGGAAACTTACTACCATGACCCCATGATAGCTCCGAGATCCACGGACTCCTTCTTTCCGGAATTCTTCAACAAATCCACAAGCGCACCTGCTTGTATATCTTTGTGTTCTCTTGATTCTGCAACTGTAACGATCTACACAACTCTTGACATAAATCTCAAGTATGTAAACCCTAAGTGTATGTGAAGTTAAACACCTCTAGATCTCAAAGAAAGATTCACAAACACAGCAAAACAGAACTCTAAAAACGTGGCTAGGGTTTTCCCTTTTATACTTAGGGCAAAACATAAAACCCTATACATTAAAACGGGCTTGGGCTGAGTTGGAATTTTCTGCAGAAAAACGTTCTGCACGATTTTCGATCGATCGAGTCTAATTTTCGATCGATCGAGTCATACAGAAAGTGAACAGTACTTCTGCATAAAAACTCGATTCCAACTTTACAATTAAACCCATACTTTGAGCAAGTCTAACACACGACTCAACATTGTTTTGATCATGGTTTGCCAACATACAAATTGAAGTTCTAAATACATTAGTTCCTAATCTTTAGAACCTAACATGCTCAAAAAAGTGTAGCACATGCACAAAAAGAATATAAGGTATAGTCTCGGTTAAAATGCTAAAATTGGTGTGTACACTATTGGGCTATAATAACTTCACAATTCAATTAAAATTGGTGTGTACATTATGAGGCAAAACAAAAAATTTACATGATTGCAAGCTTTTATTCTAGGAGATGTGAGAGTTATATGATGTAACTCTTTAGGTAATAGTCTCTTTCAAATTCATGTGATGAATTGTGTAGAAATTGTGATTGCTTACTACTCACATATCACCTCACATGTTTCTCAAGTTTTTGCTAATTGCACACACTACACAAGTTACTCTTTGCTAAACTTAGTACATTATATTGTGTGAGATCTTGTTGTGGCCATCCAAGATTAAAAGTTCCTTGATTTTAATGCAAAATGTATTTAAAGTTTGAGATTTGAGGACAAATTGATTGAAAATCTTATTTTTGGAAGATCTGGGTTAAATTCAAGGGTTTTTGAAAAACTTTTAGTCTCATACTCATGCATTTCATTCATGAAATATTGTGCTTTGAGGAGTTTCTGCATAAAATTGCTCTGTTTTTCAAAATTTAAGTTTTCCAGATTTTCGATCGATCGAGGGTGTTCTTTGACCGATCGAAATTGCAATTAAATATTTTGTTTTGAATCTGCCTAGCTCGATTGGTATTCGATCGATGCTCGACCGATCGAAACTGAAAAATTTTCAGTTTCTAAGTTTTTGACCAAATTTTTTTCATGCATCATTTATGTTTAGGATTCACTTGCATTGCATTATTTTTTTTGTATCCATCTTGCAGTTTTGCAGTCATATCTCTCATTGTTTTCACACATAACATGCATACACTTTGCTAAATTGGGTACTTAACTTGATTTAAGAATTGATTAATTAATTTTTGAGTCCTTTGTACATTTTAGTATATGCTATTTTTTATTGATGTGTGAACTGCAGAAAATATTTTTCTTAAGAGATATGATGGATAATCAATGTGTAAATATTTTCTCTACTCATGTAACTGTTTATGGGTCACATGGTGTCAAGTTTGCATTTATTGAAAGAGAGAATATTTTTCTTCATGTGTATCCTCATCTCAATTTTTTTTGGTTTGTGTGTTTTTATTTATCCCCACCTCCTAAATTTTTCTCAAAACTGTTTTTCCCAAAACTTGTTTTGTTTTTCCTATTTTTATAGAGGGAGAAAAGTTTTTTTTTACCTTTGTTGTTCATAGGGGGAGTTGTTGCTCTTCATAGGGGGAGTTGACTCTTGTTCTCTGTTGAGTTGTTACTCTTTGTTTAAGTTATCTTTGTCAATACGTGACAAAAAGGGGGAGTTTTGGATGATATGTGGGAATTTGTGTGGAAAATACAAGAATGTTTTGTTTAGGGAGAGTTAAAATTATTTTTGATGTATTTAACTTAGGGGGAGAGTTAGTTTGCATATTTGTAGTTTTACTGTTTTTCCTTTTCACACATGTGTTTATGTGTTTGTTAAGTGTTACAGGAATATACAGGTTGATTCAGTCATGCTGCTGTCTACTTTTGCAACTGATAGATAGTAGTTAGGTTGAATTTGTTTAGTAGGGCTATTGTTTTGTAATGGGCTGTTTATTTTGTAAACTTTGAGCATTTTGTTAAGTTTGTGTTTTGTCATGGATTGCCAAAGGGGGAGGTTGTTAGGTTCTAAGGAATTAGGAAATAATGTATTAGAACTTCATTTTGTAATGTTGGCAAACCATGATCAAAACGTTTTTAGTCTTGTTTAGAGTTGCTCAAAGTATGAAGTTTTTATGTAAAGTTGGAATCGAGTTACTGCAGATATTACTGTGCAATTCTGCCTGGCTCGATCGATCGAGAATTAGACTCGATCGATCGAAAGTCGTGCAGATTGTTTTTTCTGCAGAATTTCCAACTCAGCCCAAGCCCGTTTGACGTGTAGGGTTTTATATTTTGCCGTAAGTATAAAAGGGAAAACCCTAGCCACGTTTTTAGTGTTTTGAATATTGTGTTTGTGAATCTTATTTGTGAGATCTAGAGGTATTTACCTTCACATACACTTAGGGTTTCCAAACTCAAGATTGATGTCAAGAGCTTGGTGATCATTCAGTTGCAGAATCAAGAGTTTCAAGATATACAAGCAGGCGTTCTTGTGCTTTGCTGAGAATTCAAGGAAAGAAGTAGTCCGTGGACTCGGAGCTGTCATGTGGTCGTGGTAGTAAGTTTCCTACTCGAGGTAGTAAGTTTCTTACTCGAGGTAGCAAGTTTCCTACTTCAGGTAGCAATAGGATGTTAGTGGTCTAAGTCGCTATTGTGTAAACTTCAATCCTTTCATACTGAATTCGGTTTTACCTTGAGGATAGCTAGGTTAAATCCTCCCCAGGTTTTTACCGGTTTGGTTTCCTGGGTCATCATATCGTGTGTTATTTATTTTTCTTACTTTTGCATGATATGATATATTTGTGTTAACCTAGAATTGCTTAATTTACCTAAGTTAATCACTTGGCTAAATATCTAGGTTAATCTGTTTGGGTTTAAGGGGTCTAAACTTCTTACACTTAATTTTCGGAAGTTGGCAGTAAAAACATGACTTCGGCATTGGCTTTCGAGGCTTTGCATACATGGGGGCTTTAAGGTTTGGCTTTTAAATGGTTGTGGTCCCAATCTATGCTTTCCTAAGGCATTCGAGCCAAGTGCCAAATTTCTATGGCGAAAATTTAGCGACAAGTCACCTTACTTTCGCGACAGAAATTAGACATCGCTAGCCTTAGGTGACACAAACTGTGACAATTACACCAGAAGGGACGAGCAGATATAAATATACATACATCATGCACAATGCAAGCACACATAGCAGGGAAGTAAATGCCTACATCCCTAAAGCATGGTCTAAAATATAGGGGCAAAAAAGTAAACATGGGTCGCCATACCCTAGAGATGAAGACGAATGGTACACAGCTTGATATACCTAATATAACCCATCTAAGAGAGAAAGGGAGGAGGAAGAGAGGGATTTAAAAGAGTACATAACCAAATGGAAAAAATGGAATCCTAAACCTACTAAACATACCCGCTTGGCTCGTATCTACATGCTTGCGCTTGGGAGACCGTGCCCTAGCTCCTTGCGTCCTCGCTCTATGTGTGTACATGCAAAGGCAAAAACAAGAAAACTAACAAACAAGCAATGGAAGGAAGAAGTGCAAAGAGCATATAAAAAGACATAAAGCAGATAAGCATGATAGGCATGGCAAGCAAAGGAGCAATAAAGCAAGAAACAAGCAAAAGGGTAAACAAGCGAGAAAGCGAACAAAAGGAGGTGTCGGCGAGGGACAAATGTAGGTTTGGATCGAATGTCCATAACTTCATTGTGTTGAAGCATGGACGATACACTAGCAAGCAAGACTCATGCATGACATGTAAACAAGCATGTAAAGATGTATGGAAAACCAACGGGTGACACAAACAAGCATGGTAAGCATAGCATCGCACGAAGTGGAAAACGGGAAAGGTATGCATGAAGCAACCGGCATCATGGCGATGCCTCCCAAATGGTTACATCCAAACAAGGTCTCATGGGAGTCAGATGTAACCACACAAACACAAACCCGCTAAGGGTATGGCAAAACCTAGAACTAGAGAGGCTAACACCAGCATAAAGTATAGAAGCAAGCAAGCATAGACATGCAAATAGGATGATCCACACCCTTTTATGTGGACCTTGGTATATGAACGATGACAAAGACCACAGGGTCTATATCAGGTCCGAACCAATAGGCTAAAACACAAGAAAGAAAGACAAATCGATAAAAGGGCTACTATAGCACATGGCATGACAAACATAACCTAAGTCTAGGCACGCGAATATGGCATAGAGCACACAAGCACATGGAAAATAACATGAAACATGTAGAGATCATTGATCCAAACACACAAGCATGTGGAAGCATAGATATAAGCATAGAGACATGCATGTAAACACATAGGAACTTAGCACATAAACATGGAAGAACATGAATCCAAGCATATAAGCATGTGAAGACAAGGATCTAACCATGTAGCATGGAAATAAACACATAGACATGTAGATCCAATCAAGGCATAGCTAACAATATCATACAAGCATGTGAGCATGTAACCGTAACATCAACCTAGAACAAAAAGAGGCACAAAACATAGGAATACATGGCATAAAGCCCTAAGCATGTAGATCTAAACATGCAAGCATGTAAAGATGTAGATCTAAGCATAAAACATGACAAAAAGCACATAAACACGTAGATCTAAGCAAGGAACACACATAAAAGCAAGAAGCATGCTAAAGAAAGCGATAAATCAAGTTATTCTAGCAAAAAGAAAGGATAAGTGCTAGAAAAAGATTTAGAGGGTTAGGGGTGTGGATGATAGCTAAAAAAAAGCTACATCCACACCCCTAAACCCCAAATCCAAAGTGTAGAACCAAAGAAAGGAAGATTGGGTACAAAAGCAATACCTTGTGTTCTTGGTGAAGAGAGAAGAATCAATAAACTTTGATGTGTTTTTTGTGTGTTTTTTGGTGTTTGTAAGAGAGAAAAAATGCGTAGAGTATCTAGGCCGAGAGCAAAACTTAGCAAAATTCCCTCTCTTTTTTTTGGTCTAAAAGGTGTCGCCGGCCTCAAAAGGCCCCTAATCTGATTAATCTTGACTCCCTTGGAAAGATCTTGGCTTCCTATTTCTGAAAAGGTATAGAACTTGAAAATCCAACGATTGGATTAAAAGTTATGGCTTTCGGAAGTTTGCAGTGCATCGATCGATGCGTCATCCCGGTTTTCATGATATCTTGACCATTCTAACTCCAATTTCAACTCATGAATAGTCATTGAAATGAGAATTTGATCATCTTCACAATGGTGTTGGTCTCGACCCGTTCTGGTAGCCGGATCAAAATTAGGGTTTTTAGGCCCACCCAAGATCGACTACGGGTCAAACTTGGTCAAAGTTGTTAAAAACCTCCGAGAAGCTTGGGTTTGATGAAAAATGTTGTTTTGTGAGAGTTTGGACCTCGTTTGGCCCTCGGTCAAACCTAGGGCTGACTAGGGGTATTTTGGTCATTTCAATTGAAAAAGGCACTTCGGGTGCTCCAGCGCCCGAATGGGTCGTGCCACATCATTCTGGATGCTCTCACGGACCCCTGGAGAGAAAATGATATTTTGGATTTTTCAAGGCTTGGCATGCAAATCGATGGCGTACAAAATACTGTATCAACATCCCCCTAACTAAAATATTGCATTGTCCTCAATGTTCCAAAGCCAAAATAAATTCAAGTATAAAGCGAAGAAGTTACCTTAAGCATTTAAATTGTTTTTTTGAATTTCATTCATACCTGCAAATGTTAGCTCAAAAAAAAAAAAAACCAAAAAAACAAAAACAAAAGGAAAAGGAAACAAAAAGAAAAGAAAATTAAAACGAATATGATACAACTTCAGAAGGCTCTATGAGAGTTTATTTTGCATCCCAATAGGCAAGGATCTCAAGTAACATAGTCTCCTCCTCTAGTATAACTCCCCCTAAGTATGATTTTAACCTTTGTTCATTTACTTTCAAAATCCTACCATCCCTAGGGTCCTCAACTACTACAGTTCCATGTTTAAACACTTCCCTTAAAATGAAAGGGCCATCCCACCTAGGTTTTAGCTTACCTAGACCTAAATATGCATATTTAAGCCCATCGGGCAATGGCTTAAGCTCTAACTGTGGTGTCTCTTCACTTAAATGCACGAGTTTTTTCTTTCATTCTCTGGTAGCTCCTCAAAGCAAGGCTTCCATCCTTCATTAACTGCCATCATCTGTTGTTCTTCCAAAACCTGTGAGGAATCCAACAAAGAAAAATTTTTAGATACATGAATATCATATTCTAAATCATAAGAACCAATAGAATTATTAAGAAGAGTTTCAAGAGGATCAGAAAAACAATTCTTATTAAACTCTTCTTGAACCACCTTCCCAGTGAGGTTCACATTAGCACAGTCATCATCCTCATGTGGTTGTTTAGCTACATGAAATATGTTTAGCTCCAAAGTCATGGAACCAAAAGTGAGTTGCATCCTTCCATTCCTGCAATTAATTAAAACATTAGGTGTGGCAAGAAAAGGTCTACCCAAAATAATAGGAGTATGAACACTAGGATGTAGAATAGGTTGGAAATTTAGAACAATAAAATCAACTAGATAATAAAACTGTTCAATTTTCACCAACACATCCTCAACAATCCCTCTTGGCTCCCTTACAGAGCGATCAGCCAACTGTAAAGTTACTGAAGTAGGTTTTAACTCTCCAAGTCCAAGTTTTTGATACACACTGAAAAAGATCAAATTAACACTTGCCTCAAGATCTAGCAATGCATGCTCCATGATGTAATCTGCAGTAGTACAAGAGATTGTAGGACAACGTGGATCCTTATACTTTGGTGGGGTCTTATGTTGGATAATTGCACTTACCTGTTTTGTTAGGAATGCGGTCTTCTTCACATGATGCTTTCTCTTGATGGTGTATAGGCCCATAATTACCTTGGCATATTTAGGCACATGCTTGATAATATGCAATTATGACAAATTTATCTTGACTTGATGCAAATGCTCTAATATCTCAAATGTGGTGTCCAATTTCCTAGGTAATTTTAAGGCTTGTGGAAATAATGGAGGGATTAGGCATTGTTTAATGTCATCAAACCCATGTGACTCAGTTTTATCCTTCTCTTTTTCAACTGGGGTCTCCTTAGATTTCTTAGTTACTAAAGGAGAACTTTTATCAATCTCTCTACCACTCCTCAAAATGGTCACAGCTTTTACTTCCTTATGTTTATCCTTAGAACCATTGTTATTGATACCGTTCCGTTCCGGCCGGAATGGCCGGAATTTTTCGTACTGGTATGCAAACCGATACCAGAATACCACACGTTCCACCTCAGGTCAGATTTCGGGCCGTTTCGGGCCATTCCGGTCATTCCGGACAATTTCGGCCAATTTTGGCCGAGATGCAAATTCCGGCCGGTATAGGATTTGGCCTATTAAAAAAAAAAAAAAACTTTTGTGCTTTGACTTTCATATACTAATTAAAATGTACTAATTAAGATTCATATACTAATTAAAATGTTAAGAACTTTTGTGCTTTGACTTTCATATTTATTGTATTTTTAAGATTATACAAAATGTGAATTTTATTTGTAGACAATTATAAATAAATATTTTTTTTAATTTTACTTTATTTAATTTTAAAAAATTAATTAAATTCATTTTTTTATATAATAGTAACACTTCTTTAAATTGAAACTTTTATGTTGTATACGTGTGTGCTCATATATATATAAATATATATATATATATATATTATATATTTTAGGAACTCCGAAACACCTTGAAACGGTACGCCGAAATAAGCCGGTACCGAAATATTCCGTTCCACTGGACAAACCGAAATGGGGTCCGAAACGGAATTAATAACATTGCTTAGAACCAATTTTTAGATTTTGATTAATGGGATTAGGTTGAATTTCGGAAGAAAGCTGCCCTCTCTCTATCCCACTCAATGAATTTGTAAGCCTAGTTATATGACTCTTGGTCTCTCTTCTCTTACCTCTTCATCTGGCCTAGTGAGCATGGATTCAAACTTTTGATTCTACTCACTTTGTCTTTGAATGAAAGTACTAAGTGCATCCTCCAAAAAAGGTCTAGATGATGATGATGATGCATGTGGTGAATCAAAATTCCTTGGAGCAGGAGGATTCAACACATTGTCACTCTTATAACTCAAATATGGGTGGTTTTGCATATTTGGGTTATAATTGTTAGAATATGAAGAATTATTCGGCGAGTATGAATTAAATGTTTGTACTTGTTCTTCTGGCACATTCAAGAATGATGAAAGTGATGCACATTCATTTGTAGCATGGTTTATCTCATGACAGATTTTACATACCTCCATTGGGTCCTCTCTAAAGGTAGCACTAACACTCTTACTTCCTTCCATTTTGAGTGCCACAATTTCTTAAGTTAACATGCTGAATTTTGCACTCATGTTATCATCTTCCCTCAACTTGAAAACACTTCCACTAGAAGTGGTAGTATTAGTTCTAGTCTTATCAGTGGAGTCCATAGGGTTAGGTCCAGTCCATGTGTTAGAGTTTTCAGCTATCTCATAGAGATAATCCATTGCATCTTCGGGTTCCTTTTGTAAAAAGTCCCCTCCGCATGAGAGTTGAACAAATTGTCGGTCCCTAAATGTAAGTCCTTCATAAAAATAGCTAACCAACCTCCAATCTTCATACCCATGAGTTGGGCAGAAATTGAAAAAATCTTTGTACCTTTCCCAAGCTTGGTATAAAGTCTCATTCTCTCCTTGGACAAAACTAGCTATCCTTCTTTTTACTTGTTAGACTTTGTGGGGAGGAAAATGTTTCTTAAAAAACTCTTGGGCCATCTCCCCCCAATTACCTATAGACCTAAGTTTCAAGGTGTAAAGCCAACTTCTTGCCTAATCCGTAAAAGAAAAAGGAAAGAAATGCAACTTAGTAGTCTCAATAACATTTTGTCCATAGAAACTACTAATTACCTCTTTAAAATTTCTAACATGGACATAAGGATTTTCATTTTCTTATCCCTTAAAGTCAGGAAGTATTGCTAATAAACCTTATTTCAGTTCTACATGTGATGCATTAGGTGGAAACATGATGTATAAAGGAACAGAATTTTGTGTGGGATGCAACAATTCATACATAGTTATTATGTTCTCATTATGATTATTATGTGTTTCGTCACCCATGATTGATGAAGAAGGTGAAGGCAAAGGTGTGTCAAAAAGATTACCAAAGTAAGTTTCAAAATTTTCTAATCTGCCTCTCTTGTTTCTAACCCAAATGCTCATGCAACAATAAATGCACAATAAAATAAAAACAAAATAAGAGAAAAATGGAACGAAGTTACCAATGGAAGAATTTCCACCAGTTATGCTTTGCTCCAAAAAGATTGCCTCTGAGTATTCCTACCTATCACACGGGTGACCCGAGTTCGATCCCCGGCAGCGGCACCAAAATTGCATCACTCCCAAGTGCAGGAGATCATAGCAATATAATTCTCGGAGTACCGAGGTCAAACCACAAGGAGCGGGGTAAATTCAAAAACAATGTAACTTAAAAAAAAAATAAAAAATAAAAAACTTTTTGTGAAAATGAAGAATAATTCTTGTCTGGTAATTGTAAACAAGAATAATAGTGATAATTGATTTAAGTCAATAACATAATACTAGGGCATCAGGGTGTTTCCCTATATCGATATGAAATTCTTTGTTATCTAAAAAATTATATATATCATAATTGATTTTTCTTATACAATTAAATACTTATGATTCGATTAAACTAAGACAATTCAAGAACGCATGATAACCTAGATTAATAATGCGGTTAGAAAAGTGTTCAGAAAAAACTCATTCACTTTAAAACCTGATTTCTATTTGAAACTATTAGAAATTCATCTAAACAATAAGAAAAACATGATTAAACTTATTGAAAGCATGGAAGAAATAATACATCAAGAGAAATCTAATTGAACAATCAATTATGTTGTTGATAAAATCCTAGAAAGAATCACATTGAATATTCATACCATATAGAAGAAATATAACCCTTGGCCCTAGCAAAGAGTTTAGGCTGCCATTAGAGAAAGGAAAATATAAGGTTTTCTTTGCCAAATTGGTTCTACACAGCATCCCTTTAAAACCCTTACGTCAAAGTGTCCAAAGAAAATCAAACTTTTACTATTTTGATTTTTGTCCAGATTTACGGCAATAACTTGTGAGTTAATTTCAGCCTTCAAAAGTTGTGATATTCAAAAAACCCAAAACTGGAAAGTTGTAGATATTTAAGTCACGGTTCCAATCCATGTGTCAATTGGATTTTTGAGGAGAGAGATACGCCCAAAATACTGATCAGTGCTCAAATCTGATTTTTCCTTTTCGGATTCTACCTCTTTGATTTATTTCCTTATTTGAAGTTTCCAAACATGGTAGACGACCCAAGCACTCTAGCTGCACCTCCTTAGACATTTAAGCATGGTCCTTTAACTCCACTTTAATTCTAGTTTGGCCTCCATTCTCTCACAAACTCCTGTAAACTCATATTTTTCACATGATTTTCTGAAAGTATAAAATTACACACAATGAATGACATCTTATTCAAGAAATTATGTAAAGATAAATAATAGGGATTAATCCAAATCATGGCTTAATTATACAAATTAAGTATAGTAATAAGGAGATAACACCCACATAAATATATAACAAGGATATATTTTAAGGCGTTATCAAGACTTTAGGACTAGTAGGTCGACCAAAAGTAAACTGCGTGTGAAATGCATTGATGAGTCATGCAAGTGGTAAGTTGGGGTAGTGAATGACATCTTATTCAAGAAATTATGTAAAGATAAATAATAGAGATTAATGCAAATCATGGCTTCATTATACAAATTAAGTATAGTAATAAGGAGATAACACCCACATAAATATATAACAAGTATACATTTTAAGGCGTTATCAAGACTATATGAATAGCAGGTTGACCAAAAGTAAACTGCGTGTGAAATGCATTGATGAGTCATGCAAGTGGTACGTTGGGGTAGTCATAAAGCCTAAATTTAATGGACTATGGATGGTCACATCTTATATGGGTCCTCACGGTTGTATACCCCTTGCCATGACAAAAGATGGTAGAATGATGGATTCTAATTTTGTTGTAGCAGAATTTGTTCCAACATCACCTCAAAGAAATCATTAAAGTGAAGTATTATGATCATAAGCTTTTCTAATATAAGGTATGGGATGCGAAACAAAAGGCTTTTGCAGAGATATTCAAGGATTGAGAAGAGTCTTACCAAAGGTTAACAAAGTTGTTGTTCGCATACTTGGATCAAGATCCGGGCACCCAGTACTTCTATCACACCATACCTAGAAGCGTGTCTGGTGATACTTTATTGCGCTATGTATTTTGGGCTTTCGCTCCATGCATTGATGGATTCAGACATTGTAAGCCAGTGATCAGTATTGATGAGACCCATTTGTATGGTAAATATCGAGGGGTTTTGTTAATTGCAATGGCAACCGATGCCAACAACAAGGTTTTTCCTCTCGCTTTTGCCATTGTGAATAAAGAGTTAGGGACTAGTTGGGGGTGGTTTTTAGAATGCCTCAGGGTTTCATTGTGGGATGAGATAGTAGACAAGGACATTTGCGTAATTTCTGACCGACATGTGGGTATTCAAAATGCAATTGCAGCCTAGCCCAGAGATGATGATGGACGAGTATGAGTATTTCACAGATATTGTCTTCCACATGTTGATAGCAACTTCAACTCGCATGTTTAAGACCCCACTCTAAAGTCATTGGCCTTGAAAGCTGGGTATGCTACTCAGGAAGCTAAATTTGAGTTGCACATGCAATCTATCAAGGAAGCTAAGATTCAAGCCCTTAGGAAGAAAGTGACAATCAAAATGAAGAAAGGCGACCCCAAACCCTATACGCCATTCACATATCTAACAAAAGAGGATCTAGACATGTGAACTAAGCTACATGATGGTGGATACCGTTATGGGGCTATGACAACCAATATCTCGGAGTGCTTCAATGGAGTACTCAAAGGTGCTCGTGGCTTGCCCATTCCTACAATGGTTGAGTTCACTTGGAGCAAACTTGTTGCATATTTCCATGATCGACACAAAGAAATTACTCATGATCTCTCCGAGGGCAAGGTGTGGAGTAAATATGCCATGTCAATCTATACCACAAATCTGCAAAGATCTGCAGGACACCAAGTAAGGGAATTTAATCATAAGCATGATATATATCAAGTAATTACCCCATATGACATCTATAAAACTGGAGGGGGACACCATAGTCATGAAATAAACATATTGGCCAGAACATGTGGTTGTGGAAAGTGGCAAAATCAAAAAATCCCTTGTTCACATGCAATTAAAGTTCTTCTATTCTTAACACAAGATCTAACTAGCTATATTGACCCATGTTATAGTTTGGACAACGTCATTAGCACCTATTCACATGCATTTGTGGTGCCAAAGTCAGAGTCATTGTCAAGGAATGTGAACAATCCAAAGTAGGTGCCTAACCCAGATCCATCGCGGGCCAAAGGTCGACCAGTGAAGTCTAGGCTACAGAATGAGATGGATGGGGTCCGGTGAGAACCAGGAAGCCAAAGGCAAGATTCTGACTTAAGGGAGATTCAACAGAAGCAGAGCTGTAGACTATGTCATCAACAAAAGCATAATTGTAAAAGATGTCCGGTTTTCTGTGGGGCTTCGACAAGCAGTAATGATCCAAACAAGGTAAGTGATGCTTTTATACAAAATGCCAAGATTGTATCAATTAGCCAAGTTGCGTAGATTAGTATCTTTTTTTTGGCTTTTGGTATCTAACTACAATATTTCAATTTTTGTCAGGTATGCAAATACTCGATTTTGAAATGGCATTGTAGATGCAAATTGTGGTTCTCTTTATTGTGTATTCGGACTTCTACTGTATTGTATCAGCACAATTATTATTTTGTTTATCGCTGAATGCATTTGTAATCAAATTATTCTATAGGCGTAAAACCCATTTTAGTCCCTACATTTTTACGCGATTCCCACTTTGGTCCCTAACTTTTTTTTCCACCGCTTTTAGTCCCTGAAATCAAAAAAGCGATCTCATATTTGTCCCTACCGTTAGTGCCCTAACGGCAAAGTCCTACGTGGCAGACGGAATACCCTACTAGCTGACATGGCATTGATGTGGCACTAACGTGGCGATTAAAATATTATTAAAAAATATTATTTGGTATTTTTATATGCCACGTCAGCATTTTAAATTTTTTTAAAAGCCATGTCAGAAAAAAGAAAGAAAATAAATTAAAAAACAAAACTAATTTTAAAATTTTTAGTCTTAAACCTTTTTTTTTTTTTTTGTCCAGAAGAGTTTACAATCGCCTCCAGGCCCTCCACCATTCTTTTCTCCTCAACAGTCAACACCAAAGGATCTCCTCTACCAACCCCATCTCTCAAACCCTAACCATTCCCAAGTCCTTCAATGGCCTCTGCAAACCCCTCAAATTCCAACCCTCTTGCTCCATTTCTTTCACTTCTTGTTCTCACTCACGACGCAGTAGTAGCTTCGTTATCAATGCCTCACGCTCAAACAAGCTCTCTCTCTTGGTTCAAGCTCTCTCATCTTCTCGGTTCAAGCCACCGCCACCGCCACCACCTCTGATTTTCGAAGCCCAAAATCATGGGCTAAACACGATGATGCGATGCCATCGACAGTCAAAAACCCAGATCTTCCATCTTCTCGATTCAAGCCACCGCCACCGTTACCGTCTCTGATTTTCAAAGCCCAAGATCACAGGCTAAACACGATGATATGGATTTGGGTTTGGGTTTGTGAGTTTTGTTGATTTGGGTTTGTGGGTTAAGTTTTGTTGATCTGGGTTTGTGGGTTTGTGGTGTATGTTGATTTTTGGGTTTTTGGGTTTGTGGTAATGTTGTATTCAGATGTTTATTTCTAGGTTTGTGGTGTGCATGGAGGAAAAACTGGGTTTGAGTTTTCTGTTTTTTGTGTTTGGTTTTAAAACATAAGAAAATCTTGTTGAATGTTTGTGTTTTGTAAATTTTTATGGGCATATCTTTTTATTTTGTAAATTTGAGTGATTTTATTGATTTGGTTGCTAAGAAAATGCAAGAAAAGAAAAGTAAATTTTTAATTTTTAATTTTCTGGGCAAGCTTAGTTGGGAAAGAGAATGAAGAACACATTCTGAGTTCTTCATGTTCTTCCAAAAAAAAAAAGAAAAAAATTAATTTAACTAATTTCTTTTCTTTTTTAAAAAAAATAATTAGGTTAGAAATTTTTATATTATTTTTATCTGATGTGGCTTTTTAAAAAAAAAATTAAATTACTGATGTGGCATTTTTAAAATTGTAAATAATTTTTTTAATATTATTTTAATAGACACGTCAGCATTTACTGTTGGACCGTTTGCCACCTATGCAATTTCCATCTCCGATGTAATGGCAGGGACTAAAACGGAACGAATTTTTCAAAAGGACTAAAAGCGGTGAGAAAAAAAGTTAGGGACCAAAGTAGAAATCGCGTGAAAATGTAGGGACTAAAATGGGTTTTACGCTTATTCTATATCCAACGTACTTGTTTCTAGATTGTGCATCTTTGTCACCGCAAGAAAACAATTCATGGTTTTAGTCTTGAACTCTATTTATCTCTCTAAGTATAGCTTCTTACTTTCCCTTTGGGAAAAATAAGGCTGTTTCACTGGGTTGAACAGGTTTTTTGCATGTAGAAAAGGTTATTTCTCTTTTTGTGCTGTGTTTGCTCTGTTTCTGCATGTAATTAGGGTGTTTCTGCTTGTTTGCACAACTGGGTGTTTCTCTATTTCTGTGTCAGGTGTTTCTACATGATTGAAAAAAAATCAATTAAAAAATTTAAAAAAAAAAAAAAACCCAGTGAAACTCGAGTTTGTAGGCCTCAAGTTACTTTGTTCTTCTTCCTAGCGAAACTCAACTGTGTAGGCCTCAAGTTACTCTATTTTTCTTCTAGGCTCTCTGCCTGAAAACGAATTGTGGGAACTCGAGTACTAAACATACAACTCGAGTTTGTAGGGCTCAAGTTCTAAAAGAACAGAACTCGAGTTGAGTTTTGCTTTTTTTTTATTTTTTTTTTTTAGATCCTGGCATAATCAGACTCTTAACTGTGATACACCTGCCGATATTCTCTTAGGTTGCCAATGAACCATGATATCACTCACAACCATGAAATAGATGATGATTGTGTCAGCAAGAAAATTACTAACGAAGAAATCCATAAATTTAAATCAATCATGCATTAAAAAACATTATGCTATTATAGTTCAAAATAATTACTACTTTGCAAGATATCAAATAATAGCAACAAGAACAAAACAAACACCAGCAAATAACATTAATAAACTCTCAAAGAAATAAAGACACTTTAGAAAATACATTATAGCTCTACTTTTTATTTTTTAAATCTGAATTATAGTTATTATACTCAACTTTGTGCCAAACACAAACAAACAAACAAACAAAAAAAGCTATGGAAATGCGACAAAGATTTATTTATTTTTGGTACATTAGGTGAGTTTTCATTGATTTTTTTTTTTTTTTTTTAGAAAACTTTTAATTTTGGATTTATTCTTTTTAAGTATATGTGTAGTTTTATAAAGTTATAGTAAGTAAACAAATAAAATATCAGTATAAAACGAATCTATAAAAGCATATAAAATCAAGTGATAAGCATTTTTCTATAACTCCAAACCAAATTCTTTTGCAGAATCGGTGGGTAAAAATAGTTTCAGGGGTATAGGTGAAATGATATATTTGCTTTAGGTGACATAAAACCAGAGAGAAGTAAAAATGGCATAGAATTAATTTTGGGAGGGGAATAAATAATAATACAAAGAAATAGAGAGTAAACAAACACGAAAGACAAGAAAACAATTTCCTTACTTTCCTGAAGAAAAAAAAAATAAAGACAAGTAAACAAAGTTTTTGCTACTCTGCCAGAAATGGAGATGGACTGAAAAAAAATGGAGAAGGTGCTAATGGTGGGCCATAACATTGACCACTACCCATCACAAAAAAATTCTATTTTTATGCTACACATCCTAAACAAACTCTATTTTTATCAATATTTAGCCAAAAGAATCCAAGTCTGTGAGTATTTTGTAACATGAGTTTATGCAATGGATTCAAGTCTGTCTTACATCAAACACATAATGACCACAATGCAAGGACACACTGTAATTTAGGCAAAATTACAATTTAATTTATGACTTGGTCCATCACAATTTAGTCTACAAAATATTAATTGATAACTCCAATGATTTTATTTTAGTCTCAACCTCATGCAACAATGCATAGAAATTGAATAAACCACTCCTTTACTTACTAAGTACAATAAAACCAAGAGTACAATTTTGAAGTCCATATCTTAAACACACTGCAGGAAACTAAGATGCCCGTGCGTTGAGAAAGTGCTAGCACAATTTGAGAAAGAAAGATGGCTGCACAATGCTTTAACAAAGTGCATCGTATATTTAGGAGAATATTCAACTTCAAAATATAGCACTAAATATTGCTGACAAAATCTAAAACCAACACATCTTTGCTGGAAATGCAAATAAATTGCAACACAAAATCCACTCCAATCTTTGCTTGAAATACATAAAAACACAAGTCAAACTCCACTCCAAACCAATGTTGTTTGGTAGACAATTCTTGCCTATCACTATAAATATATATATATATATATATATATATATATGTAAGCACCTTTTTTTTTTTTAATGATTCAATAATTGGAACTTACTATCCCTAAGGAGAATGAGAAGAATTACTCAGGAAAATTATTTTATATGTGTGATATGAACCCTAATGGACCTTCAAAGCTCTAACAGAGAATAGTCAACAAAATTCGACATAAAGGGTCTTGTTAAGATATTGACATCTGAATATAATGAGAACTTTTTATGAAAAGAAGTTGCTGTAGGTCATTTTCACAATTATCTTTGACAGAGTGAGTACTTAGTCTTGAACTCAATATATGCCCCTTCATCCGTTGCCCACCAAAAGAAAAGATAACGTTGAATTTATTTTAGGCGACAACAAACTTTAGTTTAAGTTTTGAGGGGGCAAGCTGAAGTTTTACAGTTTCTGGTGTGGGTATGAGTGGGCATGTGTGTATTATATAGTGGAAATTGAAAGGAAGTTTCAAAGTAATTCAATCATGTCTGTGTTTGGTCATCTGTCTAAGTATTATATAACCATTTGTGGGAAGCAAAGTGCTCCACAGTTTACAATAATTGTGTATTTCTATGATTTATCACAAATAAATTCAAAAATGTTTTAGAAATATATCGTTGGGACAGAGCTTTTCATCCATAAACTTCTAATGGATTCAAGAAGTTTTATTTTTGTCGAAGGACTTTTTTGGTCAGGATGGCTAGCAAGCTTGAGATTCTAAGTTTCTTTGTGATAATCCTCAAGACTTCTCAAAATGGTTAGGACGGCTAGCAAGCCTAGGATTCTAAGTTTCTTTGAGATAGTCCTCAAGACTTCTCAAAATCAAATGTAACCGTGCTTATAGATGTATCTTCATTACTGTTAATAAAATTATATTTTTCATATACGAGAAAAACAAACATGACCTAAAAGTGTCATGTAGAACATATATATGTTTAAATTAAGTAATCTGAATGTTGATTAATCATAATTTTATGTAGTCAAGGACAATTGTCTCAAATACTACGCTGAGAAATTTTGACACCCTAAATTAAATCACAAATGAAACCCTATCCCACACACAAAAAAATAGACAAAAATAAATCAAATCCACCACGAAACCCTATCCCACATATACAAATCAAATCCAACATGAAACCCTATCCCACAAATACAAACCAAATCACAATCAAACCCTAAATCAGTCAAGTACAATGGAGAGAGAGAGAGAGAGAGAGACGTTACTTGTGATAGACATAGAGCCACTAAGAACTAGGACCCAAATACCCACCAGTGGAGCCTCCCAAAATACAAAGATGATAGTGTAGAGTGAGAGTGTTGTATGAGAGTGCCTGAGAGGGTCTGAGATTGTATGAGAGTGTGCAAAGTGTTTGAAGAGGGAGAAAGCAACAGAGAGAGACGGAACGACAGAGAGAGACAGAGTGAGAAAGAAGAGTCTTTGAGAGTTTTGAAGTCTGAAGAGTGAGAGAGAAGTCTGAAGTGTGAGTGAGTGAGACTGTGAGAGAGAGGGAGAACTAGGGGAACTGGGACCCACATTACACGTGGAGGGCTGTCCACCATGAACTAAATTCGAGTTCATAAGGCTCATATTCCATTTAAACTAAATCAAGTCCAGAGGACTCGAGTTCATCTTAACCAAATCGAGTCCAAAGAACTCGATGTTTGTGCCTACGTAGATGAAATGTCCTCAACTGCTGCCGCGATGGGAAAATCGAGTTAATTATACTCAATTTATGACTCCAAAATTGAGTCACTTACTCTCAAGTTGTTAGATTGCTAAATAGTTTTGAAAACATGCTAACTAACAAAATTCTTTGAGTTTTAGTGTTATTTTGAAAAAATATCCCTGTATGAAGTTCAGGAGTGGGCATGAATGACATGGATTCAATATGGGGTGAGTCCATAGCTAACAAAGTGGAGGTGAAGCGCGCATTAACAATTTGTGCCCTCAAGGAAAACAAACATTTTATGATCAATAGGTCAACGAAGGTCAAACTTTGTGCAAAATGCATGGATGAGTCATGCAAGTGGTATGTCGCGGCAGTCATGAAGCCCAATCTCCACGGACTATGGATGGTCACCGTGTATGTGGATCCTCACACGTGTATACCAATTGGGTTGCGAAATGATGATAGAATGATGAATTGTAATTTTATTGCATCAAACATCCTTAAGAAGTTAAGTGGGGATCACACTGCCCCAATTAAGCATCTCAGATTTATGATAGAGTCAAATATAATGGCTATAAGCCTTCTTCCTATAAGGTATGGGATGCGAAACAAAAGGCAATTGGGAAGATATTTGAAAATTGAAAAGAGTCTTACCAAAGGTTGCAAAAATTGCTAATGGCATATATTGATCAGGATTCGAACACCCAGGTGTCCTATCGTAGCACACCCACCAGTGTAGATGACACTATATTTTTGCATTATGTGTTTTGGTCTTTCGGTTCATGCATTGATGGATTCAAATATTGCAAGTCGGTTATCTGTATTGATGGGACCCATCTGTATGGTAAATATTAAGAAAAGTTGTTGGTCGCAATGGCAACCGATGCTAACAATAAGGTATTCCCTCTCGGCTTTGCTGTTGTGGATTGTGAGTCAGGGTCCAGTTGGAGGTGGTTTTTACAATGCCTCAGAGATACGATGATGTGATACCTAACGAAGGCATTCGCATAATTTCTGATCGACATCTTGGTATCAAAAACGCCATTGCAGCCTGGCCTAGAGATAGAGATTGAAGAACACGAGCATTTCATAGATATTGCCTTCAACATGTTGCTAGCAACTTCAACACACATTTTTAGAACTCGACTCTAAAGTCAATGGCATTGAAAGCGGGATATGCTACTCAGATAGTTAAATTTGATAACATAATGAAGTCCATTAAGCAGGTGGAAATTGAGGCCATTAGGAAGAAGGTGACGGGGAAGGATGGTAGGGAAAAAGATTTTCTTCCATACACATACCTAATGAGGGAGTTTGTGGATATGTGGACCCAATCACATGATGGTGGGAGACATTTTGGGGCAATGACAACTAATATATCAGAGTGCTTCAATGGTGTACTGAAAGGTGCACGGGGCCTTCCTATTGCTGCAATGATTGAGTTCACTTGGTCCAAACTTGTTGTATATTTCCACAACCGGCACAAAGAAATTACTCATGATTTGTTGGAGGGTAAGAGATAGAGTACATATGCCATGTCCACGTATTTGGAAAATATGCGTAAATCTGAGAAACACTATGTTAAGGAATTTAACAATGAACGTAGAATATATCAAGTAGTTACTTCATGCAACATGCATAGCACTGGAGGGGGAAACCACAATTATGAAGTTTAGCTACTAGAAAGAACATGTAGTTGTGGGAAATGGCAAAACATTAAGATCCTGTGTTCACATTCAATTAGAGTATGTGATGTGCTAAACATTGCTTTGACCACATATATTCACCCATGTTATAGTTTGAAGTATGCCCTTAACACTCATTCACATGCATTTGCAGTTCCTAAGTCAGAGTCATTGTGGAGGGATCCCATAGGGCCAAAGTGGTTGCCTAATCCAGCATTGTTGCGGGCCAAACATCGACCAGTGAAGTCAAGAATAAGGAATGAGATGGATGAAGTGAAGAATAAGGATCGAGAACCGAGATGGTGGAGGGAGGATGCAGATTTGATAGAGTCGACCCAAGCAGACGTGGACTGTGTCATGCTTCCGGGCATAACCGAAGAAAATGTCCGCAGTCCCACGACACTTCCACAAGCAGTCATGTTCCAAACTAGGTAGGTGAAAGATGGCAAAAAGTTCTGGATCGATTAAATAATTGTTGTTCATTCTATATTTACCTAATGTTTACTATCTTGTCTCCTAATGTGATTAGTCTACGTTTTCAGGCATGCTTCCTTGGATGATGTTTTTGTTGTGCTGACCGCCGATTTTAGAAAAATTGACTACATTGTATCGGCACAATTAACATTTTGATTTTTGTTGAATGTACTTGTAATTCTCTATCGAATGTACATGTTTAAAGTTTGTGATTTGAGTAGTACAATTAGATCTGCAAATTAAGCACGGTTGGACATGTTTAGAATGTTGATATATTGAGAATGTCTTTGGCTGTAATTTAAGTGCATTTACATTGTAAAGTTATGTATATGCAGAGAACATAACATTTTCTATAGTTAAGTGCCCATTGAGAACGTCTTTTGATGTAATTTAAGTGCATTTACATTCTTAGCTTCTCTGCCTCTCAATGAGTGTTTGTGGATTACATTCTCAGCTTCTCTACCTCTATTTCTCAACTTCTCAACAAATGCATGCACACATTTCTATTTCTGGTTTGCCTGCATGTCCAGGAAAAAAAAAATTCCTAGTGAAACTCAAGTTTCACAAACTTGAGTTCCACTGAGTATTTTTGCCACAAACAGGAAATGCTATAGATCTCAAGTCAATTAAGGCAGTGTAATGGAATCTAAATTTCTAAGTAGTTCATTACTTAGAAATAAAATTTTCTATTCATGATTCACACAAAAAAAAATGATCAATTTGGCATAAGAAGCTAAATTAGACTGACAATTATCACATTGTGATCAGAATTACTCCCATATTACTATGAATAAAACTACATCCAAAGTAAGAGTCTGATAACAACTTATTATAGCAAACAAGAAAATTTTGTTCTCAAACATGCATCCATCAACACAAAACAACTTTGAGGCACAAGGACAAGTTCTAACATTTACTTCTATCACATCACTAGTAAAAAAAAAAAGGCCAAATGGTAATAGGAAGGCTAAGGACGCGAACAATGTTGTTGTGACCAGATGAGGGGAGAAACCAGCAGAGGGCAATGACACACAAAAAACCCTAAACAGAATTCCTTTTTACCATGTTGGAAAGGATTATAGCCGAAGAAAGCCATCATGACTCTTTGGAAACTCACACTCCATACTCACATAACCAAACAGGTTTTTGGTATATTATTACGTAGCCCGACTGCATTCTAACTAATTGCTCGCGATGGACCAATGCCATGCCGGATGGCCTACTCTTCGAGCTTGGCACCCACACCCACCTACAGTTACGAGCGAATAACATAAGATAAGATAATGCCACTTAGTTACAAAGAAGAGTACATTGTCTAACACACTGAATATCATAAAAATACTTACTTAATGCAAGTGGAGCTTTTGGCCATAGGCCATAAACACATCCAAGAGGGGGCTCTATCTTCGGGCACAGGAATGGTAACCTCGCCCATGCCCAATACTAGACCAATTGCAATGCCCCACCAATCTGCAAATGATCTTTATGGCTTCCCTGGCACAACTCTCTGTACAACCATGCCAGGCAACCACTACCCTAACTATACTGCGGCGGATCACAAAGGTTCCGTAGGAACTCCAAGAACATAAGATGCACCCTATCTCCCGACTTGTCCATGAAAATCTTATCCCCTAGTAGCGCTAAAATATAGCACCAGGCATACTGATGTATCTGAATCTCTGCTACATCATGAGGCAATGGCTCTGCAACGCGCTCAACAAAGCAGCTGATGAGAACTCTTTGCCCCGCCAAAGTTTTTTTGTCATTCACCGAAACTTGAAAACCAAGCAAGTCCTTGCACAAAGTGCTCCAACCCCCCCCCCCCCCATACCAATCGGCCCAACCAAGACCTCACTGTCTATAGGAAGTCCCAAAATAACCTCCACATCTTGTAGGGTGATTGACATCTCACCATGAGGAAGATGGAACGTATGAGTCTTCAGCCGCCATCGCTCAATTAGGGCTGATATTAAGCAATGATCTATCTCTCTGGACGGGGCCCTAAACAATCCTTCTAGCCCTACCAACTTGATAATGTCTATCACCCGATTGTCTTGCATCAATATGTTTGCCATCTCCTTAGAGCGACCACAGCACTGAAGTAGGCTCGGGTCTTGCAAAATCGATAAAAATTATAGCGGTTGTTAGAACTAGATATACAACTTTGAAAGAAATTGCTAAAAGTCAAAGAGAACATAAAAATTAAAGCGGTTGTTAGAACTAGATATTTTACCTCACCATTCCAAATGTTAGTTGATCAATGATTTGGTTGTTGCTTCAGCACTGAAGTATTGATGGGACCAAAGCACACGATCTTTGGCTCCTCATCATTCCGAAGGTCCATACTGCAAAGAGTGCTACCGTGAGATCATTAATAGTGTGGGGGCAAATAACTTGTTGTCATTATGTAACACTAGTCATAGACATAGATTGAAAAATAAAAAATAAAAATAAAAAAACTTGGCTTTATGTTCTCTGAAAGAAAAGAAAAGAAAAAAAAAAACTTGGCTTTATATGTACACATAATATTGTACATATACTACAGTACCTACCAAATGCATACTTCTAAGTTGCATGATACTCTCTTCTTGAAAGCAATTAGGTTGGCGATGAATTTCGCTAACACATGGCTCTGTATCTATTTCGTCATATAGAATATGCAATTTCTAGCTAATTGCTATAAATGTGAGACAAAACAATCACAGCATACTTATTAATTCCCTCACTTTTCAGCGATGACCACCAACAAACTTAACCAAGAGAAGGCAAATTCTTGTTAGCAAATACTATCTTGCAATCTTCAGATGAAATGCAGGATGATTCTACTTCATGCCTTTTAAAACAACATATGACATAAATAACCTCTTTTGTCCAAACAGGAAATTGGTTTCAAATTTATGTTCCCATGGTTTACATCACTTCAGAATCCCCACAATTGTATCCCAGATGAACATTATGTGCCAACACTACTTGCAATAAGAAATTCGTTTTCTTCTTTAATTTAATTCACATTTACAGATTCACCAAAAAAAAAAAAGAGTAGTACATAGATAAATATTGTGTTCCCTATTTTTCTTTAGTGTCCCTTAGATAATATTTTTTTTTTTTCCTTCTTTAATTGGGAATAATCAAGATCGTTCTAGAATATTATTTTTCATTATGGGCATTTCATTCAAAATATTTCGTTTGCGTTTTATATAAGATGACTGGACTTGAAGACGAACTTGAACGAAGATCATTGACAATACCTTAAAGGACGATTTTGTCTGGGAGTCTTCGGGCCGCCGATGAGAGGAGCGTCTCCGGTGAAACAATGTCTGAATGTGTGGCCGCCGGTGTCTAAAAGACATTTGAAGAAGGAGTGTTTGAGGGTGAGAGTGATTGATTTGGGTGGGTTTCGGTGTCTGAAGGGGGATAGATTTGGGTGTCTGAAAGTGAGTGGGAGAGTGACAGATTTGGGTGTGTGAGAGGGAGTTTAGGTTTGAAATCTTGAGAGTGACAAGCTTGAGCATGACGAGTGTCTGAGAGTGAGAGTGAGAGTGAGGAGTGTCTGAAAGTGAGTGTTTGAAAGTTTGAGTGTTTGAAAGGGAGAGTGACGAGTGAGGTTTGGATTTTAGGTTTTAAGTGGTCAAAAAATGATTTTCTGTAACTCTAGTTTAAAAGTGAGTTTTATGTACTCGATAACCACGTGGAAAATTTTGGAAAATTTTGTCTACGTCATTGTATGACAATAGCCCTAACTCGAGTATTAGAAGCTCGAGTTCTACATTGATCTCAAGTTTCTAAAACTTGAGATGCTAGTTTCCCACATTGTTTCAAAACCGGGCAACTAACGAAACTGTTAGCAAAGTAAGATTAAATGGAAAAAAAAATTATAAAATGTCTATTAAAATCTTCCACAATGTCATAACAAGATAATTAACAAATTTTTATAATACGAGTCTTTTGGATGAATATTGCATTTTTTGAAGTTTATTTGCATTATGTGTACTATTTGAAGTTATTTAGGGAATTGAGGAGAGAGAGTAAATTTCGGCAACCGTGTTGCCGAAATTCAATCAAAATTATAAGAGAGAAAAAGTGGGTTGAATTTCGGCAATGACATTGCAGAAATTCTGCTGCCCAATTTGCTGCCTGTGAGTGAGTGCTCGAAGTGAGAAGCGAGTGTGAGGAATGCCCAAAAAAAAAAATTTTTGCCCCCCTATTTCGGCAATGGCATTGCCAAAATAGGGGGGAAAAAAACAAAAAAAAAATTTGCATTTGGTTTGTGGCAATGCCATTACCATAATAGAGAGAAAAAAAATTGCAATTGATTTGTGGCAATGACATTGCCGAAATAGAGGTAAAAAAAAATTGTGGCAATAGCAGTGCCGAAAAAGAGGAGAAAAAACAAACAAAAAAAAAATTTGCAATTGATTTGTGAGGGGAAAAAAAAGTTTTGCAATTAGGTCGTGGCAATGCCATTACCAAAATAAAGGGGAAAAAAATTTGTGGTATTTGTAATAGAGGAAAAAAAATTGCAATCGATTTGTGGTACCATTGCCGAAAAAAAAGTGTGGCAATTGTGGCAATGTCATTGCTGAAAATTGGAGGAGAAGTACACACTTCAGTCAACCAATCAACTCGTTGTCAGAGATTCTATTTTTTCTTTTTCTCTTTTATAACATCCTCTGATTCTTTTATAGCTTCCTCCATGCACACAGTACACTATCTGAGACCTATGTCTTCTTTTGTCACTTTTTAGCTTCATCTGATTCTTATTCTTTGAGTATATATATTGTTCATTTCCAATGAAACAATATAACGTATAAAATCTTTCTCAAATTTTTTTTTTTTTTTTGTCTTTTTATTTATTTCTACATCTGTCTCAGATATTTTTATAGAGGGGAAAAAAAATTTATGGCATTTGTAAATGATATGTGCACAACATTTTTACAACAAATTCTAAATAGCGGGTTATTACTAGTTGTTAATAATGGATTAAAAAAGTAATTTCAGTGCTAAATTTAAATTTGAACCAATAGCAACTAACCACCTGTGATTTGTTATGAAAATATTGTAAAAATGTTATGGACATAACACTTATCTAAAAAATATATAGTACATATATTCTTATCCTTCAATCAACCAATCAACTCATTAGTCATTTTATTTTTTTTCAAAGATTTTTTTTTTGTCTCAAAGATTCTTTTTTTTTTTTGTCTAAGAGATTCTTTATTTTTATCTTCCTCTGATTCTTATTCTCTGAGTATATTCATCGATCATTTCCAATAAAACCACGTATTGATATCACAAGTAAAATTTGTATCAAAGATTTGGAGAGAGAGAGTTGCTGGCTAAAAAAAATTCTGGATTCTCATTCTACAAAGTACACAAATTTTTGTGAGTCAGAAGATTTTTGACCGAAGCAATTTGGTTTATGTGAACGTGATATTCTTTCATTTTGTATAGTAAAAGTATTCTTTGATGTGTACGCGATGTTCTTCAACATACATTATTCTTATTCTCAAAAAAAAAAAGTACAAATTCTTGCCATACAAATGATTGATGTGCACACTGTAAACAAAAAAAAAAAAACAAAGAAACTGAGATTTTTACATTTTTTCTTATATTGATTTTTATTGTACATAAATTCTTACAATACGGAATGGTAGAAAAAAATGATTGATGTGCACACTGTAAAAAAAAAAAAAACAAAGAAACTGAGATTCTTTACCGAAATTCTCTGTAAAGATTCTTTGCAATGAATATATGTTTATAGTAATTTATTTGTATCAGAGTATCTCATCTTGATCTATGTTGTATTATATTTCATCAATTGGCGTATCTAATTATACAGTTTAAAATCTAAGAATTTAACTTATATGAAACTTGCATCTTATTTAAACAACACTAACGTTATTGAAGTTTCCACGGTTCTTATTTTATACTCTTTTTCTCCTAAAAATTTCATTCATCAACCTTCTTCTCTCCACTCTTATTTCTCTCATAATTCTACTAACCATTTTCAATTCATGCATGCCATACATTCTACAAACAACTAAAATAAACAACATTTGCAAATATCTATCTATTCTTTATCTCTTACAAGGTGAATTACATCTTTTAAGTAGTTACTTTTTTTTTTATAATATTCATGTTGATATGTTTTAAGGGCATGAAAATCTTGTTTTTGTTAAATTATTTGTTCATGCAAATCTTGTTTTTGTATTATGTGTTTGGCAACATGAACTGATTTGTATAATATGTTTTAAATTATTTGTCCATGAATTTTGCCTAAAATTTCATATAGCAAAAATATATTTCAAAATAATATACACATATGGTATAAGAAAACCAAAAAAAAAAAAAAAAAACTAGTATATGCTCATATACCTTAATATCTAAGTTTTAGATATAACACTAATAAAGAAAATTGTACGATATTAGAAATTTGTTTGATAATAATCATATGAATGCATGAGAACATTATATAATCTGTTTTATTTTAGAAAAAGAAAAATAAAGAGCTACATAAAAAAATTAACGTAACCGTAACAGATCCTTCTAAATGTTAATGT
Source organism: Lithocarpus polystachyus (assembly GCA_033629205.1). Classification (NCBI taxonomy): domain Eukaryota; kingdom Viridiplantae; phylum Streptophyta; class Magnoliopsida; order Fagales; family Fagaceae; genus Lithocarpus; species Lithocarpus polystachyus. Next base: position 30,138,986 of record CM066162.1, read on the forward strand.
TTTGCTAGTTACTTAAAGAAAAGGAAAACAAAAAATAATTTTAACTACTATGATGGACAGTAATAAATTATCAGTGAATCAATCCTCTTTAATAGAATTCTCTTAGATCTAGCTATTTAAACGTTAAATATTTTTAATGGATTACCTTCTTGTATTGCATTGTAATAGTTGTGTAGTTGCATTGTAATAGTTGTGTAGTGTTAATATATTAATACTATTGTTATATTTTAGTGTAGATGGTAGAAAAGTTGTTCATTCTTCGGATCCATTCCGGCGAAATAATTAAATATGGCAAAAATGGAGTTTATTATGAAGGGCCACCTCATTCTATGCTTCCATTAAATCGAGGTGTTACATTTGGAAATCTATGTGATGGAGTAGCATCCACGCTTCATATAAACAGAAAATTCAAAACTGACTATTTGGTATAAATTTCCTTTTCAATGTCATCCACATCCTGTGATTTACCAACAAGGCTTGGTAAAAGATAATGGTATCAATGCAATATTAGATATGTTAGACGGCCAATATAGATTTGTAGGTGTAGAGTTATACGTGTGTGTAGAGTCCATAAAAAGCCACCGAGATGTTTTTCCCATTTGATATGCTAACGAAAGACCGAGCACATCGTTTAGTTATTCACATGGCAGGCACTTCCATGATACATATGCCACTCATACTGGTCATTATTCTAAAAATGCGGCTCATTCCCCAATTAACATTGGTAATGCTAACTATCATGCTCCATATACCCATGTTGCAACTGAAGACCAACACGTTCCTTATCGACCAATGAACACCAGTGATGTTGACTATGATAATCCAACTGAGCATGTCACACAAGAGACTACTTGTTTTGAGTTTGAAGCTCAGTCTGACCAAACCGCCACTCAAAGAGTGGCTAATGATCCCAATGATACACACCGCATAGCTGCTACTACTGAAAATGCGGTCTATACATTATCAGAAAGGATGCGGGCCATGGATAATGATGACCAACTTAATGACAACGAGGTCCTTAATAATATTGGAGATGAACAAGAGCCTCTCAATGAACCTAATCATGAAAACAGTCCAGCTATGGCATTCTATCAACCTTCATCACTAAGCGTTTCACAGAATATGTAGGATAATATGACTGATCCAATCCCACCATTTAAAAAGCCCACTCAAAGTATTTGGAACCCTACCCAAAAGTTTTATGTGGGCTTGCAAAAAAAAAAAACACAATTAGATAATAATAAATAAACACAAAATAACAACAATAATAATAATAATAATAAACTTTAAAGAAAAGAAACACATGTATGATTTATTGCACTAAATAATAATAATAATAATCTATATATTACTAAAAGCTGAAGCGTAGCATTTAATGTTGCTACGCTTACATTGAGCCACGTCAGCAATCATGTCATTTCCACCACATTTTTTGTAATTATTCAACAATTTAAAATTAATTTTTTTTTAATTTTAAAATACTAACAAATATAAAATAAATTTCACCCTTATCTCCACCATAAAGCCCACTTCTTACTAACTTAATTCTCACCACTATCTTCACCATAAATCCCACTTCTTATTAATTTAATTTCACTATATATATATATATATATATCTATATTATATCTAAAAGCTGAAGTGTTGCATTTATTTTTGTTATACTCCGGTTGAGCCATATTAGCATCCATATCTTTATTTCTTTTCTTTTCAATTTTCTTATAATTGTTTTTAACATTTACTCTTTTTTTTTTCACTTTAACCAACCTTCTCCCTCCCTCACCTTTTCATCTCCTCACTATTCTTTTCATCTCCCCACTATCATTTACATCAATATCACTCTTTTTCTTCCGCTTCATCTTCTTTTATTTTGTCTCTTCCTATTCACTCCCTCTTACTATAAATTTGTCACTATCTCTTCCATTCTATGCATAGTTTCCCTCACAAAAGTTTTTTTTTTAGCTCTCTCTCTCTCTCTCAATTTTTTAATGGTTTTTTTTTCTTGCATCTCTACTTTAGGTTGATAAATTTGTGTTTCATAGAACCCTACTTTAGGTTAATGTGATTTAGTTTATGTTGAATGTTATCCTCGATTCTTTAGGTTTTTTTTTTTTTTTTTTGGTTCTCTTTTATTGTTAAATGTTATCTTGCTATGTTATAAAGAATTAAATATAGTAATGTGATTTAGTTTTGTGTTGATGTTATCCTCGATTCTTTAGGTTGTTTTATTTATTTATTTTTTTGTTCTTTTTTATTGTTAAATGTTATCATATTATGTTATAAAAAATTAAACATAGTATATAAAAATATAATATTATTCTATTATATAACATGATTCAGAGAATTTGGTATTTGTTGTTAAAAATCCACCAAAAAATCAACCTCATGTACTATAAAATCAACCTTATATAATAATATTTTATTATATAACATGATTTGGATAGGTATTTATTGTTATATCTTCTATTTTTATTTTTTTTCCTCATCTTATTTTATTCACCATTTAAATTCAGCCACATCTTCCATATCATTAAATTATTTATATTTCCACTCCTCTTATTTAAAAAAAATTTAAATATTTAATATTTAACTTAAATTCAATAAATAAAGAACAAAAGAGTAGATAAAAAAAAAATCAAACGTCAATTAGTAATAAAGAGTAGATAGAGAGAGAGAGAGAGGTTTACGGTAACGAAAAAAAAAAAATACAAAGTAATAAAGAATATATAAAGAAAAAAAAATCAAACATCAATTAATAACTGTTAATTGGAAAACAAAGAGACTATAAGGAGAAATAAAAAAATTAAATAGATATGACCATACGGAAAACATTAAAAATTTTACAATGCAATAAAATCAATTGTTATATTCACTTAAAAATTAAATCAATAATCAAAAATAAAATACAATCATATTACTATATTTAAACTTAAATCTAATTAAACTCTAATCATAGAAACCATATTTCCATTCATAACTAAAAGGAAGATGTTCTCTAGTAATCATATAAATTATATAGGAAATAAAGTCAGGAAATTTTAAAATCCCTTTTTTGACATTTCATTTAACCCTTTATATATATATATATATATATATATATATATATATATATATAATCTTCATACATCAATACTTTTAAAAATCTAATGAACGATGCTACATATCATTTAAAGCTTCTGTTATGCAAATCATCAACCAATAAATATATGATAATACTAAGAAACGTTATGAATGAGATCATGAAAAAAAATGATAAAACTAATTAGCTACTGTCATATTGAGTCGTAGTCTATGATTTTACACATCTAAAAAATTGGAATAAATAGAGTTTACTTAAAGTATATATAAAGATTCATATTAAAAAAAAGTATATGTAAATGTTAAAAAAAAAAAAAAACAAAACAAAACTTAAGTACAGTACTTAGATGCTGTTCCTTAGATTTCCCTTTTAAAATTTGGTCATGTAGCTATTTTTTCATGGATGAAAGCGTATTTTATTGTTAAATAGCCACATGGCTAAATTTTAAAAAGGGAACCTAAAGAACAACACCTAAGATACTGTACATAAGTTTTGTCATAAAAAAAAAGGGTATAAGTAAGGTTTTTATTAATTTAAAAAATAATGAAAAATCAATGGTTAATAATAATAATAATAATAATAATAATATATTTAATGAGGTCGCCCTAAAAAAAATTATCCAGTGCAACACGCGGGTTTGCAACTAGTAATAATAATAATACACATACATATCTTTATTATAAACCAACAAACATATTATGCAATATATTTTTTTCAAGTAAAAAATGTAATAATTGATAGTAACAAAGTAAAATTGATTATAAAAATATCACAATAATACAATTTATTACAATTTTTGTGGTCATATACTAATAATAACAATAAATAATATTAAATAATTTCAAAATTAACAAAACACATACATGAATTTAATTAGAAAGTTCAGATGCTTACCACAATCGTAAGAATTATATAGTGATACTTGCAAAAAAAAAAAAAACACAATTAGATAATAATAAATAAACACAAAATAACAACAATACTAAAAATGCTTGTAATCCTAACCATAAAAAATTCATTAGTCTAAAATTTGAATAAAAACAAAGACAACAATAATCATAATCATAAGCATACAAACAATATTAATTACAACAATACATAATATTTTACAATGCATTAGCTTCTAATATTTACAAAGCATATAAGTTAATAAGCAAAGCAAAAAAACTTACGTTAACCCAAAGTAGAAGAGTAACAATGCACTAAAGCAAAGTGAAAAAGTAACAATGCTCTGAAACAAAGGAGAAGAGTAACAATAAAAGGCAATAGCTGAAGGATGTAACTTTGTGAGGAAATGCAAACCTTCAGCTACTTGCCTTTTATTACGAAGAGGAAAAATAAAAAAACAAAAAAGAATCTCTGAGACAAACGCAGGAAAAATAAAAAGAAAAAAAAATTATCAGATTACGCGTGATATTGTTTCTTAGAAATGATAAATGAATCCACAAGAGATATAAAAGAGAAAAAACAAAAACAAAAAAAAAAAATCTCTGACCAATTGATTGGTTGTAAAAAGATTCTTTTAACAGTGTATTTAGAGCTAAAATTACAAGTATTCTTTTGAGAATTTGTAAGGAAATTCTTTTAACAATGAACCAATTAATTGATTGATTGAAGGAGACGTGTAAAGTATTATTCTGAAATCCAAAAAAAAAAAATCTCTGACCAAAATAAGATAATTGAGTCATATGTGTACTTTTTGACTGTCTTTCTCCTTTAATATTCGGCAATGTCATGCTACAAGTTAATTGCCATACCTTTTTTTACCACAAATTTTTTTTTCCCACTATTTCGGCAATGCTATTGCTACAAATTTTTTTTCCCTATTTTGACAAGGGCATTGCCACAATTGCCCCAATTTTTTTTTTTTTCCCTCTATAAAAATATTTGAGACAGATGCAGAATAAATAAAAAGACAAAAAAAAATATTTGAGAAAGATTTTATGCGTTATATTGTTCCATTAGGAATGAACAATGTATATACTCAAAGAATAAGAATCAGAGGAAGCTATAACAGAGACAAAAAGAAGAGATAGGTCTCAGATAGTGCAATATGTGCATGGAAAAAGCTATAAAAGAATCAGAGGAAGCTATAAAAGAAAAAAAAATAAAAATAATCTCTGACAACAAGTTGATTGGTTGACTGAAGCGTGTATTTCTCCAATTTTCAGTAATGACATTATCACACTTTTTTTCTGGCAATGTTGGCACAAATTAATTGCAAATTTTTTTTTTCCTCTATTACAAATACCACAATTTTTTTTCCCTCTATTTCGACAACGGCATTGCCACGAATCAATTGCAAAATTTTTTTTTTCCTTCTATTTCGGCAATGGCGTTGCCAAACAAATTGCAAAAAAAAAAAATTTTTTTTTTTTTTCCCACCTATCATTGCCGAATATGGGGGCAAAAAAAAATTTTTTTGGGCAATCCTCACACTCAATACTTCAAGCACTCGCTCACGGGCAGAAATTAGGCAGCAAAATTTAGGTAATGTCATTGTCGAAATTCAGTCCACTTTTTCTCTCTCATTCTTTTTGATTGCATTTCGGCAATACGATCAGCGAAATTCACTCTCTCATCAATGCCCTAAATATCTTCAAATTGTACACATAACACAAATAAACTTCAAAAAATGCAATAGTTAGCCCAAAGACTCCAAATAGCTCTCCTATTTCCTTAAAAAACCATGTTTGAAAAACAGAAACTACTACGTCTTTAGGAAAATCCCAATTTAGCAAATTCTACTTACCCTGGCAAGGCCAACCAAGTTCTCGAAGCAATGTCTATTCTAAAAAAGAAGTTCAAAGCGATGTCAACTTGAACCTCACAAAGAATAGCACAACCCTATCGAATAGACCCAAGACTAAAAAAAGCTCTACTGATAGGACATTAAGTATGTTTGGATACCGCTTATTTTGCTGAAAACTGAAAACTGAAAAAAAAATATATATATTATTTTTTACTGTTGCTACAGTGTTTGTCACTGTTCATTGGCCTAAAATCACTGTTCATGGCCAATGAACAGTGACAAACACGCTGAGTTAAAAAAAAAATTGATGCAGACGCACCATTTTTTCTGCTATCCAAACGAGCTCTAAATCAATTAGAAATAGGAAAGTTGTTTACTATATTACTATTCTGTGCCCCAAAATAAATTAGAAATTTGCTAGATCGTATCAATTTCTTACCTCTTTCCAAATCCTTCCATTCCAAGAGAAGTAAACTCTGTACAGTGCGACCGGTGCACTACACATCATTCCGAGATTGATGTTATCGGGTGGGTCCCAGACCTCCATGACATAGTCGAAGACAAGCCCTCCAGGGATTAGACAGTCACTGCAAAGCGTGCAGCCATGGTTAGGGTGTGTAGAAGTAGAAGCGAAGGGAAATGGGATGCCATAGAGAAAGTGAGAGGCCATGGTCACAGAATCACCTACGGGGTACCTAGTGGCTACTGGCTAGTGGTTCCATCGTTTAAAAACCGGGAACCGGATCTCAATCTTGCCCGGTTCTCTACGAAAATCAGAAATTTAAAAAATATGCATCAAAAACCGGAAATCGGTGGCTCAACCATCAAAACCACTCTCAACCCAGCGTGTAAAAAAATTGACAGTGGTATCACTGATACAAGTGTGTTTGCAGAGAGAACGAGAGGGAGGGGTAAAGAATTCGGCAGTGCGAGCTTTCAACAAAAATGAGAAGAAGCAGTTGCAGATCCAAAAGTTTTGAGAGAGTAGCTGAAGGAGAGAGGAAACTTAACAGAGTTATTAGTAGAGAGAAAAGGTGGAGGAGAGAACAAACAACCCAGAGCATATCCGGGGAAATTAACTAGAAGATAAAGAAGTGGTCAAAGTGGGAGTACGTAGGAAGTGGGTATTTAATGGATTTTTTCTGCCATTTAATGGAGTTGGTGTCATGCGCCAAGGAGCTAGTCAGGCCCTTAGCTTGCACGTGTCCCCTCTAAACTTTGTTTTCCCTCCTTGAGAAGTGGTAAAGAAGATGGGAGACAAACAGCTCAGTGTTGAGCAAAAGAAGACAACACGTGAACAAACTTTTATTTCAAAATACTGAGCTGACAATATATTTTACAAGTCACACAAAGCTTAGATACACACGGCAGCCACTTATCTTTTATAAGATACACTCAGAGCATCCACACCAATCCTTCTATAATCTTCTAAAATGCAAAAAGTTACACAATTTACACAATTTGAGAAAAAAAGCACCCACATCAGTGGGTGCAAAATCTTGTAAAAATGCACTTATGAACAGTAACCGTGGATATATCCACGGTTACTGTTCACGTGTAAAACTTTTTTTTATTCTTTTTTTCTCTCTCATCTATCAGACTCCTCCCTCTCTTCCCAGACCAACGACCAGCGCGCCAGAAAATAACCAACCACCAAACCCAGCGCCGCCACCAAACCCAGTGCCACCACCAAACACAGCCACCAACAACTCAAAATCAAGACAAACCAACTCAAAATCAATTAAAACTCACCGGTAAACCCAACCCAAAAACAGTCCCAACCCACCGGATCTGCCGCCCGATCTGCTGCCGTCGGGTCTTCCGTTGTTGCCGCCGGATCTTCCATTGCTGTCATCAGTTGGGGGCGGGAGGTGAAGGGTCGTCGATTGGGGGTGGGAGGCGAAGGGTCCGTGGTGGAGGAAAAAGGGAAGGGCGAAGGAAAGAGGGAGGCGAAATCGGTGGAGGGCTGAGACGGCGAGCTGGATCGGCGGCGACGGCGGCTGGGTGAGGCGGCTGTGAGGGAGAGAGTGAGGGAACGAGAGGAATGGGTGAGGCGGCTGTGAGGGAGAGAGTGAGGGAAGGAGAGGAACGGGTGAGGGAGAGAGTGAGAGAGCTTACCAAAAAAAATTGCAGAACGGGTGAGGGAGAGAGTGAGAGAGCTTTACCAAAAAAAATGAAGAACGAGAGAGTGAGAGAGTGAGAAAGCTGAAAAAAAAAATGGCTTAAAGAACCGGTGAGGGAATTGATAGATAGAGAATAAATAATAATAATAATAATAATAATAATAATAATAATAATAATAATAATAATAATAATAATAAAACAATAAATAATATTATTTAATTAGAATAGATAGATAATATTAGAATAAAATTTATAGTGCCTTGTTTATCAAAAAAAAAAAATTACAGTGCTAAACTTAGAAAAATTCAAATTCTAATAAAAGTTTACATTAAATAAAAGTAATAATAATTAGAAATTTAGGCATCAGCGGCGTTCGTCGAAACCACTATTTTAACAATTCAGCCACCGGTGGGCCACTATTCGGCGGTAAGATGGGTGGCGAGACCAATCCGGTGGCGTTCGCCGGAGCCACTATTTTGGCGGTTCGGCCATCGGACCTCCACCACAAGCAGCTCCATTGGCCAAGCCACCGGTGTTGGTAGTTTACTTAAAATATAAGTTTAATTAAAAAAGTATGACAATTAGAGAAAATAATAAAAAATTGATGAAGAATGAATATTTTATTGAAAAGTCTTGTAAAATAGATAAACTGATGTGGGTGTTTTGTAAAAGTAATAGTATAAAATAGAAAAAGTAAGTTTTTTGTGCAAAATAGACGGAATCTTTTGCACGAGCTGATGTGGTTGCTCTGAGTCACCAAAATACACTTGCTTCACGCTATATATTTCACACTACACAAATGGGAACCAAAAAAGACTTTGCAGAGAACAAACAAAAAAAGAGTCCATGCCCTGTAAGAGGTCTGGTGAGGGGCAAAAGAAGAGCGCTTGCAACAAAAGAAGAGTCCATGCCGTGTCCAACACAGGAGGAAAAAAAAAAAAAAACGGTGAGTTTTGGAAATGCGACAAAAATTTAATTATTTTTGGTACAGTAGGTGAGTTTTCATTTATTATTATTTTTCTTTTTAGAAAACTTGTAATTTTGGATTTATTCTTTTTAAGTATATATGTAGTTTTATAAACTTATAGCAAGTAAACAAATAAAATATCAGCATAAAACGAATCTACAAAAGCATACAAAATCAAGTGATAAGCTTTTTTCTATAACCCCAAACCAAGGTCTTTTGCAGAATCGGTGGGTAAAAATAGTTTCGGGGGTATAGGTGAAATGATATTTTTGCTTTAGGTGACATAAAACCAGAGAGAACTAAAAAGGGAATAGAATTAATTTTGGGAGGGGAATAAATAAAAATACATAGAAATAGAGAGTAAACAAACACGAAAGACATGAAAACAATTTCCATACTTTCCTGAAAAAAAAAATAAATAAATAAAGACAAGTAAACAAAGTTTTTGCTACTCTGCCAGAAATGGAGATGGACTGAAAAAAAAAATACTTTCACAAATTCAGATCTAAGCAACTCATCCTGTAGCCAAATGCCACTAACACAAAATTACAAATAACATGATAATATTGCCATAAATGCCTGTACATCTACACTATTTTTTAAAAGCTCTAAAATAGAGCGGACAAAGAAAAAAATAAATAAAAAAAAAGAGCCCTTACAAGCACTCAAAACTTAGAACTCCTACTGCACTCAAAACTTATCTACAAGTACTGGAGCATTGAATCTTGACTGGTTCCCAAGTCTCAGAACATGAATAGGTTCCTGACTTTTGAAGCAGCCCACAAAGCCTTATCATAATCTCCAAACTCAACCAAAAACAGCTTACGTTCCTCCAAGATATCTCACACTCACAGGAAGTGTGTTTTTTAAAATTTCAGAAGATCATGAATCTGTCCATTCAAACCATCCTGCACAACAGCAAAGAAGGCCTCAGTTTTTTTAGGATTTGCATTTTGCACATAGGCCATGGAGACGTGCACTGCTGAAGTGTGTGCCCAGGAGCTTAAAAGAAGAAAAAGTTACGGAGGAGAGAAAGAGAGCTTAGCCGGACCGATATAATAGAACAGAAGAGACATCTGAAGCCCTTGTGCTTGAGACGAATGTGAAGAAATTAAAAAAGAGCATTGGGTTTGTGGTGCCCATAAGCCATTTGAAGCAGCAAGCATTTAAGGTTTTGATTTTGCTTCAGCCACGCTCTTTCTCGTTGAAATATAGGGGCAATGAGTTTGGTAACTTCGATTTTCTTTGAATGAGATTGCTGTCAGTGGAAGGCTAGAATTTGACTATGCATGTATATTATATGAGACATAAAGAGTTCAAATCCACCCAGTATACCCATTTTCTGCAGCTTTTCCTTCAAAAAGTGTGCTAGAACAGAACTTACAAAAATATAGACAACAAAGTCTAAACCACAAAGTTCTTCAACTGAAACAAAAGGATGCATTTGGCTGCAAGAAAATGAGACCATGGAATAGAGACAGAAGCCGAAATCTAATTCCAAAAAATGTTTGGTTATCACATCAATACAAACTGGACTGACATTGGATTCAAATAACAGCAACTATTCCATGGTTAATCCAGGAATCTGACTTCCAAAGATTTGGAATTTCAAATAAAATCTGGTCCTAATCCTATTGCAACCAAGCGCAGCATCACTAGAATTGAAACCGAAGGCATCTGGTGTACATAACAATTATGCTCAAAGCTAAGCTCCCAGTGGCGTGACAAGCACAGCAGGAGCAAACATGTAAGCAACAAGATTCGCAAGTTCACCAAAGATCACTGCCAAAATTTCATTTTCTACCAATAAAAGATGCCAGCCAGTTTGATGAAATAGCTCAAGATCCTATCATAGTAATCATCGAACTTTGTGCACTAAGGTTTTAATAATCTTCCTAATTAATAATTTTTATCAATTTCTGAAATTTTCAAAAAATTCCATAATATTAGCATTATAAAAACTACTTTAACTAAAAGAAATCTACTTAGAAAGTTAAAATGGGCTAATGTTAACTTAATTGGAACATATCAATAATTATTGACAGCATGCCTAAGTTACAGACCTGAATCTTCATAGTCACAAACCATGACCTGCCTTGTTGGCCCAGATATAAATGCAATAATATGCTTATGTTGGTGCCAGCTTAGTGTACAAATACCATGATTTGTCCCCTTCATTGCTGGATCAATCAACTCTACCCGAAACATGGGAAAAATTGGAAAATTAAGCAATCAAAACATTAAGTGTTCCCTTCACTAATACCATGATTTACAAATTCAAATGGGGTGCTGACCCTAATACATTTTATGCTTATGCTGTCTAGTATAATGTCTGGTATGTGGGGGAGGGGGTATTGCATCTCCTTGGTCAGGCTCCTCGCGTTGCTGCAAAGATGAAGTTACAACCGAACAATGGATTAAATAAATTCTAATACCAACAATTACATCAGTCGCAAAATTATTCATTACATTAAATTACTTGTCATACCGTGGGGCTAGCCTTGTGTCCTACTTTGTGACCGCCTATCCCACAAGAAGGTGGTTTTGTTGTGCATTTAGGTCAACCTCGTTTGGGTGAGTGTAACCCAACTACCTGCTTATTCTCAACATGCACATCTAGTTGTTTTGCTTCACTTCCAACAACTAAAAATCCTACAACTGCAGGGTACAATGGTGTAGCAGATGATATGTGCGAGGCCTGTACTCATGGGATCTGTATGCAGTCCAAGAGTGGGCATGAATGGCATGGAGTCAGAATGCGGTGGGTTCATGGCTAAAGTAGGTCCTATATAGCCGCTGGGTGGTACATGGTCTATATGACCAATGCTGTACAAAGGGGACTAGGTGTGCATGACAAGAGGGGTCTCATTGAAATCAATGCCAAGATCAAAGGATGACGGAGTAAGTGAAAGATGAGCAGGATTAGAAAATGTACGTGAGGTGGGTGGAGGGCTCTCGAGGTGAGAAGATGCATGAGCAATGGGTGGATGGACCTCTAGGTCGGGAGATGCATGAGGAGATGCATGAGCAATGGGTGGAGGGATCTCTGGGGAAGGAGATGCATGTGGGGTGGAGGGATCTCTGGGGTGTGGGGAAGGAGATTTATGTGGGGTGGAGGGATCTCTAGGGCAAGAGATGCATGTGGGGGTGAAGGGGGATTTAGCCTAGTGACAACCTGGTGGGTTGCAGCACATTGACCATAGCTATGGCTGGCATGAGTTAAGCTCGTGCTTGGTCGTCCAGTATCTTCTGGCGCTTCCAGATTTGCCTCGTTGGTATTTTGCATAGGAAGATGGGCAATTATACGATGAAGGCGATCCACTGCCTTAAGCACATCCATAATCTGCTTGTAATCAAGACTGCCTACTATGCAACACATCAACAACTGCTTGTGACTTGCAATCTACAAGTAAATAAATACAATTACTACATCTAACACAAAAATGGTAAACACAACTAAATTTGAAAAGAAAAAAGGACGAAGCGATTACCATAATAGGAAGTGCAGCGCTAGGGTGGTCAAAGAACCTCCAAGTGAACCTATCATACCACTGGAAGTATGGATGATCAGGCGGCATATCACCCTTTAGTCATGCTCCATGACATGGTAATTGTGCTCGACTATTCCATACTTGGATATGGTCAGCATGTTTCTCCCTCCAATTTACTTTGGTTTTCCCCCTCAGGTCTATAGCATGAAGGGCGTCGTCAGTATCAACATCGAAGGGAATTTCTTATACCATCCCAAACTGACGAACAACACGATTCGGTGTATGTTTCTCTACTAGCCAGAAACATACAAGAAACACCCTCGCCATCCACACTTCCCTTCCTGTGAAACAGTACGCAGGCAAGTGGCCTAATTCAGCTTCATATGGTTGCCACACCACCTGCAATAGGACAAAAAAAAAAAAAAACGGGCAGCGATGTTCCATTATTTTCGACTATGAGATATTTTACAGTTATAATAGTAAACACTATTCATAAACATTACAAGAAACACAATTTGGGTACCTGGTTAGGATGCATAGAATCTAAGAGCTGATGGTACCGGACCGAACAGATTTCGGCGGGGATATTCTTCGTGCTCACGACCCACAACCACCTACAATTAAGAAAGAGGGAGTCAGTATCTACCAATTATGCAATGATAACACAATATAATTGAGTTACTTAATAGACAATGGAGAAAGTGCTAATGGTGGGCCATCACATTGACCGCTACCCATCACAAACAAACTCTAACAGAGAACAGTCAACAAAAACGTAAGGGGTCATGTTAAGATATTGAAATTTGAATATAATGAGCACGTTTTATGAAAAGAGGTTGCTACAGGTCATTTCTACAATTCTCTTTGACAGAGTGAGTACTTATTTTGAACTCAATATATGCCCCTTCATCCCTTGCCCACCAAAAGAACAGATAACGCTGAATTTATTTTAGGTGGCAACAAACTTAAGTTTAAGTTTCAAGGGGGCAGGCTGAAGTTTTACAGCTTCTGATGTGGGTATGAGCAGGCATATGTGTATTGTATAGTGGAAGTTGAAAGGAAGTTTCAAAGTAATTCAATCAAGTTTGTGTTTGGTCATCTGTCTAAGTATCATATAACCATTTGTGGGAAGCAAAGTGCTCCACAGTTTACTATAATTGTGTGTTTTTATGATTTATCACAAATAAATACAAAAATGTTTTAGAAATATATCATTGGGATAGAGCTTTTCATCCATAAACTTCTAATGGATTCAAGAAGTTTTATTTCTATCAAAGGACTTTTTTGGTTAGGATGGCTAGCAAGCCTAAGATTCTAAGTTTCTTTGTGATAATCCTCAAGACTTCTCAAAATCAAATGTAGCCGTGCTTATAGATGTATCTTCATTACTGTTAACAAAATTATTTTTTTCATATACCAGAAAAACAAACATGACCTGAGAGTGTCATGTAGAACATATATATGTTTAAATTAAGTAATCTGAATGTTGGTTAATCATAATTTTATGTAGTCAAGGACAATTGTCTCAAATACAACTACATTGAGAAATTCTGACACCCTAAATCAAATCACAAATGAAACCGTATCCCACAGACACAAAAAATAGACAGATACAAATCAAATCCAACATGAAACCACAGACACAAAAAATAGATAGAAACAAATCAAATCCAACATGAAACCCTATCCCACAAATACAAATCTTACCCAACATGAAACCTTATCCCACAAATACAAACCAAATCACAATCAAAACCCTAAATGAGTCAAATACTATGGAGAGAGAGTCATTACTCGAGGTAGCCGTGGAGCCACTAAGAACTAGGACCCAAATACCCACCAACGGAGCCACCCAAAATACAAAGATGATAGTGCAGAGTGAGAGTGTTGTATGAGAGGGTCTGAGAGTGTATCAGTGTTTGCAAAGTGTTTGAAGAGGCAGCAAGCGACGGAGAGAGACGGAGCGACAGAGAGAGACTGAGTGGGAAAGAAGTGTCTTTGAGAGTTTTGAAGTTTGAAAAGTGAGAGGGAAGTTTGAAGTGTGGGTGAGTGAGTGAGACTATGAGAGAGACAGAGAACTAGGGGAACTGGGACCCACATTACACGTGGAGGGCTGTCCACCAGGAACTGAAATCAAGTTCATAAGGCTCGTTTTCCACATAAACTAAATTGAGTCCAAAGGACTCGAGTTCATCTCAACCAAATCGAGTCCAAAGAACTTGAGTTTTGTGCTTACGTGGACGAAATGTACACCCCAACTGTTGCCACGATGGGAAAATCGAGTTAATTATACTCGATTTATGACTCCAAAATCGAGTCTCTTACTCTCGAGTTGTTAGATTGCAAAATAGTTTTGAAAACGTGATAACTAACAAAATTGTTTGAGTTTTAGTGTTATTGTGAAAAAAATATCCCCTTATGAAGTCCAGGAGTGGGCATGAATGACATGGATTTAGTATGGGGTGAGTCCATGGCCAAAGTAGGGCCAATAGAGCTGGTGGGTGGGAGGGACCCATGGTCTATATGGCCAATGGTGTACGAGGGTGACTCAGTGTGCATGATAGGAAGGGTCTCGTTGAAATCAATACTGAGGTCAAAGGATAGAATAGGTAAAAGCAGTACCTGTCTATAAAATCAATGCTTAGTTTCCAACTCCATTATCATCAAGCCCATGCAAAGCACTCTTACTTGAAAAACATTGTATTGTTTAAGGTCCTCTTCCAGACAACCTCTCATTGGATCATAGCAGGAATTTTCCATTATCACCTACAAAATCATTTTTTTCACCTCATTTTTTTCTTTTTTGGTAAGTCACACATGCACCAATGGGGGTTATACTCCACCCTTTCTTACGTATCATTTGAGCTAGAGCTCATTGACTTTCTATATTTTATTTTCTCAATTAGTTAGAACAAAAAGAAAAAAAAAAAAAAAAAGCAAAAACAAAATATCATGAGCAAAGTATTCATAATCACCAACTCTGATTCTACAAACATGTACACACTTGAAATGCCTCATCGAAGAAGACATTCACATACATGTTGAAATTTAGCTCGCCCCACAAGCATTCTTGGTTAAATGTCTATTAAAATCTTCCACAACGTCATAACAAGACAATCAACAAATTTTTATAATACAAGTAGCTATCCTATTTCCTTAGAAAACCATAAGTTTGAAAAATAGAAACTACTGCGTCTTTAGGAAAATCCCAATTTAGCAAATTCTACGTACCCTCGCAAGGCCAACCAAGTTCGAAGCGATGTCTAGTCTAAAAAAAAAAAAAAAGTTCGAAGCGATGTCAACTTGAACCTCATGAAGAATAGCGCATCCCTATCAAATAGACCCATGACTAAAAATAGCTCTACTGATAGGACATTAAATGAATTAGAAATAGAAAGATTGTTTCCTATATTACTGCTCTGTATCCCAAAGTAAATTAGAAATTTGTATGATCGTATCAATTTCTTACCTCTTTCCAAATCCTTCCATTCCAAGAGAAGCAAACTCTGTACAGTGCGACCGGCTGGTGACCCGCGCACTACACATTATACCGAGATTGATGGTATCGGGTGGGTCCCAGACTTCCATGACATAGTCGAAGACAAGCCCTCCAGGGATTAGACAGTCACAGCAAAGCGTGCAGCCATGGTTGGGGTGTGTAGAAGTAGAAGCGAAGGGAAATGGGATGCCAAAGAGAAAGTGAGAGGCCATGGTTACAGAATCACCTATGGGGTACCTAGTGGCTAGGGGTTCCAAGGTTTAAAAACCGGGAACCGGCTCTCAATCTTGTCCGGTTCTCTTCGAAAATCAGAAATTTAAAAAATATGCATCAAAAACCGGAAATCGATGGCTCAACCATCAAAACCACTCTCAACCCAGCGAGTAAAAAAATTGACAGTGGTATCACTAATACAGTGACAAGCGTGTTTGATGAGAGAAAGAGAGGTTTCAACAAAAATGAGAAGAAGCAGTTGCAGATCCTAAAGTTTTGAGAGAGAAGCTGAAGGAGAGAGGAAACTTAACAGAGTTATTAGTAGAGAGAGAAAAGGTTGAGGAGAGAAGAAACAAGCCAGAACATATCCGGCGAAATTAACAAGAAGACAAAGAAGTGGTCAAAGTGGGAGTACATGGGAAGTGGGTATTTAATGGATTTTTGCTGCCATTTAATGGAGTTGGTGTCATGCGCCAAGGAGCTAGTCAGGCCCTTAGCTTGCACGTGTCCCCTCCAAACTTTGTTTTCCCTCCTCGAGAAGTGGTAAAGAAGATGGGAAACAAACAGCCCACGTTGACGAGCAAAAGAAGACAACACGTGAACAAACTTTTATTTCAAAATACTGAGCTGAAGTACACTTCACAAGTCACACTAGGTTAGATACACACGGCAATCACTTATCTTTTATAAGAAACACTCATCCGTCTCCAGAATACACTTGCTTCGCTCTACATACTTCACCCTTCATAAATGGGAACTAAAAAAGACTATGCGTGCAGAGAACAAACAAAAGAAGACCATGCCATGTGAGAGGTCTGGTGAGGAGTATGTTAGAGATATATATTAAACATATTGGCCCAATGTAATAGGCCTAAACTCACTCCTATTTGTACTAGTAGTCTAGGGTTTAGTCGCTTATATATACTCATGTTATGGTTCATTATAACACAGGTTATTGTACTACACTTTTATACAATAAAGATGTAGCCCTTAAGGGATTCTTCCGTGGATGTATGCCGACAAGGCTGAACCACGTAACCCTCGTGTTCTTAATGTTCCCATTCTATACTTCTCCTTCCGCATTCACTCTAGCACATACAACATGATGTATCAATGCTAATATTTAACATAGTATCAGAGCCAAACTTCGTTCTTGGCATCAAATAAACATCTCTACACAGCAAAGAAGATTCTTATGTGCACACCATCATCTGAAGTCACACATATTTGTCTACTGATTTAGACTCCACGGCACATCGCAGCCACCATGGCTCAGTGCAGTGTCCAAGATCCACAAATCCAAGCAAACCGTGACTTAACTTATCAGATCTGCGCAAATCCAAGCTTCGCCTGATGAAACCAACACCACAGACGTGCTCCACGACCTCCCGCGACCATAACCCAGAAATCCAGTCAGCCAACGAACTTCCACGCGCCTCCACGCGCAGCAGTTTGCTCCGAAAAATCTCCCACGCGCCGCCTCAAATTCATGAGTTCCAAATCGTCTTCTTGGTACACGCGCCGCACTTTCGGCCTCCACGTCCACCGATTTACGGAACCTGAGATTCTGGCCCTCATCTGACAATACACGCGCCTCCACGCGCCTCCCTAGTTTCTGGCTTCTCCTCCACGCGCCGGTGAACATCGCATGCTCCTGCCACGCGCCGAAAAACTGCTGCTGATGTCATTTGACGTCATCGGATGACGTCATCACTCCACGTCAGCAGCCACGCAAGCACAAGCCACGTCAGCCCTAGACACGTCATCAGACACGTCAGCTAGCCACGTCAGTAGTGTCGCCTCGTCAGCACCACGTCACCTAGTTGACCGTTGACCCGGACCGACCCGACCCGGACCACCCGGATCTGACCCGTGAGCCCTGACCGTTGACTTTGACCGAATCCTTTGACTTTTGTGTTGACTTTAACCAAAAGTGAAAATTCCTGAAAACGGCTTATCTTGCTCAGTTTTTTGCGTAGATTCCGATTATGGACTCCGTTTCTTCATTTGAAACTCCAAAATTGGTCAATTGGCATATTCTTCATTGTGGTTTCTTCAAAGGCATTCTTCAAAGCATCTCCAAGTGATCTTCTCATGCTTATCCAACCTCAAGCCTTCATCAAGATTCCGCCTTGAGTTTGAGGGAGGGTGTTAGAGATATATATTAAACATATTGGCCCAATGTAATAGGCCTAAGCCCACTCCTATTTGTACTAGTAGTCTAGGGTTTAGTCGCCTATATATACTCATGTTAGGGTTCATTATAACACAGGTTATTGTACTACACTCTTATACAATAAAGATGTAGCCCTTAAGGGATTCCTCCGTGGATGTAAGCCGACAAGACTGAACCACGTAACCCTCGTGTTCTTAATATTCCCATTCTATACTTCTCCTTCCGCATTCACTCTAGCACATACAACATGATGTATCAATGCTAATATTTAACAGAGTAAAAAAAGAGAACTTGCAACAAAAGAACGGTCCATGCCGTGTCCCACTTCCCAACCATCAAATCTGACTAATATCAGTCTTCTTTTGGTTTTCTTTGGAGGAATTCGAACTCTGGTAGATTTTTTTCCACGTAGCTTTGGCCCCTAAAATTCGAGTTTTTTCGCTGAATTTAAGTCTTAAAAACACAAAAGGTTAGGATTTTTTTGCAGATGTATTTAAATAATAATTATTAGTTTTTTAGAAATATATGTAGGTGAAAAAGTATGTGAAGATACATATAACTTTTTTAAAAAATTGAAAACATATGTTTAAACACATGTAGCCCTTAACTTTTTCAATAGTTCCAAAAACCATGCTAACTAACAAAATTGTTAGTAAAATGGTGTAAATTTGCAAAATAAATTTGATTTATCCTTTGTCTAATTAATTAAGAAGATAATTGCAGTTAACCCACCTGTAATTTGATCGATTTTAAGTAAGTATATTCGTGGTTTAAAAAATGTCACTTAACCCACTTAAGGTATCTTCCGTTAAACATCTGTAACCCACCTCACCATTCTCACAGTTAAACAAAAAAAAAAAAAACAAACAAACAAACATTTGTCCCTTAAGGTTTTAATAATCTTCCTAATTAATAATTTTTATCAATTTCAAAAAATTCCATAATATTAGCATTATAAAAACTACTTTAAGTAAAAGAAATCTATTTAAAAAGTTAAAATGGGCTAATATTAACTTAATTGGAATATATCAATAATTATTGACAGCATGCACAAGTTGCAGACCTGAATCTTCATAGTCACGAACCATAACTTGACTTGGCCCAAATATAAATGCAATAATATGCTTATGTTGGTGCCAGCTTAGTGCACAATTACCATGATTTGTTCCCTTCATAGCTGGATTAATCAACTTCGCTTGAAACACGGGAAAAAGTGGAAAGATGAAGTTACACTTATGCTGTCTAATGCATTTTGCTTCACTAATACCAGGATTTACTTCATTTGTGTCCCTTCACTAATACCAGGATTTACAAATTCAGATGGGGTGCTTATCCTAATGCATTTTGCACTTATGCTGTCTCGTATAGTGTCTGGTATGTGGGGGAGGGGGTATTGCATCTCCTTGGTCAGGCTCCTCACGTTGCTGCAAAGATGAAGTTACAACCGAACAATGGATTAAATGAATTCTAATATCAACTATAACAGCAGTCGTGAAATTATTCATTACATTAAATTGTTGGTCATATCGTGGGGCTGGCCTTGTGTCCTGCTTTGTGACCACCTGTCCCACAAATGACTACCTGCTCATTCTCAACATGCACATCTAGCTATTTTGCTTCACTTCCAACAGTTAAAGATCCTACAACTGCGGGGGAGGATGGTATAGCAAATGATATGAGTGAGGGCCAACTACCTGCTCATTCTCATTGAAATCAATACCAAGATCAAAGAATGGCGGAGTAAGTGAAAGATGAGCGGGGTCAGAAAATGTACGTGAGGTGGGTGGAGGAATCTCAGAGTGAGAAGATGCATGAGCAGTGGGTGGAGGGATCTCTGGCAAAGGAGACGCATATGGGGGCAAAGGGATCTCTGGGGCAAGAGATGCATGCAGGGGTGGAGGGGGATTCGGCCTAGTGACAACCTGATGGGGTGCAACACATCGACCATGGCTATGGCTGGTAGGAGTTGAGCTCATGCTTGGTCGTCCAGTATCTTCTAGTACTTCTAGATATGCCTCGTTCGTATTTTGCATAGAAAAATGGGCAGTTATACAATGAAAGCAATCCACTGCCTTAAGCACATCTGTAATATGCTTGTAATCAGGGTTGCCTACTACACAACGCATCAACAACTGCTTATGACTTGCAATCTGCAAGTAAATAAATACAATTACTACATCTAACACAAAAATGGTAATATGCAACTAAATTTGAAAAGAAAGGTCGAACTGATTACCATGATACGAAGTGTAGTGCTAGTTTGGTCGAAGAACCTCCAAGTTACCCAATCGTACCACTGGAAATAAGGATGATCAGATGGCATATCACCCACTAGTCAGGCTCATGACATAGTAATTGTGCTAGACTATTCCATACTTGGATATGGTCAGCATGTTTCTCCCTCCAGTTCACTTTGGTCTTCCCCCTCAGGTCTATAACATGAAGGGCATCATCAGTATCAACATCAAATGGAATTTCTTGTACCATCCCTAACTGACGAACAACACGATTCAATAAATGTTTCTCTACTAGCCAAAAATATACAAGTGGCACCCTTGCCGTCCACATTTCCCTTCCTGCAAAACAAAACGCAGGCAAGTGGCCTAATTCGGCTTCATATGATTACCACACCACTTGTAATAGCCACACAAAAAAAAAAAAAAAAAAAAAAAAAAAACGGCAGCACATTATGCAATGTTCCATTATTTTTTACTATGAGATATTTTACAGTTATAACAATATACAATATTCATAAACATTACAAGAAACACAATTTGGGTACCTGGTTGGGATGCATAGAATCTAGAAGCTAACAGTACCAGACCAAACAGATTTTGGCGAGGCTATTCTTCATGCTGACGACCCACAGCCACCTACAATTAAGAAAGAGAGAGTCAGTATCTACCAATTATGTAATGATAACACAATATAATTGAGTTACTTAATAGACAATGGAGAAGGTGCCAATGGTGGGCCATAACAATAACCATTACCCATCACAAACAAACTCTATTTTTATGCTACATCACAAACAAACTCTATTTTTATCAATATTTAGCCAAAAGAATCCAAGTCTATGAGTATTTTGTAACATGAGTTTATGCAATAGAATCAAGTCTGTCTTACATCAAACACATAATGACCACGAAAAAGGACACTGTAATTTAGGCAAAATTACAATTTAACTTATGACTTGGTCCATCACAATTTAGCCTGCAAACTATTAATTGATAACTCCAATGATTTTATTTTAGTCTCAACCACATACAACAAAGCATAAAAATTGAATAAACCACTCCTTAACTTATTAAGTATAATAAAACCAAGTATACAACTTGAAATCCATATCTTAAACACACTACAGGAAACTAAGATGCCTGTGGGTTGAGAAATAGAAGAGAGAAAGAAAGATGGCTGCACAATGCTATAAGAAAGTGCATTGTATATTTAGGAGAACATTCAACTTCAAAATATAGCACCAAACGTTGCTGACAAAATTTGAAACCAACACATCTTTGCTTGAAATGCAAAGAAATTGCAACACAAAATCCACTCCAATCTTTGCTTGAAATACACAAAAACACAAGTCAAAATCCACTCCAAACCAATGTCATTTGGTAGACAATTCTTGCCTATCACTATATATATATATATATATAAAAGCACTTTTTATTGTTTTTTTTAATGATTCAATAATTGGAACTTACTATCCCTAAGGAGAATGAGAAGAATTACTCAAGAAAATTATTTTATATATGTGATATGAACCCTAATAAACCTTCAAAGTTCTAACAGAGAACAGTCAAAAAAATTCAACGTAAAAGGTCATGTTATGATATTGACATCTAAATATAATGAGCACTTTTTATGAAAAGAAGTTGCTGGTCATTTCTACAACTCTCTTTGACAGAGTGACTACTTATTTTTGAACTTAATATATGCCCATTTATCCCTTGTCCACCAAAAGAAAAGATAACGCTGAATTTATTTTAGGTGGCAACAAACTTTAGTTTAAGTTTCAAGGGGGGCAGGTTGAAGTTTTACTATTTCTGTTGTGGGTATGAGTGGGCATGTGTGTATTATATAGTGAAAGTTGAAAGGGAGTTTCAAAGTAATTCAATCATGTTTGTGTTTGGTCATCTGTCGAAGAATTATATAACCATTTGTGGGAAGCAAAGTGCTTCATAGTTTACAATAACTGTGTGTTTCTATGATTTATCACAAATAAATACAAAAATGTTTTAGAAATATATCGTTGGGACACAGCTTTTCATCCATAAACTTCTAATGGATTCAAGAAGTTTTATTTCTGTCGAATGACTTTTTTGGTTAGAATGGCTAGCAAGCCTGAGATTCTAAGTTTCTTTGTGATAATCCTCATGACTTCTCAAAATCAAATGTAACCATCCTTATAAATGTATCTTCATTACTGTTAATAAAATAATTTTTTTTATATACCAGAAAAACAAACATGACCTGAAAGTGTCATGTAGAACATATATATGTTTAAATTAAGTACTCTGAATGTTGATTAATCATAATTTTATGTAGTCAAGGACAATTGTCTCAATTACAAAGAAATTTTGACAACCTAAATCATATCACAAATGAAACCTATCCCACAGACAAAAAATTGATAGATATAAATCAAAGCCTACATGAAACTATAGACACAGAAAATAGACAGATACAAATCAAATCGAACATGAAACCCTACCCCACAAATACTGTTAGGTTCTAAAAGTTTAGAATAATTGGCAAATCGTGAGCACACAAAAACATACAAGCTGTAGAAAGAAGATTTCAGAATCTGTCTGGTTCGATTGATCGAAAAACAAGCTCGACCGATCGAAAGTCGTATCTGCAGAATTTTAAGTTGACCCAAACAGCAGTTCTAGCCCATTAAGGATTAGGGTTTCAGATCTATTTCTCCCACTATATAAAGGAAACCCTAAGCACGTTTTTTACAAGGCTTTTTAGAGAGAGAAGAGTGTACCTCTTTTATATTTAGGGTTTTGTTCCTAAAACCTCTCTTATAACTTCTACCAGTGTTGTTCTTTGAAATATCTCAAGATCCGGTATTGTTGAAGTTGCTGCCTTCTCTAGTCATCAAAGGTGCTGATGATCTAAACCTTCAAGGGTGGTCTTGGAGTCACAAACAGGAGAGTTTGTGTTGCTAAATCTTTGAGTGGGATCTCAAAGTCACAAACGGGGGTGTTTGTGTTTTGCAAAGATTAAAGAAAGAAGGAGTCTGTGGTCTCGGAACTGTCACGTGGTCGTGGTAGTAAGTTTCCTATACTGGGTAGCAATAGGATGTTAGTGGTCTAAGTCGCTATTGTGTAAACTTCAATTCTTTCTAGTGGATTTGCTATTTTACCTTGAGGATAGCTAGGTTAAATCCTCCCCAGGTTTTTTACCGGTTTGGTTTTCCTAGGTCATCAGTTCTTTGTGTTCTTTATTTTCCACTGCTTTATTGTTTTTGTTATATTTGTGTTAACCTAGATTTGTTTAAATTACCTAAGTTAATCACTTGGCTAATTCTCTAGGTTAATTTGTTGGGTTTAAGGGGTATAAACGAACTTACAAATACAAATCAAATCCACTATGAAACCCTATTCTACAGATACAAACCAAATCATAATCAAATCACAATCAAAACCCTAAATCAGTCAAATACTATGGAGAGAGAGAGAGTCGTTTCTTGTGAGAGACATGGAGCCACTAAGAACTAGGACCCAAATACCCTCAAGCAAAGCCACCCAAAATACAAAGATGATAGTGTAGAGTGAGAGTGTTGTACAAGAGTGTCTAAGAGGGTCTGAAAGTGTATGAGAGTGTTTGCAAAGTGTTTGAAGAGAGAGAGAGTGATGGAGAGAGACGGAGTGGGAAAGAAGAGTCTTTGAAATTTGAAGTATGAGAGAGAAGTTTGAAGTGTGAGTGAGTGAGTGAGACTGTGAGAGAGACGATGAAATTTGAAGATTGAGAGGGAAGTTTGAATTGTGAGGGAGTAAGTGAGACTGTGAGAGAGACGGTGAACTAGGGGAATTAGGACCAACATTACACGTGGAGGGTTGTCCACCAGGAAGTGGAATCGAGTTCATAAGGCTGGTTTTCCATTTAAACTAAATTGAGTCCAGAGAACTCGAGTTCATCTCTACCAAATCGAGTCAAGAGAACTCGAGTTTTGTGCCTACGTGGACGAAATGTCCACCTCAACTGCTGTCGCGATGGGAAAATTGAGTTAATTATACTTGTTTATAACTCCAAAATCGAGTCTCTTACTCTCAAGTTGTTAGATTGCTAAATAGTTTGAAAACGTGCTAACTAATAAAATTGTTTGAGGTTTATGTTATTTTGAAAAAACATATATCTCTATTTAAAGTCTAGGAGTGGGCATGAATGACATGGATTCAGTATGAGGTGACTCCATGACTGAAGTAGGGCCAATAGAGCTGGTGAGTGAGAGGGACCCATGGTCTATATAGCCAATGATGGACGAGAGTAACTCAGTGTGCATGACAGGAAGAGTCTCGTTGAAATCGAAACCCAGGTCAAAGGATAAAATAGGTGAAAGTAGTACCTGTCTACAAAATCAATGCTTAGTTTCCAACTCCATTATCATCAAGCCCATGCAAAGCACTCTTACTTGAAAAACATTATATTCTTTAAGGTCCTCTTCCAGACAACCTCTCATTGGATCATAGCTAGAATTTTCCATTATCACCAATAGAATCATTTCTTTTCACCTCATTTTTTCCTTTTTGGTAAGTTCATACATGCACTAATGAGGGTTATACTCCACCCTTTCTTATGTATCATTTGAGCTAGAGCTCATTGACTTGAGTCTTTTGGCTAAATATTGCAAAAAATTGAGTTTATTGGTGATATAGTTACAGTTCAAAGTTATTTGAAAATTTGAGAAAAGATAATGAATTTCAGCAACACTGTTGCCAAAATTGTTACAAAAAGTATGAGAGAGGAAAGATAAGGGATGTGATGGGAGGAGGGAGAAAAAATTAAATTTCAGTAATGAGACTACTGAAATTCTTGCTGCCCGAAACTCCTGCTCGTGAAATGCCCCAAGTGCTATTCTAGGTGGCGTGCCCAAAAGGGAAACCAATTGTGGCAACCAAGTTGCCGAAATTGTAGGGAAGGGAGGAGAGAGAAAATATGAATTGTGGCAACCAAATTGCCGAAAATGGGAGGAGAAAAAAAAAAGAATTGTGGCAACCAAGTTGCTAAAATCTTAAGGAGGAATTTAATAGTAAATTTGGCAATAAAGTTGCCAAATATAAAAAATGAGAGGAAAAAAATTTGTGGCAGCCAAATTCCGAAATTTGAGAAAAGAAGACTTAGGCTGAAAATTGGAGGAAAAAACAAAAGAATTGTGGCAATTGACTTGTGGCAATGGAATTGCCAAAATGGAAGGGAAAAAATGTGGCAATTGATTTGTGGCAATGTTGTTGCTGAAATGGAAGGAAAAAAATTGTGGCAATGGAGTTGCCAAAAATTGTAGGAGAGAGAGAGAGAGAGAGAGAGAGAGAGAGAGTTGTTTGAATAAAAAAAATATTTTGAATTTTTATTATAAAAAGTACACATATTCTTATTCTTTCCGTGTCTCGGTAGGTTTTTTTTTTTTTTACTGAAACAGTTTAGTTTGTGTATGTCATGTTCTTTCATTTCTCATTGTAGGCATGATTTGCCCTATGAAACAAATAATGATAGATTCAAGTACATTAATTAATATTCTCAAAAAAAAAATATATAGATTCTTCTTCAGTGCTAGATTCCTTCCCATGCATGAAAGAAAATTATGAAAGAAAAAAATAATTGATGTACATACTGTAAACCAAAAAAAAAAAACAACAAAAAAAAAAAAACAAAGAAAGAAACAAAGAAACTGATGTGATAATGTACGCATTTCTTATTTTCGCAAATGTCTTGTTGTTAATAGTATAATGTGATATGTATACTATCTAGACATAATATTTTTTACTATAATGATGCATAAACAACGATAATACTTTAATATATTCTTAATAGACAGTCATTTTATATTGATTAGTGATTGCCATGATAGGGTACATGAAGTTTTTTATGGGATAGGATGCCTATTTACTCGTTGAGGGTACCTTCGTACTTGCACAGGTACAACCGTCTTAGAAGAGGGACTTTTCCCCATGTGCCTTGGCTGCGTTCTAATATCAAAATCTGCTTGATAATTACCACCTTCGTCACTTTTATCATCTAATGACACCTCCATAACCTCTGCATCTTCTTCATCTTCCTCAGAGTCTATTATAGAGGCCTCTTCCTCAAAGTTCGGAGAACATGCCCACGTATTTGGTGGCACGCATAAATCACCAACATGAGTTGTGGTGTGATGAATGAGTCATGTTGTTCATAGATGTATTGCCTATGTGGGTATGGATTCTTGTGAAATGGATTAGACATAGGTTGGCCATCATATAAAGTTGGATACAGATGTTGTGGGGAAGGGGATTAGTTATCCTGGTCATAATTGTATTGCCCACAATAGGATGGAAGTGGTGATGGGTGATAGGAGGGAGATGTTGAACTAGGTTAGGAATAATGGTCAAAGCTATGCAAATCCTCAAATCCTTATCCTAGGGAAGTAGATGATCCAATCTATTGATACATGCAGTACTCGTTGACACTAAATGGATTATACTCATTAAAGGTGGTTGGCTCATTACGGGCAGATGATGACCTAGCTTGGGTAGAACTGTACATATTGTGCTGTGTAGAGGTGAATGGTTCGGCGTCATCATTACCGCGTTGTCCATATTGTGTAGAGCTGGACGAGCAGGTTTCAGTAGAGGTTTACGGTTATTGTCTTCCTTGGTGCCTCTATCGTCACCCGAAGTGTGTTACCCTCTTAGGGACGAAGGAAATATTTGCTTCCATCAATAACTTCACTCGACTAAGGCCCTCTACTATTGCTGGAAGGACTTGTTGTACAGTCAGGTCATTCCTCTGTTGGTTTGCAACAGCCAAATTTAACATATTATTGATCTCAACTTACTGCCACATAAAAAGAAAAAAAAATTATTAGTGCAGTATTATTGAAAAAGCTAAAATAATAATTTATTATCAATATTAATGCAATATTTTGTTTGTGTAAATAATTTGTTATCAATATTAGTGCAGTATTATTTAAAAAGCTAAAATAATAACCTGGTATATATAGGCAACTGCTTCTGGTGTCGTGAATAAGTGACTATATTGATGGTACCATGTTGTGTAGTCCACACCTAAATGAAAATTGTCATCCCCAACTACATTTTGAGCTCGCTTGTTCCAAAGTCGGTAGTATTGTGCATGCTGCCTACACCAATTGATACCGAACTTTCCTGTCAACTTTACACAATGCACAGATTTATCGAAATTGTCAGTAGGCCACTTTAGACATCTTTGCAACTGCCCAAACTGTCGCATGACTATTTCTGGATGGTAATAATCCACAATTTGAAAGTATAGCAATGACGCTGTTGTAGTCCATATATATATTTTTCTGCAAGACACCATGGATGCAAATAATTATCGTACGATATCCAAACAACCTACAATTCCAACTGCAATAACTATGTTATAATTGATCAAGACAATAATATAACTAGTAAATTAACCATTGATGCATCGTGACAACATATATTACATGTTCATTATGATGTGTGTCGTGATTAGAATAGTACGCACATAGAACATGCGTTAGTGTGTGAGTAAAAGTTCTCTTGGTCACCCACCTATTTACAATTAATAATTACCACTGATTTTAGGATTTGAAAGTATCAAGGATAAACACTACAATATACAGTGTTGTATAGAAATAGAAAGCAAATATTATACCTGCATTCGTATAGGTCGTCCCCATTTAAAATTGGTTGAATTTATTGGAATTTGGATCAGATATGGAAGATGCTCCTAGGCCCATAATTGTAATATGAAAACAGGGCCTGCAATCTTCGTGCTTTCTTTAATAACAGCAATACACAACTCTTTATAAAGGAAAGCAAATGTGGCTCTACCCCAGTTATATTCCCTAGTTACACCAAAGTCCACTAACAGCTAGAGAAAGCAACAATGCAATCAATTTTAGCTCTTATTTCTAAATAATAAAGCCAAAACCTAGAATAAGTATGCCCTAACATTAGTTACAATATTGGCACCCTCTGGTAGGTTTGAGAATGTATTCCTTACCCAAATTATTTTAAAACCACCATATTCCAATGTTGTTGTAGGTGGTGTCACTTCAAGTAAATTCTGACAAATTGCTCTCCAGTTCAAATTAGTGGGCCCGCACACTGCATTGCCATCAATAGACAATCCTGTAATGATTGCTAATCTTATAAAGTGATCAACATTTCACAAGTAGATAGGTGAAATGTATGGGTTTCAAATCGCCACCGCTCCACCAAAGAAGTGATAAAACCCCACTCAATATCTATATGTGGTAGGCGAGTAACACGGTATAGTCTATATTGATGCAAATATAGGATGACACGCTCGCCTAACAGTTGGGATCGCACTCGTAAGGTGAAAATCTAAAATTTTAAAAAAAATGTACAATGTTATATTGCTAATGTTGAAATTATTTTCATGTAAATTAAAATAATTGTACATATTATTAGGACATTAATAAATTTTGATCTCTCAAGGTACATTGCCTTCCATTGCATTATTAGAGATGTGATATTGTTGCTGGGTTAGAAAAGAATAATCGAATGGCCCAGATTCCATTTTCAATATATTCTACATTAAATGCTACAATGAGTTAAACCATGCAACATCCATTACCTCTATATTAGTAGGAAATTATCTATAAATCAAATTAAATTAACCCTTTTTTTTTTGGACTGAGATAACCTCTATGACATTAATGAATTGACAATCAAGTACTATTAAGATCTTGGTCAACCCTAAATTAAATAGAATATAAGAAATTAATCACACTCATAATTGGAATGAAATCAATCATAATTATTGTATTCTTAAATTCATACAAACATAATATAAAGTATAGTTTAAGTGAAGATGCGTTTTCACAATATCTTTAATATATAAAGACTCAGATTAAAAAATTTCAATATCTAAAGGTATATTTTTTACAAACCATTTATATAAAAAATTACAAACTAGGAAAATAATTTCCAATTAAATTAGGGGGCCAAGAAGCTTACTACAATTGCTATACGAAATGAAGGAATATAGAAATTATAGAGTGATACTTGCAAGAAAAGAAAGAAAGAAAGAACAAAAAAAAAAAAAAAAACACAATCAGATAATCATAAATATCTTCTAAAAAAATATAATCCTAAATAAAAACAAAAAACAATAATAAAATTAATATATAGTGACTACTACAGTTTTTTATACTAAATACTAAATATAACTTATAATGCTTGTAGTTTATAATAAAATTGAAGGAAACTCAAATAAAGGATTTATGAAGCAAAATTTTTAATAATAATAATAATAATAATAATAATAATAATAATAATAATAATAATAATAATAATAATAATAATAATAATAATAATAATAATAATAGTTTTAGCAAAAATAATCATATACACAATAATTATTATTAACTATAATATAACCATATAAAATATTTACAATATATTAGCGTATAATATTTATAAAACATATAATTAATTTTCATTTTCCAATGGAGGGCATCATTGCCAAAATAAAAGTGTGGCAATTGTGGTAATGTCATTGCTGAAAATTAGAGGAGAAGTACACATTTTAGTCAACCAATTAACTCAGTATAAAAATTTTTGTTTTTTTTTTTTTTGTTTTTCTCTTTAGAGGAGAAGTATACACTTCTTCTAGTTCTTTTATAGCTTCCTATATTTTTTTTTTTTTTGTCTCTACGTTAGCTTCTTATGTTAGAAGAATCTCAGTAGCACGTAACTTGGCACGAGCGCTTGTAATGTTCCTCCTTTTTATACTTGAATAGAGAAAGTACTGCTACTTCTTATCAATAATTTGTGAGCCTTATCAACAATTCTAAAAAACAAAAAAATGTCAGAAGCTTTACAACCAAAGAAGAGATTCTTTTTCCTGTTTGTTTTGTCTCTTTTATATATCTTACTTCTGAGATGAGATTACAACCAATAGAATCTCTTTACCTCCTTCATCATTTCCAATAAATAAGGTCACGCGTGCACAGAGGGAAAAAATTTTGCAATTCATTTGTGGCAATGTTATTGCCGAAATAGAGGGAAAAAAATAAATTTTACAATTAGTTTGTGGCAATGGCATTGCCGAAATAGAGGAAAAAAAATTTTGTGGCATTTGTGGCAACGGCATTACCGAAATAGAGAGAAAAAAAAAATTTGCAATTGGTTTGTGGCAATGCCATTGCCGAAATAGAGAGGAAAAAATAAATTTTACAATTAGTTTGTGGTAATGCCATTGCCGAAATAGAGGGAAAAAAAATTGTAATTGATTTGTGGCAATACCATTGCCGAACTAAAGGAAAAAAAATAAATTTTGCAATTAGTTTGTGGCAATGCCATTGCCGAAATAGAGGGAAAAAAAATTTGTGGCATTTGTGGCAACGACATTGCCGAAATATAGGGGAAAAGTACACAGTCAGATATTCTTTTTTCCTTTTTTCTCTTTCATAGTTTCTATTCTTTTATAGCTTCCTCCGTCAACTCGTTGTCAGAGATTCTTTTTCTCTTTCATAGCTTCCACGTATTGATATCACGCGTGAAATCTGCATTAGAGATTTGGAGAGAGAGAGTTGCTGGCTAAAATTCAATTCTGGATTCTTATTCTACAAAGTACAAATTTCTGTTAGTCAGAAGATTTTTGACCGAAGCAATTTGGTTTATGTGTATGTGATGTTCTTTCATTTTGTATACTCTTTTTCTCCTACAAATTTCATCAACCTTCTTCTCTCCACTCTTATTTCTCTCATGCGTGCCATACATTCTACAAACAACTAAAAGGAACAACACCTGCAGATATTAGTGCAGTCTTTATCTCTTACAAGGTGAATTACATCTCTTAAGTAGTTACTTTTCTTTTTATAATATTCATGTTGATATGTTTTAAGAGCATTAAAATCTTGTTTTAGTAAACCAGTCCTCTTTAATAGAATTCTCTTAACTCTAGGTATTTAAACATTAAATATTTTTAATGGATTACCTTCTTATATTGCATTGTAATGGTTGTGTAATGTTAATATATTAATATTATTGTTATGTTTTAGTGTAGATGGCAGAAAAGTTGTACATTTTTCTCATTCATTCCGACGGAATAATTAAACATGATGAAAAAGGGGTTTATTACGAAGAGCCACCTCCTTCAATGCTTCCATTAAGCCTGGGTTTTACATTTGAAGATCTATGTGATGGAGTAGCATTCACGCTTCATATAAACAGAGAAAATTCAAAACTGACTATTTGGTATAGATTTCATTTTCAACGCCATCCACATCCTGTGACTTACCAGCAAGTTTTGGTAGAAGATGATAATAGTGTCAATGCAATATTAGACATGTTAGACAGCCAATATGGATTTGTAGGTGCAGAGTTATACGTGGATGTAGAGCCTATAAGAAGCCACCGAGATGTTTTTCCCCTTCGATATGCTAATGAAGGACTGAGTGCATCGTTTAGTTATTCACATGGCGGGCACTTCCATGATACACATGCCACTCATACTAGTCATTATTCTGAAGATGCAGCTCATTCCCCAATCAACATTGGTGGTGCTGACTATCATGCTCCATATACCCATGTTGCAACTGAGGACCAACATGTTCCGTATCGACCAATGAACACCAGTGATGCTGACTATGATAATCCAACTGAGCATGTCACGCAAGAGACTACTTGTTTTGAGTTTGAAGTTCAGTATAACCAAACCGCCACTCAGAGAGCTGCTAATACTCCCAATGATACACACCGCATAGCTGCTACTACTGAAAATGCGGTTCATACATTATCAAAAAGGATGCGGGCCATGGATAATGATGACCAAGTTGATGACGACGAGGTCCTTGATGATGCTAGAGATGAACAAGAGCTTATCAATAAACCTAATCATGAAAGCAGTCCAGGTATGGCATTCCATCAACCGTCATCACTAAGCTTTTCACAGAACACGTGGGATAATATGACTGATCCAACTCCGCCATTTGAAAAGCCCACTCAGAGTATTTGGGATTCTACCCAAGAGTTTTATGTGGGCTTGCTTTTTGCTGATAAGGATGAACTACAAGCTGCTGTTAAACATTACCACATCAAGAGGAACCAAACATTTTCTGTAAAATAGTCAAATCCAGCATGTTGGTCTGTAAGGTGCAAACATTGTTCTTGGCATCTTCGAGCATGCTTCTGGGCTACACATGGGTTGTTTGAGATTAGGAAATACAATGGTCCGCACACATGTACAGAGTCCACGCTCACACAAGATCACGAGCAATTAGACACCCATGTTATTGAGAAAGAGTTGAGGGATGTTGTCAAAAATGATCCAACCATAAAGATTTCTTCACTTCAACAAACTCTTTACAATAAGTTCCAATACCGGCCTTCTTATTTCAAGGTGTGGGAGGCGAAAGAGAAGGCAATTGGTAGAGCGTTTGGTGATTGGGACAAATCTTACCAATTATTGCCAAAATGGTTGAAAGCTTTGACTGATTCAAACTCGGGCAGCAGGATTATTTGGAGAACAATGCCAGCTAATATGCCAGGCTGTGCGATATTCGACAGAGTATTCTGGGCGTTTGGTCCATCAATTGAAAGTTTTCAACATTGTAGGCCAGTGATTAGTATAGATGGAACTTTCTTATATGGTAAGTACAGAGGTACATTACTGATTGCATCATCGTGGGATAGTGAGAACAAATTTTTTCCACTTGCCTTTGCCATTGTGGAGAAGGAAACTGATGATAGCTGGTATTGGTTTTTGCGTTGTATTCAAATTAATGTCACTAATCGGGAAGGGTTATGTGTCATATCTGATCGTCACCCTGGTATAATGGCAGTGATGCGGACTATATGTCAATCGACACGTTGGTATCATCGTTTTTGCCTTCGCCATGTGGCTAGCAATTTCAATCAACAAATTGGGAATAAAAGGTTGAAGGCTATGGTAATGTGGGCAGGCATGGAGAATCAATTACAAAAGTATCAAATAACCAGGGATAGAATTACTCAATTAAGTGCAGATGGTGAGAAATATTTAGAGGACATACCGGTGGATAAGTGAATGTTAGCACACGATGGTCGACATCGCTATGGGGCAATGACCACAAACTTGTCTGAAAGTTTTAACGGAATTCTAAAGAGTGCTAGAAATCTGCGCATAATTGAGTTAGTTGAACTTACATACTACCGTTGTGTAGCCTACTTTGCTGATCGGTATACTAAGGCACGCGCAGAGGTTACTGCCGGTGAACGCATTACAGCCTATGCAAAGAATAAATTCAATAAATGGGAAAAAAAAGGCACCAAGGCATTCAATTACTGCGTTCAGTCATGAAGATGGTCTGTTTGAAGTCAGAACACCAATAAACCCTTACTCTACATATAGGGGTAATCATCGTCACGAGGTAAATTTAAGGCAAAGCACTTGTAGTTGTCGAAAATGGCAGGTTTATAAGATTCCGTGCTCACATGTCATTGCCGTGTGTAAATATCAAGGTGTTAGGTTCTAAGAATTAGGAACTAATGTATTAGAACTTCAATTTGTATGTTGGCAAACCATGATCAAAACAATATTTAGTCTTGTGTTAGACTTTGCTCAAAGTATGGGATTTTATGTAAAGTTGGAATCGAGTTTACTGCAGAAGTAACTATTCACTTTCTGCCTGACTCGATCAATCGAGAATTAGACTCGATCAATCGAAAATCGGGCAGATCGTTTTTCTGTAGAAAATTCCAACTCAGCCCTAGTCCATTTAATGTATAAGGTTTTATGTTTTGCCCTAAGTATATAAGGGAAAACCCTAGCCACGTTTTTAGAGTTCTGAATGCTGTGTTTGTGAATCTCTTTGTGAGATCTAGAGGTGTTTGCCTTCACATACACTTAGGGTTTACAAACTTGAGATTCATGTCAAGAGTTGTGTAAATCAATACAGTTGCAGAATCAAAAGAGCATAAAGATATACAAGCAGGTGCGCTTGTGATTTGCTGAAAAATTCAAGGAAAGAAGGAGTCCGTGGATCTCGGAGCTATCATGGGGTCGTGGTAGTAAGTTTCCTACACTTGGGTAGCGATAGGATGTTAGGGTTTACAAACTTGAGATTCATGTCAAGAGTTGTGTAAATCAATACAGTTGCAGAATCAAAAGAGCATAAAGATATACAAGCAAGTGCGCTTGTGATTTGCTGAAGAATTCAAGGAAAGAAGGAGTCCGTGGATCTCGGAGCTATCATGGGGTCGTGGTAGTAAGTTTCCTACACTTGGGTAGCAATAGGATGTTAGTGGTCTAAGTCTTATTGTGTAAACTTCGATTCTTTCATAGTGGATTCAGTTTACCTTGAGGATAGCTAGGTTAAATCCTCCCCAGGTTTTTTACCGGTTTGGTTTTCCTGGGTCATCAGATGTTTGTGTTATTTAATTTCCGCTGCTTTACTGTTTTTGCTTATTTGTGTTAACCTAGATTTAATTAAATTACCTAAGTTAATCACTTGGCTAATTCTCTAGGTTAATCTGTTGGGTATAAGGGGTCTAAACGAACTTACACAAGGCATCTCTGCAATGCGATATATCGACCGTTGCTACCAATTGGAAAAACAAGTTGCTTGTTATGCACCTAGATTTAGCATGGTTCCAGACAGTGTACATTGGAATGAGCCTAATTTTCCGGTCTTGTATCCTAATGTCAAGCTACGCTGTGAAAAAGGTCGACCAAGAATAACTCGGCTTCGAAATGAAATGGATGAAGGGGCAGAGCATCAACCAAGGCCATTATGCAGTCTTTGTAGGCAAGAAGGCCATAATAAAAGAACATGCCCCATTCGAACTATGGCTGGCTCCAGTAGTGGCCAAACTGAATGACCCAACAGTATTTAATCTACTTTAATGGATTGGTTGGACTGTTTTTTTTTTTTAGGAGTTGGACCATATTATTAGTTTTTATTATTTGAAATTCACAAGTTGGTACTAATTCCATATGGTATGATATTTTTTATCACTGCAAGTTGGATTGGGGTGTACGTTTATTTATTTTGTGTCATCTGTGCATGTGTGTGTTTTCGATCACTGCAAGTTGGTACTAATTCTATATATTGTGTATTATAGTTTTGGGTTTCGATAACACCTTAAAATGTATACTTTTTATGAAGTGCTTAGATTATTTACCATGTTTGAAAACTTCAAATAAGGAAAGAAATCAAAGGGCCACAATTTGAACGAGGAAAAATCAGATTTGAGCACTAATCAGTATTTTAGACGTATCTCTCTTCTCGAAATTCCGATTGACTCAAGGCCGGATGGGTTGGAACCATGACTTAAATATCTACAACTTTTCTGTTTTGAATTTTACGAAATTCACAATTTTTGAAGGCCAAAAAACTAACGCACAAGTTGCTGCTGTAAATTTGGACGAAAATTAGATGATGAAAGTTTTATTTTTCTTTGACACCTCAATGGCCATCATGCAAGGGAAAAAAGATCAACTATAAAAATAGAAGTTTGACACTTTTTTTTTTCCGTCTATTCTGCGCCTATGGTTCTGGCTATAAAAATACCAAAATATGTGTGTTACATTTCTTATGGTTAGTAGTATAATGTGATATTTATACTATGTAGACATAATATTTTTTGCTACAATGATGCATAAACATCAATAATCCTTTAATATATTCCCAATAAACAATCATTTTATATTGATTAGTGATTGCCACGATGAGGTACATGAAGTTTTTGTTGTGTTCCACAACATGGAGGATGCCTATTTACTCGTTCAGGGTACCTTCGTGCTTGTACAAGACTTTTCCCCATGCGCCTTGGTTGCGTTCTAATGTCAAAATCTGTTTAATAATTACCACCTTCGTCAGTTTCATTATCTGATAACACCTCCATCTCTTCTGCATCTTCTACATCTTCCCCACTGTCCTCGTTTGAGGCATCTTCCTCAGAGTCTATTACAGAGGCCTCTTCCTCAGAGTTCGGAGCACATGCCCAAGTATTTGGTGGTATGCAGAAATCACTAGCATTAGGGGATGGTTGGGAAGGTTGTGGTGCGGTGAACTGGCCATGTTGTTCATAGTTGTACTGGCTATCTTGGCCATAATTGTATTGCCCATAATATGATGGAGATGGCGATGGGTGATAGGAAGGAGGTGTTGGCCTAGGTTGGGGATACTGGCTATCATGTGCTGTACTCATCATGTACTATTCATATATAGACATGCAGTACTCATTGACATTATTTGGATTATACTCATTAAAGGTGGGTGGCTCATTAGGGGTAGAAGTTGATGGCTCAGCTTGGGTAGTATTATGCTGTGTAAAGTTGGATGGTCCGGCTTCATTATTTCTGCGTTGTCTACAATGTGTGGAAGAGCGAGTTTCCGTAAAGGTTTGCTAGTGCTGCCTTCCTCGGTGCCTCTGTCGACGCCCGAAGTGTGTCACCCTTTCAGTAGGGACGGAGGGAGTGTGTGCTTCTATTGATAACTTCACTCGATTAAGGTTCTCTACTATTTCTGGAAGGCATTGCTGTGCAGTCAGGTCAGTCCTTTGTTGGTTTGCAACAGCCAACCTTAACATATTATTTATCTTAGTTACTTGCCACATAAAAAGAAAAAATATATATTAGTGTAGTATTGAAAAAGCTAAAATAATAATTTGTTATCAATATTAGTGCAGTATTGAGTTTGTGCCAATAATTTGTTATCAATATTAGTGTAGTATTGAAAAAGCTAAAATAATAACTTGGTACATATGGGCAGCCGCCTCTGGTGTTGTGAACAAGTGACCATGTTCATGGTACCATGTTGTATAGTCCACCTCTACCTAGAAATTGTCATCCTCAACTTGTCTTTAAGCTCGCTCGTTCTAAAGTTGGTAGTAATGTGCATGTTTACTACTCCAATTAACACCGGACTTTCCTATCATCTTTACACAATGCACAGATTTATCAAAATTGTTTGTAGGCCATTTTGGACATCTCTGCAACAAGTCAAATTGTTGTATGACTCTTTCTGGATGGTAATACTCCACAATTTGAAAGCATAGCAATGGAGCTGTTGTCATCCATATATGTTTTTTTGCAAGACACCAGTCATGCAAATAACCATCGTACGGTGTCCAAACAACCTGCGATTCCAATTACAATAACTATGTTATAATCGATCAAGACAATAATATAACTAGTAAATTAACCATTGATGCACTGTGATAACATATATTACCTGTTCACTATTATGTGTGTCGTGATTAGAACAGTGCGCACGTAGAACATGCGTTGGTGTGTGAGTAAACATTCTCCTGATATCCCACCTATATACAATTGATGATTGCCACTGATCTTAGAACATTGGAAGTATCAATGCTAAATGCTACAGTATACAATCTTGTATAGAAATAGAAATAGAAATTAAATATTATACCTACAACCGTATGAGTCGTCACCATTTAAATTAGTTGGATTTATTGGAATTGGGGTCAGATATGGAAGATGCTCCCACGTCCATAATTGTAATATGAAAATGGAACCTGCAACCTCCGTGCTTTTTCTAATAGCAGCAGTACACAGCTCTTTATAAAGGAGAGCAAGTATGGCACTACCCCAGCTATATTCCCCAGCTATACCAAAGTCAGCTAACAAGTGGAGAAAGCAGCAATGCAACCTACTTTGACTTTTATTTCCAAATAGTAAAACCAAAACCTGGAACATGTATGCCCTAGCATACTGTTGGGTTGTTATAGCATTGGCATCCTCTAGTAGGTTTGAGAATGTATTCCTTACCCATGTTATTTTAAGGCCACCATATGTCAATACATTTTCAGGCGGTGTCACTCTAAGTAATTCTTGACAAACTCGTTCCCAATTCAAATTAGTGGGCCCACACACTGCAGTGCCATCAATAGGCAATCTTATAAGGATTGCTATATCTTGTAAAGTAATTGACATTTCACAAGTAGATAGGTGAAATGTATGGGTGTCAGATTGCTATCACTCCACCAAAGAAGTGATAAGACCCCAATCAATATCTATATGTGGTAAGCGGGTAACACGGTACAGTCAACATTGATGCAAATATGGGGTGATACTTTCACCTAATTGCGGAGGGGGGGGTGCAAACTGTTGGGGTCGCATTCGTAAGGTCGAAACCTGAAATTTTTAAAAAAATGTACAATGTTATATTGCTAATGTTGAAATTGTTTTCATGTTTATTGAAAGAATAATTGCAGATATTATTAAAACATTAATAAATTTTGATCTCGTAACGTACTCTGCCTTCCATTGCATCATTAGAGATGTGATTGAATGACCCAGGCTCCATTTCCAATATATCCTTCTATAAGGTGCAAACAATGAGTTAAACCATGCTTCTATAAATCAAACTGAAATAACCTTTATGACATTAATGAATTGACAATAATAATAATAATAATAATAATAATAATAATAATAATACACACACATATATATATATATATATCTTTATTATAAACCAACAAACATGTTATGCAATATATTTTTTCCAAGTAATAGATGCAAAAATTAATAATAACAAAGTAAATTTGATTATAAAAAGATCACAATAATACAATTTATTAAAATTTTTGTGGTCATATACTAATAACAATAATAAATAATATTAAATAATTTCTAAATTAACAAAACACATACATAAATTTAATTAGAAAGTTGAGATGCTTACGATAATCGTGAGAATTATAGAGTGATACTTGCAAAAAAAAAACACAATTAGATAATAATAAATAAATACAAAATAACAACAATAATAAACTTTAAAGAAAAGAAACACACATTAGCTTCTAATATTTAAAAAGCATATAAGTTAATAAACAATGTAAAAAAACTTACGTTAATCCAAAGTAGGAGAGTAAC
The DNA here is from genome assembly GCA_033629205.1 of Lithocarpus polystachyus. Classification (NCBI taxonomy): domain Eukaryota; kingdom Viridiplantae; phylum Streptophyta; class Magnoliopsida; order Fagales; family Fagaceae; genus Lithocarpus; species Lithocarpus polystachyus. Next base: position 30,178,359 of record CM066162.1, read on the forward strand.
AGTGCACCAAAGAAATAGAGAAGCAATGCAATGCACTGAATAAGCAAAAGAAAAAAGTAACAATAAAAGGCAAGTAGCCGAAGGATGTAACTTTGTGAGGAAATGAAAACCTTCAGCTACTTGCCTTTTATTACGAAGAGAGGAATAGTAAGAAGACAAAAATGAATGTATGAGACACGCAGAAAAAATAAGAAGACAAAAAAAAAACTGTGCACGCATGACTTATTTTTTGGAAATGATGAAGGACGTAAAGAGATTTGATTGTAATCTCATCTCAGAGGTAAGAGATATAAAAGAGACAAAACAAACAGGAAAAAGAATCTCTTCTTTGGATGTAAAGCTTCTGACATTTTTTTGTTTTTAGAATTATTGATAAGGCTCACAAATTATTGATAAGAAGTAGCAATACTTTCTCCATTCAAGTACAAAAAGAAGGAACATTACAAGTACCCGTGCCAAGCTACGTGCTACTGAAATTCTTTTAATATAAGAAGCTAACGTAGAGACAAAAAAAAAAATTAAAAAAATTCTCCCTCCTATTTCGGCAATGGGAATACCGAAATAGGGGCAACTTTTTTTTTTTTCTTCCTATTTCAGTATTGCCATTACTGAAATAGGAAGGTAAAAATTAAAAAAATTCTCCCTCCTATTTCGGCAATGGGAATACATAGGGGCAATTTTTTTTTTTTCCCTCCTATTTCGGTATTCCCATTGCCGAAATAGGAGTGCAATTTTTTTTTTTTTCTTCCTATTTCAGTATTGCCATTACCGAAATAGGAAGGTAAAAATTAAAAAAATTCTCCCTCCTATTTCGGTAATGGGAATACCGAAATAGAGGCAATTTTTTTTTCCTCCTATTACGGTATTAACATTGCCGAAATAGGAGGGCAATTTTTTTTTCCTCCTATTTCGGTAATGGCATTACCGAAATAGGAGGAAAAAAATAAAAAAAAAAAAAATCTGTCTCCTATATCGGCAATGGCATTACCGAAATAGGAGACACTTTTTTTTATGCCAAGTAGTCAAAAACAATAAAAAAAAAAAATTTGTGATTCGTTTGTGGTAATATCATTGCCCAAATAGAGGGAAAAAAAAATTTGTAATTAGTTTGTGGCAATGCAATGCCGAAATGGAGGACATCATTGCCAAAATAAAAGTGTGGCAATTATGGTAATGTTATTGCTGAAAATTAGAAGAGAAGTACACATTTTAGTCAACCAATTAACTCGGTGTCAGAATTTTTTTTTTTTTTTCTCTTTAGAGGAGAAGTACACACTTCTTCTAATTCTTTTATAGCTTCCGATATTTTTTTTTTTTTTTGTCTCTACATTAGCTTCTTATATTAGAAGAATCTCAGTAACACGTAACTTGGCACAGGTACTTGTAATGTTCCTTCTTTTTGTACTTGAATGGAAAAAGTACTGCTACTTCTTATCAATAATTTGTGAGCCTTATCAACAATTCTAAAAACAAAAAAATGTCAGAAGCTTTACATCCAAAAAAGAGATTCTTTTTCCTGTTTGTTTTGTCTCTTTTATATCTCTTACCTCTGAGATGAGATTACAACCAAATCTCTTTACGTCCTTCATCATTTCCAAGAAATAAGTCATGCGTACACAGTTTTTTTTTTTTTTTTCTTATTTTTTCTGCGTGTCTCAAACATTCATTTTTGTCTTCTTACTTTTCCTCTCTTCGTAATAAAAGGCAAGTAGCTGAAGGTTTTCATTTCCTCACAAAGTTACATTTCCTCACAAAGCTACATTTCCTCACAAAACCCCCCTATTTCGGTAATGCCATTACCAAAATAGGAGAGGCAAAATTTTTTATTCTTTTCTCTCCTATTTCGATAATGGCATTACCGAAATAGGGGGAAAAAGTTTTTTTTTTTGGGCACTCCTCTCTCACCCGAGCACACCGTCGGAGCAAATTTTCTCTCTCTAACTTTTTAATTGAATTTCGGCAACTGTGTTGCCGAAATTTAGTCTCTCTCCTCATATCCCCAAATAAGTTTCAATAGTTCTTATAACGCAAATAAAGTTTTAAATTAGCATTATTTAGTCAAAAGACTCCATGCATATCTTAATTATAAACTAACAAGTATATTATGCAATATAATTTTTTTAAGTAATAGATGTAATAATTAACAATAACAAAGTAAAGTTGATTATAAAAAGATCACAATAATACAATTTATTACAATTTTTGTGGTCATATACTAATAATAACCATAAATAATTTTAACATTAGCAAAACACATACATAAATTTAATTAGAGAATCAAGATGCTTACCATAATTGTGAAACCAACTGAAAGAGTGAGAATTATAAAGAGATACTTGCAACCAAAAAAAAAAAAAAAAAAAAACACACACACACACACACATTCAGATAATAATAAATAAACACAACATAACAACAATACTGAAAAATTTATGTAAATCAGTTTGACCTTTAAAAGAGTTCAAGATATTGTATTTATAATTATATCAACAAGATACTTGAGATTTGCTATGCAAGGCAATATTCTGCAATGAAAGAAAATAAAGTATTCTTAGCATAAAAGCATAATCTCTTCTTTTCTTTTCTTTTCTTTTTCTTTTATTTTGAGAAGCACCTAAGTCATAGGCTAATAATATATTATCAACAACAAAATAATAAAATTCATATATGGTGACTATTACAATTTATTATGGTAAATTTCAAATATAACTAAAAATGTTAGTAGTCCTAACCATAAAAAAATTCAATAATTAAAATTTGAATAATAACAACAACAATCATAATCATAGTCATAGGCATACAAACAATATTAACTACAACAATACATAATATTTTACAATGTATTAGCTTCTGATATTTACAAAGCATATATTTATACAATAATAATAAATTTGTTAATTTTTAAAACGGTGAGTTAATAAGCAAAGAAAAAAAAACTCACATTATCCCAAAACTTACAATTTTTAGTTGTCCACACTGAAGCAAAGCAAAAGAGTAACTGAACAATCGGAGGTAAGCGAAGCAATACGAAAAATGTAACTTTGTGAGGAGATGCAATGCTTTAGCGATGGTACTTGCCTTTTATTATGAAGAGGAAAAATGAAAAAACAAAAAAGAATCCATAGCATAGATTTTACGTGTGATATCATAATGTTAAGTTTTATTGAGAATGATCAATGAATGTATTCCAAGTACTTTGGAGAATAAGAATTAGAGAAAGAGGTGAGGTGATTGGCTGATTGACTCCTCCAATTTTCGGTGCCACAATTTTTTTTTTCTCCTATTTCAGCAATTCTATTGCCACAATTCTTTTTTTTTTCTTTCATTTCGACAATGACATTGCCACAAATCAATTGCCACAATTTTTATTTTTTAAATTCCTCCCCAAGATTTCGGCAACTTGGTTGCCACAATTCTTTTTTTTTTTTTTTCCCTCCCATTTTCGACAACTTGATTGCCACAATTCTTATTTTCTCTCTCCTCACTCCCCAACAATTTTGGCAACTTGGTTGCCACAATTGGTTTCTCTTTGGGCACTCCATGTAGCATTAGCACTCCGGGCACTTCATACTTACTTGGACAGGAGTCTCGAATAGCAAGAATTTCGGTAATGGGATTATCGAAATTCAAATTCTTTCTTCCTCCTCCCATCATATCACTTATCTTTCCTCATACTTTTTATTACAATTTCGGCAACGGTGTTACCAAAATTCACTATCTTTCCTCATTTTTCCAAATAATTTTGAATAGTACCTATATTACAAATAAACTCAATTTTTTACAATATTCAGTCGAAAGACTCTCATTGACTTTCTATATTTTATTTTCTCAATTAGTTAGAAATATATATATATATATATATATATATGCAAAAACAAAACATCATAAGCAAAGTATTCATAATCACCAACTCTGATAATTTCTCAAAACATCATGACTAAAATGAGCCAGAATTCCTTGTAGAAAATCAAATGGAATTTGAACAATTAGATTCTACAAACATGTAGACACTTGAAATGCCTCATCGAAGAAGACATTCACATACATGTTAAAATTTAGCTCATACCATAAGCATTCTTGGTAAAATGTCTATTAAAATCTTCCACAACGTCATAACAAGATAATTAACATATTTATATAATACAAGTTGCTCTCCTATTTCCTTAGAAAACCATAAGCTTCAAACACAGAAACTACTACGTCTTTAGGAAAATCCCAATTTAGCAAATTTTATTTACCCTCGCAAGGCCAACTAAGTTCAAAGCGAAGTCTATTTCAAGCGTGTGTTTGCCTCCAAATTAAAAAGTCAACTTATATTACTATTCAGCTTATTTTTGCTACTATTACTATTCATGGAACTTTTTGATACTATTTCTAAATTTCACTACACTATTTCAGCTAACTTTCACCTTTATTTACTATAATATCAACAAAAAATTTTCAGTTTCAGCAAAATAAACTAATTTTAAACAATCCTTAAAAAAAAATGTCAACTTGACTGTCATGAAGAATAGCGCAACCCAAATAGACCCAAGACTAAAAATAGCGACATTAAATCAATTAGAAATAGAAAGATTGTTTGGCCAAATATCACAATTTTCAGAAATTTTTAGCAAAAAAATATTGTTTTAAAAATAAATGAGAATGTACCACTGTTTTAAAACTCGAATTTCAAAAACTCAAGTTCTTCGTCGGTTCCGCCACCACAGTAGCAGTGCTAAGCTAGAATTTGTGCGATTAAAAAAAATAATGTGATACTCGAGCCTAATAAACTTGAATTCCATACATCACAATATTCGAAGATACTAAGCTCAAGTACTTATTAAAAATTATAAAATTATGCCTATATATATTTCGACAATACACGAGCGGCTTGATAATCTCGAGCACCTTGTAAGGAATTCGATTCATAAACTATATTACTATGCAGTATTTCAAAGTAAATTAGAAATTTGTATGATGTCATGAATTTCTTACCTCTTTCCAAATCCTTCCATTCCAAGAGAAGTAAACTCTGTACAGTGCGACCGGCTGGTGACCTGCGCACCACACATCATTCCGAGATTGATGTTATCGGGTGGGTCCCAGACCTCCATGACATAGTCGAAGACAAGCCCTCCAGGGATTAGACAGACACTGCAAAGCGTGCAGCCATGTTTGGGGTGTGTAGAAGTAGAAGCGAAGGGAAATGGGATGCCATAGAGAAAGTGAGAGGCCATGGTTACAGAATCACCTATGGGGTACCTAGTGGCTACAGGCTAATGGTTCCATGGTTTAAAAACCGGGAACCGGATCTCAATCTTGCCCGGTTCTCTTCGAAAATCAGAAATTTAAAAAATATGCATCAAAAACCAGAAATCGGTGGCTCAACCATCAAAACCGCTCTCAGCCCAGCGTGTAAAAAAATTGACAGTGGTATCACTGATACAGGGACAAGTGTGTTTGCAGAAAGAACGAGAGGGAGGGGTAAAGAATTCGGCAGTGCGAGGTTTCAACAAAAATGAGAAGAAGCAGTTGCAGATCCAAAAGTTTTGAGAGAGAAGCTGAAGGAAAGAGGAAACTTAACAGAGTTATTAATAGAGAGAGAAAAGGTGGAGGAGAGAAGAAACAACCCAGAACATATCCGGCAAAATTAACAAGAAGATAAAGAAGTGGTCAAAGTGGGAGTACATGGGCAGTGGGTATTTAATGGATTTTTCCTGCCATCTAATGGAGCTCGTGTCATGCGCCAAGGAGCTAGTCAGGCCCTTAGCTTGCACGTGTCTGTTCCAAACTTTGTTTTCCCTCCTCGAGAAGTGGTAAAGAAGATGGGAAAACAAACAGCACGGTATTGAGCAGAAGAAGACAACACGTGAACAAACTTTTATTTCAATATATTGAGTTGACACTACACTTCACGAGACACCCTAGCTTAGATACACACGGCAGCCACTTGTCTTTTATAAGATACACTAGGTACCAAAATACAATTGCATCACACTTCACACTTCACAAATGGGAACCAAAAAAGACTTCGCAGAGAACAAACAAAAGTTCAGCGAGTCCATGCCATGTGAGAGGTCTGGTCAGAAGCAAAAGAAGAGCACTTGCAACAAAAGAAGAGTCCATGCCGTGTCCCACTTCCCAACCATCAGATCTGACTAATATCAGTCTTCTTTTGGTTTTCTTTGGAGGTATTCGAATTCTGGTGGATTCTTTTCCGCGTTAGCTTTGCCCGTAAAATTCGAGTATTTTCACTGAATTTAAGTCTTGAAAACAAAAAAAGGTTAGTCTTTTTTGTATATGTATTTAAATAATAATTTTTAATTTTTAAAAAAATATATGTGAATAAAAAATATATAAAAATACGTATAATATTATTTAAAAATAAAAAATATGCATTTAAATATATGTATCAAACGAGTCCTTAGTTTATTAAATAATTTCAAAAATTATGTTAACTAACAAAATTGTTAGTAAAATGGTGTAAATTTGCAAAATAAATCTGATTTATCCTTTGTCTAATTAATTGAGGGGATAATTGCAATTAACCCACCTGTAATTTGACCAGTTTTAACTAAACCTACCCGTGATTTAAAAAGTATCATTTAACCCACTTAAGGTGTCCTCCGTTAGACATCCGTAACCCACTTCACCATTCTCACCGTTAAAAATAAAAAATAAAAAACATTTGTGCACTAAGGTTTTAATAATCTTCCTAATTAATAATTTTTATCAATTTCTAAAAATTCCATAATATTTGCATTATAAAACTACTTTAAGTAATAGAAATCTACTTAAAAAGTTAAAATGGGCTAATGTTAACTTAATTGGAATACATCAATAATTATTTACAGCATGCATAAGTTACAGACTTGAATCTTCATAGTCACAAACCATGACTTGACTTGGCCCAGATATAAATGCAATAATATGCTTATATTGGTGCCAGCTTAGTGCACAAATACCATGATTTGTTCCCTTCACAGTTGGATCAATCAACTCCGCCTGAAACATGGGAAAAAGTGGAAAATTTAAGCCATCAAAACATTAAGTGTCCCTTCACTAATACCATGATTTACAAATTCAAATTGGGTGCTGATCCTAATGCATTTTATGCTTATGCTGTCTTGTATAGTGTCTGGTATGTAAGAGAGGGGGTATTGCATCTCCTTGGTCAGGCTCCTCGCATTGCTGCAAAGATGAAGTTACAACCGAACAATAGATTAAATGAATTCTAATATCAACCATAATAGCAGTCGTGAAATTATTTATTACATTAAATTATTTGTCAAACCATGGAGCCGGTCTTGTGTCCTGCTTTGTGACCACCTGTCCCACAAGGAAGTGGTTTTGTTGTGCATTTAGGTCGACCTTGTGGGGGTGGGTGTAACCCAACAACCTGCTCATTCTTGACATGCACATCTGGCTGTTTTGATTCACTTCCAACAGCTAAAGATCCTACAACTGCGAGGGAGGATGGTGTAGCAGATGATATGAGTGAGGCCCAACTACTTGCTCATTCTCATTGAAATCAATGCCAAGATCAAAGGATGGCGAACTAAGTGAAAGATGAGCGAGGTCAAAAAATGTATGTGGGGTGGGTGGAGAGATCTTGGGGTGAGAAGATGCATGAGCAATGAGTGGAGGGATCTCTGGGGAAGGAGATGCATATGGGGGTGGAGGGATCTTTGGGGCAGGAGATGCATGTGGGGGTGAAGGGGGATCCGACCTTGTGACAACCTGATGGGGTGTAGCACGTCGACCATGGCTGTGGCTGGCAGGAGTTGAGCTCATGCTTGGTCGTCCAGTATCTTCTAGCACTTCTAGATTTGCCTCGTTGGTATTTTGCACAGGAAGATGGGCAGTTATACAGTGAAGGCAATCCACTGCCTTAAGCACATCTATAATCTGCTTATAATCAGGACTGCCTACTACGCAACGTATCAACAACTGCTTGTGACTTGCAATCTGCAAGTAAATAAATATAATTACTATATCTAACACAAAAATGGTAATATGCAACTAAATTTGAAAAGAAAGGTTGAAGCAATTACCATAATACGAAGTGCAGCACTAGTGTGGTCGAAGAACCTCCAAGTGATCCAATCATACCACTGGAAGTATGGATGATTAGGCGGCATATCACCATCTAGTCGTGCTCCATGACATAGTAATTGTACTCGACTATTCCATACTTGGAAATGGTCAACATGTTTCTCCCTCCATTTCACTTTGGTCTTCCCCCTCAGGTCTATAGCATGAAAAGCGTCATCAATATCAACATCAAAGGGAATTTCTTGTACGATCCCAAACTAACAAACAACACGATTCGGTGAATGTTTCTCTACTAGCCAGAAACATACAAGCGGCACCCTCGCTGTCCACATTTCCCTTCCTGCGAAACAGAACGCAGGCAAGTGTCCTAATTCAGCTTCATATGATTGCCACACCACCTGTAATAGCCACAAAAAAAAAAAGGGGCAACACATTATGTAATGTTCCATTATTTTCGACTATGAGATATTTTACAATTATAACAATATACACCATTCATAAACATTACAAGAAACTCAATTTGGGTACTTGGTTGGGATGCAGAAAATCTAATAGCTGACGGTACCGGACAAAACAAATTTCGGCGGGGCTATTCTTCGTGCTCATGACCCACAGCCACCTACAATTAAGAAGAAGAGAGTCAGTATCTACCAATTATGCAATGATAACACAATATAATTGAATTACTTAATAGACCACTACCCATCACAAACAAACCCTATTTTTGTGCTACACATCGCAAACAAACTCTATTTTTATCAATATTTAGCCAAAAGAATCTAGGTCTATAAGTATTTTGTAACATGAGTTTATGCAATGGATTCAAGTCTGTCTTACATCAAACACATAACGACCACGAAGAAGGACACTATAATTTAGGCAAAATCACAATTTAACTTATGACTTGGTCCATCACAATTTAGCCTGCAAACTATTAATTGATAACTCCAATGATTTTATTTTAGTCTCAACCTCATGCAACAAAGCAAAAAAAGTTGAATAAACCACTCCTTAACTTATTAAGAATAATAAGACCGAGTATACAACTTTGAAGTCCATATCTTAAAAACGCTGCAGGAAACTAAGATTCTTGTGGGTTGAGAAAGTGTCAGCACAATTTGAGAAATAGAAGAGAGAAAGAAAGATGGCTGCACAATGCTGCAAGAAAGTGCATCGTATATTTAGGAGAACATTCAACTTCAAAATATAGCACCAAACATTGCTGACAAAATTTGAAACCAACACATCTTTGCTTGAAATGCAAAGAAATTGCAACACAAAATCCACTCCAATACTTGCTTGAAATACATAAAAACACAAGACAAACTCCACTCCAAACCAATGTCGTTTGGTAGAAAATTCTTGCCTATCACTAACTATATATATAAAAGCACCTTTTTTTTTAATGATTCAATAATTGGAACTTAATATCCCTAAGGAGAATGAGAAGAATTACTCAAGAAAATTATTTTATATGTGCGATATGAACCCTAATAAACCTTCAAAGTTCTAACAGAAAGCAGTCAACAAAATTCGACGTAAAGGGTCATGTTAAGATATTGACATCTGAATATAATGAGCACTTTTTATGAAAAGAAGTTGCTAGTCATTTCTACAATTCTCTTTGATAGAGTAACTACTTATTTTTGAACTCAATATATGCCCATTCATCCCTTGCCCACCAAAAGAAAAGATAACGCTGAATTTATTTTAGGTGGCAACAAACTTTAGTTTAAGTTTTGAGGGGGCAAGCTAAAGTTTTACTGTTTCTGGTGTGGGTATGAATGGGCATGTGTGTATTATATAGTGGAAGTTGAAAGGAAGTTTTAAAGTAATTCAATCATGTTTGTGTTTGGTCATCTATCTAAGTATTATATAACCATTCGTGGGAAGCAAAGTGCTCCATAGTTTACAATAATTGTGTGTTTCTATGATTTATCACAAATAAATACAAAAATGTTTTAGAAATATATCGTTGGGACACAGCTTTTCATCCATAAACTTCTAATGGATTCAAGAAGTTTTATTTCCGTCGAAAGACTTTTTTTGGTTAGGATGGCTAGCAAGCCTGAGATTGTAAGTTTCTCTGTGATAATCCTCAGGAATTCTCAAAATCAAATGTAACCCTACTTTTAGATGTATCTTCATTACTGTTAATAAAATTATTTTTTTCATATACCAGAATAACTAACATGACCTGAAAGTGTCATGTAGAACATATATTTGTTTAAATTAAGTAATTTGAATGTTGATTAATCATAATTTTATGTAGTCAAGGGCAATTGTCTCAAATACAACTACACTAAGAAATTTTGACACCCTAAATCAAATCACAAATGAAACCCAATCCCACAAGCACAAAAAATAGATAGATACAAATCAAATCCAACATGAAACCACAAACACAAAAAATAGACAAATACACATCAAATCCAACATGAAACCCTATCCCCCATATACAAACCAAATCACAATCAAAACCCTAAATCAGTCAAATACTATGGAGAGAGAGAGAGTCGTTACTTGTGATAGATGTGGAGCTATTAAGAACTAGGACCCAAATACCCACCAGCGAAGCCACCCAAAATACAAAGATGACAGTGTAGAGTGAGAGTGTTCCATGAGAGTGTCTAAGAGGGTCTGAGAGAGTATGAGAGTTTTTGCAAAGTGTTTGAAGAGGGAGAAAGTGACAAAGAGAGACAGAGCAACGGATAGCGACAGAGTGGGAAAGAAGAATCTTTGAAATTTGAAGAGTGAGAGGGAAGTTTGAAGTATGAGTGAGTGAGTGAGACTGTGAGAGAGATGGTGAAGTTTGAAAAGTGAGAGGGAAGTTTGAAGTGTGAGGGAATGAGTGAGACTGTAAGAAAGATGGTGAACTAAGGGAACTGGGACCCACATTACACGTGGAGGGCAGTCCACCAAGAACTGAAATCGAGTTCATAAGGCTCGTTTTCCCTTTAAACTAAATCAAGTCCAGAGAACTCGAGTTCATCTCTACCAAATTAAGTCCAAAGAACTCAAGTTCTATGCCTACGTGGACGAAATGTCCACCTCAGCTGCTGCCGCAATGAGTAAATTGAGTTAATTATACTTGATTTATGGCTCCAAAATCGAGTCTCTTACTCTCAAGTTGTTAGATTGCTAAATAGTTTTAAAAACGTGCTAACTAACAAAATTGTTTAGTTTTAGTGTTAAATTGAAGAAAAAAAAATCCCTGCATGAAGTCCAAGAGTGGGCATGCATGACTTAGATTCAGTATGGAGTATGTCAATGGCCGAAGTAGGGCCAATAAAGCTGGTGGGTTGGAGGGGCCCATGGTCTATATGGCCAATGGTGTACGAGGGTGACTCAGTGTGCATAACAGGAGGGGTCTCATTGAAATCAATACTGAGGTCAAAGAATAGAATAGGTGAAAGTAGTACCTGTCTACAAAATCAATGCTTAGTTTCCAACTCCATTATCATCAAGCCCATGCAAAGCACTCTTACTTGAAAAACATTATATTGTTTAAGGTCCTCTTCCAGACAACCTCTCATTGGATCATAGCTGAAATTTTCCATTATCACCAACAGAATCATTTCTTTTCACCTCATTTTTTCTTTTTTGGTAAGTTCACACATGCACCAATGCGGGTTATACTCCACCCTTTCTTATGTATCATTTGAGTTGGAGCTCATTGACTTAAGTCTTTTGGCTGAATATTGCAAAAAATTGAATTTATTGGTGATTAGGTACTGTTCAAAGTTATTTGGAAAATTGAGGAAAGAGAGTGAATTTCGACAACACCGTTGCCGAAAATATAACAAAAAGTATGAGAGATGAAAGATAAGGAATGTGATGGGAGGAGGGAGAAAAAATTGAATTTCGGTAATGATCTTACCGAAATTTTTGCTGCTCAAAACTCCTGCACATGAAGTGTCCCAAGTGCTATGCTAGGTGGAGTGCCCCAAAGGGAAACTAATAGTGGCAACCAAGTTGCCAAAATTGTAGGGAAGGGAGAAGAGAAAAAATATGAATTGTGGCAACCAAGTTGCCGAAAATGGGTGGAAAAAAAAAAAAAGAATTATGGCAACCAAGTTGCCAAATCTTAGGGAGGAATTTAATAATAATTTTGGCAATGAAGTTGTCAAAAATGAGGGGAAAAAAATTTTGTAGCAACCAAGTTCCAAAATTGGAGAAAAGAAGACTTAGGCCAAAAATTGGAGGAAAAAAAAAAAGAATTGTGGCAATGGAATTTCCAAAATGAAAGGGAAAAAAAATTGTTGCAATGGAGTTGCCAAAAATTGGAGGAGAGAGAGAGAAAGAGAGAGAGAGAGAGAGGGAATTGTCTGAATAAAAAAATATTTTGAATTCTTATTCTAAAAAGTACAAATATTCTTATTCTTTCCATTTCTCAATAGTTTTTTTTTACCGAAGCAGTTTGGTTTGTGTGTATGTCATGTTCTTTCATTTCGTTTGTAAAAGTATTGTTGGCATGATTTGCCCAATGAAACAAATAATGATAGATTCAAGTACATTAATTCTTAATCTCAAAAAAAAAAAAAATACATAGATTCTTATTCGCTGCTAGATTCCTGTCCATGCATGAAAGAAAATTATGGAAGAAAAAAATGATTGATGTGCACACTGTAAACAAAAAAAAACTGAGATTTTTGTAGAGATTCTTTGTAGTGAATATATGTTTATAGTTAAATAATTTGTTTGTATCAAAGTGTCCTGTCTTGGTCTTTGTTGTGTTGTATTTGGTCAATTGGCGTGTCTAGTTATACAGTTTAGCTTATATGAAACTTGTATCTTATTTAAACAACACTAATGTTACTGAAGTTTCCACGGTTCTTATTTTCTACTCTTTTTCCCCTAAAAATTCCATCAATCTTGTTCTCCACTCTTATTCCCCTTTTAATTCTACCAACCATTTTCAGTTCATGCATGCCATACATTCTACAAACAACTATAAGGAACAACACTTGCAAATATTTATCCGTTCTTTATCTCTTGCAAGGTGAGTTACATCTCTTAAGTAATTACTTTTATTTTTATGATATTCATGTTGATATATTTTAGGGGCATAGGTAAGCATGAAAATCTTGTTTTTGTTAATTATTTGTTTTTGCAAATCTTGTTTTTGTATTATGTGTTTTACAACATGAACTGATTTGTATGATATGTTTTAAATTATTTGTCCATGAATTCTTGCCAATAATTTCATATAGCAAAAATATATTTCAAAATTGACATAAATTTTCCTTAAAGAAATACTTACTTTGTTAGCCTATAATATACATATATGCTATAAGAAAACCCCCCAAAAAAAAGTTAGTATATGCTCCTAAACCTTAAAATCTAAGTTTTAGGTATAATAATAATAAAGAAAATTGTACAATATTAGAAATATTTATCTATTATCGTATGGATGCATGAGAACGTTATATAATATGTCTTGTTTTAGAAGAAACAAAATGAAGAGCTACATAAAATAATTAACGTAACCATAACAGATCCTAAATGTTAATGTTATGCTAAGTTACTTAACAAAAGGGAAACAAAAAATAATTTTAACTACTATGATGGACAGTAATAAATTATCAGTGAACCAATCCTCTTTAAAAGAATTCTCTCAGCTCTAGCTATTTAAACATTGAATATTTTTAATGGATTACCTTCTTGTATTGCATTTTAATGGTTGTGTAGTGTTAATATATTAATACTATTGTTATTTTTAGTGTAGATGGCAGAAAAGTTGTTCATTTTTCTCATCCATTCCAATGGAATAACTAAACATGGCGAAAATAGGGTTTATTATGAAAGGCCACCTCATTCTATACTTCCATTAAGCCAGGGTGTTACATTTGAAGATCTATGTGATGGAGAAGCGTCCACGCTTCATATAAACATAGAAGATTCAAAACTTACTAGATTTCCTTTTCAATGTCATCCAAATCCTGTGATTTACCAACAAGTTTTGATAAAAGATGATAATGGTGTTAATGCAATATTCGTATGTTAGGCTACCAATATGGATTTGTAGGTGCAGAGTTGTACGTGGGTGTAGAGCCCATAAGAAGCCACCGAGATGTTTTTCCCATTCGATATGCCAACGAAAGACTGAGTGCATCATTTAGTTATTCACATGGCGAGCACTTTCATGATCTATATGCCACTCATACTAGTCATTATTTTGAAGATGCGGCTCATTCCCCAATCAACATTGGTGGTGCTAACTATCATACTCCATATACTCATATTGCAATTGAGGACCAACATGTTCCTTATCGGCCAATGAACACCAGTGATGCTGACTATGATAATCCAACTAAGCATGTCGCACAAGAGACTCCTTGTTTTGAGTTTGAAGCTTAGTATGACCAAATCGCCACTCAGAGAGTTGCTAATGATCCCAATGACACACACCCCATGGCTGCTACTACTCAAAATGCGGTCCATACATTATCAAAAAGGATGCAAGCCATGGATAGTGATGACCAACTTGATAACAACAAGGTCCTTGTTGATGTTGAAGATGAACAGGAGCTTCTCAATGAACCAAATCATGAAAGCAGCCCAGCAATGGCATTCTATCAACCTTCACCACTAAGCTTTTCACAGAACACATGGAATAATATGATTGATCCAACCCCACCATTTGAAAAACTCATTTAGAGTACTTGGGACCTTACCTATGAGTTTTATGTGGGCTTACTTTTTGCTGATAAGGATGAACTACAAGCTGCTGTTAAACAATATCACATCAAGAGGAACCAAACATTTAGTGTAAAAGAATCAGATCCAACATGTTGGTCTGTAAGGTGTAAACATTGTTCTTGGCGTCTTCAAGCATGCTTTCAGGCTACACATGGGTTGTTTGAGGTTAGGAAATACAATGGTCCACACACATGTACAGAGTCCACACTCACACAAGATCACGAGCAATTAGACACCCATATTATTGAGAAAGAGTTAAAGGATGTTGTCAAAAATGATCCAACCATAAAGATTTCTTCGCTTCAACAGACTATTTACACTAAGTACCAATACTGGCCTTCTTATTTTAAGGTGTGGGAGGCGAAACAAAAGGCAATTGGTAGAGCGTTTGGTGATTGGAACAAATCTTACCAATTATTGCCAAAATGGTTGAAAGCTTTTACTGATTCAAACCCAGGCAACAGGGTCATTTGGAGAACAATACTTGCTATTGTGCTAGGCTGTGCTATATTCAAGAGAGTGTTCTGGACTTTTGGTCCATCAATTGAAGGTTTTCAATATTGTAGGTCAATGATTAGTACAGATGGAACTTTCTTATATGGTAAGTACAGAGGTAAGTTACTGATTGCATTAACGTGGGATGGTAACAATAGACTTTTTCCACTTGCCTTTACCATTGTGGAGGAGGAAACTAATGATAGTTGGTATTGGCTTTTGCATTGTATTCAGATTATTGTCACTAATTGGGATGGGTTATGTGTCATATCAGATCGTCACCCTGGTATAATGTTAGTGATATGGACTATATGTCAATCGACACGTTGGCATCATCGTTTTTGCTTTCGTCATGTGGCTAGCAATTTCAATTAACAAATTGGGAATAAAAACTTGAAGGCTATAGTAATATGGGCAAACATAAAGAATCAGCTACGAAAGTATCAAATAACCAGGGATAGAATTACTCAATTAAATGCATATGGTGAGAAGTATTTAAGGTACATACTGGTGCAGAAGTGGACGTTAGCACACAATGGTGGACATCGTTGTGTAGCCTACTTTGCCGATCAGTATACTAAGGCATGCACAGAGGTTATAACAGGTGAACTCATTACAGCCTATGCAAAGAATAAATTCAATAAATGGGAAAAAAAAAAGGCACCAAAGCATTCAGTTACTATGTTCAATCACGAAGATGGTCTTTTTGAAGTTAGAACACCAATAAACCCTAACTCTGCATATAGGGGTAATCATTGTTATGAGGTAAATTTGCGGCAAAACACTTGTAGTTGTCAAAAATGGCAGGTTTATAAGATTCCGTGCTCACATGTCATTGCCGTGTGTAAATATCAAAGCATTTCTACAATGCGATATATCGATCACTGCTTTCGCATGGTTCCAAACAGTGTACATGAATGAGCCTAATTTCCCGATCTTGTATCCTAATGTCAACCTGCATCGTGCAAAAGATTGACCAAGATCAACTCGATTTCAAAATGAAATGGATTTAGGGACAGAGCATCAACCAATGCCATTATGCAGTCTCTGTAGGCAAGAAGGCCATAATAGAAGAATATGCCCCACTCGAACTGTGGTTGGCTCCACTAGTGGTCAAACTAAATGACCCAACATAAGTATTCAATCTACTTCAGTGGATTGGTTGGACCGCATTTTTTTTTTTTTTTTAGGAGTTGGACCATATTGTTAGTTTGTATTATTTGAAAGAACAAGTTGGTACTAATTCCATTGACAAGCATATATGCTTTGATGTTTTCTATCACCGCAAGTCGGATGTACGTTTGTTTTGTGTGTCTGTGTCTATGTGTGTATATATATTGTGTATTACAGTTTAGGGGTTCGATAACACCTTAAAATGTATACTTTTTATGGAGTGCTTGAGTCATTTACCATGTATGAAAGCTTCAAATAAGGAAAGAAATCAAAGCGCCACAATCTGAAGAGGAAAAATCAGATTTGAGCACTAATCAGTAATTTGGACGTATCTTTCTCCTCAAAAATCCAATTGACTCAATGCTAGATGGGCTGGAACCGTAACTTAAATATCTACAACTTTTCAGTTTTAAGTTTTTTGAATTCACAATTTTTTAAGGCTGAAATTAACTCACAATTTGTTGCTGTAAATTTGGATGAAAATTATATGATGAAAGTTTTATTTTTCTTTGACACTTTTACAAGGGTTTGGAAGAGAGGCTGTGGCGAATAAAAATAGAAATGTACACCATAGTAGCCATCATGCAAAGGAAAATAGATCAACTACAAAAATAAAAGTTTGACGGTTTATTTTTTTTTTTTTTGCCTATTCTGCGCCTACAGTTGCAGCTAGACATATAGATTTTATGTTGAAACTGTAGGATTGGACAATTATATTAAATAGATATATGATTAAATTAATTTGGCACTAATTTCAAATACCAAAATATGTATACACATTTCTTATTTTCGCAAAGGTCTTGTGGTTAGTAGTATAATGTGATATGTATACTATCTAGGCATAATATTTTTTACTACAATGATGCATAAACAACGATAATACTTTAATATATTCTTAATAGACAGTCATTTTATATTGATTAGTGATTGCCACGATGGGATACATTAAGTTTCTGTTGTGTTCCACAACATGGAGGATGCCTATTTACTCGTTGAGGGTACCTTCGTGCTTGCACAGGTACAACCATCTTAGAAGAGGAACTTTTTCCCATGCGCCTTGGTTGCATTCTAATATCAAAATTTGCTTAATAATTACGACATTTGTCACTTTCATCATTTGATGACACCTCTATATCTTTTGCATCTTCTGCATCTTCCTCATTGTCCTCAATTGAGGCATCTTACTCAAAGTCTGTTATGGAGGCCTCTTCCTCAGAGTTCGTAGCACATGCCTATGTATTTGGTGGTGTGCAGAAATTACCAACATGAAGGGATGGTTGGGAAGGTTGTGGTGTGATGAACGAGTCATATTGTTCATAGCTGTACTGCCCATATGGATATGGATTATTGTAAAATTGATTTGACATGAGTTGGCCGTCATATAAAGCTGGATACGGATGTTGTGGAGAAGGGGATTGACTATCCTGGTCATAATTGTATGGCTTTAAATAGGATGGAGGTGGCGATGGGTGATAGGAGGGAGGTGTTGAACTAGATTGGGGATAATGGTCATAGCTACGCAAACCCTCAAATCCTTGTCCTTGGGACGTGAATAATCCAATTTGTTGATATAAAGACATGCAGTACTCGTTGACACTAATTGGATTATACTTATTGAAGGTGGTTAGCTTATTACAGGCAGATGTTGATGGCCCAACTTGGATAGAGCTGTACATATTGTGCTGTGCAAAGGTGGATGGTTCGGCGTGATCATTTTCACATTGTTCACATTGTGTAGAGGTGGACGAGCGGATTTCAATTTGCTGCCACATAAAAAGAAAAAAAATTATTAGTGCAGTATTATTGAAAAAGCTAAAATAATAATTTGTTATCAATATTAGTACAGTATTTTGTTTGTGTAAATAATTTGTTATTAATATTAGTACAGTGTTATTGAAAAAGTTAAAATAATAACTTGATACATATGAGCAGCCGCCTCTAACATCGTGAATAAGTGACCATGTTGATGGTACCATCAAATAGACCCAAGATTAAAAATAGCTATACTGATGGGACATTAAATGAATTAGAAATAGAAAGATGGTTTACTATATTACTACGCTGTATACCAAAGTAAATTAGAAATTTGTATGTATGATCGTATCAATTTCTTACCTCTTTCCAAATCCTTCCATTCCAAGAGGAGTAAACTCTGTACAGTGCGACCGGCCGGTGACCCGTGCACTACACATCATACCGAGATTGATGGTATCGGGTGGGTCCCAGAACTCCATGACATAGTCGAAGACAAGCCCTCCAGGGATTAGATAGACATGCAAAGCGTGCAGCCATGGTTGGGGTGTGTAGAAGTAGAAGTGAAGGGAAATGGGATGCCATAGAGAAAGTGAGAGGCCATGGTTACAGAATCACATATGGGGTACCTAGTGGCTAGCGTTTCCATGGATTTAAAAACCGGGAACCGGATCTCAATCTTGCCCGGTTCTCTTCGAAAATCGAAAATTTACAAAATATGCATCAAACACCGGAAATCGGTAGCTCAACCATCAAAACCACTCTCAACCCAGCGTGTTAAAAAAAATGACAGCAGTATCACTGATACGGTGACAAATGTGTTTGCAGGGAGAGAGAGGGTAAAGAATTAGGCAGTGCAAGGTTTTAACAAAAATGAGAAGAAGCAGTTGCAGATCCAAAGAAGATGGAAAGGAAAACAAATAGCTCAGTGTTGAACAAAAGAAGACAACACGTGAACAACTTTTGTATTTCAAAATAGTGAGTTGACAGTACACTTTAGAAGTCACACTTGCTTAGATACACACGGCAATCGCTTGATCTTTTATGAGATACACTCACTCACCAAAAACACTTGCACAGTTCTTAAAACACCTACTGACACTTCTAACTTTGCTTCACTTTACACACTTCCCCACACTTCATACTTCACAGATGGGAGCCAAAAGAGACAAACAAAAGAAGAGTCCATGTGAGAGGTTTGGTGAGGAGCCAAAGAAAGCACTTGCAAAGAGTGCATGTCGTGTCCCACAAAAGCAAACAAAAACCAAAAAAGAGCACTTGCAAGTTGCAACAAAAGAGGAGTCCTTGCCGTGTCTCACATCCCAACTGATCTGACTAATACCAAATTTTTTGTTGCTTCTTTTGGTTTTCTTTCGATGAATTCGAATTCCATTAATTTTTTTTCACGGCAGTTTTTTCATAGAACTCGAGTCTTAAAGAATCGGGTTTTTTCACTAAACTCAAGTATTAAAAACACGCAATGCTAGTTTCTTAAATGATTTTAGGAAACATACTAACAAAATTGTTAGCAAAATGGTGTTAATTTGCCAAAAAAAAAAATGATTTGTCATCTGCCTAATTAATTGAGATTTTTGTTCTATTTTTATCTTTAGTCTAGATTCCGTTTATTTTAAAGTAAAATATTTTTAATTTTTTAGGTGTTTGATATAATGAGTAATTTTTTTAATCAAATCACCAAAATTGATAGCTTAGTACCAAAGTCGTTAGTGCTAGAGGTCTAATGACTAGATCATTGGAACCAACAGTCGAAACGGTGGCTCCTATAATTGAACAGCTGGAATTGATAGCCAGAGTGATGGTTTTGTCGACCAAACTGCCGACGATTACTGTCAAAACGGTATCTCCGATGACCAGACTGCCAACACTGGCCGACAATACAATGTCACTGGACCCTCCAACACCAATTGCAGTGCAAATCTCCAGCCATTGAACCACCGGAACCAATCATCTATGAGTCATCTCCTGCCATCGAATCACCAGCACCAATCATTGGAGTGGAGTCTCCAAACACCGGACTGCTAGCACCAGTCGTCGGAGTAATGTCTCCAACTACCAGATTAATGACCTAGCAACTATATGAGGGAGGGGAAACTACTATGTGTTTTTAGAAAATGTTTTACCAAATTTTTAAAGGTAAAACATTTTACTACTTTTACAAGTTTGACTATATTTTACCTGTAAATAGACACTTGAAAATGGGAAAACATTTTCCAAAAAATATTTTACATCAAAGCAAATGGAGCGTAGAATCTTAGATTAGAAGTAGTACACAAGCAAGTCGGTTTGGGTTGAGTCAGTCATATTAGGATTGAAAATGGGTTCGGGTAAAAGAATGGTTCATTTAAGTGAGTTAGAAATGGGTTGGGTACGGTCAACCTATATTTTTCACATGATTTAAAAAAACAAAAAATTTAAATTTAAAAAAAAAAAAACATGTGTTTGCCACTTGGTAGGTCATATAGCAAAATAATTGGTGTGAAATGCATTACTTTGAATTTACCACCCATATCAAGAAAGTGTTCAGCTCAATAAATCGATACTTGTTCATACTTATAAAATTATACAAATCACAACATTATTAATCAAAATAAATAGCACAAACACAACGGAGGCTAGTCTACCCTTTAAAATTTTAATTAAAACAAACACACAATATCAACGTCGCAAAATATAATACAAAAGTACAAATACCCAATTAGATAGCATATTTGATAAAGAATAAAAACATATAAACAGTTTAAAATCTTAAAAACTAGTTTAAATGATACATGGTATTAGCTTACACTTTTTTTAAAGAATACATTTCTAAAATATGTAATGGTTTCTCATTATATATATATATATATATATGATTTAGAAGTTAATTGGTTTTAGACTCTTCGGATTTTGCACCCAATAATTCACTTGTCACAAAAATTAAAAACTTAGATGGACACGTGGCGAAAAATTGGACTCCAATTGAAATCGAATTTAAAATATAATTGGGTTTGGATTCATTGATTTTTACACTCAATAATTCACTTGGCACAAAATTAAAAATTTGTTAGAAATATAGACCCCTTAAATCCAAACAGATTAACCTAAATATTTCGCCAAGTGATTTACTTAGGTAAATTAAGCAATTCTAGGTTAACACAAATATATCATATCATGCAAATATGCGGAAAATAAATAACACACGATATGATAACCCAAGAAACCAAACTGGTAAAAACCTAGGGAGGATGTAACCTAGCTATCCTCAAGGTAAAAAGGAATTCACTATGAAAGAATTGAAGTTTACACAATAGTGACTTAGACCACTAACATCCTATTGCTACCTCGAGTAGGAAACTTACTACCACGATCACGTGACAGCTCCGAGTCCATGGACTACTTCTTTCCTTGAATTCTCAGCAAAGCACAAGCACACCTACTTGTATATCTTGAAACTCTTGATTCTGCAACTGAAAGATTACCAAACTCTTGACATCAATCTTGAGATTGGAAACCCTAAATGTATGTGAAGGTAAATACCTCTAGATCTCACAAATAAGATTCACAAACACAATATTCAAAACTCTAAAAACATGGCTAGGGTTTTCCCTTTTATACTTAGGGCAAAACATAAAACCCTACACATTAAATGGACTAGGGCTGAGTTGGAAATTCTGCAGAAAAAAAAACATTCTGCACGACTTTCGATCGGTCGAGTCTAATTCTCGATCGATCAAGCCAGGCAGAAATGCACAGTAAATTCTGCAGTAACTCGATTCCAACTTTACATGAAAACCCCATACTTTGAGCAAGTCTAAACAAGACTAAAACCATTTTGATCATGGTTTGCCAACATTACAAAATGAAGTTCTAATACATTAGTTCATAATTCTTAGAACCTAACAAAATTAAATAATACACGTGGCGTTAAATTGAGAATCCAATTAAAATCAAATTGGATTTTCTATGAGTTTTGACTATTAATATATATATATATATATATATAAATTTGGGATATACATCAAAGTTTGATTGTTTATTTTTGTGTGGAGCAAAAAACAACCACAAGAGCCCAAGAAGGATTAACATGCTTGGGGAGTGAGACCACTACAATTAATTTGTAGAGATGGGAATAGCGGACCAACACTAGGTTTCTTATCTAATTGGTTGAAGTTTAAGAAAGGGTCTAGATGGGAAGAAGTAGAAAGCAGATCGACAAAAATGTACAAAGTAATATATTGATTCTTTCCTTAATCAGCCAAGGAAGCTTGTTACACTTAGAAGTTTACAAGTTTGGGCATTTTTTGTCTCTAATCTCTAAGGTTTGGTCCCTGTTCAATGGGATCCCCTCTCCTTTTATAATGATTTCCTTTTCATCCAGACCCTCCACATGGAGAGTAGTTGATCTCCCTTAGATACTTATCTAGTCTCACCTTTGAAGGAAGTGCTTAGTGAAATACAGGCTGTCTTGATATTGTTCAAGTGTCATTCAACCATTAATACTGCTAACATAGTGGGTGTTAGGCATTCAATGCAGACGTGATGGGTGCTTCCTTAGAAAGTTTCCCGCTCTCTCTCTTCCCATACCGGTCATTGTTGCCTCTCTCGATTCATGCTTCCCAGCTAAGGGTGAGGTTCCTCTTGTTCACTTCGAGAGGTCTATGCCCAAGACACCTCCTCGGGTTGTTAAGGGCCCTTGTCCAAGCCCCTCTTTCAAGCTATACTAGGTCTCCCAACCTAGTGCTTGCCTGCTGGGATCGCACACCCCTCAAGCGTGGTCCAACAAAGGTGCTATCCTCGAATCCCCCCACCGCCACAATTTATTTATACATGGTTTTTTTTTTTATATAAATATCACATTATTGATAAGCAATATACACTTCATAAAATATCATCTTTTATTTTGGCTATGGATTGTAAAAAAAATAAGCCTAAGCATCCATAATTTATGCAAATTTCATTGATATACTTTAGGTTTACTCATTTCACACTTATGAATACTTTTCATACATGTCTATAATTTCAAATATATGCTTTTTAAGTCTACTACAATCATATTATCTTGGTATGTACTCGATCATTTGATATCTAAAAAATTTTACTTATTGCATTATTCAAGCAAGAAGAATCCCTTAATCGTCATCTTTCAATTTGTTCGCATGCAACTAGATAAAAGTCTTAATTGTTTTCTTGAGACCATTGTATTTGAACAACGTTAGTTATAATTCATGTATTTTTTTTTTAATGGCTTCATCTAAAAAATGTTTTTAAAATTTGATATTTATTAGAAAAAGAAAAACCATGTGCATTATATTTGTCAATTGAGTTTGGCTTATGCAATGTAAAGCCCATAACAAACAAGTAAACCAACTATGTCGTAATTTGATTTTACCTTTTTTACCCAAAAACAAAACAGAAAAGTTTTAAAAATAGGTTAGGTCACATGTTAGCCGGGTCGGGTTCACCCACCAAAAAATGAGTTGAGTCACAGGTCAACCCATTTTTTATTCGGGTAAAAAAAATCAGGTTCAGGTCAGGTCAGCGAATTCTGACCTATTTTTTCACGTTTATTTTAGATAGTTGATACGTGATACCACTAGAGAGCCACGTTATAGTCTTACATGATATGACGATCTTAAAAAAATATATAAGAAATGTACTGGGGCAGCGGCAAGTATTAATCAAAGTGTTCACATGACCACCCTGACTTGAATATTTTTTTTATATATCTTATAAAATTAAATTTTAAATGAATATGAGTCTTTGACTTCCCTAAAAAAAATACTTGACCATCCTAAAAAAATACTTGAACACCCTAAATAACAAATTAAGCCCATTAAAAATAAAATTCAACCTCTCCAAAATTTTGGTATGTTGAATGTTGAACAGAAAACTAACAAGAAATACTATGTTCACAATATTTTCACAACAAATTCTAAGTAATAAGTTATAATTGATGGACAAAAAAAGAATTTCTATTGTAAGTTCAAATTAGAACCAGTAAAAACTTTCCACTTAGGTTTTGTTGTGAACGTGTTGCCAAAATGTTGTGGGCATAGTACTTCGCAAAAATGTTGTGGGCGTAACACTTCTCAAAAATTAGCCTAAAAGCCCAAATCAAAAGATTAATTGTGATTTTTTAAATTGTGTTTTCAAACAGCATATTTTAAAATTGCTATTTTTTTAATATAAAAAAATGCACCTTTCAAATAGCTAGTTTGTTAGTGCTTGATTTAGTTTTTAGCCGAATTTGTTGATTTATGTGATACATGTTTTCAAAAGGATAATGCATTTTGTTCATATTGTTACTTATTTAGGCAAAATGTTGGTCATTGAATGGGAGATATATATAGCTTTATGATTGTTTAATTGTGTATATTGAAAAAGATGTAGCTAATAAGATTGATAATGAAGCTATCATATCACACAAAGATTTCAAAATTTGAAAACTTGTTAAATGAAAGTTTAAAACTTTAAGTATTTGCGCCTTTTTTGTGATGTTAATATATTCAAGTTTTATTTTTATTACAAAATTTTTAATTTAAGTTTTTTAATGACCACTCTGAAAAAAATTCCTAAACTCGCCACTAGAAATGTATAATAATATTTAATATATAATAAAAAAATATTTAATAATAATTCATATTACCTTCATTATCAATCTTATTAGTTACATCTCTTTCAAATTTGTTGGGATTTAAATGGGTTTTTTCTGATGTTTAAGAGATCTCTAGCAACTTTTCCAAATTTTTATATTGTTTGAAGAATGAATAGATACATTTACTTTTTACCAATTACTTTTTCAAATACACTTTCTAACAAACTTTCTATCATTTTACTATCTCATTTAAATATTATTTTTTTAATTTTTATTTATTCTTCCTCTATTCATTCCCAAGAGCTATATTTTAAATCTTCTAACGATAACATTTTCAAATGGTAATATTTCTCAATAGCCACATATTTCAATTGGAATTGATAAATTTTACATAGAGTTGATAAATTTCAAATTACATAGAATTGATCAAATCTATGTAACTTGGAATGAATTTATTTATTAATTTTGTCCTAATTTTTATCTTTTAATTATTAATATTCATTAACTTATCAATTAACCTTTCTCTTTTATTTGAAGAAAAAACCATCTAATCTTAATTTAAGGGATTTTTTATTCCTATTATTCATTAACTTATAATTAATTTTCTTAAAAAAAAAAACTTACTAAACTTATCACAAAAAAAAGACACCACACATTTTAATTGGAGAATAAAGAACATCCTTTTCCCCTTTCCTTTTGGTTTCACACACACACGCACAAGCGCACACTCACACAGATTGCAAAGAGAAGAGAAGAGAAATCATTGGCCTGCTCAACCGTACCACCACCACACCCTCAAGGAATGCCTGCCTCACTCAAGCTAAGGACCTTTGCGAAGGTCGGTAGAGATTGACCAAATCCCAAGAGAGAGAAGAGTCGCTTGATTAGCAGAGATTAACCAAGTTAGATTGGCTATCACCAACCATCGCCACCTATTCACTAACGCTCATCCTCCTCCCACTACTAAGTGCATGCAGTCAGGATTGGGTCAGATTGGCTTCCATGTTTTTTTTTTTTTTTATGTTCTTGATTTTTTTTTGTTCTGATTTTGTTTTGTAGTTCTAATTAAATTGGTTTTGTGAGATGATAGAATAATTATTTCTTTTGTTCAGTTGTTTGATTTTGTTGGCAGAGCTTCTCACATGTGCTGGAATTTTGAGAAGAAATCAAGAAGAAACCAAAAGGCAAAGGGCCTCATTTCCTTTGTTTTTTTAGAAGAAATGAAGAGTGTGTGAGACCAAAAAGAAAACAAAGAAGAAAGAGAAAGAACTATTATAATATTCAGATGCTGGAATTTTTTAATTAAAAAAAAAATCAATTGCTAACCTTCAGTAACCCTTTAGGCTTGGATAGGGATGGCAAAATTTACCCAACCATGTGGGTACTCGACCTGACCCGACCTAACCTGTGAAACATTAAGGGTGGGTTTAGGTTTTATTAATTCAATTCATAGTGGCTTCGAGTCGGGTGTGGGTATTATGCATGCTCACCCTGACTCGACCCATATAAATTAAAATTATTAAAATACCTAACTATATATATACCCCTAACTATATCCAAAACCCTAATCACTCTCACATTCACTCTCTCATCCGCCACCCTCCCTCAAGCTCTCACTCTCACCTTCTAACCCTCACCTACACTGACCTACCCCAGTCCCTCATAGCCTCACCCTCACCGACCAACCCTCAATCCCTCTCAGCCCCACTCTCACTCTCTCAGCCCGCTGCCCCCCTCAAGCTCTAACTCTCACTGACCTAGCCTCATTCCCTCACAACTTCACTCTCACTCTCTCAACCCTGTGTCTCCACCTCACTGCAATGCCGTCAATGCCAACTTCCCCTCTATCACTCACGGCAACTCACTCTAATGGTCATGGCTTCGTTCTCCACCTTTTTTCTAAAGGTTCATTTCTATATGTGAACCAATTGAATTTTTCTGTTATTGGGTTCGTGTAATATAGTTCTTGTAATAAAAGCATCTCCTGTTCATTTGCAACTACTAGATTTCAATGAAAAAAAGGAAATACTTGGGTTGTCCTTGTTTGATATGTTCTTTTTTCTTCTTCTTTTTTTTTTTTTTTTTGGTGATTTGTGATAGCAATGTCTTGATTGGGCCACGGTTTAGGGCCTTTAGATTAGGCCCTGAAAGGGCATGGTAGGGTGGGGCCTGCGGGGGCTTGTAGTGGTAGGTATGGGTGTGGAAAAAAAAAATCTATTTAGTTAACAGGGTAGGTTTGGGTTACGAGTGGCGGGGCTGGTTCGGGGATAAAGAAACCCGCCTTAAACCCGACCCGTTGTCATTCCTAGACTTAGAGAGGTACTATTCATGAGCAAAAAAAACTTTTTGAGATTTAGAGAAACTATTGGATCAATGTTTTATGGTTTCACTCTCTACAATAGAGAGTATTTTGTGTTTAGCTAGACTATTGGAGATGCTCAACAAATTTCTACCTTTATTGTTGAGCTGATTATAAATTTTTTTCCTCCAAATTTTAGATCAAATTGGTTTGTATTGGACATTTTTCCTGTGTGTTTAAAAACGCCTAAATATTATTAAGATGATCAAATTTAAGCTTATTTTAGTTGGGTTTTAAAAAATTAAGGCTCAGGTGGTCAAATTTTTATTTTTAGGCAAGTCAAAACAAAAGCAAAAAATTATATATATATATATATTTTTTTTTTTTTTTTTTTTTGCCAGCTTTGAGGGTTCATTGTAATGATTAATGAATGTGGCGCTCGCCTTGCATAAATAATCAAAATCTATATAAAAAAAACAAACAAACAAACAAACAAGAAGTGAGTGCTAGTTAGTTTGGCTAACTTAATTAAAGTAATTCTATATGTTTTATCAAATACTTTGTTTGATTTTTGATTGCAAAGTGCAGAGCCAGCTAAATAGTGAAAGCAAATGATACGGTCGCCTAAAGTCCCAAGAAAAAAAAAAGCCCCCAAATTTTAACCAATAGGGTTATTCTTTTTCATTATAATAGTATTAATTAAGCCCAGTTATTAGTGAATAAATAAAATAAAATTTTTTATCAAATGAAAAATAAGAGAGAGAGAGAGAGAGAGAGAGAGAGAAATGCTATGTCCACAACATTTTTTACAATACTTTCACAATAAATCCTAAGTAGTATGTTGTTACATGCTATTATTGATGACAAAAAATTAATTTTATTGATGGGTTAAAATTAAAACCAATAACAACTTATTGCCTAGGATTTGTTGTGAAAAAATTGTGAATGTAGCACTTCTCAAAAAAAAAAAAAAAAACAATACACAAAAATTCACAACATTTTTCATAAGTTGAATTCATAAACTTTTACTAGTTTTTATCTAAGTCCATTGCTAACATCACTAACATCACTTTTTTACTTACTATTATCAATATGTCACATCCACAGGTGTGAAAAGTTGTCAAATTTTGTCCATAGATTTTGTAAAAAAAAAAAAAAGTCTAGTTAATTAGTAATAATTTTTCATATAAAACAAGATAATAAAGTTTAAGTAATATTAATTTTTAATAAAAAAAAAAACTACTAGCTTTTATCTAAATCTATCACTAACATCACTTTTTTTTTCTTACCATTATCAATATGTCACATCAACAGGTGTGAAAAGTTGTCAAATTTTGTCCATAGATTTTGTATAAAAAAATCTAGTTAATTAGTAGTAATTTTGCATATAAAACAAGATAATAGAGTTTAAGTAATATTAATTTTTAATAAAAAAATTAAATTTAAATATATAAAATGACTCAATTTCAGTTTTTGCCTTAGGCCCCTGTTAAGGTACAAATTTTTGGGCCCTAATCTCATTAGCCCATTCACTAAAATACACATACAAGCCCATAAACTATTTTGGGCCCACACAAATATTTCCTACATACTTCTAAAATATTACCCAAATATTTTCCCATATTATTACTTATATTGAGCTCCCACAAATATTTCTCATATAAGCCCCATAAATTATCTTGGGTCCTCTCACAAATATTTCCAATTATATACCACATATTACCCAACTTGGACTCTCACACAAATACTTATCATACCACTACCAAAATTGGGCCACAAAATTATAACATCTCTATAAAAAGCCCAAACCCATTTACCTTGTGGGCAAAATCCAAAAAGCCTAACAAGACTCTCTTTACAAAGCCTGTTGCTACATGGCTTACTACACAGCACCCCTAAAGTCTGTTGCTACAAGGCACTCTAAAGCTCGTTGCTGCATGGCACCTCTGAAGCCCGTTGCTACACGGCACTCTTACTAAGTCCGTTGCTACACGGCAATATTTTTACAAAATCTCAAAAAGCCCAAATAATATTTTGGCACCTATTTATAAAAAATCCAAATACTATTTTGGCACCTATTTATAAAAGCCCAATACTATTTTGGCACCTATTTATGAAAGCCCAAATACTATTTTGACAACTATTTACAAAAAGCTCAAATATGATTTTGGCAACTATTTACAAAAACTCAATATTATCTTGGCAACTATTTACAAAAGCTCAATATTATTTTGGCATCTTTTATTAAAAACCCCAAAACTATAGGGCAAACAATTATTCTATTAAAGCCCAAATACCATTTGGCAAAAACAATTACATTATACTCAAATCCCAAAACTATTCCTTGGCAAAAACATATTTTCATATACTAGAGTCCCTAACTTATGGGAAGCATAAACTACTTATGATACATTACTTATCTTTTTAAACTACTTCTTATTTTTCCATAAGAAACTCTAACTATGAAAGCTCATGTATGTTACCCATGGCAAAACTATTCATTTTGTAGGGATGAACAAGCCCAAAGAAGCCCAACAATAAGGCCTAGCAGAGATAGCCCAGCCCATGAGCTAATCCTAGCAACCAAGGTTCACTTGAGCAACTAAAATGGTTAGACTAACCACCAGTCAAGTTTCAGCACTGCTGAGCTGACAGCTGGGGCACACTACCATCATTGTCAACTTGTCAAATCAGAGCAAAAGGGGACACATGTCTAGCTGAGCTTATACCCTTCTTTGGCAAGCTGATTTTCATGATTACTAATGTGATATAAAGTTGTGCTGACAAGACACGAGGCTGTGAAGTTGCAGCTAGCCATTCTCTCCCTCTTCTCTAACAGAATTGGTCAAGGAATCAGGGGCAGCCATGGAAGCTTCTGGAATAGCTTGAAAACAGTTCATTATTATGCCAAAAATGTGTACTTTCTAGTTTATGAACCAAGTACATGAACCCAAATACGAAAACTTAGGGAAATGTGGTTTAGAGGGTACCGAGAAGATCTTTAACAGAGTTTTCAGCAGAGGGTTTCAAGATTGACATCTAGCTTGGGGTGACACAATCTGCCCTAGGAAGCTCTGATACTAGCAGCAGACAACCAATATCATTAGCCTAAAATATGCTCTAATCTCATTGGCTGAGGACAATCAGCATTTAATGCTAAGTCAGAACTCCAGCTGCTATTACACAAAACAACAAGTACATTCTAAAGCTGAACTTACCACTCTTGGCCAAATCTTAGGAATGATTTTCCAAGGATTTTCTGAAGATCGAGACTGATTTGGCAAAGATTATTTGCTGATTACCCCCTCAAATTCAACTATAAATAGAGCTCTCCACCAACACTTTAACACATACCAATAGAGAAGAACTCTCTCTCATAAACTTCTCTATTTTCCTCTCTCTCTAATTTTCTTTAAGCTCTTAGTAAGGTTCTGAGTTCTTAGTTTCAAACCTAGAAACTAAGCTCTTCAACCCCTAGCTCACAAATACCCCTCACACCTTTACTTATAAGTTCTTATCCATCCCTAGCAGAAAGTCACAGCAACTCTACTAAACACAAACACACACACACACACACACACACACACACACACACACACACACACTCTCTCTCTCTCTCTCTCTCTCACATACTACTAAAATGACCCTTATTACCCACTACACATACTATATCTATGAGTATACCCTGGCATCATAATGATCTTGTTGCGCTAGTTGGAATCTCTCTCTCTCCCTTCATCTCCCACTAAGCTTTATCCATTTTTTGTTATAATGGAACCTATAGTGTTTGTTTATTCATTTACTATTGAAGGTTATAATGTAATTATTACTATAGAGTTTTTCTCTCATGTCCTTGTATTAGTGGACTTCTTCTAACTAGAACCTATGGATGATGATTTTGGAGATGTAGACACTCTCCTTAATCTATGAAATAATTAATAGCTGAAGGTTTATTTTGTTCTGTTTTATTTTACTGCTGAAATATTTTACTACTGAGCTATTTCTTTGTTGCAATATGATTTTTTGCTGTATTGACATGTCTGTTGTAGGAAATGTTTTTAGGCTATTGCATAATCCTTGTCAGTCCCAACCTAGGCCCAAGGCATAAGGCAAATTCTCCAAATCTTCACCGATAGCCTTTGGGCCATGCTTCCAGCCCATTGTCAAGTTTCGGTTTAGACTCCCAACCCAACACAATCTCATTTGTCTGAAGGAAAACTTTTCCGCCCCTGATAGCCCCTAAATGCATTAAGCCGTCCCTAGCAAAGTGGTCTGCCAAACTTCTCACATGTTTATCTCATCCTTCCATCTGATTGATGAAACTAAGATAATCTTCATCATCATTTATAGGCAAAGAGATAATGGGACTTTAATTATCATCGATATGACAATATTTTTTCTGCTAGTAAATCTCCAACTTATATTAAATCTCAAGCACAGTACTGTTCCACTTAAATGGGTTAAGAATTATTTTCTTTTTTAAAAAAAAATCTCAAAATTTAATTTATTTCTTTTGAAACGGGAAGATTTAATTTAGGACAAAATTTGGCTACAAATTTTGTTGTAGCCTAATATTTTTTTATTGAATATGAATTTTAACAAATCTACCGTTATATTACATTTTCTTATTATATCATCTATGTTTACAAAATTTTCAGAAAATCAAGGGTCAATAGCCATGTAATTAATCAAATGTTTAAATTTCAAGTTTTTGTAGTTTAAAATAACGCATAAAAAATAAGTGTATAGATAAAATAGTAAATAACATCCGATTAAATAATAAAGAACATGCAATTTAACGATTAAATTTTCAAAATATGTAGCTACATTAATATTTTTAGTTGGAGTTGTAGTCTTAAGTTATAACCAAGTTTGTAACCAAATTTTATCCTTTAATTTATTACTTTTTAAATATCAAGATTTAATTTATTATTTTTAATATTATAAGGTTAATTTATTACGGAACAATAGGTAAACGGTAAGTTTACCAAATAAATATTAGAGCCCAAGGAAGATTTATACTTGGTCAGACAATATTTTTTGCTTAGATCATCTTAATAATATTTAAACGACACCATTCAAACATATTGGATAAAAAATAGGCGTAAACTCCATTTTCGTCGCAACATTTTCATGCGATTTTTATTTTAGTTCCTAACTTTTTTTTCCACCAATTTTAGTCCCTATCATGGAAAACACGTCTCGTTTTTGTCCCTACCGTTACATCAGAAACGAAAATTGCACAGGTGGCAAACGGAAGCTGACGTGGCCATTAAAATAATAATAATAAATGTTATTTGGCATTAAAAAATGCCAAGTCAGCATCTAAATTAAAAAAATTAATTTATTAGTTTTAACTAAATAAAAAAATTAAAAACATGAATAAAAACAGAAATCACATAAATTAAGATCTAAATGTTTCTTGAACAAGAACAACAAGAACACAAACCCATAAAATTAAAATCCAAAATTCACAAACCCATAAAATAAGAACAAAAGGGATAAATTAAACATGAACATGAACAAGAAATTAAACATGAAAACAAAATTTAAAACCCAGAAAATTAAAACCATAGAGCCCAAACCCAGAATTAGAATTCATGCCAAGAACACAAACCCAGCAAATTTAAAACCAGCAAATTTGAACAATAACACATTAAAACCCAACAAATTTAAACAAGAACACATTAAATATTTGAACAAGAACATGAATACAATAAAATTGATAAATTAAACATGAATATATGAACAAGCACACAAACCCAGTAAATTTGGGTTTGTGTTCTCGATCACCACCACAGCCGACTTCCGCAAGGTCTCGAACCTTCTCGAGTCTTTCATTGGTGACATGAAGTGGCTACTCTCAATCTACGATTCCGATAACGGGACCGACCTTTCTTTGCCTCCGATAGCGAGCAACGACCCAATTCTATCGTGGGTTTGGGCCCACACCGCTATGCTTCACATGGGTCAGCCGAAGGATCGAACAGACGCGACTCTCGAGCTCGCCTCTCTGGCCAAGGACAACGATCGGAACAAGAAGATCATCGTCGACAAAGGTGGGGTCCCACCGCTTCTTAAACTGCTCAACAACTACAACAACAACAAACCCAATTCGTCAATTTCCGTTGAAGCTCAAATCGCAGCCGCCACCGCGCTTTTCAATATTGAACCCGACAAACCCACCTCAAGCAAACCTAGATCCGGTGGCCATGCTCCCCACGGCGGCGTCAGCGTAGGCGTCGCCACTTCTACAGCCGTCCACCACAACCACAGGCTTCTCCAGATGGCGCTCTACGTAGCACTAGCTCGGGGGGTTCGTACACCCGCTGGTGGAGTAAATCACCGGTGCGAGTTTTGTCTCTCGGTGTCGCCGGGGCTTTGATCTCCGTCGCCGCCACCCAAGAGGTCCACACGAAGGAGCCACCGTCGTCGAAACTTGTTCCCAAGGACGTGGTTCTTTACCAGTACGAAGCTTGCCCCTTCTGCAATAAAGTTAAAGGTATAGACTCTTTCTTCTTTAATTCTTTGAAATAAATTTTTGTATAAAGTTTAATGCTTCCAAATTTAACTTCGTATTCTTATTGGCAGAATTGGTAAATTGTTTTGCTTTGAATTGGTGATTTAATCTTTTGGATCTGGGTTTGCTTGAGGTGGGTTTGCTAGGTTCGAATTGCTTGTGATGGGTTTTTCTGAGTTTGAGATTTTTTTGTTTGGATTGGTTGTTTTTAATTTTTGGATTGATTTGATACTTTGGGGCTTTAGGATTTGATGATTTTGCTGGGTTTGAGAAAATGATGATTTTGAGATTTTTAATTTTTGGATTTTAATTTTTGGGTTTGTGTTCTTAGATTTGGCTTATGTTCTTGTTGTTCTTGTTCAAGACACATTTAGATCTCAATTAATTTGATTTTTGGTTTTTATTTCTGTTTTTAATTTTTTTATTTAGTTAAAATTAATAAATTAATTTTTTTAATTTAGATGCTGACGTGGATTTTTTTATGCTAAAATAAAATTTTATTATTATTATTTTAATAGTTCTATCTGCTATGTGTGCATTTTCCGTCTCTGATATAACGGCAGGGATGAAAACGAGACGCGTTTTCCAAGATAGAGACTAAAAACGGTGGAAAAAAAAGTTAGGGACTAAAGTGAGAATCGCGTGAAAATGTAAGAACGAAAATGAGTTTTACGCCTAAAAGATATCTGGTGGGTAAAGCTAGTGTCACACTTGGTTCAGTACAAAGTGTACAACAGGGGCGCAGAGCTAAAGGTTGTGATCTGAGTGGGCAATAAGATAACATAGCATAAAGCACATTTACAAAGAAAATGAAGAAGTCTGGTGGGAGCCAGAGTCTTCCCAAGCCAATTCCAAGAAGAATGGCTGAAATGATGGCAAGTGGATGTGTAGATAAAATTGTGAGCTAGGGAGGCCAAACGAGTTCCAAAGAGAATGGATAAAGTCTTCCTCTAAACTAGATTAGAAAGAATTTACAAATCCATGTAGCAACTAGGTTAGAAAGAGTTTAGAAATCCATTTAGTAATTTAGAAGGCTATCTACATGTCATGCAATGCCTAAGTACTTTCCTCCAAATCAATTTGGAAGAAAATTCTGGCCCGGTAAAAATAAGGAAGCAGAGTTGGCTGCAAGTGCCAACCTAAGCGTACAAACGATCTTGCCGCCTCAGTTGCTAGTCTCAGCTGCTCACCAAGGAGTTTGCTGGACACAGTTCTAAAACAAAAAAGGCATGTATAACTAAAGCCTTAAAGTTTTGAATAATTGCGTCTACTTCCTAGCTGCACTACCTGAAGCCGTTTCCACTAAAGTATGGGGCATACTCACATTTGAAACAATGTGAAACAGATAAGTACAATTTATAAATGTCTCAAGTGGTACACCATACAACCGCAACAACAAATACATTTGCAGAAAAGCAAGCAATTAATGGTAAAAATCACTTAAAAAACTTCCGTCATTGAATTTTAGGCCATTCCATCAATTTAAGTTTGCCATGTTTGCAGAAATACCAAAATACATACATTTTATTCATGGGGAAAAATATATATACATGTGAAACAGGATCCAAAAGGAAGACTACATAATTATGTTTAAACTACATCACTTGTGTTGTATAACCTAGAAAAAAAAAATGAACTTAGGAAGTAATCAGATGAACAGGAGAATATAACTCAGTCATGAAAACTACAAGGTATCACTCAACTCAAGAAAGTATGTATCCTGATGTTGTATAACATATGTTGAAGTACAAGGCCAAAGGTTATGGGGTGAACCAAAAACAACTGCAAATTTTTGTCTCTTCAGCAAAATTACAAAGAAGTTGCAGACTGTTTTGTGGGATCAATACCGTGTCATGTTTCTCCACTTATCCTTCAGATCAACCTGAAAAATTACCTCAAACTTACATACAGGGTATAAATACTTGGAAAGCAAAGTAAGACATTGCAAATGTGTACAACAACAAATTACCTCTGTTCTTTCATCAAAAATATCACGATAGGAATTCAAGATGAGCTTCCAATTTCCTTTACCATACCTTCAACAGGAAACATGACAAAAATAAATGTGAAGATCCACATTTAAAAATAAATAAAAAAAGGAACGTAGAGTTTATTTATAACTGAAACTTGAGTCTATAAAAAATCCTGTTTTCAAAAATATACTCTACCGATGTTTATTAATAATCAGAACAAGCACATACTTCTGCACACCAGTCCTTAAAGTATCTTCCTCCAATAAACTCCATCTCTTCAATCTTCTCCTCCTAACAAACTTTGTAACCTCGTACTTCTTCAAAGGAGAAACAATCTTTCTCTTTGGGCTAGGTAGGTGAAGCCTACCTGCGCGATTGGTCATTCCTCCTGGTGACCCATCTATTGAATCTTCCCACTGCAAAGACATAAGACAACTTTCAAAAATGACACACTACAAACAATGTACATAAATAAACAGGAGAATATTGCTTCTTAGACATAACAAAGGCTATATGAGAATGAAAAAGGGCAACCGGACTTGAAGTAGTTCAATAATCATTTATCACCACAAGTTAAGATGATCTCATGCTGATTATGTTGTTTTATAAAGGTCATACCAAATGCACAAATCTCACACTTTTGCAAGGTTTGGGAGAGATCATGGTAGACAGCCGAGTGGAGGCTGATTCCCGAGTTTGAATCCATGACCGGTCACTTTTGGAGGAAGGCACTTGCCATCGCACCAAGACCCGACCTCTAATTATGTTGTTTTATCAAAAAAGAAGAGAAAAAAATAGCCGATTATGCTGTAACATATAATTAAGATGAGTTCAAGAAAATGCAAGACATAAAACAATTCTCAGAAATGACACACTATGCATTATGTTCATATATGAATTAGATAATACACATGATGTATCAACTATTTGCATATAACATGATATATTAACCCCAGTTACCACACAATTTAAAAACAAACCAAGAAATTGAAACAACAAAAATTGACCACACATACCTCATAAGTATGGGCAGTGCCATTCCGCTCCATTAAGCTTGGTCGTGTAGCATTGGTCTGAGGAATGCAGGACTGATTTCCACAACCAGAGTCAGTAGTTTGTGCAGCTACGCCTTTGTCAACAGATGGATTGAGTGCATCTATGTCTTTTCCACTTTGATTTTCTACAGAAGGTTCATGTATCTTATCTTTTTTCACCATGTCAGCCATTATGGTTTCAGACAAATGTAATGCATCAGGAAGTGGATCGTTCACCACCGCTTGTAACTCCAAAGAGCTGGATTTAAGTGCTTCTCTTATCATATTCACTTCAGGGGTAGGCAAGGAATCATATTTGCTAGGTGATGCGTCTGTGTCCACTTCTTCAGAAATCCTAACTCCTCCTTTAGAGCGTTTATGCCAAGCAACGTGCTTGCATCTAGGAAGCACATTCCCCTTATGTATTTCTGAGTAATATGGAAGGGTGAACCCAAAAATCAATAGGTAAAAAGGAATCCTTAGCCATATAAATGTTAAGCTCAAGAATGTCATTAACAAGCTTAAGATGTGACTAATCTGATCGTGAAACATGCAAGTAGAAGGATGACCTTAATTACGTATATATTTAACCAAAACTCAATTAGGAAAAGTTAATAGCTTTGACAGGAGCAGCAGAAAGGAATCAACATAAAAGAGAAATTTGAGAAATCAATTTGATATAGAACCATTAAAAAAAATGAACAGCACAAAATTCTCATTTAGCCCCACTGAACTGCCTAAAGAGATGGCAATTGCTTTACTCTAACCTGACAAAAGTCCAATCATGGGTGCACAAGAGTTGACTTCCTGTGTTTTACCTGTTATTTCATGGTTTTGACCCTGTTTCAACTAGTTAAATTGGATATTGCATGCTCTTAAACTTATATGAGATCTGAAAAGTTTTGGTTTCTTTGTCATAGCATGGCTAGTGTTCATGTAGCATTAGGTTATTTTTGCATTTCTTATCTCCAATCACTTGAGATACTTTATAAAACCTAAGGTTTTTATCTTAATCCTCCATATCTTATCAATTTTGTGCACTAGCTAAGTCGTTGTTAATAGATAGAGCTGAGTGCATTCATTCAGCAGTGTTGTGAAGTAGTATAGTGCTTCTTGGAATCTAAAGATAATCAGAAAATTTATGGCAAAGATAAACATGATATTTAGACAATCATCTTCTCTCTCCTTTCCCAATTTTGCAGGTCTTGCATCTGCAGTCCAAGAGACCTGCTAGAGAAGGTGATATTCATGTTAGGATTGAAAACATCCATCAAGTCATGGGTTGAAAAAATGGAATGCCTTATAACAATGTACATCCAATCAGTCAGCATTCTAAAGAAGAGAAGTTTAAGATCAGCTACTGTTCTTTCTGAATCCTCAAAGCATTGGTTGTTTCTCTCACTCCAAATGCACCACATCAAGCAATGAGGGACAGCCATCCAAATAACACCATTGCGATGACTACCAAACTTTCCTTGCCAACATGCTAAAAGTTCCACCAGTCTTTGGCTTTACCCAGTAAATACCAAACAAGGTGAAGACCATAGACCATAGCTCAAATGCAAAAGAACAATGTAGTAAAATTGCAGGCAGTACTAACTAGTAGCTTCCTTGCTAAGGTGAGAAGCTAATGATTGGGTGCCCTTTAGCCTTTTGTTGACTCGAAATCTCATTTTTGCATGGTTTATGTCCAAGCAAAAATATGGAGAATAGCTTCATATTCTCAATATTGGAAGATTTGGGCATATCAGTTGATGTTGTAGCTACTAGTGAAGTTAGTATTTCCTTGACACTGGATCCATCAAAGCTTTAGAGTAGAGAGCTGATTCAGAAGGCAAGCATATGATAACTTGTTTGTGTTACAATTTCTTGTTTAAATTTACAACTTCAATTAGCACATGCCTTAATTCCAGGCATTTTGTGGTTTACTTGCAAATCATTGCTTGCATGCATAAAGTCAACTACAGTCTCTGCTCCATATGCCTATCATACTATATGTACTATTAGTATTCTAATCTGCAGAGCAGTTGTGTTTTTTTTTTTTTTTTTCTATGCAACTGCATTTATTTTTTCCCTCGTCTCATACTATTCTTTTTTGATCAGGAACTCAACCATGTTCTGGAGCAACTTGAGAAAATTGCTGCCGTGAACCTTCTTCGGCACAGGGCAATTATTTCTCTCATTGGAAATGTTCAGAGGTTATCACTGATACTGGAGAAGGTGCAGCATACATGTTGGCATTTTACACACACACTTAGAGAATATCTTTTGAATTGTTTTGTTTTTTTGATAAGCAACGAACTTTAAATATCTCTTGAATTGTTGTAGAAACTTCTTAAGGTGATTGCAATTGCTGACTTATTTTTCTCTAACTGTTGTAAGACATTCTCTAGATTACCTTAATGTTCTTAAATTTGTGGAATATTCATCTCTTTGAGAGTTTTTCTCATGTTCATTTTCAACTGAATTCTTACAAGAAGTGGAAACTCTAGGACATGATTGGAATAAACTTTGAGGAAGAATGGCAATTATTACAATTTTCTATATTCATGTTTGCCAAAGTTTCTCCATTAAGTTTATGTTGGTTTTATTTACTTATTTATTTTAAATTCAGTGGAGGGAAATTGTTCGTACAAGAAGCCATTGTCTTTCCATGCCATTTGCTTAGTATATTTCTGTTGATCAAATTGGTCCTTCATGTAGCTTTATGCAGTAGTCAGTACACACAAAATTGCAAATAATTAAACAAGAAATAGTCATTGGCCTCATCTAGCTGTCTCTTTTTTGCATTTTCTGTTCTACTTCTACACAACTGTTTCTTGATTTCATTTTGCATATATGTTACGTTAGAGTGTGTCATATCTCAGCATCATACATAAGCCTAAATTT
This sequence comes from Lithocarpus polystachyus, assembly GCA_033629205.1. Classification (NCBI taxonomy): domain Eukaryota; kingdom Viridiplantae; phylum Streptophyta; class Magnoliopsida; order Fagales; family Fagaceae; genus Lithocarpus; species Lithocarpus polystachyus. The sequence goes on from CM066162.1 coordinate 30,217,828, forward strand.
CTAAGCACCATGACTGTACACTAAATATCAACCAAAACACATAGTAAAGTTGGAAAAAAAATGTACCTTTACCTCTCCCTGCAGGTTTATCATTGACACCCATTTCTCGACTTCCCTCTCCATTCACTGTCGGCTCCCGAAGCGTCGCCCCTACCTCTTCTTCCACCCCCAATTCAGCCACATTACTGGAATCCACGGCCGCTGCCGCGGCCACTGCAGGCTCGGCTGCTTCAACCGTCGCAGCAGCCAATCCACTGGCATTGTTGGCAGGAATTTGATCACCACTCAAATTCTGTAAATCAGAGGGCTCTATCATCACTGCCGCGGTCTCGAGAAACGAAGGCCCCATGAGCGCCCAAGCCTCTCCTAAAAAAACCCTAAGTGCACGCAGAGCCTCGGTCCTCGTATTCAACTTCATCAACCTCTTCGCCGTATTGGCCTCCCAAAGCGCCACCTCCAAATCTTCCCTCCACCGAGTCAACTCGTCCGTAACCAACTCGCTCTTCCCGGACTTCTCCAAATAACCGATCCTGCCCCTCCACACCCTCTTCACCGCCGCGAAATACTCCCCAAGATTGTCGGGGCTTCCCAACAAATACTTGACTGTACACTCCACCGCCACCGCACAGTACGCCGCTTTCAACGAGTCTCTGATCTCGACCCCCTCGCTTCGATCCATTTCTTCGATCAGTTCCAATGTCTGGAGCGTCGTTTCGGAAACCGATGCGTCGGCAATTTCGGACCGGATCGTGCGGAGGAGGACGGTCTTCTTGAAGCGAGAGTCGGCGCCGGAGACCGGTAGTACTTGGAGGAGCTTCTTGATGACGTGGTCTGGCGCCGTGCTTCGCATTAGGAATTCGGAAATCCATCGGCAAATGTCTGAGTCCATCGTGAACATGATTTAAGAATTGGGAATTGGCATTAGGGTTTTTTTTTTTTTGGGGAAAATTTAAGGGTTAGGGCTTGCCATGGAAGCAACTGGTAAAGCTGTGGTCTTTGAGTTTGGGGGGTTCAATCTTTCGTTTTTTTCTGTTTTTTTATTTTTTCTTTTTGGTTTTTACTTTTTAGTTTTTACCGTCCTTGTGATAAGATAAGGGTCCATTATTACCGTCTGGAATCGGTTTCGAGTTCTAACAATTGGTAGGAAACGAACCCGGTTCTGTTTCGCCGCACCCGCATGTAATGAAAGTCACGCGTGCTTGTCATATTCTCCCTGTAGATTTTTTTTTGAGAAGGAATATTCTCCCTAAATCTTTTTGTAACTAAAAAAAAATATTTATATATATATATATATCATTTTCTTTTAAAGAAAAGCCATAAACAAAAAATAAATTCAAAACATTTTCAAATTAACATGCCAAGTTATTAAAAAAAGTAAAATTGGAGATTGTAGTAGACGCATGAGTGAGCTTGCATGTTAATTTATGAACGTTGTAAAATTGTTTTAATTTTTTGTTGCACTCTTAATATTACTTTTTTGAGTAAATTATAAAGTTGGTCCTTATTTTTTATATTATATTTCAATTTGATTCTTAATCTTTTAATTGTATAATTTTTTCCCTAACCATTTTAATGTTGTGTCAATTTGGCCTTTGTCGTTATTCCTTAAGGCTCTGTTTGGGAGTTTATAAGGGAATGGAATGGAATGATCATAAGGGAATAGAATGGAAATAAATGGAATAGAATGTATTTAAGTAAGGGAAAGGAATAGAAAAGAATGGAATGAAATGAAATGAAATGAAATTAAGTAACCTTGATTTGATGTTTTAAAATGAAAGAATGAAAATGAATGGAATGTAAGTAATCTTGTTTGAGAGTAACATGGAGGGAATGAAATTGAATCATTTTATGACAATATTACTATTAGACTATATTTTAAAATAAAAGGTTGAATATATAGGGGTATTTTGAGAGTTTTAGTAAAAATTTCATTAAACCTAAATTCTTTTTTTTTTTTTTTTTTGGTAAAAGACGATTCATTAAACAAAACTAAAAGGAAATACAAGGATCAGGACATATTCTATCAAAATACATCCCATTGAGGTCATCCTCATACACATCAATCATGTCCATAGGCGGACTATCAAATAAGGAAAATTCAGAAATCTGACTAAAACTTTTCCTAGCAAGTCTATCAGCACAGCGATTAGCTTGACGAAAGCAATGCTTAATCTGAATTTGAGGCATGTGAGAGATCAACACTTTGCAATCATCCAAAATAGGGGATATAAAACTATTAGCATAGGAGGGATTATTGAGGACATTGACAATGGATTCAGCATCTAACTCGATCACAAGGGCTGATAAATTAAGACTTCTACAAAGCATTAGCCCCTCCCTCAATCCCCATAGTTCAGCAGCAAATGCGTTAGTGATGCCAATCCTTCTACTGAAGCCTCTTACCCACTGCCCAACAGCATCTCTAATAACCCCTCCACAGCAAGCCAAGCCGTTTCCACCCTCTACCGAACCATCTGTGTTAAGCTTCAACCAACCTTCAGGCGGCTTCTCCCAGCAAATCCTTCTCATCACCTTTTGCACTGAAGCTCTCGGAGTAGCCACACAATGAATGAACTCCATTGCTTGGTTCAAAATTTCCCCAGCCAGCTTCGGGTTTCTACTCTTATTACTGAAAACAAACCTGTTTCTACTCTTCCATATATTCCACACAGCAAAGAGAAATATAATCCTCCAAGGGGGATTAGTAGCTAGCAAGCTACAATTATTTCTACCATTAAAGGACAGCCACATTAGCAACTCGCTTCTCCAAAAAGAATGATTCGAGGATGAAATCCCTAGCTGATTCCACACATGTTTGATAAGAGGGCAATCACGAAGAGCATGCAAAATGGTCTCCGAACCTCTTTGACAAATTGGGCATGTATTATCATTAATTACCCCTCTTTTCTCCAGACACACCTTGACTCCAATGCTGTTATGAGCACACATCCATAAGAAAGTCTTGATTCTCGGAAGAGTGTCTGCTTTCCAAATCCAGTTGGCTAAGAAGGGAGGTGCGTCCATGGTCCCCATAGCAATCTTATAAGCACTCTTTAACTCAAAGGTGCCTTTAGAAGAATCTGCCCATGCCAATTTATCAACTCCTCTGCTAGTGAGAGCAGTGGGAGTAGCTTGAATCAACCTCTTAATGTCTTGAGGAAGCTCAAAAGGAATTTTTTCCCAAGCCCAACCCGTGTCCAACATAAAATCTCTAATCTCCAAAAGACTAGCTTCCTGTGTAATAGGACCCTGAATGAGTTGTCTTAGAGAGCCTTTTTGGATCCAATTGCTATACCAAACACTCAAACTACTACCCCTGCCAACCATCCACCTACTGCCCCTGTTGAATGTATCCATACCTTTCTTCATTGCAGCCCATACAGAGGAACAAGGAAGCTTATTGGCATTGGTGGCATTGCTTCTTCGAGGGCTACAATACTTCCTCTTCAAAACTTGAGCCCAAGAAGCCTCTCTCTCTGTATTGAATCTCCAATTTAGCTTAGAAAGGAGGGCAATATTTCTTCCCTTAGCTGATTGCAACCTAAGTCCCCCATCCACCTTGGGTTTGGTGACCTTATCCCAACCAACCCAATGGATTTTCTTCACAGTGTCAGACGATCCCCATAAGAAATTTCGGTTGACCCTATCCAACCCATCCAAAATTTTGCTAGGAAGAAGAGTGCACTGCATAACGTAGGAAGGAATGGTAGCTAAAGAAGCTTGAATCAAGACTACCCGGCCAGCCAAAGAAAGCAAATTGGCCTTCCACCCCGATAGTTTCTACTTCACCCTATCAAGGATGAAATTGTAATCTTGGGATGAGGGGCCAGGATGCCTAAAGGGAAACCCAAGGTACTTACCAAGGAATGGTGTGGAGGAAATGCCAAGAACATCACACAACGACTCCCTAGTATCCCTATCCACATTCGGGGAAAAGTAAACTCTAGATTTTGCCTTACTAACTGTCTGCCCGGATAATAAGCAAAATTCATCAAGGACATCTCTGATGGCTAAACAATTGGTACCATCAGCTCTAGCAAAAAGGAGGAGATCATCCGCAAACATGAGATGAGAGAAAGCAGGACCACTTTGGGAGGCCTTAACTGGATGCCACAGCTTAGCATTACACTTTTCCTCAATAAGTTGACCCAAGAAGTCCATGCAAAGAATAAAAAGGTAAGGGCATAGCGGGTCCCCTTGCCTAATCCCTCTCGAAGGAACAATAGGATCGGTAGCTTCACCATTTACCAAAATAGAAGTGGAAACAGTGGAGACACAACTCATAATGATATCAATAAGATCAACTGGGAGGTTAGCCCTTAAAAGAGCTTCTTTAATGAACTTCCACTCTAGCTTGTCATAAGCCTTTTCCAAATCAATTTTCAAAGCCATGTAACCCATTCTCCCTCTCTTTCTCCCAAGAGAGTGAATGATCTCCTGAGCAATGATAGCATTATCTACTCCCTTCCTACCTGGCACAAAAGCCACTTGAAGAGGAGATATGAGCTTGTCCAGATAAGGCCTCAACCTTGCCACAATAATCTTTGTCACCACTTTATACACGGTGTTACATAAGCTTATAGGTCTATAGTTACCTAAAGTCTCTGGACCTTGGATTTTTGGGATTAAAACAATATGAGTTCTATTCAAATACTCAGGAACCCTCCTGTCAGTAAAAATCTTTTGCACCTCCCTAGTAACCGATCTCCCAACAATTGGCCAAAACCTTTGGAAAAACCCTGCATGAAGGCCATCCGGACCAGGTGCTTTAAAAGGTTTTAACGACCATAAAGCACCTCTAATCTCTTCTTCAGTTGCACCACCACTGATATTCTCCTTTTCCTCCTCAGTAAGCCCAGGCTGCCATTGAGAAATAAACGGATCAGCTCTAGAAGCCCAAGTCAGTGAAGTAGAATAAATCCCCTCAAAACCACTTCTAATGAAATTCTTTATCTCATCCTCCTCATAGATCCAATCCCCCATTGCATTTTTAATTGCCAAAATCTGATTTCTTTTTCTTCTGACTAAAGTCGAAACATGATAAAAAGCCGTATTGCGATCACCCTGGATCATCCAGTTAACTCTCGACTTTAAAGCCCAAAGCTCCTCCTCCTGGTTCAGCACTAAATCAAGCTCCTTCAAAAGCTCTTTCTCCAAATTAAGAAGGAAATTTGAAGGGTGATTTGCAACAGCCCTCTGAATGCCATTAATCCGAGCCATCAAATTTTTCTTCCTAGTAAAAATGTTTCCAAACTTATTTTTATTCCAAGCAGCAGCTTTCCTAGAAAACAATTCTAAAGCATCAGCTAACCCACTGCTATCTCCCCAAGCTTGAGAAACAATGCTTGGAAAGGTTGTATCTAGAAGCCAGCAAGTTTGAAACCTAAAAGGCCGTTTTTTAACACCATTAGCCCTTGGCACCATCTCCAACAAAACAGGGCAGTGATCCGAATGGCTTCTAGTAAGATGAGTAACCCTTGCCTCCGAGTACAACAGGCACCAACTGGGATTCACAAAATATCTATCTATTCTTTCTTGAACTAAAGCTTGAACTTCCCTCTTGTTTGTCCAAGTGAATCGAGGTCCCGAGAACCCAATATCTATCATATTGCACTTATCAAGACACTCCTTAAACAAAAGGGACCTATTGACACTTACAGCTCTGCCACCAAACTTATCATCATCTAATAGGGGTTCGTTAAAATCCCCTGCTATGACCTAAGGCAAGCTATGGAGATCAGCAACTTTCATAAGATTATTCCACAATACTTGCCTCTCAGCATTTCTAGGACTAGCATACACAGCAGATAATAACCAGGTAGCGTTAGAAAAGCGTACCTTAACCATGATGTGGATTTCTTGCTCAGTGTTAGAAAGCGAAGACACCTCCACCCTATCCGAATTCCAAAGCACCCATAAACCACCAGAAAAACCAATGGTTTCAGTATGAATCGCGCCGTCAAAAGGGAGCCTATCAGACAACTCCTTGGCTCTTTCTCCCCCAACCCGGGTCTCCATCACAACAAGAATAGCTGGATTGTGGTTCTGGACCAAATTACTAACACAATTTTTAAATGAGGGCTTGAGAGCACCCCTACAATTCCAAATAATTACATTCATGAGGAAACAGAGGATAGAATCTGGGCATACATCAAAAGGCAGCATCAGCTTCGCCTCCTCCTTCCAGGTCTATCTGGTCCGCTTTAGCACCTCCTTGGTTTGTCCTTTCCCAAGAAACCAAATCATGTTGTGGTGGAGGGCCCCCATCTCTATTCTCAGAGCCAGCACAAGCAAGTCTGTTAGAATGATCCACCCTTTCCTCACACTCCTCTCTGCCATTGGAAGAGTGTATTTCCTTACTTTCTACAACTCCATGCTGCACCACCTCATACTCTGGCCTGGATTTGCCCATATCTCTGCCACAAGATTCCCCTCCAAATCGAATACCCACCTCTGGCCATGCAGCGGCTTTGAACTGAAACTGGTTAGAAGATCCGTTGCTTGAATCTCCATCACCGATCCTTGTAGCCTTCACACACTCAACAGTGTTTCCCTTCAGTTGCTCACCACAAGATTCTTTACCAACTCCACTAGCCACAATGCTGAAAGAAGAAGATTGGGGAACCCTTTGACGCGCTAATACTTTCTTACCCTTCACTGATTTATGTTTTGGCGAATTCTGGGATATGTCAACTTGGCCAGCGACTATACTCAGCGCATTGGGCTCATGATTTTGGGATGAGCTAGGTTGGGCCTGCTTCAAAACATCCTTTCCTATTTTTTGGATTGCACTCTCAACTTGGGCCGTCTCTAAACCCCGTGGTGAGGAAAGCTTCCTCTTATTTTCCTTCGCTGGCCCATTAGAAAGCCCAACCCTATCCCTATTTTGCATGCCTGCTGCTTCCATCACAGTGTTACCATTGAGGCGTACATTCCTATCATTCCATTGGCCAGGTGGGGGCCCTCCACTCCTCTGAGTTTTTGTCCCACTCTTCCTACGAGCCACCACAACCCATGGACCGTACGTACTTGCTTGTCCTTCATCCTGAGCATCACACTGCGCATGATCATTGGGACCCATGTTAGATTTTGGACTATTGACCTCACAATTATCGTGTGACCCTTCAATCTCAACAACACCCGCTTCCATTTGCACCTCCTTGGACGGCGGCTCTTGCTTGATTGTATACGGACAACACTCCTTTCTGTGACCCAATCTGCCGCACCCAAAACAGAGCTTATGGATGCCTTCATAGCTCACCGATTGCTCTAACCTCCCTATCATGATAGCAGTAACCAATGGTTTATCCACATCAATTTGCACACATAATCTTGCAAACCTCCCTCTAGTCTCTGTCGCAGTGAACGTATCGACCCTTAGGACATTACCAATAGCTCCTCCAATGAGTTGTAAAGCCTCCGCATTATAGTATTCAATAGGTAGCTCATTGAGCCTGATCCAAACAACAATGGAAGATACATTGGCTAAGGCTGGCTTGAAGTTTGGTTCCCACGGTCTAAGAGACAGAAAGTGATCACCAATAAACCACGGTCCCTTCCTCAACACGTTCTCAAAATCTTCTTTCAGTGACAATCTTGTAAGGAAAAACCCATGACCTAAGTCCACACAAGCCAATCGTCCTGCTGGTTTCCACAAAGCAAGCAGCTTGGCCTGGATGAAACTAAGTCCTACAGTCCTCCCATACACCTTAACAATGAAGGCTTTAGTCCATGGCCTTCTTATATGCTGCTTAAACTCCTTAGACAACTTAACAGCAACCAAACCTTGTCGGAGTGTCTCTACTTCTTCATCAGAATCACCATCATCCTCCATACTATCCCCAAAGTTAAAAGCTTGGGTGAAAGCCCCAGGAATTTCACCCACTAGCTTATCTTTGAAAGACATGCCCTGTTTCCCAGAGCCTGAAACAGAGCTTGGAGATGAGGGGCTGGAACTAGGGTCCTCACTAAACCCAGCATGATTAACGTCTTTAACCTCCTTCTTGCTGCGTGCAAGTTCATCCTTTTCCTCGCGAGAAAGAAAACTTTCATTCCCTCCCATTCCTTCCAATTTTGAGGGAAACAAAAATTTGAGGTTTCGAGGGAAAAATGAGAAATGAACATTCCCTCTTAACTATTTCATTCCTTCCCTCCTAAAGCTAGTGTCAAATGAAATAGTAAAAAATGATTTTTCATACTGCATCAACCATAGCTAACTATACTGCCACATCAGATTTAAAAAAAAAAAAAAAAAAACCCAAATTAAAATTAGTAATTCTAAAGTTAGTAATTCAGATCAGAAGTTTTTGTGCTCCGCCGTTCCGCCCCCATCGTCCACTTCACCAACCTCCGGAAATTTTGAAACACACATTGGGTTGATCACAAGAAGATGAGGAAATTATAAGATGGTGTAGATGGGTTTCTGACTAGAGATAGGAGGTGCCAAAAATCCGACTGGGTAGCCGAACTTTATTACCCAGGATGCCAAGTAGAGCAACAGGGTTGCCGATTGGGAATGTTTGCCGTTGGAGATTGGGCTTAATGCTTCTACAATGTAGTTATATTTGATATTGTTTGTGTTTTATATGATTTGAATGAATTGAAATTAGTATTGTCATCGGATTTTTATTTTGTTATATTTAACAATGATTAATACTAATAGATCTGGAAAGTTGGTTTCCAAGTTTTTTTTTTTTTTTTTTAATTCTTATCTTACTGATTAATAGGTCTAGAAAAGGCAGACGGTGTTGGATTCATTTGCTTTGGAATCTTGGGTTGAATCAAAGCTTGCATCGATGGATCTCTCATTCTTAGGTGATGGTGGCAATGTCGTAGAGTGAAGAGGAGACGTGGGGCAAAGAAGATGAAGAAATTACACAGATTAAGCGTGTGTTTAGAAAAAATTAAAAACCGAGCTTATTTTACTATTTAATTTATTTTTGTTATTATTTATAGATTTTATTATATTTTTTGTATTATTTATGGGTTTCATTATACTATTTTAGCTAGTTTTTACTTTTATTTACAGTACTTTCAGTAAAAATATTTCAGTTTCAGCAAAATAAATGACTTTCAAACTGACCTAAGTGGTTTTTTTTTTTTAGAAATGATATGTTCACACAACATTTTCACAACATTTTTACAAGAAATCTTAAGTGGTAGGTTGTTAGTAGTTGTTATTGTTGAGGCAAAAAAGTAATCTTAGTTTTAGGTTCAAATTTAAACCAATAACAACTAACCACCTATAATTTGTTGTGAAAATATTGTAAGCGTAACACCTCTTTGTTTTTTTAACCACGGGATTAGTAAATTTCCATGTGTTATTTTACATTTTCAATTTGAATTTTTTTTTCCCATAAAAAAAATTTGAGTTTTATTTATTTATTTATTTTTAATTTGACGCAGTGGTATAGTTAGCAATTGATGTGGTATGTAAAATTATTTTTTATTATTTTGTTTGACACATCAACTTTTTTCATCCAAGAGATAACAATAGGGATCAAATTGATGCAGCATTAAAAAATTAGAGACTAAATTGACACAGTTAAAATGTTAGAGACCAAATTAAGATATGGTGTAAATAATAAGAACAACTTTGTAATTTGCCCATCTTTTTTTTTTTTACTTCAAGTTAGGTATTTTTGCCTAAACAATATCCAAAAAAAAAAAATTGTGAGATTATGAGCTACAGTATTACTTTTGTCTACGAACATGTAAGAAAATAATATTCTAAAAGGAATCTGCAAGCATCTCAGTGTCATAAATCTAGGGCCGACTCTAGCATATAGGTGACTATATGCAAAATTGTGCAAAATAGAAAAAGATGCAAAATTTACACAATATTTCTTAAATTTGCTCCGCATCAGTCTAGTTATTGTTGTGCAAATATACACATTTACTACAGTAACCATGCATATTTGCACGGTTACTGTAGATGTGTATGTTACTATTTTATTAATTTTTTCTCTCTCATCAGTCCTCTTCCCCCACGTACTTTCATCAATCTCTCTCTCCCTGTTTTTCTCAAAAAAAATCTCTCTCTCCCTGTCCCCAGTCTCTTCAACGCGAAGAAGAAGATGAAGACCCAATCACCAACAACCACCAGCACCACCCAACCACCACCAGCACCACCGCAATCCAGCACTACCAACCTCCATCACCACAACCCACTCAACGGTTGAAAATCCAAACACAAAATCGACCCAAAATCAACCCAACCATTGAAAATTAATCTCAAATCCAACTTAAAATTAACCCAAACCCACCAAAAAACCCATCCCAAACCCAACTCAAAATCAATCCAAACTAAAAACAAATCAAAACCAAACTCAACGAAAACTCATTACAAAAACCCATTAAAAAAACACAACGGGATCGTCGGAGTTGCCGCTGATCTACCTTAAAGTTGCCGTTATTATCGTCTGATCCACCGTCATTAACTTTGCCACCGTTTTTGTTGGATCTCCTCACCTCCATTTAAGAGAGTGTGTGGGTTTGGGATATGAGAGAGGCAGAGAGTTAAGGAAGGATGGAGAGATGAAAAAAGAGAGATGTGGACTGAATAATGTTAATAAAATAATAAAAAACAAAAGAATAAAAAAATATTATTTAAATAAAATATTGTGTATAATAGATAAACTGATGTGGATATTTTGTAAAATAGTAGTGCAAAATATAAAAAGTAGGCTTTTATGTGTAAAATAGACAAAAAATTTTAGAAAGACTGATGTTAATGCTCCAAATAAAAAAAATACCCCTCTTTTAATTAATATAATATAATATATTTATATTATATTTCAATTAAGACTTACTTATCCTTTTATCCATATTAAAAAAAATTTGAAGGCTCATTTTATTAGCCAATAGAATGCGTTGGATATTAAAAAGGCCATTAATATAATCCAGAACACTGGCAATTAGCATGTATTTAAAATTAAAAAAAAAAAAAAAAACACACACACACACACAATAGATATTGACTACAAATCACGTAGGTTGACGTGTCACATCAACTACACATCAATACATTTGTTATTTTATATAAAGTTTTTTATACTTTAATTAATTTGATTTTCCCATTTTTATTGGTATCAATTTTTTTTTAATATTTTAAGTAATTTATTTAAAATGTATTGTATACGTATATTTTCATTAGTTATCCTTTAAGAATAATCTACCTTTTGTATTAATACTAATTCATCAAGTTATATAATAAATAAAATTTTATTTGTGCAAGTTTAGTATAACGTGATTATATCATTTAGAGTGCGTTTATATAAGTTATTGCAAATCTATGTTTGAGTTTAAAATAAGTGTCTATAAAAAAAGCTATAAGAAGTTGTGGTTGCAAAATAGAATTTTGAGTTTTAAAAAAATACTATTTTAATCTCTCATAACCTCTAAGCAATCAGACTCTTAGTAAAGTTGGAATCTTACTTTGACAAATTAGGCCTATTATTCTATACTTTAAATTTTATTTTAGTTAAATTATAATTGTAGGAATGATAGGCCCAATAGTATATGTATATATATGTATTGAGCCGTAGTCCCAATCCGAGGACATCTAGTAGTCTGAGGACGAGTAAACACTATCATTGATATCCGCATTAGTGAATGAAGGAATGGGGTCTGGTCATGAGGATCCAGGAATGTGGTCCGACGAGGAATGCCTCCTTGGTCGGGCAAGGCATAAGTCAGGAGGTGTTGATTGCCATTCGGGGCAACATTTCGTGAAATTCTATTGATAAGAACACACATCATGAAAGCACAGGACAAAGGGAAGTTGTGAAATATCTAAAAGAAAGCTGCTACCATCGCATTGAATACTTTGTAGCTAACTCTCTGGCCGCATTAATGTGGAAGTGAGATCTGAATAGTAATTTTCAGCCTTACAGTTACTCCTAGAAACTTCAGGAATGTGTTGATGGGACAGAGATCAACACCAGAAACCTGATCTACACGTGGAGGGTGGAGATGAAAGAAAGGAGATAGTATAAAAAAGGAAGAAGACCCTGAAGAAAGGGGATTGGAAATGAAAGGAAAAACACTGTATCAATAAGAACTGCACTTGTAAATATATACAAGAACCAACCTCCTCGGATTGTGTCGAGGACAATTTTCTTTAGATAAAAACTGTTCATCTTTATTTTATTGTCATCTTGACCTACTATAATTGTTGTCCAATTCATTAGAGCCTAGTTTTCTAACCCACTCTTTACAAATTCATTGTATTGAGCTTTTTGGGCCTAAATTCATCCATCTCTTGGACTTGAAAACCAAATTGTGTCCCTGCAATAATTTTCTATTATAAATCGCATTTCATTTATTTATAAATATATATTTTTAATTATAAATGTTTGTTAGAAATATTCATCTAGAGAAAAAAAAAATTAAAAAAGAAGAAGAAGATAAAACTAGAAAAACAAATTGAATCTCAAAAGACCTTTATAGATAAATTTGTTATTAATATTAAACAACACAACAAAAAATTTAGGTGAAAATATAACAAATGAACAAGAAATCTATTGACAATAATGCAAAGAGTCTTAATTAAATAGGTATTATTTAATTAATATTTAAATATAAAAAATAAAATAAAAAGGCCCACTTAAAATTTTCGCCTAAGGCTCCAAAATTGGTTGAGCCGACCCTGTGTAAATCAAATCAATTTGCAAGCATGTTGGTTAATGACATGTGTTAGGGAGACTAACATCTTAGGAAGACTCTAATTGAGATGTTGACTAATATCTCAAGAGACTCCAAAGACATCATTAAACCTTAGCATAAACTTAATAAATTTCAACACAACTATGTTATATTAACCACTAACTCTTTTATTAATATTTCATATGAGATCTCACTAACATGTATATACCTAACATCATGTCTGTAAGGATCAGATTTGAGTCTTAAGCCCAAAAGTTAAAAGGATCTAGGCCCAAAGAGCCCAATACAATGAATTTGTAAATAATGGATTGGAAACCTAAGCTCTAATGAGTTGGGTAGCAATTATAGTGGATCCAAATGACAATAAAGTAAAAATAGACTAGTTGTATCTAATGAAAATCGTTATTGGCATAGTCTTAGGAGATCAGTTCTTGTATATAATTCTTTGAAGTGGATTACAAGTACAATTATTATTGCTACAGTATTTCTCTCTCAATTCTCCGATCCCCTTTTCTTAGGGTCTTCTTTCCCTCATCTTTACCCTCCACGTGTAGATTAGATCGCTGGTGTTGATCTTTGTCCCATCAGCACTTTTCTGAAGTCTTCGGAGAGTAGCTGTAAGATTGAAAATTATTGTTCAAGTATCACTTCGTCATTAATACGGCTAGAGAGTTAGCTATAGAGCCTTTAATGCGGTGGTAGCAGCTTTTTCTTAGATATTTTATATCTCCCATGCCTCCATGACATGCATTCTTATCCATGGAAATTCCCAGAACGTCGTCCTGGATGGCAGACTGTACTTTTTGACCTCTGCCTTGCTTAGCTGAGGAAGCATCCCTCCTCGGACCATCCTCTTTGGTTATCATGACCAGACCCCTTCCTTTATTTATTAACACCAACCTTCATAACAACATTTACCTGTCCTTGGGCTACCAGGCGCCCTCAGACTGGGTCTCTGGCCCAATATATGTTATTAGGCCTATTAACCCTACAATGTCTATCCTTGTTCAGGTTATCCATTTCTTTTTCTTTTTTTGTTGGGTTAATTATATTAATTGACCTTTTAAACTAACTAGAAAATTTATTTTGTTTTCTTGTTATTATTACCATGGTAAATGATACTAGCCTCGTCGCATGCTCTCCACGCGTGCATGAAGCTTCTTTTTTTTTTTGTTTAATGTTATAATTTTTCATTCATCACAATTTGAAGTTTAAGTGTATTTTTTTAATCATATTACACATTTAAGAATTACTGATACAGTCAGAATATCATTAGACTAGCCACAAAAAATGAACATCGAAAAAACATTGAAATCATATGTTCATGTGAATGTGTTTATTTTTTGGATCTAGTCTAATGACACTCCTAAGTATTAGTAGTTCTCAGATGTATAGTATGATCGAATATATACTTAAATCTCAAATTAATAAAAAATTATAATACTAAATAAAAAAAAGTATTGTAACACCCGCTGCTTGCCAAGAGGCTAGTATTATTTCGTGTAGAAATGTCATAGGTAGAATCAAATTATTTCGCGTAGAAATGTCATAGGTAGAATCAAAGCCTTTTGTAAATTATAGCACATATGATATCAGCATCAAGACCTGCATAATTTCCCCACTAGGTGCGTATCTCATAGTAGTGGACAACAAGCACTATTGGCTCTGTAAGCTATCTTCGACCTTTGTATATTATTACTCAAAACCCTTGCACAAGCAGTACGCTTCGCTTTTGCTATAACAAAAGTTTTCTTCCTACTCCAAATAATAAGAGGGAGAGAGAATATACTTTAGCAGACTCTCTACGTTTCACTCTCTCCCTCTTTCACCAAACAAAGCAAAAATCCATGGCTTCCAGTGCCTGCACTTTTTCCTCAGACGATATCGTGATTAAGTCTCCAAACGATAGTCGGCTGTACAGGCTCATTGAGCTCGAGAATGGGCTCCAAGCCTTGCTGGTTCACGACCCTGAGATTTACCCAGATGGGCCTCCTAAATCCCTTGAGAATGGCCATGAAGTAGATGAGGATTTGGATGAGGAAGAAGAAGAGGAGGATGAGGACGAGGAAGACGATGAGGGAGAAGAAGATGAAGAAGAAGATGATGATGATGAAGAGGAAGAAGAAGAGGAGGACCATGAAGTTAAAGGGAAAGGAAAGAAAGGTGCTTCCTCTCAGACTAAAAAGGTTAGTGTTTGTATTTTATAGCCGAATCTGGCAATACCCTTTTGACATTGGGACTTATTGATCAAAACTCAGTAACAGCATGCTGATAATGAATGATAGGAGACGATAAAAGAAGAAACATCAAGTCTGCAACACTTGCATTGCACTGTTGATCTTACTGAAAATCCAAGGAGTAGAAAATTTTATTGCCAATAATAAATTTAAGATCACTGAGCTGTTTAATTTCATTTGCATTTGTTGTAAATCAAATAGATTTTACATTTTTAGTCAAATTTGATTGTTAAGAAACAATTTCAATAAACTCGTCTGAATGTCATATTCATTGGCATCCCTGGTGTCTTTTATATGTTGTTTTAATCTGATGGATGTTTGTGGGGTGCTTATGATATTGCTATTAAAGCTTTGCATTTTCTGACCTGTTTCTTTTATTAGTCAACTCAAATTACCAGCATTGGATTTGATTTGTTAATAGGAATTGTATGTTTTTTGCTGCAGGCAGCAGCAGCTATGTGTGTAGGAATGGGCAGCTTCTCTGATCCTTTTGAGGCACAGGGGCTTGCACATTTTCTAGGTTTGATTATATACCATTTATCTTACATGAAGACGTGCCTTTTTTCCCCCTCCATTTTGGAACAGAAAAACAAGGATTTTCAATTAGCTTCAAGATCCCTGTGAATGATTTTGTTAGCCTGATTGCATCTTTTAATTTTGAAAGCTGACATCATCAATAGGGAAATATCCTGTTTTAGATTTACCATATAGTTTTGATTTTTCCCGGATAAGAAGTTAGATTAATTTTATTTAAATGGATTGGAAGGTAAGTGGGGCTTGAATCCAATACTTTACTGATTCATACTTCAGACAGTGAGTGACTAGAAGCTTATGAACATTAGATGCTTATTTAGACTTAAATTAAAACTTAACACAGTGTTTGGGGTGAAGAAATTGTTAAATATAAAGAATATTACAAATGATGAGATTTTCATCCCCATCATTTAAAATCCCATAATTTATAAATTTCCTTGTTTGGCTGTAATCTTTGTAGAAAATTTAAAATGATGGAAATTGTAAATTTTAAAGTTTGGACATGCCAAGTGCTTTGTAGCACAATTGACACTTCCTAGTGTTTCCAACAATGATGTCCAGGTTCACACCCCCCTTCCCCAGCTATCTGAATTATCAAAAAAAAAAAAAAAAAAAAAAAAAAAAAAAAATTGAAGTTTGGACATAATCAAAATTTGTATACAGCTATATTACTTAGCAGTTAGCACCTTAATTGAACTCAAGTGTAAAATTATGAGACACATTTTTTTTGAGAAGATTATGAGACACATTATATAATGTATACTCTAGCTCAAATTACTATTGGACCTCATTATGATAAGTGGGGAGTTAGGGGGGCTGATAGATACCATGAGTGACTGAGCCACCAAAAATTTTCACAAGTCCACAACCAAGACTTATTCAAGCTTTTTGCAAACACCTAGTAGACAGCCATTCGAATGACATCATCAAAGTGAAAAGATTACTAAATTTATGGCTTATGTACAAGCATCATCACAATCACATTGAATGAGCAGAAGTTTCAAGACTTACAAAGAACGAATGTTCAAAAAACCTATTCAACCATGGCCTAAACTTATAGGAGAGAAACTCAGCAACAAAAATACGAGAAAAAGGCAAAAAGCGACATACTTTGAGTTATGCAAAATGAGACATATGAGCTTGATACTAGAGAGAAATTGCAGGAAAAAATAAATAATTTTGAGCACTTTGTTTGGAGGAGGAGGTGATATGAGATTGAGAGTGGAGGATGTGAGATGAAATGTAGGGAGGGAAATTTGGGGAGAATGGAAAAATTTTGGTTGGTCGCACTTTTGTATATGCAATCTCAACTTGGCACGCTCAAAAGAAAATGCCTCGTTTTGCGATTTTACTAAATTAAGCCTATTTTGATAGGATTTAAAGCCAGAATTTGTGACCTGCAAATCTCATGTTTATTTACCCCTGTTAATTTGCAATTTCTTCAATCATCAAGACAAACAAAGGAATTATTAAAATCTGTCCCCCAAGTTCCCATTCCAGTTCTCCCACAAATTCTGGTTCTAAATCCTCTTGCCAAACACACTGTTAAAGTATTTATGCAGCATTGGGTCAACTTTTTTATGATACATGTTAAAATGGAAGAATTGTGTGCTGCAAATGTTATCACAATGCCATTATGCTGTCCAGGTGGACATGTATGATAACTAACAAAAGAAGTCCATGTTAGTCTTTTCAGATTCCCCCTTTCTGCTTCACTTTTCTTCATGAGAAGACATTGTCTTTTTTGTTATCATTTCTTCTTTTTTGTAACTTTCTAATTTGTTATTATTCTTGTCGTAGAAAACCTCTAAACATTTCTTCTATTTCAATTTTCTATCAGCAATTCTAAACTGGATCCTCATACATTGCTTACATATTCTCATTTTTTGCAGAACACATGCTTTTCATGGGGAGTACTGAATTTCCTGATGAAAATGAGGTCTGTTTGTCAAAATTATATTTAAAATACTTATTTTGAAAGAAAAAGGAAATTACGGGGTGACTTTCCTTGCTATACTCATTTGAGAATTCTCTTTATGTATGTATGTATGTATGTATCTATCCTTCGTGCTTTTAATAGTGTGTATATGGAACAAATTTTGGGTGCCACAAGGTATGGTAACTGTAAAATGATTTGAATTTTACATTTTCTGATTTACAACCTACACATGATGGGCATGATGCCCCTGGAGGGACATAAAAACTTTATTTTAATACTTTTATTTGAGATTTTTCATGTTAATCTCACTGCATTTGTTGTTTCTAGATTATCCTCAACATTAATTGCTTTTATACTTGGTCAAAAGTCTCATGTATGTTTTAGCAGTTGTGCTTATTTTCAAGTTAAAACAAAGATTGATTGTGTGTGTGTGTATAATGGTATTTTGGCCAACCAGTTTGACTTTTTTTTTTGCTAGTATGATAGTTACTTGTCCAAGCATGGAGGCTCTTCTAATGCATACACAGAATCTGAGCATACCTGCTACCATTTTGAAGTGAAGCGGGAGTTTCTCAAGGGTGCCTTGAGAAGGTAGGTTCTGATTTATTTATTGATAAATTTAGTCATTTTCTTTTTTTGGTTCATTAAGTGAGGTTGTGGTTTCCTGGTTGCTTTTACTTTGGCAGTAGATCTTGTTTTGTCTTGATGATTGCTACCCATTCACTTTATTTGTTTTGATGGAAAATTTTTGTGAAAATAGTTTTTCGCATTTTTCTATAATTTTTTAGCATCGAGAAAAATAGGTCAAAGGAAAACTATCTTTGGACCACAAAAAACCATATTAAAAAATATTTTTTAGAGGTGGTTTTTTGCTAAAATTTTCCGAAAAACAACTCTATCTTATGCCGGGCCAAACAAAAAAAGCCGAGAGAGAGAGAGAGAGAGAGAGAGAGGAGAGAGAGATTTAAAAATTGTAAATGAAAAAAGAAAATAAAGTGGCTGGAGTCATAGACTTATAGCCTTCATGATACCTACAATTGATTATTAAGTAAAAACCAATGATAGATTTCAATCCAAAAACAAAAATCCAAATGATTGATTACCTATAATTAACAAACTTATCTCATAGCCAAGAACTATGTGGGTGCAGTTGTAAAATACTAAAATTGTACGTCAAATACAAATTGGAAATGGATTGTTTAAAGATGAAGATCATCAATAATACCTCCAGCCGGTAAATTTGAATAACTAATAGGGAGTTTACAAAATAATATTGGACAAATAACTTTGATAGTATCTAGTTTATCAAGAACTTTAGGTGCTGTATGGTTTTTATGTTTTCATCACCCATAACTCGAAATAAGTGGGACCCACTTTAAGAAAGCTTGTTTGGCCGTGTTTCCTATTTTTGTTTCCATCACTCAATTCTCTGATTTTTGAGTGATGAGTTATGGAAATTGAAAACACATTTTAGGTGTTTTCAAATTATGGAAACAAAGTTATAATGGCATTTTTGTAAATATACACACATTGAGGGACCCAGATTCACACTTTTCATTCGCAACTTTTGACTCTTTTTCTCTCTCTTCTTCTTCTTCTTCTTTTTTTTTTTTTTTTTTTTTTTTTTTTTTTTTTTTCATTTCATTGGGTTCGGTGAGTTTTGGGTATTGGGGGTGGAAGGAAAAAGAAGAAGAAGAAGTAAAAGCTGCACCAAGTCAATCTGTGGGTCCCATAAAAAAGTAGAAAAATTGAGTGATGAAAAGCTGTGTGAAGTGTGTAAAATGGGTGGGTATAGGAAATTGGGGTATTTTAAGTGATGAGTGACGAAAATTGAGTGAGGAGTAATGAGTGATGACAAAAAAAAAAAAAAAAAAAACCAAACAGCTCCTTAATTTTACAAATTATTGCAGCATTAGAACAACTAGCCTTTTTTTCAAAATTTTAGTTAGAAAACCAAATTCATACATCGTTTTTCAATTTTTCATGATTACATTAGTTGGTTTACACAATATAGCGTTATACATGTTTTGATTTAAACAAGAAATATTTATAATTTTTTGTGCATACCATACACTAGAAAACATTTTCTAGCTCATTTTCAAGGTCGCTACCCAACATAGGAAAATGAGATACTTTTTTAGAAAATGTTTTATGGAAAATGACTCATTTTTCAGAAAATGCTAATGTCAAAACAAACGGAGTGTGAAACTTTGTAAAATATTAATGATGGTCTTGCATATGTTGCAAGCACAAATGTCAGTTGTGACATTAACCGGAGGAACTGCCATTCTTTTTATAAGATTTTTATCTTTGATTAAGATGTTTATATTACTCTTTTGTAACAGAGGAACAGTGTAAGGAGATGTTGGAATTGGAAGCTTATTAGATCAATGAATTTATGTTTGATAATACCTCACATCTTGATCATCATAATATGTCACTGATTTTTAAACTGTATAAACAGTCACTACAAAATTCTCAATAATGTGTAATATAATATATGTGATTCTGTATTTATGGCATAAATAGTGTTGCTGTTTCAATATAATTTGCCTGTAGCATGATGTATAGTCCCAAACTGCCTGAAATTCTATTTGTATTTTCTGAGATATTTATGAAGTTGTTTGTTAATATATTTTCTAATATACTTCATTTGCAAATGTGGTTAATAATTATGTTAGTCTCCTTATTTCATCAGATTTTCTCAGTTCTTTGTTTCACCTCTAGTGAAGAGTGAGGCCATGGAAAGAGAGGTACTTGCTGTAGATTCAGGTATGTGCCACTCTTATCTAAGTATGATGATTTTCGATTTTTCCTTTTCAAAAAGAGTTTGATTTTTGCTTGCTTACAATTATGTAGCTTAGGTATATTTATTATTGCTGATGGTGTGTACCGTAATGCTATATAAAATGGAATATAGAATTCAATCAGGTTCAACAAAATGATGCCTGCCGTCTTCAACAACTTCAATGTCATACAGCTGCACCTGGTCATCCTCTTAAAAGATTCTTTTGGGGTAAGCTTGGATCCATTGTGTTCTACCTATTTTTTTGGTTGAAATTGTGTCATTTTAATGAAATAACAATTAAAAAAAAATCTGTGCTTTACATTCAGGCAATAAGAAGAGCTTGGCTGATGCTATGGAAAAAGGGATCAATTTACGGGAACAAATATTGAAACTGTACAGAGATTACTACCATGGTGGAATAATGAAGCTTGTTGTCATTGGTGGAGGTGAAGTTTTCTTTTCTGATTCTTGAGATATGATGTTTTATACCGAACCATTTAGTGTTTGCTTGAACGTAAATATGTATAACGAATATGAATTCAACGCAATTGTATTTCGGAAGAAGGATTTTCCTGTTTTCAAATGATTATATTGGATACCGTGGAAGTGGCAGATTTAGGTGGTCTGGTGGTGATAGTGGTGTTGAGGCAATAATGTTATGGTGGAGATGGATTACTGATGGCAGTGGTCAATGTACCTCTTGGTGGTACCAGTGATTGAGTGATTCCAATATCAGTAGGCTTTGATGTGGCATTCCTAATTTGCAACTTTTTTGTATTGGTAGGGATGGATGCATCGGTGGAGATAGTGCTGGTCATGGGGTGAACAGTTGGAGTTGTGAGGTTGGCGGTGGTGTTACTAAAACCTCCACTTATAAAAGCAAAATTTACCTACAATCAACTAGTGTAATAGTTCAGATCCACTTCCACATTTTTTTGTCAGTAATCAAAGACCTGATTTGTTCCTAACATCCAATTTTTATTCATTTTGAAACATGCTTTTAGGGCATAGATTGGGACTTCATCTGCAATTCTAATGTTTGAAAATTAAGGCACATCTTGGCCAATAAGCCCTGGGTTATATGATATGTCCTCATCTCACAATTTTGAGAGGAGGGCAAGGCTGAAAGTTCAAAATCCTATTGGGCATGTGTGTAATTTAACAATCAAAATATTTTTTTGAGGCACATCTTGGCATTTTCTTAGCTGTAATGAACTTATGAATTCCTTATTTTAGTGTGTGCAGATGATAATTGTTTCATTTTGAAGAAATATTACCTAATGTTAATTTTAATGATGCATGTTGAATATACAAATGCAACACATAGTGGGAATCGATCAGAAATTTATTTAAACCGATCTCTATTTTTTGCTGATATTGGTAGTATGACATTGTTGCTGCAGAGTCTTTGGATGTACTTGAGAGTTGGGTCAAGGAATTGTTTGGTAATGTCAAAAAAGGCCCTCAAATAAAGCTGGCGTTTAAGGCAGAGGGTCCTATCTGGAAATCTGGTAAACTCTATAGGTTACAGGCTGTCAAAGATGTACATATCCTTGACTTAACATGGACACTGCCATGTCTTCATCGAGACTATTTAAAAAAACCGGAAGATTATTTAGCGCATCTCCTCGGGCATGGTAAGATATAATGTGGCTTATCTTAGATTGGTTGCTGTTAAAAAAAAAAAAATAGATACACTCTTAAATGTATGAACATGCACAGACACGCACTTGTGCACACACCCACATATAAATACATACATTTATCAAAACTTGTATGTTTGTGTGTAAATATGCCTTTTCAAAAAATTTGGATGAGGCTACATACCAATTGCGTCTCTTAAACCCCGCAAAAGTGAGAGTTTTGTGCATTGAGTATGACCCTTTTTGTGTGTGTGTGTAAAAATATGAGTAAAGTGAAAGATGGGAATGAGTACTGTGCTTGATGCGTAGTTTGATGATTGATAACACTCCGTAGTGCTTCTCTTATAATGGTGCAATTGTTATGAAGATTGTAAAGGAGCTCCGTTTTCATTTATTTGATAATATCCTTCCGTTAGTGTAAGTGGTTTGTCCTAAATGTGCTTTGATTTATACATTAAGCTTTTGGATACGTATTGTGATGTGGTATTGGTTACTACTCCCTCTGCGCCTTATTGTTGGTTCTACTTAGAACATCCAACTTTTTAAGGGAATATCATCTAATACATTGTGTTTTAAATAAAAAAAATTAAAATTTTCCATTTTTAATATATTTTTTATTTTATACATATAATTTAAACTCAAATAAAAGAAGTATTGACTTTTGAAATAAATTAAAGTGTAAGTTGAGAATATAATTAACATTATGTCCATTGATTTTTCAAAGAGGGCCTTATTTTGGGACATCCTGTAGTGGAATAGAGGACCAACAAGATGGTATGATTGGTTACTCTACATAAGGAAAGTTGATTTATTGATTAGAAAAGTTTTATGGTCCCGTTAATGAGTGCCCTCATGGCATTTGTTAATAGACTATTTTTGGAAAGTTATAATACTTTACTTTCATGGGAATTATAAAAGCTATCAAAAAAGTTAGTTACTTTTTTCTTTTCCTATAAAAAGTTTCTAAAAATAGTTCCTAAATCAATTCCCTTAGGGCATCTGTTAACTTATACCAAATTTTTAATTGAACTTTGTTGGAGTTACCCCATTTGCATGGAACATAAGCAGGACAAAGAGAGGGGGTTGGGGGTGGGGGGGGGGGGGGGGTGGTGCTGAAAAAAAGCACTAAAGTTGCTATACTCACTTGCATAGCACAATGAATTGATGAAATTATTGAAGAGAAAAATTATAGCCACATGTTTCTTGGCTTCATTTTTAATTCTGAGCATGTATTGTGACCTTTTCAGAGGGCAGAGGAAGCTTGCATTCCATTCTAAAGTCCAGAGGATGGGTAACATCTCTATCTGCGGGTGTTGGGGATGAAGGAATGCACCGTTCATCTATAGCTTATCTATTTGGCATGTCCATGCACCTCACAGACTCTGGCCTGGAAAAGGTAGTGTTTTTTATCTTCGTCAGATCCTTTTCAGTTT
The DNA here is from genome assembly GCA_033629205.1 of Lithocarpus polystachyus. NCBI lineage: Eukaryota > Viridiplantae > Streptophyta > Magnoliopsida > Fagales > Fagaceae > Lithocarpus > Lithocarpus polystachyus. Next base: position 30,241,068 of record CM066162.1, read on the forward strand.
TTGAAGAAGATAACATTTATAACTCCTTATCTGAATGTTTCTTGGTTGGAAATCAAATTCAGTTTTGGCTTTGCTTTCCTAGTGGCAGTTAATGAATGTGGTGAATCATAAAAACTTACTTAATTACAAGGTTATTGAAAGTATCATTTCAGTGCTAAAGATATTATGTGAACCAAAATTTGCTTCAGCATTGTTACTTTTCTCTTACTATAGGTTTGTGCTTATTTTGCAGATTTTCGATATCATTGGCTTTGTATATCAGTACCTTAAGTTGTTACGTCAAGTTGCACCACAAGAATGGATATTTAGGGAACTCCAGGATATTGGGAACATGGAATTTAGATTCGCTGAGGAGCAACCACAGGATGATTATGCTGCAGAGCTTGCAGGTTTTTCTTCTGTTATTGTTACTGGCATATGGTTCTTTATGGAGTATTGGATCTTTGAATATGTGGCTAGTTTCTTATATCATTGTCACTGCTTTTTGTTGGTGCACTTGTTCCCACTTTCTGAATTTTATTGTCCCATAAAATGCAGAGAATTTACATAAATATCCAGCAGAGCATGTTATTTATGGGGACTATGTGCACAAGATATGGGATGAGGAAATGGTCAAATATCTTCTTGGTTTCTTCACACCAGAAAACATGAGGATAGATGTGATATCAAAGTCCTTTATGTCTCAAGGTACATTCTTTGGGCCTACTTCTCAATATAATTGTATCTTACCATATTTTGAACTTTGATTTTCCTTTTGTGAGATATATAATCGTGAAAAGGGTGATAAGAGTCTCATGTAAGTGCTTTTGATAGTTCTTTCATTTTTTATGAATGAGAACGTTTTACACTTACTCCATCTCTTCTGCCATTTATATGTTTAGTTGCATAGTTAATAGTGGACTTCAATTAGAAGTAAATTATTCATTACATTCAAATAGCTGATGCAGGAAGTTGTACTTTAATGGAAATGATGAGCTGATAACATTCTCTCCTATTCTTTTTACTATTCCAGATTCCCAAAATGAGCCTTGGTTTGGGTCACGCTATGCTGAGGAAGATATTTCTCCATCTTTGATGGAGTTGTGGAGGGATCCTCCAGAAATTGATTTTTTACTGCATCTGCCCTCAAAAAATGAGTTCATTCCATGTGATTTTTCAGTTCGTGCTTATAGTACATGTAATGGTCCTGTAAATGAATTGACTCCACAATGCATACTCAATGAACCACTAATGAAGTTCTGGTACAAGCTTGATAGAACTTTCAAACTTCCTCGTGCAAATACATACTTCCGTATAAATTTGAAGGGGGGATACGATAATGTGAAGAGTTGTCTCTTGACAGAATTGTTTATTCACCTTCTAAAAGATGAGATGAATGAGATTATATATCAGGTTAATCACTTATCTTTAAAAAATAATGATTCTCTTGTGCTTACCGATGACTGATTTGTCTGTGTCAGATTTGTTCCATGGAAAAACTGTACGCATTTCATCAAGCTTTGATCTATCTGTTGTGAAACTTGTGGCTATTGTAGAGCTGATTACTCTAGTGGCTCACTGCATGGACTTGAAAAGCAGTTGGGAATTATCCAAAGATGTCTTTTCTTGATTGAAATATTCTAGATTTGTTTTCAAGAGTGGCTTATGTTTCTCTCTGCAGTATTTTTTGTTTTTATAGGTTAAATGATTTTCTTTTCTTTTTTTTTTTTTTTGAAAAAAATGTTATACCACTTAATGGTTCTAGTTGCACCTGTTATTCTGTGTTTTATTTCTAAGAGCTATTATATAGTACCTTTTTTTGAAAGCCTGGATGGCATAGGTTACTTGTCATCAATAGAGGTATTTTTTTTTCCTTATTCAATTAACATCTTTATTTCTCATCATGTTTGTCTTTCAAATGTATGACATTCTAGCTCTGTACATGACGAGAATCTTCATTTTCATATCTGCAGGCCAGTGTTGCCAAGTTAGAAACTTCTGTATCTCTCCTCAGTGATAAGCTGGAACTAAAGGTCTATGGATTCAATGATAAGCTTCCGGTTCTCTTATCTAAAGTTTTGGAAGTAGCCAAATCTTTTTTGCCAACTGCTGATCGTTTTGAGGTAGATATAAAAGTAGCTTTGCATATTTTGTCAGCTGTAATGTCTGGGTTTGGTGTGATTTTGCATTTAGTTGATATTTTTTGCTGGTTTCTGGCTCGTTTGTGATCAACTGACATGGACTTTAATAGGTTATCAAAGAAGATATGAAGAGAACTTTAAGAAACACCAACATGAAGCCTCTAAGTCATTCATCACACTTGAGATTGCAAGTGCTGTGCAAGAGTTTCTATGATGTAGATGAGAAGCTATGCTTTCTAAATGACTTGTGCCTTACTGATTTGGAGGCGTTTATCCCTGAGCTTCGTTCCCAGGTCCACAAAATATATGCAATGTTAGATTTTTGTGTTAGTATAATGCTGTAGGGTTTTTTCCCCCTGAGTTCTTGATACTCAATATTGCCCTCCTGCTAGTTGAATAAGTTTTGAGTACAATGGCAATAAGTTGACCAAGTATATTAATTATGGTTTCTCTATATGACTAAGTTAGAAGTCTATCAGGATGAAAGCTTCCCGTCCCCACCCCCCTCCCCCACCCCTCCCTCAACCTGTCCACCCTCCTCCACCTCTCCTCCTCCCTCTCCCTCAACCATCTCCATCTTTTTTCCCTTTTTTGCCGCCTTTCCATGGTCTTCCTCCTCCTCCCCTCCCTTGTTTCCCTCCACAGTTTGGGACTTTCCCTTACCCCTACCCCCCTCCTCCAACATTGCCTCCTTCATCCCCTTCACTTCAGGGGCCTAACCTTGTTTTGCCTAAACTGTCTAATCATGCACCTGCACCTTTATCTAAACCTGATTTCCCCACCATTGAAACCACACAAAATATCCCTCCCAAACCCCTTTCCTCGGCTCATGGGGGCAGTAAGAGGTCGTTTCGCATTGACGCCAAACTCTTTTCTTTCTCTTTTGACGGGGGAAGGTCTGATTCGTATGCGATTCATGAGTCACGTTGGCATGTTAAGAGTTCTATTCACGTTGGGCATAAGGGTATTGAGTGGATCCTTACTTGTCTTGCTGATATACGAGACTGGGTGCCGGGTAAAGCTGTACTCTGTAAGAGATTTAGGGAAAATGGGAAGTTGTTAGAGTTCTGTGGGAGTTCTAACAGAGCTGGTCTTTTTGTAGTTATTGCTGAATATTTTGGAGGGTCTAGGAGAGGATGCATCATGATACCAGCTAGCTCTAATCGTGCTGGTTGGTCCTTGTTTCTGAAAGAGATAAGGATTTTTTTCTCTGGTGCAAAACAGGTTTCTTTGGCTGAAGTTCCTTCCATTAAAGGTGGTGGAGGTGGTCAGTCTGCTGGTGGTGGCTGGTATGGGAAATTTTTTCCTGTTTTTGGCAATCAGCAGAAAAGCAGGAATTTTGAAAATTTCGGAACTATATCGGGGCTGAACGGGTTTCATGGAGACTCTTCAGGAACTGTTTCAGTTATAAATGGTAATTCTTCAGTCAAAAAAGGCAGACCCACGCGGGCTTTTAAGTTTAAGTTGACTCCAGCTGTTCTGGCGTTGAGAGTGTGCAAGCCTGAGTGTGGGAGAAGGGTGGTAACCTGTCTGGGTGCTAATGGAGTCAAATGGCCCAAGTCTTTTAATGGTGGGCTTGTGAATACTGAACTCACTGGTGGGCCTATTAAAGCCCATCCTGAGGCTACAGAATCCTCACTTAGTGAGGACTTTTCAGTCAAGCCCAAGCCTTCTAAAGGACATCCGATCAAACCCATGTCCTTTAAAGGACTTCCAGTTGGTCAGACTGAGTGGGTAAGAGGCGAGTGTTCGAGAGATAGCACGAGGGGCCCTTCTGTGTCGCCGGCGAGTGCAGCGGTGCCGGAATCTGCTGCTCCTGCTCAAGTCGCCTCGGTCAAACGTGGGTGTCTCAGCGAGGGGGTGACCAAACAGAGGATGAGGGAGGAGACCCATATCCCGATGGCTGGTGTTTTGAGTGTAGGGTCGACGGCGAGGCCGATGGGACCTGGTTCCGATAATTTTTCTGATTTTCGGCATCAGGGTGTGGTCTTTAATCATTTCTCTCCCCTCGGACTTGGGTAGTGAGATGGGTCTTTGTTTGGGAGAGAGTTTTAACTCCAAGGTGGTTCCAGGTGAGATAGGAGAAAATCAAAGTAATTCTGGTGCTGAGCCAGTGTCCGTGAGTGAATTGGAGGGGGTTGAGGGGGTTGAGCTATTACAGGAAGGGTCTGAGCAACTTATGCTTCAGTGGAAGCACAGTGAAGAAAATACTAGTGGTTTTATTCACAGTGAGGAAGATAGTGGTCTTTTGGAGTGCTCACCTCTATCTAAATGGGATCCGAATGAACAAAAGGAGTTGGAGGTGATCCAGGATGTTGTTGAGGCTGAGTTTCGGGTATCAGCGGTGAACAATTCGAAATGGGTTTGTAGCCTGATGAAAAACTTCTGTAGTATCGTGGCTTTTCCTATTGTTAAACATGAAGCTCAATGTCTGGCTTTGTTTCGTCTTATCGAACAAGACTGTGTTGATGTTGTGAGTGTTGGGTCTCCTAAAGGGATTGTGAACTCCAAGCAGAAAGGGCTTAGGGAACTTAAAGGTCTGTTTTCTTCTATTAATTATGATGGGGCAGCTTCTAATGGGAGGAACAGAGATTTCTCATTAGGTTCGAGGGTGCTTACCAGTTTTAAATGAGTCTACGGCTGATATCTTGGAATGTGAGGGGATTAAACAATCCTCAGAAGCGAGAGGTTTGTAGAAATCTCCTCAAGGAGTGGAAGTGTGATATAGTTTGCTTTCAAGAAACTAAGCTGTCTTCTTTAGACTCTCAAGTCGTTCGAAGCCTTTGGGGTTGTCCGTACCTAGATTGGGTTGTCCTAGATGCAGTTAATACTGCTGGGGGCGTGCTTTTGGTTTGGGACAAGAGAGTCTTTGAAAAAGTTGATTGTGCTGTGGGTCTTTTTTCTGTTAATGTGTTGTTGAAGGGGGTTGTAGATGACTTTGTTTGGGCTTGTTCAGGAGTGTATGGGCCCAACGATGATAGTCAGCGGGGTGCTCTTTGGGAGGAGCTTTCAAGGATGCACTCCAGGTGGAATACGGCATGGTGTGTGTTTGGGGACTTTAATACTATTCGATTTCCGAGTGAGAGATTTGGCTGTGAAACTTTTAGTCCGGCTATGTTTGCTTTCTCAGACTTCGTTGAGGCTAATTTCCTTGTGGACTTACCTCTTGAAGGGGCTTCGTTTACTTGGTTTAGAGATTCGGGGAGGGAATGTATGTCAAGAATAGATAGAACCTTGGCAACGGTGGATTGGGTTGATCACTTTGGAAACGTGTCTCAAAGAGTACTCCCTCGTGTTATTTCTGATCATTGCCCTCTTTTGGTTGTGGCGGGTAGTGTGAATAAAGGTCGGAGCGCCTTTAAGTTTGAGAATATGTGGTTGAAAGAAGAGGGTTTTGTAGAGAGGGTTCGGCTTTGGTGGGATGGATACTGCTTTTCGGGTTCTCCAAGCTTTATTCTGGCTCGTAAACTTAAAGCTCTAAAAGATGACTTGAAAAAATGGAATAGGGAGGAATTTGGGGATCTTGCATTTAGGAAGAAATGTCTTTTATCTGAATTGGTGGGTTTGGATGCTAGGGAGGAGTTGCTAGATCTTTCTCAGGAGGATCAAACTCGTCGTATTCAGATTAAAGGTGAGGTTGCTCATCTTGCCTCTTTGGAGGAGATTTCTTGGAGACAAAAATCTCGGATCTTATCTGTGAAGGAGGGGGACAATAATACTCGCTTCTTCCATCGAGTAGCCAACTCCCATAGAAGAATTAATCATATTCGGGGTATTGAGGTGGATGGTGTCCTTTATGAGGATGAGGTAGAGGTGCGGGCTAAGGTGGTCCATTTTTATCAAAGTTTGTACTCTGAGCCAGATATTTGGCGTCCATCTATGGATGGTTTAGAGTTTGCTAGTATTGAGGAGGATAAGCGACTTGATTTAGAGAGGGATTTTTCTAAGGAGGAAGTGGTCAAGGTTCTCCATGAGATGGAAGGTGATAAAGCCCCAAGTCCTCATGGTTTCACTATGGCATTCTTTCAAAAATGCTGGAGTGTAGTGGAAAAAGACGTCATGGCCTTCTTTGATCATTTCCATAGAAGCTTGGAGTTTGAACGGTCTCTGAACGCTTCTTTTCTATCTTTGATTCCCAAGAAAAATAACGCTTTGAATATCAAAGATTTTAGGCCTATCAGCTTAGTGAGTAGCGTGTATAAGCTGTTGTCGAAGGTTTTGGCGAATAGATTGAGGCGGGTGCTGGATAAACTCATCTCGGAGTCTCAGAATGCTTTTGTTGGTGGCAGACAGATTTTGGATTCAGTGCTTATTGCGAATGAATGCCTAGACAGTAGACTGAAATGTCATACTCCGGGGGTGGTGTGTAAGTTAGACATTGAGAAAGCTTATGATCATGTGAATTGGGACACTTTGTTTTATTTGTTGGAGAGAATGGGCTTTGGGGTTAGATGGAGGAGTTGGCTCAAGACTTGTGTCACTACCGTTCGTTTCTCAGTTTTGGTTAATGGATCTCCTGTTGGTTTCTTTGGTAGCTCTAGAGGTCTTAGACAAGGTGATCCTTTGTCTCCCCTCCTCTTTATTTTGATCATGGAAGTCTTAAGTCGTATCCTGAAGAAAACTGAGGAAGTCTTGTGTCACTACCTTTCCCTTTTTACTATCCCTAAAGCTGTGGCTTCTAGATTGGAACGCATTCAAAGGAATTTCTTGTGGGGTTCGTCAGTTGAGGGTTTCAAATATCCTCTAGTGGCTTGGGAAAAGGTTTGCCTTCCGCGCGAGTTGGGTGGGTTGGGAATTCGGAATTTGGTGTCTTTTAATCAGGCCTTGCTTGGGAAATGGCTCTGGAGGTATGGCCATGAAACCACTCATATGTGGCGAAGGGTCATAGCCATGAAATATGGGGAGGGAAAAGGGGGTTGGTGCACTAGAGCTAGTAGAAGGGCTCATGGTTGTGGTTTATGGCGGAGTATTAGCGAAGGGTGGGACACTTTCGCTAAGCATTTCTCGTTTGTGGTGGGGGATGGTTCTCGAATTCTCTTTTGGCATGATAAGTGGATTGGGGATGTTCCTCTTAAAATCCTTTATCCTCAGTTATTTTTGTGCTCAGCTAATAAGGAGGCTTGTATTTCTGAAGTGTTAAGCCCTTCAGTGGGCGATAATGACAGAGTGTGGAACTTAAGCTTCTACAGGGATTTCAATGATTGGGAGTTAGCGGCTTTTTATTCCCTACTTCATTTCATCCAATCTCGTACTCCTAGGGGTGAAGGGTGTGATAGGCTGTGTTGGGATCTTAATGGAAGTGGGAAGTTCAATATTCGGTCTTTTTATCATAAGACTCGTAATGCGGCTCCTTCCACTTTCCCTTGGAAGGGCATTTGGAAAGCCAAGATTCCTAAAAGGGTGGCTTTTTTCACGTGGACAGCAGCCCATGGTCAAATTCTTACCTTGGATAACCTCATGCTTCGTGGTCGCCCTTTGGCGAATCGTTGTTGTATGTGCTGTTGTAATGCGGAATCTGTGGATCACTTATTACTTTTTTGTCCGATAGCTCATTATTTGTGGATGTATATGCTTCGGCTATTTGGGATCGTTTGGGTCATGCCAGGTTCAGTTGTGGACTTATTATTTTGTTGGTATAATTGGCTTGGGAATCATAGTTCTAATGTTTGGAATTTGGTTCCGGGCTGTTTATTGTGGAGCATTTGGACTGAACGGAATCGGCGGTCTTTTGAGGACAAGGGGAAAACTATGGTTCAATTATTAGAGCTTTGCCAACGGACCCTCTTTGATTGGTCTCGTTGTTGGGGTTTCTCGGATTGTTTAACTCTTATAGATTTTCTTTCGTCTATTAGAATAGATTAGGGGCTGTTTTAGTCTTTTTGTTTCCTTTGTTCTTCGTTCACTACCGTGAACTCCTTGTATTTTTCATGCATTTATAATATTCTCTTATTACTTATAAAAAAAAAATGGTTTCTCTATTACTCTAGTTTTGCTATAAGAATGACACTTATTCTGGCATGCATGTTCTACAGCTATACATTGAGGGCCTTTGCCATGGCAATCTATTAGAAGAAGAAGCAATCAGCATATCACACATCTTTAAAACTAACTTCTCTGTGCCACCGCTCCCAATTGAAATGAGGCATCAAGAACATATAATTGATCTTCCCTCTGGTGCCAACCTTGTTAGAGATGTCTGTGTAAAGAATAAGTTGGAGAAAAACTCTGTGGTCGAGGTAACTGAAACTTGATATTTTGGTATTGCATCTATGTTTCCTTCAAGTCTTATATCTTTTATTGGTCTCCTCTGACAACTTAGTTCCTTTTTTTTCTTTTTTTCTTTTTTTGTGTGTGTGTGTTACCTCTTCTTGATTGATTTTGCGTTGCAGCTTTATTTTCAAATTGAGCAGGAAATTGGGATGGAATCGATCAAATTGAAGGCTTTGTTAGACCTTTTTGATGAAATTGTGGAAGAACCACTTTTCAATCAGCTGAGGTAATTGCAGGCTGAAAGTAGGAGTACATTTTTTTTTTGGGGGTGGGGGAAGCTTTACGTATTTTGTGATCTGCATTTTTCCATACCAAAAATTGACATGAACAGACAGTAGGAAAAATTCTGCCACATTTTATCCTTTTTTTTTTTGGAGGGAGGGGTTATGAGAAGTTTTTATTATTATTTTTAATTTTATGGTTGTGCCTGTCCATTGATGTCTCTCCTCTGCTGAATAATCTCTTTGATTGGGTTAAAGAAGGTTCACAACATTGCATTGAAGGCCTGCTAGTATTAGAGATTTATATTCCATGTTATGGACTTAGCATATAATTGGAAAAAACTTTGAATAAATGGAACCAAGCTTTTTCAGAGGTTTAAATTGGCTGATTTTTTTTTTTTTTGGTTGTTGTTGTTGGTTTGTGTGAATATATTCTCAAAATTCTTCAACTATACCTGACTATAGGACAAAGGAGCAGCTTGGTTATGTTGTTGAATGTAGTCCACGAGTAACATACCGTGTTTTTGGGTATTGTTTCGTTGTTCAATCTTCTGAGTACAGCCCAATCTATTTGCAAGGGAGAGTTGAAAACTTCATTAATAGCCTGGAAGAATTACTGGTAAGTAGTTCAAGTTCATTCCTTTGAAGTGCTGCATAGCTTCCATCTATTGTGTGCTTAAATGTATGCTTCCAAGTTCCTAACATTTTCTGTTCAGAGGGAGGGGCTGTCTGCAGTAGTAATGATATCAGTGGACTCTAGTGATAGATCTTCTAGGCACAAGAATTTCTTATTCTGACAATACTATTATATTCTAAATTGTCAACATCCTTCTTTAAATGGTTAATGTATGACAATGGCCTCAAAGAAAAGTAGGAAATCTATGCTGTTGGAATGATATTCCTGGCACTCAGATTTTGACTGGAAATACTCTCAATTTTGCAGAACACATGCTTCTGTAATTGACAGGGCTCTTTTTAAAATTTCTCAACAGAGAGCCTTGTGATTTTCTTTTTTAATCATTTGTTTTTTAAGGATCCCTGCTTAGTGTTAACTCTTTGAAGAGTTGGATTATTGTAGTCAGTCCCTTTTCTAAATTAGTTCCTAAATGCTTAAAATTTTGTGTGTAAGATTTTATGTAGTTAAAAGTGCCAATTAACTTTAGCAAGCTAAATAGACACCTCTCTTTTATAGAATGTGGAAAACGAGTGTTTTTTTTTTGTTCGGGTGGTGGGGGGGGGGGGGGGGTGTTGAAGTTGGGATTGCTAAGAAAGAGAAATTGTTGTCACTAAAAGCTCCCTGCCTCTCAAAATGATAACTGAAACCACATCATCAACAAATTGCATGAAGAACTTACCATAAAAGGGAAGGAAAAAAAAGTAGAATTGTATCTGAAAATATATCTGCATTGCAGGATGGTCTTGATGAAGATTCCTTCGAGAATTACAGAAGTGGCCTACTGGCAAAGCTACTGGAGAAAGATCCATCTCTCACATATGAAAGCAATCGGTTCTGGAATCAAATTGTTGATAAAAGGTACTAATATTGGTTCTGTGCCCTGTGTACATGGTACTTAGTAATAGTTAGTTTCTGATTGAATATTTGAATGTTAATTATGTGGAAATTGTCACCATGTGATGTTCCACATAAAACTTTGGAGCTTTCCTTGAAAGTTATTGGATAACCACAACCGTCCAGTTTTTATGACTTTTTTCTTGAACGAATGCAATTATTTTCTGGATTGACTATTGCTTATCAGATTGTGATTCCCATATAATCTGGTATTTTGTTGCTGGACTGAACAGGTATTACTTATTTTCATGGTTGGCTAATCCAATTTTTGGTGATGACCTTATATGGCTACTCTTGAACAAACTAGAGTGCTATTACATATGAATATGTTGTGGTGCAACTCACAGCACACAAGTGTAGGAGAAACTATGCACGCCTTTCATTTACATTTGTATATATTTTTGGTTTTTTGAAGGGGGTGGGGGGAGTTTGCAATAATATACATAGCTGGCTTAGGCACATTTGTGACGCTAGTTTGATTTTAAAGTAGCTTTTAGATATGATTGATTAATTTTTTTTCTGGGTTAGGATCTAGTGTAACTCTTTTTTATTGACACGCACAACAAATTTCTCGTTAATTGGGTGTTATTTACTATTCAATCAATAAACTCATGTTTTGTATATAATTTTAAAGTGCAAATTGTGCCTAAAGTATGCAGCTTTACTAATATTTCATGTGTTTCTATTTTTGGTTTCTATGGAGCTACATTACAAATCTTCTTTCTTGGCATATTGCTTTTATGATCTAAGGAACTTGAAATTTGATCATTTTGTAGATAGATAGTTGTTGATCTCTAATTTTTTTGATATTTTGCAAACATGAAGGGTATAAGGAAAGGATGCAATTTACCAGTAGATTTGTCAAATCCTTTTGTGTAGCATTGTTTCTATGATCTTAGGAACTTAAAATTTAATCATTGTATAGATGAGATAGTTGTTGATCTTTGATCATCTTGATGTTTTGCAAGTATGGAGGGTATAAGGAGATAATGCAATTTAATAGTAGATTGTCAAAAATGTCATCCCATATAAAGTTATGAAGTTGCATAATATTGAGAAAAATGACACCAGTTGTAATTTGTCATGATAATTAGGTTTTCATGAGCTGTCAGTTGCTTTTGTTACTTGTTTCCTGTTTGTGTTTACCCTTTTTCTTTTCTTTCTATTTTCCTCCTTTTCTTTTCTTGTCGCTGTCTCTGGTCCCATTGTGTTTAATTCTATTGACACTTGAGGGTGTTGGGAAGCATTGTTTAAACACTGCAAACTGCAAAGTTGAAATTTTTTGGACGATCCTTGCCCAAGATGGTTTCTGCTAATCCTGATTTTTGAAATATGATAATCTTTTGCTCATTTTTCTGCACTGATACTCATTTTAACAAATAATATAATTGATACTCAGGTATATATTTGACTTGTCAAAGAAGGAAGCAGAGGAACTGAGTGGCATTCACAAGATTGACGTTATCAACTGGTACAAAATGTATTTGCAACAATCATCTCCTAAGTGTAGGAGGCTAGCGGTTCGGGTGTGGGGTTGTAACACTGATATGAAAGATGCTGAAACACAAAATAAGTCTTTGCAAGTCATCAAAGACGTCACAACCTTTAAGATGTCATCTAAGTTCTATCCAAGCATTTGTTGAAATTGAATATACAATTCAAAGTAGAGCAAACTGTCAAACCATCCAAGGTAAATTTTGACCACAGGTTGTAGCTGGGAAGACAATACAAAATCAAATTCATTAGCCAAAAGATTGGAGTAATTGATATATTCATGTAAGATATATTTATTTTGAATTTCCTTCACTCATTAATAAGATTATTGTAATTGACTACAATATGGTAAATTATTTAATAAGTACAGTTCTTTAGATGCAATACATTAGGTTCTTCAATTACATTCAAACATATAGTTTCATTGAATTTGATTGTCCTTTAAAAAGACAACCCTCTTTTTGCTTTATTGGTTAATGCAACAATGTCTTTGAATTTAATTAAGAAACTTAATATTTTGCATTTAAAGTACTGTGTCTAAGTTTTGCCTACTCACAAATAGGTAAAACTTAAGGTATATGTGTAGTATTTAGTTTTCCCAATTAAATTTAAACATTATTAGATTGCCTATGCAAGATAATTCATTTGGGTGGTTATTAGATGGCCTATTCAATACATTAGGTATAATTGGGCCATTACACAAAAAAGTAGGCTCTTAGGAAGGAGTGAAGTTTTGATATTAACAGAGTATTTAGATTAGGACGGTGTTCCGTGATGTCGAACAGACAACAATAGCCTTCCTGGAAAGGCGTAAGTGATTTTGTTATTTTTAGTAATATTTGTTTATTTAGTAACTTTTACGAATAAAGTCTCGTTTGTTTTGAGAGGACCCTTAAGGTCTATAATTTATGATTTTTCATTTAATTCAATTTTGTCATTTTTTGTAAAATTTAGTATTTTGCCACTTAATCTCGTGATTAGTGCGAATTAGGGTTTTCTAGGGGCTTTCCTAGTAAGCCTAGGTATTCGTAGCCGCCTTATGTTTTCTACGCTCTGTTTGTTTCAATGTAACATATTTTCTGGAAAATATTTTCACATTTTACAATGTTTATTTTGCAGTAAAATATTTAGTCAAAAGTAAAATATTTTCAGTCAACAAAACCAACCAAAACAAATTTGTGTAAAATGTTTTACACTTGAAGTATTGGTAAAATATTTTACAATTGCTACACTCTCATTCCCCATACTCGTGACTCTCTCTCACTCACGCAGTCATACTCTCCCAGTCTCCTCTCCATAACCTAACCCACCATCCAGCCCTTCTCTCCCACAAACAGACCACCAAGACACTCAGCACTGGCCACGATCCGATTGTCGGCGCCACCCATCACCGGCCTCACCGCCACCGTGGTCAACTTAACACACTGATTCTCAGGTTTGAACTTCCTGAGTTTTTTTTTTTTTTCGTTATTTTCCACCTCCGCCAGCTTTACCTCCATCATCTCTACCTCCACCTTCAATAGCTCATCCACTGGCTTAGATTTGGTTTTTATTTTTTGCTATGTGGGGACATTGATTTGAGTTTTTTAATGTTGCGTGGGCTTACAGCTTACCAATCTCGATTTTAAGACTGGGTTTGTGGATTTTTATTGGGTGGCTAGGACATGGTGGTGGCTGGGATTGTGGGTTGCAATGGGTGGTTGGCCGACTGTTTTTTTTTCCCTCTCTAACACGTGGATTTGAGTGGTTGGTGGAGTGCTGGTGTGTGGTTTTTCCCGATTTGTTGGTGGTGAGGGTGGTCAGTGGAGTGGTGGCGGGTTGGGTTTTGCCAATTTGGTGGTGGTTGCTTGGATTTGTTGGGATGTGAGATTTGGAAAAAAAAAAAAAATTTATTGTGAAACAGAAGCCACTTGAAAATGGTATCTTGTTATTTTCAGTTACCCAGTCAAACACAAGAAAATGAAAATATTTTCAAACAAATATTTTACATGTAAAATATTTTACAACTGAAAATATTTTACTTCAGAACAAACAAAGCGCTAGTCACCTTAAAGTTTTTTATTTTCATTTTTTTACTATTTAAATGTATTGTAGCCTCTAAAGGCAATTCAAATTATTATTAATAAAAATTTAGACTTTGTTATTTCTTTCTGGTGGATTCTAGACTTATCACCTCGTGGATTCAAGGAAACCCTCATAGATTCGAGGTTTATTACTAGAAACTAATAGTTTAATTTCAGTTCCATCAAAGAAAGCATTGTGTGTGCTTTCTTTAGACTTCTGTGACATCATTCCGTCATCAATATAGTGGCTTTTGGAGCTAATGCATTCTATAGGACTTCAATTTTAATGAAGGTTCCTAGTTTTTAAGTGATAACTCAATGGTAATGATATTCTTTGTGGTGTTCATGTCTATGGTTTAAACCCCACTTCTTCCTTCTTTACTATCTGCCTATCAAAAATAATAATGATGGCTCCTTTATGGAGGATAATTTTCTGGCATCTATTTCTGACCGTAGGAGGTTGTCTAGGTTCGCAAACTCTGGATTTTGCACATTTGTTCCAGCCTGTAGCATGCTTTCTTAAAACTACTTGTGTGTGCCTTTGAACTGAAAAGAAAAGAAAAAAAAAATCCATTGTCCAGTTCTCATGTTGGCTCAAGTAGTCAAGTTGAACTTTACTATTTTATTTCGATCTCCTTATCTCCTTAAGGTAATGGCTGAATTTTATAGACGAAAAATTTATTGTTTATGGTATTACAGTATAGGTTTGGCTTCTCTCTAGTACTTTTTAAACTGAACATGTCTTTCTATTTTAAATATACAATGACAAGTGGTAATGAGTTTTAATCTCTACTTTTTATTTAGTTAGTGGATGATGTTGCAGTTTCTCTTTAAAACAAAAAGAGATTATAGTTAAAAAAGTACTGGAGGTAAGCCAAACCCTTACAGTATTAGGTAGTTTTTTCCGAATTTTGTTTATGAGGTTAGGAGTTCATAACTTATATGTATAAAGCTTAGAGCATTTACATCCGAAAATTGCATCATATCCTATTTTACCATCCCAAAAAACTACTTTTTCAATTATATCATACCATTTTACAATACACCCAACATCCCAAAACTCTTCCCATTTTATTTAAATATTCTTTTTTATTCCTTTTTTTATTTACTATTTCTCTTTTTCTCTTCCTTTTCCTCTCTTTCTCCCTCAACCTCTAGCACCGGTCACAACAAATAAAACCAAAACAGTTCAACACACAATCACCCCCATAGCTACCACGCCACCACAATGCCACCACCAACACACAGTCACCCCCACATATCCCAGCACCACCCACCAGACCATCAAACCAAAACCAAAACCACATTAAAAAAAAAAAAACCCATCAAAGCATCAGTTCAAACCAAGCCAAAACCCCACCATCGGAGCCAACATCAAATCAAGCCAAAAAAAAAAAAAATCACCACGATCTTCGATCTCCGCCGATCCATGCCAATCCCAAATCCAAAATCCAAAACCCAGCTTCAATCCAAATCCACCAGCCACAACTGATCCAAACCATGCTACCACCTGACCCATGATACACCGATCCACCTATCCAAACCCATCACCTGGCCCACAGAACCTAGAAACAACAACCATGGCACCACAACAAAATCCGCTAGACATCGACCACAAACCACAAGAACCTAGAAAAAAAAAAAAAAAAAAACAACTCCAAACCCACCACCATCAAAAAACCAAGAGAAACCCACCAATCTCCACACTATAACCCACCTGATCCACAACTCCAAACCCATCACTTGACCCATGACCCACACATGCGATCCACTGATCCAAACCCATCACCTGACCCACCAGATTCAACTCATGGCCCAGGCTGCCACTAGATTTGACTCACAGCTCAGATTGCAACCCACGGCCTTTGCTTCTTACCGGCGTGGGGGCCCAATCACCAGCACAAAGTGAGAGACGACGAAGCAAGTCACAGAGAGAAAGGCAAATGAAATTCTGAGATGAGGAAAGAGAGTTGAGAAAGAAAGTGATTCTGACATAGAGGAGAGAGAGAATAAAAAGGATTAAAAAAACCAATACAATAGTCTATAGTATCGTCATAAAAGTAAGATGGTACCGTAGCAGTATTGGAAATTTTTTTGCAATTCTAAGCTTTTACAAGTCTAGGTGTTGGGGATTTTTGGGCTTTAATGCTAAATTTGTCCTATATATCCTATTTGACAGTCTGGATATGAATACTCTTATAGATGAGTGTTTCTCATCTTGTTTGGTTAATTGTAGTGAAAACATATCCCTACTATCAAGATTTATATTGGGTTGGTAATATATTCTTGCACATCTCCTCGACTCAAATATATGGTAAGTTGCCCTCAACTCTGGTTATAATAATCTGATGGAGTAATTATGAAGCAAACAACATTTAACTAAAAGCATAGAGATCTTTATGTTAGTTTTGAAAAGGTAATGCTTACAACATACTTCCACATGATTACTGAAGGTTAAGTGCAAGTTTGTAGCCCCTACATTTTTGTCTCTACTCAAAAGATGTGAGATTGGATTTGTTGTTTTGGTCCTGTCTGAATTGCATATAAACTACATCCATCCTGCAGGTGTTGTTGTTGTTGTTGCTGTTATGTATGTATTGCTGTGCATGACTTCGTTCAATAGATAATTACTACTTCAGATATTGTTTGATTGTCCCATTTGCGTGTACAAATGATTAATTGCTATAAGCAAGTGCATTTGGCTTTTGCTTAAAAGTTCTTTGCTATTTGCTTTTTGTCTCTGGATTTTTTTTTTTTTGTGCAAATAATCAACCTTTTAATTTTTTGGAAATAAATTAGTTTTTAGTTTTTGTCACACATCTAATATAAAAATTTACAAAAAATTATATATTTTGATAAACACAATACAAATAAGCTACCAAAATAAGCAAAAACTAAATGCACTTATCTATGGTTTTTTATCCTCTGAAAGCTTTTAACCATAAGAGCATTCACATCAGTGGGTATATAATAGAAAAAGATGTAAAATTTACACATTTTTTTCCTGAAAATGACCCAAATCGGTTAATGTATAATTGTGTAAATTTACAAGTTTACTATAACAACTATGTAACTTTATACTGATACTATTTATTTTGCATTTAATTTTTTATTTTTTGTTTAAGTATCCCGAGGACGAAGGAAAAGAGTGAATGATAGTGGTTGTATGTAAAAATAGAGAAACAATTAAAAAAATTAAAATTTTTTGATATTTTAATAATAACCTAATTAGGGTGTTTTGAAAAGTAAATACGTAAAATAAAAGAGTAGTTTCTAAACTTTTTATCCTAAAATAGTCTGACAAATTTTACAAAAACTGACATGAACGTGATACTTTGAAATGGGGGGCTGCATCTATGAGTTGAGAAGCACCTCCATGGGAGTTCACGTGGGTTGCTTTGCTTTGTGGCTTAAATATGTGACCTTGTTCTCACTTGCAAACATAAGTTTGGAAATTTTGTTGGCATAGCAGTGGGGACTAAGTAAAAGGACAATACCTTGTGGAGGGCACTTTCCTTGACCCAATCAACAACAAACCTTGAACACAATTCTCGTCTCATTGTACATATATAATTCAACCAACAGTTCCCTAGGTGATAAATGTGTCAGGCTTTCTCGATTACAGGTCCAGTTCCTACCATACATTGTTAAAAAAATTAATGCTATTAATAAAAAAAAAGAGAAGTATATGTTCTTTTATGGGTTAGGCTCAAATAATTGTTCCTAACCTCTACATTCCTTCTGTTGTGGGATATGATTAGGGGAAGGCAAAAGCAGCTATTTCCTCCTTTTCTTTTTGCCCAATGGGTGGGGGTTGTTAGACCAAAGAGAGAATCACAAAATCTCATCAGCAGTTTGGGATTCCATTGATGACAAATCTACTTCACTTATAGTATTGATGGACAAAACTAGGATTTAACTTGGGGCAAAGCATGAACCAATAAAAAAACCGCAAGTGACTTGGTGATTAGTATTAAAGAGAAAACATGTTAGATAAAAGACTACACCTTTTTTAGGTGAATATTTAAGTTTTGAAGGAAATAATGTGAACTACAAAAGTAGAAAGTTGAAAATTATGATTAGTCCTATTCATGTACTTCAAAAGGATAGGTTGTTAAAGACCATTCTTAATGTAAACTGATTGAATTTTATCATATCGATTGACATGATAATCCCATTTTTTAGATGCAATCCAAGATCACACCTCACCGAACTAATTTAATCTTTATTAATTTTAGGTTTTTGAAATTTTGCTTGAGGATTTTCAAAAATTGAGATAGGGATTGGAAATGTTACATCATTAGCATTGACTTTTCAATTATTTTCATTTTTTTTTCCTTTAGTAAAACCCATCGTCCAAATGAATTGTTTAGGTATAGTGAAACAAAAGCAAACAACTAAACAACATACACTAAGTTAGTTTTTCGATTGGTCTTTTCCTCAATAATTAATACCTCAACAAAATAATAAGACAAACCATTATTATATATAAATATTAAATAAAAAAGTAGATATCAACCTACACTACCATAAACAATAATAATAATAAAATTAGAGAGAGAGAGAGAGAGAGAGTAGTAGTAGTTGGTCGAGTGGAGGCTAGATCAAAGCAATGGAGTTGAGTAGATAAGTGGTGGTGACATGGAGTGGAGGATCAAAGTTCAAAGGCATGGCGCGTCACACCATCATTATGAGTAGTGCAAGCTTCGTGACTTATTGTAGTGAGTCTTGTGACTTATTTAAGGCAATACACCATTGTTGAGGTACAAATTTTCGGACCCTAATCTTATTACCCCACTCACTAAAATATACCCACACAAACTTATAAACTATTTCGAACCCACATAAATATTTCCCACATATTACCCAAATATTCTCCATATTATTGCCCAACTTGGGCTTCCACAAATATTCCCTATATAAGCCCCATAAATTACCTTGGGCACTCTCACAAATACTACCTATTATATCCTACATATTATCCAACCTGGGTTTTCCACAAAAATACTTATCACATTACTACCAAAATTGGGCCACTAAATTACACTATCTACAAAAAAGTCCAAAATCATTTAACTTGTGGAAAAAACCCAAAAGCCCAACAAAACTCTCTTATAAAGCCTATTACTACACGGCACCTCTAAAAACCCGTTGCTACACGGCATTCTAAAGCCCGTTTCTACATGGCACTTCTAAAGTCCGTTGCTACACTGAAATATTTTTCCAAAATTTTACAAAGCCGAAATACTATTTTGGCCCTATTTAACAAAGCCCAAATGTTATTTTGGCACCTATTTTTCAAAGCCAATATATTATTTTGGCACTTATTTTACAAAGCCCAATATTATTTTGGCACCTATCTTACAAAGCCCAATATTATTTTGACACCTATTTTACATATACTAAAGTCCCTAACTCATGGGAAATATAATTATTCATCCCTTAAAAAATACTTTTCTTACAAAATTTATAAAAGCTCATATATATCACCCATGGCAAAACTATTCATTTTGTAGGGATGACCAAGGCCAAAGAAGCTCAATCACAAGGCCCAGTTGAGCCAGCCTAGCTCACATACAGGTCCCAGTAGTTGAAGCTCACGTGAGCTGACCAGTTAAGTTTCAGCACAACCTGACAGTTGGAGCCCATTGCCATCAGTTCCAGCTTGTCCAATTAGATTAGAAGAGGACACGTGTCTAGCAGGGGTTAAATTCTTCCTTGCCAAGCTGATTTCCATCATTTCTCATGTGACACAAAGCTGAGATGACACGACATAAAGCTGGGAAGCTTTAGCTAGCTATATTTCCTTTCTTCTCCAACCCATTCAGTCAAGGACTAAGGGCAGCCATAACCAGGCCATGAAAAATTCTGGAGCAACTTGAAATCAATTCATTATCATGCCAAAAATGTGTACTCTCTGGTTCATGGACCAAGCACATGAACCCTAAATAGGGAAATTTAGGGAAATGTGGTTTGGAGGACACTAAAGGGATCTCCAGCAGAGTTCCCAGCAAAGGGCTCCAAGATTGACACCTGGCTTGGGGTGATGCAATCTGCCCTAAGAGCTTTGATTCTAGTAGCAGCAAAACTAAGATCATTAGCCTAATACCTGCTCTAATCTCATTAGCTGAGGACAATTAGCATTTAATACCAAGTCAGAACTCTAGCTGTCATTACCTAAAAAAGCAAGAACATTCTAAAGGCTGAGCTTACCACTCTTGGTCAAAATCCTAGGAACGATTCTCTAAGATTTTCTGAAGATTGAGACTGATTTAGCAGAGATTATTTGCTAATCACCCCCTAAAACTCAATTATAAATAGAAGCTCTCCACTAACACTCTAACACACACCAATAGAGAAGAACTCTCTCATAAACTTCTCTATTCTCCTCGCTTTAATCTTCTGAAAACTCTTAGTGAGGTTCGGAGTCTCTGAGTCCTTAGTTTCAAACTTAGAAACTAAGCTCTTCAGCCCATAGCTCACATTTACCTCTCACACCTTTGCTTATAAGCTTTTATCCATCCCTAGCAGAAAGCCCCAGCAGTTTTACTAAATACACACTCTCTCTCACCACTCATACTACCTGAAATGCCCCTCATTACTCATTACATATACTACATCCAAGAGCATACTTTGACATCATAATGATCTCGCTGTGCTAGCTGGAATCTCTCTCTCTCCCTTCATCTCACACTAAGTTTTTCTCATTTGTTATAATGGAGCCCGTAATATTTGTTTATTTATTTCCTATTGAAGGTTATGATGTGATTGTTACTACAGAGTTTTTCCCTCATATTATTGTATTAGAAGACTCTTCTCCAGAGCCAATGGATGATGAGTTTGAAGATGTAGACACTTTCCTTAATCTATGAAATAGCTAATGGCTAGAGGTTTGTTTTGCTCTGTTTCATTTTACCGCTGGGATACTTTAAAGCTGAAATATTTTATTGCTGGGTTATTTCTTTATTGTAGTATGCTTTTTATTGTGCTGATGTGTCTGTTGTAGGAAGGGTTTTTGGGTCATCTCATAACTCTTGTCAGTCCCATCCTAGGCCCAAGGTATAAAAAAAAGGCAAACTCTTCAAAAACTTCACCGATAGCCTTTGGGCCATGCTTCAAGCCCATCGTCGAGTTTCGGTTTAGGCCCCCAACCCAACACAAATCTCATTTGTTAGAAGGAAAACTTTTCCACCCCCAACAACCATCATACTCGTGGGAGAGGGGGGGGGGGGGATTGCGACTAGTTGGTGAGATGAAATTATAAAAGGAAGTGGAAGGCTTGGCATTTGATGCTAACACGTTAGGCATGTGCAAGGGAGGTCTCATAAGATCGTCTAGAAGAAATTTGTAAGTAAATTACCACATAATTGTGAATCAATTATTTTTTTGTTATTGATATGTGGGTCTTACATGTTGTAAGAGGTAGGTTTTACAAGACAATCCCATAAGATTTTTTTTTCGTAAACCACAAAACTTTGTATAAGGATGGTAACAGGGAGGGATGAGATTGGATCAGGGGTGCCTTGTACCCATCTCATCTCCTTTTTAGGATAGGAAAACTCATGTGGGGTGGAAGTGTGGCAAGTTGGGTACAAGGTGGGTTAGAAGTATTTTACCATTCTTACTGAGGCAACTTTGACATTAATAAGGTAGAGATGAAAAAGAAAGGGGAAAGGTAGTTGTGAGAGTGCTAAAAGTGACAGAAAGCAAATGGTTTGAGGGATAGTAATAAAATGCTTACAAAAATAAATAGATTATAAATAAGATATTATAAAAAAGTTTAAATTATATAAAATTTAAAATTACATATAAGTAATTTAAATATATATTAAATAGAAATTTGGGGAGGTGCATGGTAAGACGGGATGAGACAAGCAACATCCATCCTCACCCGTCACTTCTTTACGATTGGAAAATTTGTGCAAAATAGGGTGGGATAAGTCAGATTAATTGCGAAGGTGAATTTTTGCTATCCCTAATTGTGAATCAATTGTGTGGTTATTATTATAGTTTGGTATATATATATATATATATATATATGTGTGTGTATCTATAAATATGTATGTAAAAGTTGATTCTAAGAAAAAAATAGTAATATTTACCATGCCTAAACAGTATTAAGTCCACCTGCCACATAAATAAATATTTTATTAATTCAAACTATCGAGGTTGTTTTTTTTTTTTTTTTTATAAATATTTAAAGAAGACTAGGTTTAGAACTTAGAGAATGGGGCATAGATCAACGGGTTTTTACCTTACTAAGGACACCTGTATGTTTGTATATGGATGGTTTTTGCACATTCTACAATACTACCACCTTCGCTAATTTATAATTGTAGTCCAATGGCAAAGTTTGTAAGTTCCATACGTGAATAGATGTTGTTTTACATGGGAAAATGGGTTTTTATCTATTTTTTATTTTTAATAAAAGAAAATGATGTTGATAACCATATCAAGACAAACTAATGATATTGTTAATATTTTATTTTCTTTTCAAGATTATCTTATCTCGGCAATATTGTACATTATGGACGTTTGTGATTTAAAAGAAAAAAGAAGAAGAAGAAGAGATGGTCATATAATATTGTAAGAATTTGAAATTAGACTACACAATGAGAAACTTGTAATGTTCAACTTTAGACAGACCATGATCCTAAGCCAATCTTGAAAATATTAAGGCAATCAATCCTGCAGATTCTTCACCCTCTAATCATCCAAGGAGGGCTACTTGGAAAGTCCCGAACCCAACCCAACTCAATCCAGTATAATCTCTTCAGGACCAGACAAGAATCATATTATTGCATCCAAAGAGCAATAATATTCTGTATTACGGCAAAAGTATTCTGTAGAAGGTAGTAGATGCTCTTTCCAGTTCATAAGTTAATTTCTCTGTTAAAACAGTGGCCTTTTCTTTGTCTTCTTCTGGTCATTTTCATGTTTCATATGGTCATCTATTTCATCAAATATATATTTATATACAGTTCGATGAATGCTTCCAAATTGATAATGGTACATGAATGGACTGCAAAGCGAAACTTGCATGTGCCCTTAACATGGTAGGACCGACCTGATATCGTCAGTAAGACTACCTGACCAGACCAACTGAAAACTATTAGCTTTAGTAGTGATTTTGGTGCTTGCACCATTGGAAAATGACAACCCTCTCTCTCTCTCTGTGTCTATGGGAACTTGTAATCCGCTTGAAAATCCTATTGTCCCAAGTTTATGAGAACTAATTAATGTTCGAACTATAAACATTTATTACCATGCTGCATATTTTGTGCACAACAAAATCGAATTCTGGCTAGCTTCGACATCAGAAGATAGCTATATGTTAATGTTAGTACTGCCCATCCATCAATACATGGGCCACAAATACAAACCAGATCCACTCACTCAGCAAAGACAAAAACAAAATCATGGTCCCAGTTGTTTTTATCTGGGTAAACATGATTAATTCATTGAATAAGAAAAAAAGAATTGAGTATTTTATAATTATGGTATAAAAATATATCCAAAAACTGTGAAAGCTCGTGTTTCGCCTACAATTCTTCTTTGTATGTCGGTTTTTAAATCAGTTTTTCTTCTTTTTGATATGTCAAATTAATTGAGTGTTGAACCATGTCTGAAAGTCTGAACGGCCATCGTATAAATTGATGAAACGTGGAATAGGTTTTTGTATTTTTGTTATATAATATTCGATTATTTAACTAGGAATCTAAGAATCAACAAATTAATATTACTATCAACGACTTTCGGTTTTATCTTTACTTGCTCAGACTGAGAGAAGTAGAACAAATGTATTCCGCCAAAGCAGTTTACTTTACAGACAAGACATTCATGAACTTACCAATCATATATTATATGACATGGTCATTTAATTAACATCCGAAGAACAAGGGTAACCTCACGCCATATGTTTACCCTTGAAAAATATGTTTACCCTTGAAAAATTATATAAGGCCCCACAAAATCAAATTCTATCGTATGCAAATCCGTTTTTGAAGTTCCAAGCAAGTTCAAACTGCTGTTCATTAAATGAATTAATGAGTGATGTTAGAAATATTATAAATTTTATTAAATAAATCTTAAAAATAAATGTGGCAAGTGTCAACATTTAAACACAAAACATAAAAAATAATTAATTCTTTTTTATATTATGTTATTGGTATGAAACTAATTTATTATTGTGAAGTTAATATAAAAGTCTTTTGCAGTAATTGATAATAATTTTAGTTTATTCTTTAATTAAATTTATAGCTCTGCTTGCCCTCTCCAATATTACAACGTCGGCCCCCCAATATTCAATATAAGTCGGCCATCCATGTGATCCAACGTCCAACAAAAACTGGACATAATCACATTTGTATGTCTGCGACACCCACGTCAGACTCGAAAATCTACATTTCGGTGGAAACTAATTGTAAAGACGATCAATGTAATTGATAAAAAAAAACATATTCATACACAAATATTTGCTAAAATTAGTAGGGAATATGTCATACAATTTGAGAAGGATGTCAATTTGCTCATAGTCTATTCTGATCTGCATCAGCAAATTCATTGTCATCTTACCCTGAAAAATCTTGAATTTAACATGAACTAATTACGTCAAAACTAGCGAGAAGCTAATACTTTGTTGCCTTAATACAACTAAAAAGATATCAAGGTCGTTGAGGTCCTGACTTTTCCAGTGATAAACATAAACATGCACTGATGCACTCTTCAAGTTGAAGCCCACAGATATGCCCTTGTGTGTGGGTCACCCTTTCACACTTTGCACTGTTTTATCTTTGACCCAAGTTGCACTTACATACCACGGGCTCAAAAAGCATGCAGGTCCTTAGAAAAGAAATTTGTTGCTTAAGCTAAATGCTTATCTATTTTGATCACTTGGCAAAGCATATATGCCTCTCAATCTTACTTACATCTAAATAAATTGAACAAAACCAAAAGTAGAGAAGAAGAGAACAGTATAAATGATTGGAACCCCTAGTTTTCTATAAGCAAAGATCTCCACCCATGTGCAAAGATACCATATAATCTCTTATTAAGACCCTACCCACTTAAAAATGAGAAAGAAAATTCAGCTCTATTATATGGACCCAATCACCCAAATTAAGTGAAACAAGCTGTACTTATCCATAATGAAAATTTGGGAAGATAACAAAATGAAAAGAAGTTTCCCAAACTAGCTGCAACAACGAAAATCATGCAGCAATATAATAATGCATAAGTTAAAAAGAAAGCGGTTGAGAAATGCATGTGCATAGGGTCTAGATCCACGGGCTCAGCGGTTGGTAGACCCAACTAGAACCAGAGCATGTGCACTTGATTTTCTCAAATATTTTTTTAACTTTGGCCGGCTGTCAATCACAACCAATGGTATGTGACTCTAGTTCCTTATAAATAGAAACCCCCCTCGTGTATTTCTAGTAGCATAGAAGCACACAAGCAAATTATTACACCTTCCCTGTCTAAGCTCCTCTGTTTCTTTCCTTATCATAGAGTCTTATAGAATGGCAGCTCAAGCATTCTTCTTTAGTCTTGTTCTTTTCATTATTCAGATACAGTTGCTTGGAACTAGAGCTGACTATGGAGGGTGGCAAAGTGCTCACGCCACTTTCTACGGTGGCGGTGATGCCTCGGGCACTATGGGTAAGTCCAAGTGCTACTAAAATTCAGTGTTACTATGGCATTACTATAAAGGAAGTATAGTCTTTCAGTAGTAGAGTTAAACAGAAAAGCTGGTTAGTGTTCCGAGTGTTTGACAAATAACACAGTAGCAGAGCTTCAACTAAAAAGCTCTTTACCATTTAAAGTGTTTGACAATTTTAAAGTTCTGAATTGATAGAGGCTTAGGTTTTTTTTTTTTTTTAAACAAAAAATTAGCTAGTATTTGGCTTTTTTGTTACACATTTAACATAAAAATTACCTAAATTATATCTTTTAATATGCATTATGCAAATAGGCTACCGACAACTATTAAGTACCCAAATAAGCTCTAATACTGTTTTGAGCTTTAATAATTTCCTTAAAGGTCTTCACCTAAATATTTTACAATTTCTTCTAACACTTTAAATCCCTTCAAAAGTAAAAACAAATGGGCTCTCAGTCTATAGTATGAACGTATGCTTTAAGAATGCCATTAAAACATAAATAATAAATTAAGGTGTATTTAATATTATATTTAATATTTTTTTAATTAAAATTTAAAAATAAAGTCAAATTATACATTAATATTAGGGAAAAGAACCCACAATACCTAGGATTTCTGTGCACTTTAAAATTAAAAATAGAAATTCTAGCTTGCAATTGAACCTACATCTCTTCCTTCTTTTAGAATTGTGTTTGATAGGGTTTTTTGTGATATGCAGGAGGAGCATGTGGTTATGGGAACTTGTACAGCCAGGGGTATGGAACGAACACTGCAGCTCTAAGCACAGCCTTGTTCAACAATGGCTTGACCTGTGGTGCTTGTTACGAAATGCGATGCAATGATGACCCTAGGTGGTGCCTCCCTGGCACCATCACTGTCACAGCTACAAACTTTTGCCCCCCAAATTTCGCAGAGGCTAACGACAATGGTGGATGGTGCAATCCTCCACTCCAACATTTTGATATGGCAGAACCAGCTTTCCTCAAAATTGCTCAATACCGCGCTGGAATAGTCCCCGTGGCCTTCAGAAGGTAACTGATTAAATTCATTATTTTCTAATAAATTAAACTTTTAGAATATTCGGTAATTTATTAGGGTAACTTACTATATAAGTTACACTTCAATTGGTTCAACTTTAGTTGCCTCTGCTAGCTCCTTATGTGTTTTGGTGATGACAGAGTGCCCTGTGTGAAGAAAGGAGGAATAAGATTCACAATCAATGGCCACTCTTACTTCAACTTGGTCTTGATCACCAACGTGGGTGGTGCAGGGGATGTTCACAGTGTCTCAATCAAGGGGTCTAAAACTGGGTGGCAAGCAATGTCAAGGAACTGGGGACAGAATTGGCAGAGCAACTCATACCTTAATGGTCAAAGCTTGTCTTTTCAAGTCACCACCAGTGATGGTAGAACTGTGACAAGCTTCAACGTGGCGCCTGCCGGTTGGCAGTTTGGTCAGACCTTTGCAGGGCCTCAATTTTAATTTTTCCATTTGAAGTTTGGATTTGGAGGTAGAGATATATAGTCAAATCAATATTTGTATATCTAGTTGAATGTGCCTTTCACAATTGTAACTTGTAAAAGAGGCAGAGAGTGCTGCTCAATAAAGAGCCAGAAAGTGTGTACTGTGGAGCGGCCCTCTTCTGCTGTGGTGGCTAAATAGCACCCGCTGGGCCTTTCAAATATTTAGTTTTGGGAATTTGATTCTCTCATTCAAGATACATATATATATATATATATATATCATATTTGATATTTCCTAATTCTAGCATTTATTATATCCAAAATTGAGTAATTAGTATAAGAATAGTACTGTGCTTAATTATCCATAAAATGTCCAATATTCTTGTTTTTTTATAATGAAATAAAATAACTACCATTACTCTCAAGAATCTCCTTTTACTGGTAACAATATTCACCATTACATATCTTCCTTGTCTTCTTGAGTTGTAAAACGTCTTAAGCTTTCCCTGCCATACCACCTAATGAGATCATAGCAATTGTTCTGCGGCTGAAATAGTGAAAAGATAAAATTTAGCTATAAAATTTGTTATAATCTTAGCTACAAAAAAAAACTTTACTTAATATCTTTTTATTGGAAGTGAGTTTTGATAAATCTACCATTGGATTACATCTTTTTATTATATCTTCCATATTTGTAAAATTTTTAAAAAATTAAAAATCAATAACTATATTATCGATGAATTTTTTAAAATGCAAGTTTTTGTAATTTAAAATATGATTAAAATATAAGCTTATAGATTATATAGTAAATAATATCCGATTAACACAAAATTTGACACGTGTATTAAGAACGTAAAGAACATGCAATTCAACAATTAGATTTTCAAAATATGAAGTAATGTTTATTTTATTGAGTAAGGTTGTAGTCTTAAATTACAACTAATTTTGTAGTTAAACTTTGTCCATAATAAAATATCATCATTAATATAGATTATCTTAGATGCCCAAAAAGGAATGGTAGTATATTTTCTTCAATTTGGATTGCACCAAAACTAAACAAGCTAGGCTAGACTCAAATATGCATAATAGAACCACTGCATACCCTTGGTGCGATGGTCACTTCACAAGTATAAGTGTTTGTGAAGTGTGGGGGTAAAGGCCAGTCTTTAGAAGGGAGCTTCACACACATATACACTTAGATTAAGCTAGAGTAGAATTCTATCTTGTATAAAAAAAAAATGCATAATAGAATGATGAGTAACCACTATTTCTAATGGGCCAAAGTAATCTTCCCTCATACAGACTCCAATTGGCAGGGCCAAGTCCGGCCCAAGTAACGACACTACTGTGAGCAACTTTTTTTTTTTTTTGAGAAACAACCGTGAGCAGTTTGTCGTTAACAGAAAAGCCCAATTATGCTTATCAAGCATATTTTAATGACTAAAAGTAATTTTATTTATTTAATTTTTTTTTGGGTAAGCATGACTAAAAGTAAATTACAATTTGAATGTAATAGGCGAATGAGGCAGTCGCGAAAAGCCCCCAAGTAGAAAAATGCTCACAAATTTTAATCAATAGGGTTGTTTCTTTCATTGCAATAGTATTAATTAAACCCAAATATTAGCTAATAAATGAAATAATATTTTTTTATCAAATGAAAAACAAGAAAAAAAAAGATAAAGAAATGCTATATCCACAACATTTTTCACAACAAATCCTATGGGTATGTTTGATTGGAGGGGTGAAAAAGTGGGAGGATAGAAAATGGTAGGAGGATAGAAAATATTTTAATTTCTTACATTTTTGTTTGGTTGGAAGTGGAAAAGTTGAGGGATGGAAAAAGCGGGTTTGTATAAATTTACTCATATATTATTGTTAAAAATTGATGCCCAATTAAAACAAAAAAGTGACGAACAACCAAAAAAAAGCAGTCACCCAAATTTATTAAAAAATAAAAATCATCTCTAGGAAAAAAAATCACGTCTAAACAAAAAAAAAAAAAAACAAAAAAACAAAACAAAGCATTGTCATGGCCCTAGGAAATCAAAAGAAAAAAAAAAGAAAAAAAAAAAAAGAGGCAACGTCCAAGAAAGAAAAAGAAAAAGAAAGAAAGAGCACCAAAAAAAAAAAAAAAATCTTAAAACTAGAATTGGATGCGCGCGCGCACACACACAAAACAACGTACCAAACAAAGCCCATGTGCACGTGCACATGGGCATTTTCATCATTTACCTATCAAACTTTCCCCCACCCAGGTTTCTCCCTATTTTGGGGAGAAAACTTTTTGGTATATTTGGGGAGAAAACACCTAGGTCCCATGACATTTTCCCCTCTCCCTCTTCCAACCAAACACCCTCCGAAAAGTTTTTTTTTTTTTTATCCTCCCTAAAGTCTACTCTACCAAACACACCCTAAGTGTCAGGTTGTGATTGACTGCTATTGGTAAATAAAAAAATAATATCAATGGTAGGTTTAAATTTGAATTAGTAATAAATTAATAATTAGAATTTGTTGTGAAAATATTGTTAAAGTAGCACTTCTATATATATATATATATATATATATATAAAGCAATACAAAAAAAAATTATAATATTTTTCATAATAGTTGAGTTGACAAACTTTTACTAGTTCTCATCTAAGTCCACCACTAACATCACTTTTTTTTTTTACTATTATCAATCTGCTACATTAACATGTTTGAAAAGTTTTGTCAAATGTTGTGTCTGTAGGCTTTTTCAAAAAAAAAAAAAAAAAAATTAAACACATGGGTAATTAATAATTTTGCATATAAAACAAGAGAATAGAGTTTAAGTAATATTAATTTTTTTAAGTCATATTTAAAAATATAAAAGGCCTCAATTTAGCTTTTACCTAAGACCCCTAAATGCATCAAGTCGCCCCTACTTACCATTATCTAGGGCCACCTCCAAGGGATTCCCTTGAAAGTTGCACATACTTAAGGAGATAGTTGGATACTCAAAAAAATTTAGATACCCTCATTTTTTTAATAAATAAAAAGGTCTATTACACTTTATTCAATTTTGGCAATTTGGATTTTGGTCCTTGAAATTTAAAAGTTTTTTTTTTTTTTTTGGAGAGTTTCAACCTATGGCAAATAAACTCAAAACAACTTATATCCTAAAATTACATCTGAAAGCTCGAAATTGTGTGAAACCATAAAAGCTGTTTAGACCCATAAATTAAACTTATGGCTCAATTGATTTTACTCTAACTTAAACTAAGTGCGGAATAGAGTAAATGCAAGCGAACAAACAATAAAACTACTCTAAGCCATATTCATCAAATCATAGCAATAAAAATAAAGCTAAAAGAGTAAGGAAGAAGAATGCAAATACAAGATAACATGCCGATGTGTTATCGAAGAGGAAACCAAAGAACTCGGTAAATAACCTCTTCGCCACCCTCCAAGTGGTAAATCGATCCACTAGAGAATAAGTTGGAGTAAATGAATAACAAAAGACCCTCCAAGTCTAGTCTACCCCATGTACTCGAGCCCTCCAAGCTCTTGCTACCAATTGACTTAGCCAAGCCTTGTATTCTCTTGATCTCTGAATCACGCAATTCAGCCCGATTGCATCCACCAAACAAATGGTTTCTTCCAATACTTCCTAGTAGCACCAAAACCTCACTTTACACTCAGAATGGGTGTGGTAAGTGTTTGGACTATCAACCTCTCATGGATTTGAATATGGAGAGGTAGGAGTTGAGGAAAACCACAATGGATTGTGTAGAGGATTGTGGGTATGACAATCTTTAACTCTCAAGGGTTATGGTTAGGGTTTTCTCTCTGAAAAGTACTCCTCACAATATATAGGTAATGTGGGTAGAGACATGGTGTATCAGATATGACAAAATAACAAAACAGAATGTTTCACGGGTATCTCGCGGGAAGGCCTTATGCGTGAGACACTCGTGAAAACCAGTTGTCACCATCTACAATGACTCTTCGCATTCCAGTTATGTACTGAGCACATGCTTCACTTCGCGGGAAGGCTACTCACAAGCTACCCGCGAAAACTCTTTTTATCTTCAATTTGCCTTGAGTCTTCACACTCTCTCTCACACACAACCGTTACAATGAAATCCCACATAAAATACAAGGTACAAAAAATTGAACATAATTACAATCAAATTTGGCACGGAATTAAAGCCAACACAAAATAGTTGTAAATCATAATTTTACAACATTTTGAGTACACCACGTTAAAGAAAAAAAATTATATAGTTTTTTTTTTATCATTTTTTTTTCTTTGTTTCTCCTATTGTAATGATATACCCAAGCATCATTGCCAAGGAAAGTCCTTACACAAATTTCTTCCCATAGCTCGGTTCCAATTTAGTTTCCACATTGGTTGAAATCCATGTGTCTCCAACTTCCAAACTCATCATCCGTGACAACTTCACATTAAGCAAAATCCATAAAACCATCTTTTCCATTGTTGCTCCGTGTATAATTCGATCTCATGTATCCTAAATACATAAAACCCCGTTCGTTTACAGTTTCTTTGAAGTTTCTCATTGTAGGTGCTTTTTGTGTTAACGGGCTAAAGCCTGTTTTGCTATGCCCAGGCCCATTCTGCTGTGGATTGGAAAGTTGGGTCTGACCCAATATTCTAGCAGGACCGTGCTATCGGTCAGTCTGTGCACAAGCCTAGCATCCAAGAATAGAGACAACAAAGATGAACATATACATATAAATATTAAACCGCAAGCATTAGCACAAGTTTTATGGACTTAAAAGTAAATGCCTTATAGCAGAAAGTTAGCTATAGCAAGTGGGTTAGTTACAGCAAAAATATTCAGTTAGCAGAACAACTGATACAACAAATATAATAAAGATGTTACGATAGAACAACTGATACAAACAAATATAATAAAGTTTCAGTAGGTAAAGTTATGCATGCAAGTGTTTGCGATGAAGGTGAGATGCTGAATCTTCTCGCGAAGTGAACGAAAAAGAACCCGAACCCCAACCTAAACACCCTTAATATTGGACTATGCTATCAAAGTTATGCATTCTGGAGAATGGGCCTAGATGGCTATTTGTTATTTCTTCTGGGATTTTGGAGGGTGAGTTTGCTAAAGAGGGAAGGAAAAGATAGCCTATTGATACACGCCTTTCTGCCGTGTTTTCTCTCTTTTCTTATCACCGTTCCTCTCTCTCTCTCTCTCTCTCTCTCTCTCTCTCTCTCTCTCTCTCTCTCTCTCTCTCTGTTATTCTTCTTTAGTTTCCTCTATATTCTTGCCTCGGGTCCCTTTCCTTTTATTTATGACAATTGCCCCTATTTATAATGGGTTGATCTTATGGGATTTCTCCCTTTTACCCCAGGGCTTTACCAACTATTTCTGGTCTGCCGTGGACACCCCTTCAGGGCTGCCTACCAACCCATTGGTTGCCCGTCCACTTCCACTACTGGACATGCTCAGTGCATTCTCTTTCTTCCACTACCCATTCCATGACAAATTTCCCTTTGTTTGATTTTGTTATAAGCCTTTCCCTGTTGTTTGAAAGGATACTGCTTTGGGGTTTCTCATTACCTACCTCTTTGGCATGCATCAAGTGGTATCAGCTGTCTACCATCCTTTTGGGCAAAATGTCACCCAACAAAGTATTTTCCCAAAAAAAGCCCTGGCTAAAAACCAAAAAAGGCTTTTTTCCCCCTTTACCAAACCACACCTTTTGAATTCCTTAATTGTGGTCCCACTTTTCTTGTATTGGTTAGGTATAAGTTGGTGGTGCTTTGGCTGCTGTGTGTTTGTTTCACTACTCTCTGCTTTTGTTTTCTTTCATTCCCACGCCATTTCTGCCATTGTAGGTTAGTTTTGTTTTGTCCTGCTGTGTGTCCCATTTACCCGTCCTTGCCCTCTATGGAGAGTGATGTGGGCTTTTCTCTTTAGGCTTACCTTGTTTTCTTTCGTCCCTTCTTGAGCTCGTGGTTTGCTTGGCATGATTTCCTACCAGACTGGCCCATTGGGCTTTCATTCCTTTCTTTCTTTCTTTCTCGGGCTTTCATGGCCCATTTGCTTCTATCTTACTGTGCTTTTACCTCTTATTGTGCTTATAGGCTTGCTTGCTGCCATTTCCTGCCATGCTGGCTCTCTAGGCTTTATTTATTTATTTATTTATTTATTTCTCTCTTTCTTTCTTCTTCGGGCTTATATGACACATTTGTTTCTATTTTGCTTTGCTTTTATCTCTTATTGTGCATGTGGGCCTGCTTGCTGTCATTTCTTGCCATGCTAGTCCACTGGACTTTATATATATATATATATATATATATATATATATATTTCTTCTTTGGGATTTATGGTTGATTTATTTCTATTTGCTTTTCAATCTTTCTCTTCTTCATTTTTTGCTTGTTGTTGGGCCATTCTGCTATTGGACCCTTTTTAACAAAAATGGGTATCAACAATCATTTGCCACATTTTTCTAGAGATAGTTGTAATTAGAAATCACATAATGTATGTAGGCTTTTTGCAGTTGTTTGATCAAGTGTTCGGTAATATTATAGTGGTAATGTTCAAATCCCTCTCAATTATCGAATTATAAAAAGAAATCAAAAAAATCAAATCATAATATAATATATTATATAATAAAAGTTGGACTTAGAACCATATATATCTCCATTAATTTCTAAGTTCATGACATTTAAATTTTTTTTTTAAAAAAATCTATCATATTTCCTTACAACCATCAATCATGTTTTCTTTCTACTTTTTTTTTTTCATTTTTTTATATGTTAACATTGGTTAGAAAATATAATTTCAATAGGATTTAAACTCTATAATTATATCAAATGAGACTCTATAAATATATATATATATATATATATATTTATATCATTTTTAATTTCAATAGGATTTAAATTTTATATCATATGAGACTCTACCAATTTATACATCTTTTAAGAATAAAACATAAAAATCTATCTTATATTTCCTTACATTCACGTTCTTTTTTTTTCCCAATATATTGTGTTATGTTGATATCAACTTTTTTTTTTCCATTCTATTCATATGACTTTTTTTTTATTCCACTTTTTATGAAATAAGAACAAATACTTTGATTAGATATCATAATTTCAATAGGATTTAAATAAATTTTATATCAAATGGAACTCTACCAATATATATAGCCTTATATATCCTTTTTGGAGTAAAGCTTATTCCAATATGTGAATGCCTAAATTCCATGACAACGCAAGTTTACTTTCTTTCTTCTTTATTATTTTTATTTTTTCATTTTGTTTATTTTCTTAGGTGTTACTATTGGTTCTTTGTTTTCATGTGATTTTTAATTAATAAATTCAAACCATTCGAAAACATTGTTAAGTTTTGTGGTGGACCTTTTGTGATTTTGGGCTAGATTGCCTCCTGCTGTACTGGACCCAAGTGTTCTGGATAAGGGAGTCAGGACTGGTCCAATTGCAACTCACTTTGGTCCGTCTTGTGCGCAAACTATGCCCTGTTTGCCGAAACTTTAGTCACATACCCATGGCAGATGAAGTTGCCACAGAAAAGTTATGGCAGATGGGTGCAACAAAACAATGATAAGTTGGATGCGTTATTGTTAAAGTAAACAATTTTTTACTTAAAGTAAGGGAAAATCAATAATTGGTAAAATCAAAGAAGAAGACGATTAGTTTGCCACATTCAGTTTTGTCACAAGACTAGGGCCAAAGAGGGAACCACTTCCTCAATGTGGGTAACCTCGCAGGAGGATCCTGCCATGGAAATTATTCACTTTAAGGGAACAAACCTGAATGGCTTACGCCCAAAACACATTCTTTATCTTCTTCAGGGAGTAGGCTTTTAGAGGGAGAGAAGGGAAGAAAAGCCTATAGGTGCATGCATGCCATTCTACTCTCTCTAACTCTCTTCCTAACTCTCTGTTTTCTTTTCCTATGTTTTTACCCTTTCAATTTCTTCCCTTTATTTTTTTTCTTTCTCTATGCTTACTTGTGTGGTGTGATGGTGGTTACTCTTATGGTGATTGCTACTATAACGATGATGATTTTGTTCACAACACAGGTCCTTTATATACCGCCTGCCGTGACTAATTTTTTACCATTTTAGCCTTTAATCACTTTTGTCTGGTATGGGTGTCCTTGCCGACCATCGCTGGTTTGTTAGCTGTCCAGCCACCACCATTTACCTATGCTGGTTGTGCCACTTCCCATCTCTAGACAAGAAAGATTATTTTGTTTGTTTGCTTGTCGTGGCATTCTTACCTATTCTAGTGTAGGTGTTCTCTCTCG
The DNA here is from genome assembly GCA_033629205.1 of Lithocarpus polystachyus. NCBI lineage: Eukaryota > Viridiplantae > Streptophyta > Magnoliopsida > Fagales > Fagaceae > Lithocarpus > Lithocarpus polystachyus. Next base: position 30,276,212 of record CM066162.1, read on the forward strand.
CTATCCCCCCTGGCATGCACGTAATGATTCCAGCTCATCCTCCCTCTTTTGGGTAGTATATCATCCTAGCAGAACATTTCTCCCAAAAGAATTTTAAGTAGGAACCGCAGAATAGGCTTTCCTTTCTCCCAACCACCAGACCATACCTCCCTTACCTTTGACCCATGACCCACCACTCATGTATTGGATAGGTATAGGTTGGTAGTGTCTAGGTCTTGCACGTGCTCCACTTCCCATGTACGTCAAAAGCTTGTCTGCTGCTCATGCGTTTGCCACGATTTGGAGGCTTATCTGTGCATTCTGTCGTTCATCCTTGACTTCATATGGCGTGAACTATTTTGTAATTCTTTATTCTTTATAGGCTTGCTTCTTTCAAGGGCTGGGCCTTGCTAGGGCTTTTCTCTTTTTAGTCCATTCCTTACTCCACTCGTGGTCTTGTTACTGTTCCTGCCATACCACTCTGCTATTCTCGTCGTGGTGTTATCTGACCTGCACTTGCTGGGCTTCTTTGGGCTTGCTACCCACCCTTCTTTTAATGACTCTGTATGGTCATTCATGCTACTTTAGGCTTTCTCAATCCGTTGCGTTGCTTGTGGGCTCTTTTGTCCTATTTCTTTCTCCTTAGGCATCCTTGACCCATCTGCATTCTCCCAGCATCCTCGGCCCATTTCTAATTTTGCATTCCCATGGCCACCTTGCTAACTCTTTTGGGTTTTTCTTGGCCTAATCACTTTATCCTTCATCCTTAGGCTTTATAGGCTTCCCATAACCCCTTACTTTCTTGATTACTTCAGGCTTGCTGTGGCCCATTCTTACTTTTCTACATTACATAATACCCATGAGTTTACTACTTCCTTCTTTAAGCTCCTTTAGCCCATTCGCTTTCTTCAAGACCCATTTATTTATTTTATGGGTCCATAATCCATTATTCCTGTCATTCGGGCTTAATAGTGTATTTTACCTATCAATCCACTAACTCCCTTCTTGCCCATATTGTTGGGCTTCTTCCTACTGTTGGGTTTTTGAAAATGAGCATCAACAAGTTTCTAAATGCTCATTCTTTGTTTTTGTATTTTGTATTTGTTAAATTGATTAGATTTTGTGTATTGGTTGCCTTTTGTTTAAACTAACTTTCTTAACTTTGATCTAATTTATATGCTTAGGGTCTTAGAATTAATGATTAAATATGGTTAAAACTAATAGATTGATTTTAACAATTTTCGTATTTAATTTTTACGTTCCATTAGATTATCAAGATATTCTACATGTGTATTCTTGAATTATCAGTTTAATTTTAAATATGTTAAATTTGGACTTATCAATTGCTTAGTACGTTTTATTTATTTATTTTTAATTATCAATTTAAAATTTAATTTGAAATTATCAATTTAATTTAATTCTAAGAAGAAATCTTACCCCGTACTTTAGTAAGATAATTATTTATACTTATCACTTTTTCTTTAATCTTTATTGAATCTTTAACTCTTTTAGGCAGCTTTTATGAGCATTCCATTGATTCTTTATCTCAAAGATAACGCTTCTATTACTACTGCAGCAATGGTTGACTAGTAAGTATCTCATGCAAGCATACATAAACTTAAATTGCCTCTTAATATTTTGAATGCTTTATTATTTTGCTAGATGTGATTAGGCTCAAAAGAATATGCTTCATTAAGTTAATAGGATTTATTTTATATAATTTTTAAAACAAAATGAAATATATTTTTTGAATAGGATTTATTCAAGTTGTTTCCCCTTTTTCCTTTTTTTTAAAAAAAATTTATATTTTGAATATTAGCACTTATTTATGTAAAGTGTGCATAGAACAACATTAATTAATATTTTTTTTGCTAATTATTACTATAATTTTTTATTCCAAAAAAAATTCTTCATTAATCTTTTATTTTGTTGGTTTCAAATTGCAAAATTTTGGAAATTTAATTCCTAAAATTTCAGAATCTTTAAAAAGTCATCATTCTTTCAATATCAATTTTTTATGCATTAATTATTTTTACTCTTGAGCCATCACTATAAAATAGTTTTTTTTTTCCTTGCAATTATGGAACTTATTTGACAAGAGTAGTAAAATCAAAGTTGAAATGATAGCTCTCTTTTTTTTTTTTTTTTTTAAATTACTTTAAAGCTTGATAATAAGTGGTCATAGACTTGTGTTTACATTTAATTTTCTATATGGTTCTATTTTTTTTTTTTTACATTTAATTTTCTCCTTGATTTTTTTATTTGTAGTTACATATCATTAGTAGATACATCATACATATACGAAACTAGCGTGGGGGTAAGAAACTTCAAACACACAATAACGAACTTAAATGTTTAAGTAACTGACTTGCACAATTTATTTAACATAAACAGAAGGTAGAAATTCCACAGAAGGAGGCCCAAACAATTGATTAAGAAGAAAAAAAATTAATAAATAAATAAAACACATAGACTCATGTTTACAATCTATTAGAAATTCCATTAGGCTCTTTTTTTTCTTTTTTCTTTTTTTAAAGCTTGGTAATAAGTGGTCATAGACTCATGTTTACAATCTATATGGTTCTATTTTTTTTTTTTAACACAGTTTAATTTTCTTCTTGATTTTTTTATTTGTAGTTACATGTACAAAAGTAGTAAAATCGAAGTTGAAATGCTAGCTTTTTTAAAAAAAAATTTATTTTAAAGCTTGGTAATAAGTGGTCATAGACTCATGTTTACAATCTATATGGTTCTAATTTTTTTTTTTTTAACACAGTTTAATTTTCTTCTTGATTTTTTATTTGTAGTTACATGTATCAATCTAAGAGAAAACAAGGTGTGAACAATATCTAATTACTTGAACACCAATATAAACCTTTTAAAAGCTGAACACATCTACCTTCAATAAGTGGTCTCTTGGAGATTAGTCACGGCATAATTCCTTATGAAACTTTTGTATTTTATCAAAGATATCTATTTCAGGGAATGAATCCAATTCCTGCCATAAAGATATCTGTCAATTTTTAGACTATTTTAACCAAAACCAGGGATTCCGCATTGCATTGGCCAGACCCACTTTCTCTTGGGCAACAACGCCCAAACCGTAATAAATTCTAGCAAGGACGGCCACAAGGCGCATCACTAGCAAATTTAGAAGGGGATTTCGGACCAACAGATGAGGTGGGATTGGCCCCAGAACTAGAGGGACAGGAGGAGCGAGAGAGCTGCTGGTCATACACTGCCAGAGAACCAGCCCCCAGCAAGCACCTACTCCTATCAAAATGAAAAGCATGACTTTACTAAACAAGCAAGAAAAGCCCTTTACTAAGAAAATAGATATGGCTTTTCACGCTTGTTGCTTTCTTCGCATACTTTCGCGCATTAATAGAATAATTAATAGAATACATATAAGGCTTAATTACAAAGGAAATAATCTGCTTCTAAACACCCTACTCTGATGAAATCATAAAAAGCTGGATTAGAATCCACAGTTAGCAAGAGTAATAAAGATAAAACTTGAGACAATCTAGTTCTAAAATTCTCCCCATTAGCTTCAGATGGAATGCAACAAGCCACCAACTTTGACACCAAATATTGCAGCAACACACAATCAGAGGAGAGCAGTAAATGTTGATTGAGAAAAGGGCAAAATACCTGAGATTTTATGAGCAATAAATGACATATACCTGAAGTTGTTCACCCAGCACACTGACCATTTTCAGGAAATTATTGTGTACTTTCGGAATACCATAAATGTGTACTCCTTCCTCTCACATGAATGGTGGGTCCCACTAATTAAATTCATAGCCCACCATTCATGTGGGAGGGGAGAGTATGTATTTATAGTACTTCAGGAGTACCTAATAATTTTCCATCATTTCCTTGGATAGGTTACTTCAAAAAGTCCTCAGCAATGCGGAAAATACCAGAGTATTGGTCTTGTAAAGCGTAAGAACCAATGAATTGTTCAATTAAGTTGAAAAGATAACTGCATAAATTCGACAATAGACAATCTCAATGAGAAGTCATATTGACTGCAATGTGACATAATTGAACAAAATTGGCCCTATATATCTTGAAAACTAATTAATAGCCTAATTTTCAAACAACAGTACTATAAAAATTCACAGCATTTAAGTGAAAATATAATATCCACCAATGATAAAGAAAGAAAAAAAAAATTGAAGCACCCCCAGACCTAGAAAATCTGAAATATAAAAGAAACTTAGGCAATTAGAAAGAAACCATCACATATTACATTAAGAACATCCAGCAAAGTGATCATATACCCTCACTGATAAATAAAACTTGGAGAACAACTTCAAAAAAAAAAAGGAAAAAAAAAAAAGAAGAGATAAGGGGGGGAGAAAGACAGTAATTATAAAACATAGATAAGAAAGAGCAGAGAAGAAAAGACAACAAAAGTGGCTGCGAGCTGACTTCAAAACTTTTAAAATAAAATCTTTTAAAGCCTAAATCTAAACCTCTAGGCCCCACAAAATCTGAGAAGACTTTTTGAAAGGGGAATTTAAACATATGAGGCCTTAAACAACAGCTCCGCTTCCTGTCCACCTCAGCCACATCTTAACAGACCAAAATAGATACTAATGGGAAAATTACAAGTACTTCACACTAACAACTAAAACATAAAGCTTCTCAATGTAAACTCACTTAGAAGTACTTGAAACAGACGCTCTGTGTTCAAGAATATTTATAAGAACCTCAATTCCAGCCAACTGATGACATTTTTGCCTATTTTGAACAGCTGCTGCTATTTTATAATGCATTTCTACTATAAACTGCACCATGCAAGGAACCACTAAGAAATAAAAAAGAGATCTGGAATTTTCAAGAGAAATTTCAGAAAACCCAGAAATAGAAAAACATATTAGATAAAAAAGCAAATATCACCAGGAAAACTCTATCTGGGTGAAATTAATCTTATCAACAACACCAGCAGTTATAGGATTGTTCTCCCTGCATGAGTCCAGTAAGAACAAATATGAACATAAGGCTCCACAAAGGAACACAGATAAATCAAAGAGTGTAGAAAGGCAATACACAATTCCAAAAAACCATCAACAACTGTTTGAACAGCATGCTCAATGGTATCCCTGGAAAATAAAGGGACTGCAGGATCAGATGCACAAGAGGCTAGAGACAGAATGTGGCTGACAATCAATACCTGCAAATATCAAAGAAGCTAGACAACATATTATAACTAAAGAATCTCTAATAAATTCACTTAGTCCTTACTAACAAGAAATATAAATTAGTTTAAATTGTTATCAACTATATCAGAACAAATCAGCATTTGCATAATGAACCTCTCATGGAGAGATGCACATGGAAATTAGTGATGCTGTACCACTGGGCTGGATGGAGAAGAACTATCCATTGTGGATGCCCTAAACTAGCTCATGGACCCTACTTAGTTTAAGAAGTTCTTTTAATCCAATAAGAGTCCGTGGAAGTCAGTTGATACTTAGTAGATTATTGTTTTGACAATTTAAATCTTTTCAGAATTTTTAATTAAGGTTTTAATGTATGGCCAGGATTTAATCAACAGTGGGGCCAGAGTTTGTTATCTTAGGGTTTTCTTTAGCGTTACAAAGAAAATGTAGTTCTCATAAATGACCTTCAACAACAACAACCAAGTCTTAGTCCAAACACTTTGGGGTCAAACATGAATCCTCATTAGACTAATAAGGGTCGGCCATATGTATTCTATTCCACCGTTCTATTCTTATTTTTTCTTTTTCTTTTAATAAGAAAGATGTATATGCAAATAGCACAAAGCAATCCAAAAATTTACAAGGAAAAAAAAAAGAGCAAATAAGAATTAAGTACAAACAGGAAGAAAACTAAGAAACAAAGGGAGGGAATCACTAGATGTGAGTCTCCAAGTTTAAGACCAGTCAAATAGAGAACCACTAAAAGAAGCAAGCAGTCAGTCTTCCGAACCATCCATGCCCTCAAATGTTTGTCATTCTATTCCATCCAAAATAATACTCTCTATTACTTCCCTAATTGACACTTTTTTTTATGACTTCTATTAATGTTTTTTTTTGTCTTCCTTTATCTTTTTTCATTCCATTAACTTGATCAATTCACTTCTTCTTACAAGTGCATTAATTGCTATTCTTTAAACATGATCAAACTATTTCAAGAAATCTTTTCATCAATAGAAGTTACCTTGATTTTCAAAAGAATTTCCTCATTTCTATAGAAAATGGTAAAATTCAGCTTGTTCCAAAAGTTTAAAAACTAATAGGAAATAGTAAATTTAACCATTTAACTTTTATTTTAATACTACCCCTCACATGTGGGCTCAAACTCCCCTTCATATGCAGGGTCTAACATGTAGAATTTTTAACTTTCTAAATTGGAGGCAAAGTACAGACAAGTTTTCAACTCAAAATAACTTGCTTCAATACGATGATTAACTACCACTTGTCCCAAAAGCTTAATCTAATGGGAAGGGTGAATTTAATCATTTATCCAATCACATTTAAGAATATGGCAGATTATTGAGAAGTGACAGCTTAGAGCAACATTTGACTTCCTAGCATCTCTCTAGCATTCTGTTTCTTTCTCATTCATCTTCTACTTGCTCTTTAATGTACTGTTGTTATTTCTCTACTTTAATTGATTGATCTAAAAATTAGATGAAATTAAATCTGCAAAGTGCAAACACCCCTAGAAGCCTATTAAACCCTAAATCTTAGTCCCAATAAATTTTCACAATCAAACCCTAATTGGCCCTACCCCTTTCACATCAACCCTAATCCCAATTCCCCAAAATAGAGTTAGAAGGTGCAAGACTTGGCTGCTGCCTTGCTTCGATTAGCATAACACTAAAATTGACAAAGTACTAATACATAGCACTCACTGTACACATGATAACCAATTATTTCTTTAAAAAAGAAATTAAATAAGCATAAGCCTTCCTTTCTAGGATTTAACATAATTTCTCAATCCTTCTAGCATATCAATAAATCAGATTATAGTTGATTGGAGTTGCATATGCAAGAGGAGGGGCGAGAACCCAGATCATTTCCTACTCCCCTATTCTTTTGCAAGGGAGTTGTGCAAGTTCATCCTTGGGATGTTCAGAGTTTGGTGGGTGATGCCCAAGACTGTGCTTTTGTTGATTCAAGGTTGGAGAAGGAAGACAAACTCCTTCCTACACAGAGCCTGGGATTTAGTACATCCATGTTTGATGTGGGCTTTGCAGAGGGAAAGTACTCAAAGGATTTTTAGGGAACAGCAATTTTCAGCTATGAGAATTAAATTGACGTTGTTAAGCTCATTGTTTTCTTGGCTTTTAGTTGATACAGGGTGACCAACTGGTTTTGTAGATTTCATATCCTCTTTACATTTTTGAGAGATCTTTGGTTTTTAGGAGGAAGAAACCCAGCATTCTCGTCAAACCATAAATCTGACGTATTGGTGACTTAAATTTTTAAATAAAATTTACCATTACCTATCCAAAAAAAGAAAATAATTAGACAGTTTGAAAAGCTATGAGATTATGTGATATCTTTTAAATTAGACTAATATTTTTATGCTTGTCATAGATCTTAAACTTCCTGAATCATTTAGAGAGAGAGAGAGAGAGAGAGAGAGAGAGAGAGAGAGAGAGAGAGAGATAAGAAAAGCAGGAGCAAACCATATGTTTCTTTATGAGTTGGCCTCGTTCACTCCTAGATATCTCAGCAAGACGCAAAATTGAACCCTGAAGAACAATTGCTGCCTTTTCCCACCCAGATTCCTTACTGCAATGCAACGCCATAGAGATAGCAAAGATTGGCACAAAGTGATTTTTGACCAGAACAGCCAACAGTGACAAGCAACCTGGTATCAAACGACCATCAGATTCAATTACAAATTTACAAGGAAATATATTTTTAAGAAGACAGATAAAAGAACCAGACACTAGAACAATCAACAAGCAATATTAGTTTCATGTTCAGTGGGGAAATATACATAATACATTAGTTACAACTTATATATTTAACAATGACATTCTCGAAACTAGAGTATTCAACAAAAAAAACTTGATATTAATCAGAAAGTAGAGGTTCCCATCCCCTTGATATAAAAATGAGATAGATATTAGAATATGTTGATACCTAAGCAACCCAGCTTCGTTTAGAGCTATCCCTATGCAGGACCAAAGCTGGAAGAAGCCAATGGCAACAATACTATATGAAATAACTAGGTTTCGCATCAGAAACATATAGTTGATGTATCTACATTTGAGCATGTGCAATGTGTTCAAATGGACCACTTATGGATAACATATCCCAAACCAAGAAAAAACCGTTAAAAGAATATAAACTTTGTTAGAATTATGGTTAAAGTGATTAAATTCACCATTTTTTAATCAGTTAAACTTTTGAGACAATCGATAAATTAACATGGTTTTAGAGTAGGGGATCCTGAATTTAATGCCCATCTTCACCCTACCTCCCATTTAAAATGTTAAAATCTCACATGTTGGGCCTCACTTATTAAGGAAAAGTGTTAATATTATAATTAGTAATTAAATTCATCACTTCCTAATCTCTTAAGCTTAGAGAATTGGTAATTTAAAAAACTTTAATTAGTCAAAAATATATTAATAATGTGGAAATTTAAATCTAGGATGGAGTTGAGCTACCAGTATTGCCTACACATAAATGGCACTACACAAGCAAATAAATATCCGAAGCATCAACTTTATTTTCAATTTAATATATCAAAATAACAAATTGTTGGTCAAATAAAAAGGGACTATAGGTTAACACCATTTAGACTTATAAAGTCCTCAAATGCACTTTCTTATCAATTTCATGAATCATTGTTAACAAAAACAGATGAAAAATATTGAATTTTGATACTTTCATAATTTTTGAAATAGTTCATATCAAAAAGCATCAACTCCAATTAAACCACCAAAATAAGTCAAACAGATTACAACACACTATATCAAAAAGTTACCAACGCATTCAAATATTGAACTCTCTTAAATTCCCACAACTCCAAATATTTGCCAAGTTTTGGTTTGGTGTGTGTGTGTGTTGAAATTACTGTTTTATTTATTTATTTATTTATTTTTATTACTGAGCGGTGGCAGGGTCAGAATGTGACAGGTTAATATGCAATACCACAAACACGACATGGACATGCCAAATCAAAGGATAAAGCACAAGACATAGTTGCACTAAATCAGGCATAAAAACAAACGTGGTTTAGGATAAACTCAAACCAAGAAAATAATCATTGCTTAATCTATTTCAGAAACAGAAGATCATACAAATTGGTAAGCTTAAAAATATAAGCATCATGTACATGACTTGAAGAATTAACCTGTAAAGAATTTGTTTCCTAGAAATATAGTATAAAATGCATACATGAAACCCTTTTTTCTTTTACTTTTTTGGGTAAAAACGCATACTTAAAACTTAATATTCAAGTTTCCCGTCAAGCATATATATCAATGCCTTTGAATTTTCAAAACATCCATGCCTTATGGAACAGAAACAATTTTATTATGGGGTTCAATTATGCAACCCTGAATCATTTCAAGTTCAACAAAAGGACAGCGTTTTGAAACACTTGAAACTGATGTCACATTACTTTGTATTGGAGAATGTCATGTAAAAACAATGCGAGGAATATCACAACTTTATTTACAGCATATAATGTGGGAAACAATTTAATGTTTCCTTCTAAGGGAGCAGATGCTATACTTGTTTGATTCCTCAATCGATACATTAAACCGTAGACACATATTGGCCCCTAGTAATTTTGTGAGCATAGTGTTTATGTGAGCACCTTTTCCAACATGTTAGGATGTATGTATTATGTAAGTGTCAATCCAAGATGTTCTCCCCTTTGTCCAGTTTAAAAAGATAAAGAAGGGAAGTCCTAAAATTACATACCCTCCAAAAAATAATCACAAAGCTAAGTACAAACTTATAACTGAATTTTCCCGATGTATTCCAAGACTTAAAATTCGTCTCCCAACCTATGCCATATATGATGGCAGTTTCCCTACCTATGTTGGAGAAAACTATATTAACAATGAGGGTTGTTCACACACACTAAGACAAATTAAAAGGGTTTTTTTGTGGAAAAAATGAGCACATTACCTCCACAAGTGCAACTAAGCTTACACCACAAGCAACCCAGCAAAAGAGAATTGATCCCATTTGTTCCTCCAAATACTGCTAAAGAACACAGGATACTCAAGAATATCAGAGAAGTACTTCAACTTTCAAGAAATTTAAGTCCATTAAGATGAAGGTTCCCACAGATCCTTTAAAAAGTAAATAGTTCAATCAGTTTCATGAAATTTTAGACACTACCAAGACAAGAAAATTATATTCATCACCTTCAGCAGAGATGTGTACTTAAGCTGCCTGGATATATTATGAAGTACTGCATTGACCAATTCCCTAAAAAAGACAAAACAAACAAAGAAAAAGGCTGCAGATAATAAGAAACTAGCCATGATTAACTGATAATGCAAACTGCAAAAACAGGATGAATTTTATACCTCTGACAAGGATCAATAGCAATAACTACACACATCATAAATACAGCCTAGATGAGCCATTGAGAATCATAAAATAAACATGATGAGTTTGAAACATATGCAGGAATTTGAAATTCCAATAACAGGATTGAATTGGGAAGTAATCTAATTTTCTACCAGTAATTTGAATACCCCCTTCTATAGCTGTGATAAAACTTATTATCTAATTCTTGTTCTCAGAGGGGAACAAATCAATCAACTCCCGATGTTGTCTTCTTTGCCTCAACATCAAGATGAGAGATGCCATTAAAAGAAGATTTTGTGTATAAAGGCATTGAAGATTCAGGTTGTCCTCCAACTCTACTTTCTCACTATAAATAGCAATGTGAATTAGAGTAATAATAACAATTACAAGCGTGAGCTGAGGCTGAGGACCAGCAGCTAGGACATCCCTTGCTATAACAAGTTTTTCTTTAGAGGAAACCACCAATATAACACCAAAGTTCAAACTAGAAGAGTATTAACAGACGTTAGTATTAAGAATCACTTTTTCAAAATCTAAATATCAATCTCTATTAACCAAAGTAACATTCCTACTCATAGAAGAATCTAGTAACAGTAATATATACACCACAAGACAATAAAATTCTATTTGATTTTGTTACTTCTCTTATGGATAAAGCACTTCGAGTCTCTAGTGATGCAGGTGGCAAAAGTTTGGTCTTGTTTTATTTTAGGTGTATTTTCTTTTAGTAATCAAGGGTCTTTTTGGAGCTTTAAGGTTTTCCAGGACGGCTTGTAGTTTCAAACACAGTTATTTTATTGGGATTCTTTTTTTCTTTGTGGTTTTTAATAGTTTAAAAAAGATAAATTTGTAGCTTTAATGGTGTTGAGGTTTGTTTGAAGCAATTCTTCCCTAAGCAATGTCAAGGACCCTAGGTGTAATGCCTGCAAAAACTAGGAACAATGTCATTTTTTTTTTTTTTCTTTCACTTTAATTTCCAGCAACTTGAAATCTTGCAACTAGATCATAATTCCACACACTGAGAACCCTAAAGAAAATAGAATAAAAACCCTTGTACAATCCACAAACCATTATTGGCATTACTGAGTTATTTCTAACAGCCAACCAGATCTGCTTTTCTTCCTTTTTCTCACCTGTTTTGACTGTTGAACTCCAAAATATACCCAGCTTGTTACTCCCAAACTGAATCTTAATCAACCTACTTCTCTAGCATTACCAACCACATATCTCTAACCCCCAACAACCCCAACTCCCTCAAATACATGCTGCAAAAGTGATTATGAATGAGAATAAAAAATAAATAAAAAAATAAAACAGTTACTAATACATAATACCATAACATTCAAAATCAAAAAATAAAACATAAGATCACTACCAAGTACTACTTATCAAAAAAAAAAAAAAGATCCCTAGCAAGTACTAACATAATTTGTAAATGGTTCAAGTGTTCAGGCTTTAAAAGTGGAAAATACACATCAAATAGAAGAAAGGAAATATAAAGCATCCTAATTAAACATCTTCAACTAATAGCAAAATGAAACACCAAAGGTCCGTATGTGAATTTAACATGTAAGTCTATTGCAACACACACACACATATATAAGAAATCAAACATACAGAAGATAAGTTATTAAAAACAGAGGAAAAAAACATTATAAGAAGTAACTAACTATGCTAATTTCAATGTGCCTCATTAATTGTGCTAAGCATGCTATTTACAACAACTTGTCTAGAAAAGAGAGTGAACCACAGGGAAACTAATAGAAAGTTAGAAACACCTGAAACCACATATGTTAGGTCCTCCAAGGAAGCTAAATTCACTTTAATTAAAATTCATGAAAAGTTCAGATTCAGTATCATACATTCCCATGTAACATGATTCAAGCTTTTCAACATTATCTATTTCACCCAAATAGTGAACAGAGGACTTGGATAAATAATTGCACACCACTCTCACATCATATTTGTCACCTATAACCAAACAACATTGATATCCCTCCAATGCTGAACTGAGAAAATTCTCTGTCATCCTCCAAGATTATATGAAACCAATCACATAATTTGAATTAGATATAATTCAAACAAAAGTTTATAGGCTTAAAATTCATCTCTCTTAGGAGATGACCAAGCATCGGTGGAAAAGTTAAACATAAAATCTTCCAAGTATGATTCACTGGCAACTCCATCAAGTGGGTTTAAATATAGAAAAAAATTTGTACATTTATATGCTCAACATATTACTGACTGTTCAGTTCACCAAAGGTCTTGTGTTCAGCAGAACATAAGACACATTCTCAATACCTGCAATTTTTCAGCCACTCCCACATCCATTGCAAGTTGCTTTTGTAATTTTTGTGTTTTTACAGAGTACTCAGTTTTCTTCCCCTAAAATATTGTATATGGAAATCTTATTAGAAAGGTAAAACAATTTAGTGGGCATACCACTATGGAACCAACAGTACAGAATTCACCAGTAAAATAAGTGGATTCGGCATTGGAGTTCACCTTTGATGAACTTTTCAAACGTCTAATAAGTGCCTCCAATTCTATTTTCGGCAAATTAACATACCCAAGAAATATTTAAAAAGATAAAAATAAAAAATAAATAGTATAACTTAAGATTCCAAGTATCTCATAAATTAGTGTGCATCTGATACCTTGTGTTTCCTTAAGCGCATTGCTGCTTGCCACTCATTAGAGGAAAGTCTATCCTCTTAACACCAAAATAGAGCATCTGCATAATGCGCAGGATGAAAATGAGTTTAGCTTTGTCTTTCAATAGACTTCTTGTTTGTCATCTTCTGTTCCCGGCAAGTGAAACTGCAGGTTTCAAATACATCCCTAAAATAGCTCTGGAGCTGCATTTTTTTTTTTTTTTGGACCGAAATGAAAGACTGGAGCTGCATTTTAAACCACAAGCACAGAGTGCAAAAAAACTATAGAAACTAGCACATATAAAACCCAAAGGGGCACAAAACAAATTTTTTGAATATATAAATTTATATTATGAGTTGCACGTAAACCCGGACTCACTGTGTATATGTCTGATATCAAAAGATTTAAAAACTATTTTACTGATGAATTAATTAAAAGTAGACATTCAGTCAACTCTGCGTTGCATTGCATTGCAACTGAGATTAAATGAGTTTTAAACTATTCAAAACAAATTCATAAATGCAAGAGTTTCAAACCACCAAATTGTTCAAAACAATTCAAGAAACTAGTGAAGTCAGATTCAACATGTCAGAGAGTTGATAAAAATAAATTAATACTAGTTCTAACAGTTTACAATAAAACAAAGTTTAAAGTTCCATAAATAAGGAAAAGTTTTGGAAACTCTCTACCCTTCCAAGCCAACACAAGGTTGAGTATTGCTCGTGGCTTCAAGACATAGGAACTTAAACTCATGCCAAGCTACAGTGTATTGAGAAAACCTGGAGCCCTATTGTTGACAGATTCTATGTATGGTATGTGTGGAAAGCTATATATGGTATAATCTTGGGCGTGAAGGAGAAGGAAATATTCAGAGAAGGAAACTGAGTAATTAGAGATTATTTGATTTCCTATTTCTGTTATTGTATTCCTATTATAAGTGTAGGGTTTCTCTATTTAATCGGAGATGTACATAGTGGAATAAGCAAGTAATCATACAATTATTTTATTCCTCTCTTCTCTAGTTACTAGTTTCTTTTGTTTCTTCATGGTATCAGAGCTTCTCTAGTCCTAAGGGAAGTTATTTCTTGAGTTGTTGGAGCTATTTTAGTAAGACTTCTGAAACTCACACTAGAGGGGTAGAGAGTCAGGTGACCTCCCTAAGTGAGAATCCAACTCTCCAGATTACAACTCAAAAGTTGGACGGGCTAAACTACCTAACATGGTCTCAATCTGCATTAATGTTTATTTGGAGTAAAGGGAAAATGGGCTATTTGAATGGGAAAATTACAGAACCCGTGGAGATTGATCCCACATATGACAAATGGGAGGCATAGAACTCTACAGTCATGTCTTGGTTGGTGCATTCTTTGAAACCAGAGATTAGTTAGGGATATTTATTTCTTCATACTGCAAAGGAGATTTGGGATGTAGCAGCTCAAACCTACTCAAAAATGGGAAATAAAGCACAAGTTTATGATTTGAAGCATCGTATTCAAGTAACTTCTCAGGGTGATTGGTCTGTCGCAACTTACTACCATACCCTTCGTGGTTTGTGGCAAGAATTAGATCACTATCAAACTTTCAAAGCTAAACGTACACAGGATGCAATAGACTTTCAAAAATTTGTTGAAGATGAACGTATTTATGAATTCTTGGGAGGACTACGAGTTGAATATGATCAAGTTCGAGTCCAAATCTTGGGAAAGGATTCTCTTCCCTCACTCAAAGAGGTGTTTTCATATGTTCAAAATGAAGAAAGTCGATGGGGTGGTATGTTATAATCATCTACTCCAGAACAATCTGCATTGGCCACTACTTTTCAACGTGCTGCCAAAGGAGATTCTGAGAATCGGGACAAAGGTCATTGGAATGAGAATGCTCTAGATGACAAGGACAAATTATTTTGTGATCATTGTAATAAGCCATGCCATACTCAGGAGACATGTTGGAGGCTCCATGGCCTTCATACAAGAGGGCGAGGGGGCCGTTCTGGTGGATTCTCTCATCCACGCGTAAACCACACTACTTCCACAGAGGACATACCTCCAGCACCTGCTTCAGCTCCTAATCATGAAAGGGCACTTAACACCGAGGAGTTAGCACAGCTGCGTCAGTTTATGGCTTGATTGGAAACACCTACTTATTCATCCTCATCCTTTGCCCATTCAGGTAATTTAGCTACAGCCCTTAATGCATCGTCAACAGAGTATGATTATCCTTGGGTAATTGACTCGGGAACTACAGATCATATGACTGGTAAATCCTCATATTTTTCCTCCTATAACCTCTGTTCCAGCAAGGACAAAATTAGAGTAGCCAATGGTTCTTTATCACCTATCTGTGGTAAAGGTTCAATTGTTGTGACTCCATCCATGCCTTTATCATATGTGCTTCATGTTCCTAACCTCCCTTGAGTTAAATTGCCGAGCCATTTTTTTACTCATCCTACTGTTGTTTTCAGGACCTAACCACGGGGCGGATGATTGGCAGTGGTAGCCTTAAGGATGGCCTCTACTATTGGACAAACAGCCCAAAGCTCAAGGATGGCTCAAAAAGGCCTATCATACAGTGCAATCAGATGACTCAGCAGCTCAGATTTGGTTATGGCATCAGAGACTAGGACATCCCTCTTTTACATTGTTACAAAATTGTTTCCTTCGTTATTTCAGCAAAATAATGTTTCCATATTTCAATGTGAGACATGCGAACTAGCTAAACACCATCGAGTATCTTTTCCTCCTAGTAGCAATAAAAGTTCTTCACCTTTTTCGCTTATTCATACTGATGTTTGGAGGCCCTCTAGGGTTGTTTCTCTAAATGGCTGTCGTTGGTTTATTTCCTTTATTGATGATCTTTCACGAACTACATGGGTATATTTGTTAAAAGACAAAAGTGATGTGTTTACTGTCTTTCAACTGTTCCACAAAATGGTTCAAACACAATTCAACACCTTAATAAGAACGATTCGTTCGGACAATGGGGGGGAATATATGTCTAGTACTCTTCAAAAATATTTTCATACACATGGTATTATTCATCAAACCACTTATGCTTATACCCCTCAACAAAATGGGGTTGCTGAAAGAAAAAATCGACATCTCGTAGAAGTCACATGGGCTCTTCTCCTCACTGCCAGTGTTCCAAAGTCCTATTGGGGAGATGCCTTGCTCACTGCAACTTATCTCATCAATAGAACGCCATCTCGCGTCCTTGACTTCAAGAGACCACTTGAGGTACTTTTTTCATCTGTACCATCCTCTAATTTTATCATCCCGCCTAGTGTCTTTGGGTGTATCTGCTTTGTCCATCTTCATGGTCAATCTAGGAGTAAATTAGACCCTCATGCCCTCCAATGTGTCTTTATAGGTTACTCTCCTACTCAAAAGGGATATAAATGTTATCACCCTCCTTCTCGAAAACACTGTGTGTCAATGGAAGTAACCTTCTTTGAGACACAATTTTACTTCTCCTCACCTCAAACTCCTCCTCAGGGGGAGTATAATGGTGATGAGGAGTTTTCTATGTCATTGCCTGTTCTTAGTACCTCCACTAATGTTGACTCGAAAACTGATTTCATTGATGTCGAAGTGCAAGAGGGTAATAATGAGCTGTCATCCACTGATGATAAGTTGGATGAGACACTTGTGAAAGAACTAAGGGTCTATTCAAGGCGCTAGAAAAGTAAGACTACTCCTAAAGCTCCTAAGCAATCATCTGAACCCGACTCAAGTAATTCTGCTCCTATTCTCTCTATACCCCCGCCATAAATGATATTGATCTTCCTATTGCACAACGCAAAGGAGTTAGATCATGCACTCATCATCCCATATCAAATTTTCTTTCATATCAACATATCTCACCTGTATTTCGTTCTTTCCTATCCAAGTTATCTTCTGTGTCTATCCCTCAAACCTTCCAGGAAGCATTAGGAGATCCAAAATGGAAAGAAGCGATACAAGAAGAGATGAGAGCTCTTAAGAAAAATGACACATGGGATTTTGTTAACTTGCCGAATGGAAAAAGGGCAGTTGGATGCAAGTGGGTGTTTACAATTAAGCATAAAGTAGATGGGTCAGTGGAAAGATACAAAGCTAGATTGGTTGCAAAAGGTTTCACACAAACCTATGGGATTGATTATAAGGAGACATTCGCACCAGTAGCAAAGATTAACTCTATACGAGTTCTTATCTCATTGGCAACAAATCAAGATTGGCCTCTACACCAATTGGATGTAAAGAACGCTTTCCTCCATGGAGATCTTGAAGAAGAAGTATACATGGAACTCCCCCCTGGCCTTAAGCTACTAGCTTCTAATGGTAAAGTGTGCAAACTAAAGAAAGCTTTGTATGGATTGAGACAATCTCCTAGAGCATGGTTTGAAAGGTTTTCCCGAGCTATGCAGAAATTTGGCTACAATCAAAGTCAGGCTGATCATACATTATTTATTAAGCATTCACTACAAGGAAACGTAACAGCTCTTATTATCTATGTGGATGATATGGTGCTAACTGGAAATGATGAGGAAGAGATACAGAGACTAAAGCAATCCTTGGCACAAGAATTTGAAATAAAGGACTTGGGAAATCTTAAGTATTTTCTAGGCATTGAAGTGGCAAGATCAAGGCATGGAATATTTCTTTGTCAATGGAAATACATACTCGATCTTCTCAAAGAAACAGGAATGTTAGGGTGCAAAGCTATTGATAATCCAATAGAGCATCATGTCAAGTTGGGAGAAGATATCAACAGCCCCCTAGTAGAAAAAGGGAGATACCAACGACTAGTTGGCAGACTAATCTACTTATCACACACTAGACCAGATATCGCTCATGCGGTTAGTGTGGTAAGTCAGTTTATGCATTCGCCACGAAAGACACATATGAAAGTTGTTCTTAGAATTCTCCGTTACTTGAAATCCTCACCAGGTAAAGGAGTACTATTGCTCGACATGATCACTTAAAGATAGAAGCCTATACAGATGTTGATTCAGCAGGTTCAATCATAGTCCAACGCTCCACCTCTGGATATTGTCTATTTGTTGGAGGTAACTTGGTTACTTGGCAGAGTAAGAAACAATCAGTGGTTGCAAGATCCAGTGCAGAGGCTGACTTTAGAGCAATGGCCCATGGGATATGTGGGATATTATGGATGAAGATATTATTGAGAGAGCTTGGATATGACAATAAGGATCCCATCAAGCTGTTGTGTGACAATAAAGCAGCAATTAATATTGCTCATAATCCAGTTCTACAATATCGGACGAAACATATTGAAATTGATAGAAACTTTATCCAAGGTAGTCAAAGGCGAAAGGCGCCCTTAAGGCGCCAAGGCCTTGTATCGCCTGAGGCGACAAGGCGCCAAAAAGGCGCTAGCCCGAGTGAAGCGAGGCGCCAAATTCTAAAACCAGTTTGTGGGTTTGAATCCCAACTAAAAAATTAGTCTCCATCCAAATATCAACAATCAACTAAGTCTAGATAATTATCAAATATCAACTAAGTCTGAATATTAACCATAAATCATCATTTAAAAATTAGTCTCCATCCAAATATCAACTAAATTTGAATATTAAACGAAAATATTGTTCATAACTTCATATTAGAAAGAAGAAAACTCCTAACAAAACGTTGAAGATTGAACTTCATGATTATCCATGACAAAACAAAAGCATTTGAAGTTTGAACATTCTTCCTATTAGCCTATTTAATAGCTTGAATGTAGTTGTTAGTTTTAATCTAAAGGTCATCATCAGAATCTTCACTCAAGTTTCCATCACTTTCAAAGCCACTTGAACCAGATTTATAACCATCAACATTCTCTTCCTCGGTCTCATCAGAATCAGCATCTTCCTCTTCAATATTTGGTTGTGATGTTGAGGCCTTTGAGCTTGCCCTTGATTTTGTTTGGAATCTAGTATTCTTCCTTGGTTCTCCAACACTAGCAGCTCTTGCCACTACACCCCACGTCAAACCATCATCATCATCATCAAAAACCAACTCATCTTCAACATTCATAGATGGTTCAGCACCCATTACCCCCAACAACCATTCATTACTTTCATCTATATCATCTAAAGAGATGGGATCAATAACATCACGCTTATCATATCGTGCCTTCATCTTTTGATTATACTTCACAAAGACTAGATCATTGTCATTTTTGTGCAAGTCTATTCCTTCTTTTTGTGTGTATCTACAAGCATTTATGAAAACTAAGTATTAGACTATAGTGAATAATTAAACCATTGGAATTTTATATGAAATAAAGTAGCTCATCAAAGGATAAAATCTACTTATTATCTAGAAAGCACGGACGCGGCTGGGAGGGTGCCGCACCGGAGTCCGACGCGGCCCGACGCGGGGTGCGGCGTCCGACGCGGCTGCCCGCGCTTCCGGCCGCGTCTGAGTTTTTTTTTTTTTTTTTTTTCACGGACTCGCGCCGAATCGGCTCGATTCGCGCCGAATCGGCTAAGATTCGCGCCGATTCGTGCCGAACCGGGCCAATTTCGGCCAGAAAAGGGCCGTTTCGGCCGTATCGGCCGTATCGGTCCGTATCGGCCGGCGACCGAAACGGCCGAAACGGGCCGAAATGGCCAAAACAGGCCGAAATTGTTACCTAAAATCACCGGAACAGCCGAAATATACTTTAAATGAGGCCCAAACATCCTAAATCTGTCATTCCTCAATTTTTTTAGAATATTTTAGTAGTAAAAATATATAGAAAATATAAATAAAAATATTTTTAATAATTTTTTAATCGCCGGGTCCCGCTGCACCCACACCCACCTTTTTCAAAAATTTCCGAGTCCCGCACCCGCACCCGAGTCCCGAAACGCACCCGTGCTTCATAGCTTATTATACTTCAAAAATCACATGCTCAAACACACTCCAATTGCGCTCACAACCACATGCACTACAAGTCAAGGTCAAGATTCTTATAGCTAACTGTTGCAAATTCGGAGTTGACCTCCCATACAAACTCCACCATTCAGCTACGTTAAAAAAATAAGTATGAGTAATGATATATAATATATCATAGAAGTCAGATTTTTTATTTGAAAAAAGTGCCACTGTTCTAGTCATTATAAGTTAGATATAAATGCTTTCAGCTTTCTTAAGCCCTTGTCTTTCTTGATCTTTTAGCCAATTCAATGCCAAAGAGTCCTTCAGCTTTCTTATATACGGGTAGCTCAGCCATGATCTTGTCCTGAATTTCATCACTAGGAACTAGTCTTTGTATACAAGTATACAATCCTGCTGTAATTTCATGATCTGTTGCTATGTTAGGATCAAAGTAGAAGTACTCAGGATTCAAGAAATGACCCGCTGCATGCAAAGGCCGATGTAATTGACATTCCCATCTCTCATCAATGATTTTAAAAATATTTGAATACCTTTCCTCATTCTCATTAAAAGCTTTTATAATAGCTTCTTTGGCCCTATCCATTGCCTCATATATGTAACCCATAGCTGGTTTTCTCTCATTATCAACAAGGCGAAGAACCCGAACAAGAGGGCCCATAACTTTAAGAATGTAAACTATGCTATTCCAAAAAGAAGGCATTAAAATCATTTCTACTACTCGTTTAGCATTTGCTTCCTTTGCCCATCTACTACGAACCCACTCCTCAGAAGTAAACATGGCCCTTAGGTTATGGTTTTGCTTATAAATGGATTTTATTGTAAGATATGAAGTGCAAAACCTAGTTTTCCTAGCCCTAACTAGCTCTCTTTGTTTTGTGTATTCTCTCATCATATTTAAGACACCCCCATGGTTGTAGATATATCCAGTCAATTGAATGGCCCTTTCCAAAGTTTTTGCAATTCTAGGAATTTTCCCAATGTCCTCCAATATAAGGTCAATGCAGTGTGCAAGACATGGAGTCCAATACAAATTTGGCCTTTTTGCTTCCAACAACTTCCCAGCCAACACGTAATTAGATCCATTATCTGACACTACTTGGACCACATTAGCCTCCCCAATCTGTTCTACAAATGCATCAAGTAATTCAAAAGTTTTTTCTCCAATTTTCATAAATGATGATGCATCAATTGACTTCACATCCATTATCCAGATGGGCAATTCACCCAAGATTCCTTGTGATCACTCAATAACTCATTTGTGTAAGCCACCTCCTTTTTTAGAATTGGAACTCTTAACTCATGGTAACTAGGAGGCTTCATATTTAGACCATACTGCCCAATAGCTTCAACTACCCATTTAAATTCATCTAAGCGAGCAACATTGAATGGTATACCAGCTAGATAAAATAGCCGGCCAATATACTGGCAAGCTTGTGCTCTTTTCTCTTTGTCAAGTCTATCATTGATGTTAGTTTGCTTCATCTTACCTTGTTTCCTAAGTGCAACCACTTTTTCTGGCTTTAATGTTATAAAAGAATCCATAGGACTTTTCAACTTCTTAAACTTTGGCATTAATTTCACAGTTTTCACTTGGGTGCTACTGCCAACCCCTCTCTTACTAGAGCATGATTTTTTCTTTTTTTAGATAACTTCTACTTCCTCTACCTCATCATCATCATCTACATCCTCAATTTCAATCATATTATCTATATCATCAAAATCAGGCATCTTGTCATAGTTCTCCTTGTCACTCTTCTTCTCTGCCATGTACTGTGCAAGCTCTTCTCTAACATGATCAGGATATTTTAAACACTTTGTACTGTTTTTAAAATTCCCTACTTGATGCTGCTTTGCTCTATGTATCCCTCCCTTTGTGACTTTATTACAAAAGAGGCAAGTCATTGCATTTTTGTCTTCAACATTAGCTAAAAAATTATATTTCCATCCCGGATCTTTTCTCCTCCTATTATCTGAAGCCATTCTACATATAAAAAAATAAAACCCAATACAAAACATTTAATAGGATTCTATATTAAGCTAGCTATGTATCATATACTATGGTTTAAGCTCTAAAAATTGAGTGAAGCAATGAGTTCGAGAAAAGGGAAAAATACAGGAAAAGAAAATAAAGAAAAGATAGGGGGGAGTTGCTCTGTTGCTGTAAGACAGTCAGACTAGAGAAGGGTAAAGGAAAAAAAAAGAAAGAGAAAAAACAGAGAAGGAAGAGTTGCTGGAGATAGAGTATACGAGTGAAGGGTAAGGGGGAAAAAAAACAGAGAGGAGAAAGTCCAACCAAGAAGAGAAAAGGGGGAAAAAACAGAGAAAAAATAGAGAAGAGAAAAAGGGGGAAAAAACAGAGAGGAGAAAGTCCAACCGAGAAGAGAGAAGGGGGAAAAAACCGAGAAAAAACAGAGAGGAGAAAGTCCAACAGAGAAGAGAAAAGGGGGAAAAAAACAGAGAAAAAACAGAGAGGAGAAAGTCTAATAGAGAATTGAAAAGAGGGAAAAAAAGTAGAAAAGAAATAAAGAGGGAAGAATTTATGCTCTGAAAGTGTGGACAAAGCTTGATGTTACCGAAGCAGTGCCGCAGTGTGAGAGAACTCAAGAAAAGAAAAAATGTAAAAAAAAAAAAACTAAAAGAATAGGAATATATTACCTGATGTTGCTTGACTGCCGGCAGCCACTGGCCCACTATCTTCCAAACCCTAGAAGAAGACGAAATACCACTGCTTTGTGCTCTGAAAGTTTGATGAAGAGGAGTGCCCAAAATTTCTTATTGGGTCTTTGTTTTATCTTTTTCTTTATGCTTTTTTTATATTAATTTATTTGATATAGTGGGTGACAGCTCATCCCCCACTGAGGTAACAGTTTTAAAACCAACCATGCACCTCTTTAAATTTACAAAACATGCCATTAGAGCCTTTAAATGGCAAACTACACTCAGGCGCTCGCCTCTCGCCTAACAAAATATATTTGGGCGAGCGCCTCACTAAAGGCGCCTCGCCTCAGTGCCTTTGAGACGCTTTTCTGGTGCCTCGCCTCACCTGGGTGCTTAGGTGAGCACCCGGAATGCCTTTGACTACACTGCTAACTACAAAGCATAAAAAAAGGTGAATAAGTAGCTCATGGTGCCAACCTCACACTTAAGGGGTATGATTTTTAATTTTCATCATCCATAGATATTTCATATTATGTAGGAGTAGGACATGTGAATGTATATTCTATGCACTTAACAAGTGTACCAAGAAAAGAACGTATTTTCATCAAATTGTAGTGAATGAAATATTTTTAATTTCTACAAATTAGTTTCTCGAGGGCATTGCAGGAGAGAGATTGTGATGAATTTCCTAGAAAACTGAAAGATTCAAAGCAGGTAATATTCATCAAAATTTCATTTTCTTAAACCAGTTATTGGACTTTATGTAATCAACTTATGTTTAATTTGTTTATGAGCTTGTGTTGTCTGTTTTCCGTGCAAGTGAAGAGAGCACTGAATACAACTACTCAACAATAATCAAACTCTAGGTGCTTATTACTCCTGTAATACAATGCTCCTAACATAGAGGGCAATAACCTAAAGTAGCGACCTTTTGGAAATCAAGTCCAAATTATAACTTGTATGGTTATTTCTGACATGGGTATAATTCTTTTTGGATTATTAGAATTGATTTTAGTCAATCCTGGTTGTTTCTGAACTTTATATAGTGTTTGTTTCAAATATCTGCTATGTCAATGTCCCCTGTGCATATTTTTTATGATCTTGGCATGGCTTGGGATTTACGTTGGACAGCATCTTCTTGTGGAAGAATAAGATTCTTTCCAGAGAAGCAGAAAGTATTTTCTGAACCTGTAATTCCAACCACAAACCAGATTCTTTCCAGAGAAGGAGAAAGTATTTTCTGAACCTGTAATTCCAACAACAAATCAGGTATTTTGTTATCAACCTTGCTTCTGTGCTGAATGAGATGCAAGCGTCTGTCTTTGATTCTATAAAAGCACACTCTTCTTCTGTTTTGGTGTTGTTTTTTTCAATCTGTTGATGATGTCGGTTCCTCTGATGGGTCTTTTATTCCTAAGCAATAGAAACTGCGTTGCCTTTAATAGGTTGTTCAATTCTAGTCATGTTCTAATGTTTAATTTTGTGGCAACATAGTTCCTCAATCCATTCATAAATTGTAATAGTGACATGTCAGATGGCTCTGAGGTTTTTGCGGAATAAGATTTGAGGCTGTTCTATGCTTATCTGCATCGAGAGGGTGCTCCTAGATGCTTATGAAAAACCTTTGTAAGGTCTGATCAATGGTTATTTTTGTTTATTTATTTGTTAATCCAGAAACCTTGACTTAATCCGGTTTCTGATATCTTGTTCTTTGGTTATAGGTGAAGAAACAAAAGAAACTAGTAACTAGAGAAGAGAGGAATAAAATAATTGTATTATTACTTGCTTATTCCACTATGTACATTTCTGACTAAATAGAGAAACCCTACACTTATAATAGGAATACAATAACAGAAATAGGAAATCAAATAATCTCTAATTACTCAGTTTCCTTCTCTGAATATTTTCTTCTCCTTCACGCCCAAGATTATACCATATATAGCTTTCCACACATACCATACATAGAATCTGTCAACACTCCCCCTCAAGTGAGGCGTAGATATCTCTCATGCCCAGCTTGTCCAGAAATTCTATGGAAGTGATAGTTGCTGCCCCTTTTGTCAAGATGTTTGCGAGTTGATCTCCAGTCCTTACATATGGAGTACAAATGATGCCTTTACGCAGTTTCTCCTTGATAAAGTCAATGTAGTCAAAGGTGTTCCGGGCGCTCGCCTAGGCGCCCAGGCGAGGCGAGGCACCAGAAAAGCGCCTCAAAGGCACTGAGGCGAGGCGCCTTTAGTGAGGCGCTCGCCTCTGGAGCCTAAGCGCTTGCCCAAATATATTTTGTTAGGCGAGAGGCGAGCGCCTGAGTGTAGTTTGCCATTTAAAGGCTCTAATGGCATGTTTTGTTAATTTAAAGAGGTGCATGGTTGGTTTTAAAACTGTTACCTCAGTGGGGGATGAGCTGTCACCCACTATATCAGATAAATTAATATAAAAAAAGCATAAAGCAAAAGATAAAATAAAGACCCAATAAGAAATTGCGGGCACTCCTCTTCATCAAACTTTCAGAGCACAAAGCAGTGGTATTTCGTCTTCTTCTAGGGTTATAAAGATAGTGGGCCAGTGGCTGCCGGCAGTCAAGCAACATCAAGTAATATATTCCTATTCTTTTAGTTTTTTTTTTTTACACTTTTTCTTTTCCTGAGTTCTCTCACATTGCGGCACTGCTTCGGTAACATCAAGCTTTGTCCACACTTTCAGAGCATAAACTCTTCCCTCTCTATTTCTTTTCTACTTTTTTCCCCCTTTTCGATTCTCTATTAGACTTTCTCCTCTCTGTTTTTTCTCTGTTTTTTTTCCCCCTTTTCTCTTCTCTGTTGGACTTTCTCCTCTCTGTTTTTGCTCTATTTTTTCCCCCTCTCTTCTCGGTTGGACTTTCTCCTCTCTGTTTTTTCTCTGTTTTTCCCCCCTTTTCTCTTCTTGGTTGGACTTTCTCCTCTCTGTTTTTTTTCCCCCTTACCCTTCTCTCTTATACTCTATCTCCAGCAACTCTTCCTTCTCTGCTTTTTCTCTCTTTTTTTTTTTTTCCTTTACCCTTCTCTAGCCTGACTGTCTTACAGCAACAGAGCAACTCCCCCCTATCTTTTCTTTATTTTCTTTTCCTATATTTTTTCCTTTTCTCGAACTCATTACTTCACTCAATTTTTAGAGCTTAAACCATAGTATATGATACATAGCTAGCATATTGTCTCAAGATTATTGGTGGCTCTTTCAAGTTAGCCACTAGAACAAAATATTCTGGTACTGGTGTGTGCCAGTGTATTGTCTCAAGATTATTGCTAATACGTGCGTGTATTTCTACAAATACAAAACCAAACTAAATATACCTTAATTTCCATTCTTTTTTCTTTTTATCTATTGAAAAATATTATTTTATTAATCAAAACCTTAATTTAAGTTCTAAATATTATTTTGTTTGGACTGTTTTGGAATTGGCTCTTAAAAAGGTAACTTGGAGAGCCAAAAAAAGCCATAAGCCAAGTTTGAGTCGGATTACTAGTTCTACTTTCGCCCAAGACCTTGCTAAAGAACAAATGGTCTTCTAAGGACATTCAGAAAGGTAAATAATACAGACTAACCTTGTGTGACTGGATGATCCCATACAAGCTGTCAGGTTCATTGATTTGAGTGACTGCTGAGACTAGTATTTCAACATGAAGTGGCAACTGGTGATCAAGGAGACCCAAAAAATACAAAAAAGACAGGATTTATGAGAATCTTCAAGAATGCATAGGACCAAAATAGAAATAAGAATAGTTCAAATGTACTTGAAGATTACATGGGTCCTTAGTGGCTGTCTATTTTTCTACAACAAATTGGACCATAAACATGATCATGAATAGCAGGGGAAAAAAAAAACCTCTATATCCAAAATGGGTATGACACACAGTATCTCTGTAAGACTTACCATTTCATTATGGGAGAAGTCTGGACTCTCCATTATGAGGTTGTTGAAATGCTCTTCACACCATTACTCAACATACATCATAGAAGTAAAATAAGAACCAAAAATCTAGAAAGTAAACATTCCATGTCACATAAACTGTCAAATAAATGATAAAGAAGTAAATGGATTGGGGCAGCAAAATTAAAAACACAAAAAATAAGAAGGAAACTTCAACACTCACAGCTGCTGATTTAGCTACAAGAAAACAATCAACGCAAAGCCAATAAACCAGGGAACAAATAAAACATGTTAGAAAAAGAGAATGGAGCATATTCTAATTACTGTGTCTTTGATTTTTCTTTTTATTGGACTCGTTGTCCTTTGCCTCACATAAAACAATGCTCTAAATAAATAAATAAACAGGGACGGAACTAGGATCAAAATTTAGGGGGGGCCAAAACCTCAACAAAAGAGAGGAGAAACAAAATAACCGTTTATTAATACATTTTAAATTAATAATTTAAAAATAGAATTCAACATTCTTTTAAATAACAAAAACTAAACTTTGCAACAATCTCCCTTTCAATCCTAATTTTCTTTTGATTAATGATACATGAATTTATAAAATTTGTAATACTAATGACTGTACACTACACATTAGCACCAATTTATTAACACAACTATTCAATTCTATTATACCCACATAAAATTAAACTAATTTACTAATAAACAACCAACTAGTAAGTAGTAAGTTAAAAAAAAAAATATTTTAAGTTAAAAATTAATAGCCAAACACAGCTGCCATCCCACCCCACACACTGATTAATGGCCACCCACGCACCCCACTTTCACTCACTACAAGTAGGTTAACTTGGTTTGTAATTTGTATTCATCTATCTTTCTTCTTTTTTCTTTGCGCATTTTTTTTTCTTTTCAGCAAAAATAGTCATATCTTTTGCACGAAAATTCAAATAGTCAATCTTAACACTCATAAAAAAAAAAAAAAAAAAAAAAAAAAAAAGCTTGGATCTAAGAAGAAAGAGTGAGAAGCAGCCAACATTAGTAACACAGATGCTGTAGAATAGTTGTTTGCTAGTTGGGTTTTATCATTTTCATGGCCCAATTTTTAACTTATTGGGAGGAGGGGGGCCAAAAATAATTATTTTGGGCTCAATTTTTAAACTATTCATTAAATGTGTATACTATTACTATTTTTTTTTTTAATTTGGGGGGGGGGGGGGGGGGGGCAATGGCCCCCCTCTGCCCCTTACTAGTTCCGTCTCTGTAAATAAATGAAAAAAAACTAGATATACCTCCAACTCTACTTCCTCACAATAAATAGCAATGTGCATAATATAATAACAGTTTCCTAGCTGAGGACCAGCAGCTAGGACCTCCCTTGCTGTAACAAGTTTTTCTTTTGAGGAAACCACCAATATGTAACATCAAAGTTCTAACTAGAAGAGAATATTAATAGACGTTAGTATTGAAAATTACTTTTTCAAAATTTAAATATCAATCTCTATTAACCAAAATAACATTCATATTCATAGAAGAATCTAGTAACAGTAATATATACAGTTGCAACCACATGACAATATATACTGACCATAACAATAATAGGGCATTAACAGTGCAAAATTTTATTTGATTCTGTTACTTCTCTTATGGATCAGCATTTCAAGTTTATAGCAACGCAGGTGGCAAAAGGCTGGTCTTGTTTTATTTTGGTTGTATTTTCTTTTAGTAATCAAGGGTCTTTTTGGAGCTCTAAGGTTTTCCAGAACAGCTTGTAGTTTCAAACCCATAGTTATTTTATTGGGCTTCTTTTTTTCTTTGTAGTTTTAATTAAAAAAAAAAAGATAAATTTGCAGCTATAATGGTGTTGAGGTTTGTTTGATGCAATGCCTGCAAAAACTAGGAACAATGTCATTTATATTTTTTTACTTCTTTCTCTTTAATTTCCAGCAACTTGAAATCTTGCAAATAGATCATAATTCCACACACAGAGAACCCTAAAGAGAATAGGATAAAAACCCTTGAACAATCTACAAACCAATATCTGCATTATTGAGTTATTTCTAACAGCCAACCAGATCTGCTTTTCTTCCTTTTTCTCACCTGTTTTGACTGTTGAACTCCAAAATATACCCAGCTTGTTACTCCCTAATTGAATCTTAATCAACCTATTTCTCTAGCATTACCAACCACAAATCCCTAACCCCCAACAACCCCAACTCCCTCAAATACACATGCTGCAAAAGTGAGTATGAATGAGAATAAAAATAAAAATACAGTTACTAATACATAATACCACAACATTCAAAAACAAAAAATAAAACATAAGTTCCCTACCAAGTACAACTTATCAAAAAAAAAAAGAAGATCCCTACCAATTACAAACAAAATTTATCAAAGATACAAGTGTGAAGGCTTCAAAAGTGAAAAATACACATCAAATAGAAGAAAGGAAATATAAAGCATCCTACTAAACATCTGCAACTAATAGCAAAATGAAACACCAAAGGTCCATGTATGAATTTAAAATGTGAGTCTATCGCAATAGTTTCAAAAGAAGAACATGTCAATCTCTGGCTCTATGAAGTATAGATAATACTTAAGGTTTCATAAAGCTGAGGATTCGGTTAAAATAATTTTTGCACAACCATACAATTATCCTAGGGCTCTATACATATTTCTTACTCTAATAAACAAAAATTCCTGCCTCTTGTTTTCTAGGAGTTATAATGGACAAAGTACTTTTATCATGGTCACATTAAGACAGTAGCTGTGGTGGTCAAGGGGAGCACAGGCCAGCAATGCAAGTACATCTACTGGTCAACTTCTCAAACACAACTAATAGTTCAAGTCCTTTTAAGTTTTAAGGGATGAGAAAACACAATCAACTAAATTATGCTTTCAAGCATCACCTAAAACCAGACCAAGGAAAATTGAGCTAACTGAGATATTTTTAGTCATGGATATCCAATACAAGGAGACTACAAAGCACAATTGATGAAAGTAACCTTACCACCTAAAAGTCAAGTTTACCAAAAATAATGCAAATTTCTTAGACTCAATATCTTTTAGACCATTGAACTTCAGAATTCCAACACATAAGGATTATTTCTGCGTTGTAAACTAAAATATTTGAAGCTCCAGTCTTTAAGATCACATTCATGAGTACCACAGTAGATTTCAACATCAACATTGACATCTATGCTTGAATAAATTATAAATAATGTAAACCAAATGAGAACAACTAGAAAACTAAAGAGTATGCATATTCATAATACTAACCCATAAGGATTATTTCTACATTGTAAACTAAAATTTTTGTAGCTCCAGTCTTTAAGATCACATTCACGAGTACCACAGCAGATTTCAGCATCAACATTGACATCTACGCTTGAATAAATTATAAATAATGTAAACCAAATGAGAACAACTAGAAAACTAAAGAGTATGCATATTCATAATACTAACCCATAAGGATTATTTCTACATTGTAAACTAATACTAGAAGCAAACAGACCTTCCAGTTAGCATGTCACAAAACTGCTCTCAGGAGAGACTTTCTTGAGATTTAAAATGTCAAAATGTAATCCCGCCCAAAAATGATGAAAGTGAATATGTACAAGTACATAGGTTGGTACACATCCCATAACTGAAACTCATTACATAGAAAAACACCCCATGTAAGCATTAAAGTAATTTGCATTCTCGATTGCTTGAAGAAAGATTTGATGTGTGGCCAATCCAAGAATACATCCTGCCTTATACAAAAGTCAATAAAACCCAAACTCACATGAAACTTAAATGTTCTGCAACTCTACCCCAGCTTCATTAAGTTGACGAGTAACATGTGTTTTGTTATTCTCAAGAAGTGAATAGGGTGAAAATTAAATTACCCTAACACAAGACATTTTGTTTATATGATGTTTCTAATCATTATAACTAATTTTGCCTAGCATATATACTACTCATAACACTTGTAATGGTTTCTTGGGAGCTGTAGCCAAAGAAGTTTAAATGCTGGTAGAGGAAGCTATCGAGGAAGACACAGAGGAGAACTAACACTCATAGAGGAAGGAGAGGAATGATATGAAGTACACAGAGATGCAGTGATCTACATGCATATGAATACCTGAGTTCAAACAATGAAAAGATGGAGCCGGGAAAAAACATAATCCAGGCCCAATTAACAAAACCCCATGGAAACTCAACACACAAAATTCAAAAAAAATACACTTTTATATGGAACCACATTTATGTGGTGTTTGAATCGAAGGGGGTCGAATGTGATTGCCTAGGAATGTACTGATGCCCATGTTTAGTTTGACAAGATATATGCAAATATGAGATTTTTAAGTTTGACTAATTCATAGGAATTCTAAAGGATTGCATCTTTTCCCCAGAATACCTGTGCATAAAATAAACTTGAAATATCTTATACGTTGTAATTTCTATTGAAAATTCCAATAATGTTATCTTTTTAAATTATATATATATAAAATAAGGGCCATAAAAAGATAATAAATGAATCACATGAATCCATATAAAGAAATTTAAAGCATAGAATAAACACCTTAAATTGCATAGCCATTGCCAAACTGATTAGCTTTTCCCCAAAATAAATGTGAAGAAAGAAATGGTTAGGATATAGCATAAAATGTCCCCAAAACTGATTCCAATGCATAACACCTTGCATTAACAAAAATAAACTCTTTATGCCCTGTTTTTGTAAATGAAGATTGATTAAATATGTGGTTTGATTGATTTTTTCAGAGGAAATAAGTATAATACTTCTTGGCTAATAATAATTTGAATACTTTCATAATCATTTACCTATCTAATTGAGGTTAGGTTTTTTTAATAAAGTGAGGCTAATATTGTCAATTATTAAAAAAAAATTATAACTTTCCTCAACCTTAGGAATGTGGACACTGACCTGTTTGAAGGAAATCTCTATTCTCCTAAATGTGAGGTTTTGTGGGTATTGGGATGCCTGTGGACATCCAAATTCCTTGAGCTACTTACAACCAAATAAGGGAATACCTCGGAATCTTTTTAGAAAATGATTCTTAGGAACTACAGTCTAAGGTTTAATACATCCACAAATCACTAAAAAGTTACAAGAACCCCATCCATAACAGTATTTTCGTACAATGAATGCAAGACAACAAATTTGATCGCTTGTTTCCTTTTTGCAAGTAATAAGATTTTATCAAATAAGAGGAAATACTTCCGCACACAGGAAAAGCACACAAAATTCTAGAAAATGGATGTGATCTCAACATAAGACTTCTCAAAACCATCATAAAGCTTACAAGGTCAAACACTATATGTCACCAAAGCCTAACCAAAGATTCCATTCCACGTAACAGACATAAACACTAATGGGTGCACCTAGATCATCTTATATGTTCCAGTAGAAATTGCAAGAAGCATAATAATGAAGGATGGTCCATAGAAATTTATTACTGACTAAAGCTACCTATGGATGGACAAAACCACCTAGATTGGAACTGCAAAGTTCAACACTAGCTTCAAGATGCAACAAATATATTGCTTTAGTAAAGATAAAATCAAAAATAAGTGTCAATTTTTTTGTTCTCATTCATACCTCATAATCAGCACTAATCTCTTTTTAAACTTTTTCTGTTGCTCTGGGTTGCTTGTTGACATCAGGGAGGTACATGAAAAAATAAATGAATGGTAAAAGTCAGGATTGCAAGGAAATCTTACCAAATGTATCGTTTTAAGTGCTCATAACTAGAAGAAAAGAAGTTAAAGAATGAATTAAATTAAAGATCAGCAAATAAATCTGCTCAACAGGAATCAAAAGAACACAAATCTGATTTGCTAACACATTTATTAACAAAAGGAAGCAATTTGCAAATTAGATCAGTCCATAGCACATACAACAGAGGCATTCACCTTTCCACACACTAAACTACTTATCAAGGATAAGAACAGTATATCATTTATGTTATAGCTGGCAGACTGGATCAATACATGTGAGCACAGGAATCAAAAGAACGCAGAATCTGATTTGCTAACACATTTATTAACAAAAGGAAGCAATTTGCAAGTTAGATCAGTCCAAAGCACATACAACAGAGGCATTCACCTTTCCACACACTAAACTACTTATCAAGGATAAGAACAGTATATCATTTATGTTATTGATGGCAGACTGGATCAATACATGTGAGCACAGGAAAGTCTCTGGTACAAAACAAATATCAGAAACCAAATTTCTTAGCCAACATAGGAAAATCACCAACTACCCCAAAAGCAATCACTGGCATTATCTTTTTTTTAGAAGTAACTAAGCATTTTATTAAGAGGAAAAAAAAAGGAATATTCCAGGACACAGGAAATATACTAGGCAACTCCTAAAAACTTGAAGCAAAAACATTCTATAGTTTTACAATTAACGAAATTATACAACTTACATTCTATAGTTTTACTTGTCATGGGCTTTTTCACCTAAACCAACCAGCCCAAGCAAGCCAGTCCTAAGCCCAGTGGCTCAAGTATTCCTAGCTCAATTTCCTCTCTACAAACTAAGCAACTAGCCCTTGCACAGGAAAAATTCCATGCAAAAGGCAACTCACGACCACAAAAGAAAATCTACTTTCTCTAGGTTTGGCTCCATGTAATACCCATTCTGGCAGCAATGCATAATGTCTTGTCTCCATACATGGCTTCTCCAAGAAGCCAATGTCTTATACCAATGTATGGCATCATGAAGTTACACCCTTCCAAAACATTATGCGGCATTTCTCAGCCTTAATCATCATCTACATCCTTGATGCAGTTCATTTTCAAAGCTAGTTGTTTACTAGTGCTTATGTTGTATGATAAGTAATCCTTTCACTTGTAACAAAAAGTTAGTAGATAAATTGTTAGTGATAAAAGCAATAGCCTAGCAATTAGTTAGAGATATTTGTTAGGCTTTGGCCAATCACATGGTAGGTTCTTGTAACTAACTTTCTAGCCAATCAACAACTTGCTTATGTATCTATAAATAAGCAGGGCTGACCTCATTGTAACTAGTTGAATTCGAATCCAAGAAATCTACCTACGAGGTATTATTCCAAGAGTGTGCCTCTTGAAGAGCTAGTTCATTCTTTCTTTTCTCTAAGCAACTTAGCTTCCTAAAACATCTTTCTTTTTCACCATTCTTTTCCTCCATCAATCTTCTCCGATAAGCTGATCCTTGTTAGCGTACACATCGAGCTTCAACAATGCCCTAGCTTTTACCATTCTAGGATTTTAAATAAATTTACTTCAGGAAAAAAAAAAAAAAAAAAAAAAAAAAGAGCTTAATAGTCATTTACCCCTCCTTCAGCATCAAAATAGCCATATGCACAGCATCATCAAGCTCCTTATCATTAGTGTACCTAAATGGAAAGGGGAACATAGTCAATATGAAGAATTGGAAAAACTTAACAAAAACAAAATTGGGGAAAAAAGAGGGGGTGGAGATGGTTTTGACAGATAACTAAAGTTAAGTGAGAGATCCTACATCAGTTATTCTTAAGAAATGCATATAATTAAATTAAATATGTAGTAAATATAGATAAAAATAAAAGAAATATCGCTACATGCATTTTAGGTTCAAATTTAATGGTGTGAACAAATGTATATGACCTATGATATTACCTCTTGTTCTTTATAGAGTCGCACTTGATCTTTATGCTGCAAAATTAACCATAGCCATGAGACAAGTTTACCAGGACAAGTGAAATTACAGAAGGTGCATCTCAGCAGTACAATGGATAACCTAGACGGCTTTTACATGATTCCCAAGGAGTGGCAAGTCAGCAAATCATTTTTCACAGAAATCCCAAGAGACTTTGCATGCTTGAAAAAGTTGTGTTTCAATAAGTTCCACCTCTTTGCTTGATCTCTCACCAGACACATTGCAACCATTTCTTTAAAAGACTGATCATTCAGTTAGAATATTATTCTATAAGAGAGGCATTGAAAGATGGCAACCATCAAAGAAAATATCTTTTGAACATTAAATACCTTAGAGAACTTTCAAAATTACAAATAAACACGCATAAGACAAACCTGTAAACAACTCCAATATTTAATGTGAGAGACTATCTTTTGAACCTGAGATCAAATAAAAGCACATAATAATTGGCAGCCAAAATTTTAGGTGATTTGAATATTGAAAACATTGAGAGAAACCTACGGCTTTGAAACAAAGCAGCCACAACATTCTAGAAGATTAGAGATAATTCACACATTTAGACGGAAAGATGTTTAAACCTGTAATAATACCAACTAGAACTTTGATTTGAAAAACGCTTCCAAGATTATAAAAATAGAACAAAATTCAACTCAAAAGAATATAAGAAAGAGAACGACAAAATCAAATCAACCGTACATAAAAAAAATGCAAACATAAAAGGATGCAGACGCATCACCCCTAGAATTAAATAGACTATACAAAATAAAAATTAAAGGGCAAGGATTTGCTCCAAATCAACTTGACACGCTTGCATTTTTGCAGGAGTTGCTGCAACTTTATTTTGTAGCAAATCCTTGCCCAAAAATAAATACGCAAGCATCATTTAACAAAAGTTAAATTAATAAAGTAAAAAAAAAAAAAAATCAAAAACCCCAACGAACAATTGTTAAAGCTAAAGTAAATCTAAAATAAGTAGCTAAGGTAAAAGCACAATCAAAACTTAGATAATCTAAAGCAAAAATGCTAAAAAGATTATGATAATTAACAATAAAAAGTGACTCAAAATAAGATTTATAACAGGCACTAAGAATGGCAGGAGTTGCAAAACAACAAATAGAAAAACTAGCAATTACCCAACAACTATAGAGGTAAATCCAATTAACACTGAAAGCCAAGCTCTTCTCTGCTTCCTGGTATTTGGAAACAAGGAAATTAATTAGCAAAAATCCAAGTTAACAAATTATGAAGCAAATCCAAAACATAAGTTAAATCCATATAATTCCCAAAAAGCCCAACTCATGCCGGTAGAAGAGAAAGCACTGTCCTGATTTCCTTTTACAACCATATTTAGGTCACACTGTTATATTACTACCCCACACCTATAAGAGGCATTGTCGGATTAGCCATTGAAATTGATATTAAGGTTGCCAACACAGAATGACCAAAAAGTAAACAAGACAGACACAAGATAGGGAAAGAGGGCTCATTGCCGAATCAAGGTCTACAATGAAGCACCACAAAATTCTTGCTTACAATAGTTAGACTAAGTGACAATCCAAACTGGACTTAAAAAGAGGCACCACCAACACAGTATAACCAGGCTCAACTAAAACCAAGAAAACATCAACAAAAACAAATATAATATGAGATTGTTAAAAAACTAAAGAGAATCTTGATCTCAAATTGTTTTTCTAACTCATAATTATCTTAATCCAATAATTAAAACTTTTTAACTTTAGAAAAAGAATATTAAAATTATGAGATAAAGAGAAACTATTTCCTTAAGTCCCCCATCAAACTTTGTTTCCTAAGTAGACAAACCTATCAAAAAAATAATTAAACATTGGGATAGCAGAGTCATAAAACCCAATGTTAAATAACAACCTTGAAAAACTATATTTTGAACACAAAAGGAAGCACATGTTTAAAAGCATGCATCTATATATCTAATACAGTTAACATATAACAATGAATCATAATTTGACCAAAACTCAAAAATAATAAGAAGGGTTAACAATTGACATAAGTGCAAATCAAAGGCAAATAGAAAAAGGAACCAAGACAAACAAGCAGAGCAATGCAGGAGTTTAATAAAGCATGACGAATGAAACCTGAAATACACACACCAGCCCAATGAAAGAAAAAACTAAAAGTTTAGCCTCAAATAATATTTATTGCTGTAGAGACCACAAGATAAGATTGTAGCCTAAACTCTTTTAATTAGCAAGTAACAACTTGTCAGCACCACTATCCTCTTTCAACCAAAATAGGCAAAGGAGTGTTCCATAAATAGAAGAATTCTTACAAATACAAAGATTATGGGCAAAAAGTATGGCAAAGTCAAATGACATCAATTGCAACCAATGTAATAATCCAGCAAAACTTAGATCCTACAAATTGCAAGATACATGTATATATTACAAAGTTTATTTATGTTCCCAAACCAATACAATCAACTTCTCTACAGCAGATACCACAAAATGAAGAAGTGTTAAACTAAAAAGTCAAAGAAAATGCTCTATGTAGCCAAAAATTCTCTATATATTTCCAAACATAATGTATTCAAGGTGGTCTAAATTAATGAAGCTTTTATGACTGCCAATTGTATCCAGATTGTGCACCTTCATTCATGCTAGGTTAGGTGATTTTTTTATTTATTTTTAGTTGACATCATAAAAACCAATTAGTCCACAGAAAAATGATGCCCAAGATCAAATAAAACTCAATAAAAATGTCAAAAAAGCAATGGATAAGTTTATCACATAACAAAACAAAATAAAACAAAATAAAACCCACGAATAAGACTTTCACCTACACACAAATCAACCATAATAACTTCGAATTTCAATACTTAGCAGGAATCGGTCAAACCCATTAAGCCAAGAGTTGGAACCAAGAGTTGGAACACGTGCAACAATACCTCTCAGATAACAATCTCCCTACATCGATCAAGAAGTCACAAAATGGGATTGTCATCAAGGTTAAAGGACTGGATATTAATTTAATTTTTCCAAGACACCAAGCAGTAAACCTGCAATATTTTCTCAATTTCACATCAAAAACAAAAAGGAAAAGAATTGCAATACTTGGTTGACAAAAGAATAAACACAACTTTGCAACATCAGTAGATAAGCTCACGATTATACAAAAGCATATTGAAAGTGCTGAAGGTGTTAATGACATTTACATATTGGAGTTGCTAGAAACAAACCAAAGGAATGAAAGAATTACATTACCTTCTTTAAAGGGCATTCGAAGCACACGGAATATTCAGTTCAACAATAACATCAGCTATATTGGAGCATTCGATGTCCATAACTACAATGATCAACACAGTTAACACTGTGTAGAGTACATGTAGAAAGAAACAAAATCAATATCTAACAATTTCAACAGCAAAAGATAAGGAAGATTATGGACAATATCCCTTACACACGCCTAAAAGCCCACCTCATGATAAAGCAAAAACCCCATATCAATAAATGAAATGTATTACCAAACTCCACAACGAGGCACAAGAAGAAACTTCCTGGGATATCGGGGAACTTTTTATCACGATGACGCAAGACAAATCAAAACTTTGTAACAGGAAAATATGAGCATCACCCTACACACAAGAAGTACACACAAGTGGTCAAATCAAGGAAATTACAATCATCAAGAAACATGAACAAATTAGAATTTAAATGGTATGATAAAGCAGCCATCCATTCACATAAGGAATACAAAAAAACCATCTTAAAACCCGTCATGGACCATTCTAACCATTCAAAATGCTCTATTGTTCCGCTCTCTTTGTATGTACTGTTTCAAATGTATTACCAAACTCCACAACAAGGCACAAGAAGAAACTTCCTAGGATATCGGGGAACTTTTTATCACGATGACGCAGGACAAATCAAAACTTTGTAACAGGAAAATATGAGCATCACCCTGCACACAAGAAGTACACACAAGTGGTCAAATCAAGGAAATTACAATCATCAAGAAACATGAACAAATTAGAATTTAAATGGTATGATAAAGCAGCCATCCATTCACATAAGGAATACAAAAAAACCATCTTAAAACCCGTCATGGACCATTCTAACCATTCAAATGCTCTATCGTTCCGCTCTCTTTGTATGTACTGTTTCAAATACACGTACGAAGAAACAAAGTCAATATCTAACAATTTTCGACAATAAAAGATAAGGAAGATTATGGACAATATCTCTTACGTGTCCTGAAAGCCCACCTCATGATAAAGCAATAACCCCATATCAATAAATAAGAAGTATTACCAAACTCCACAACAAGGCACAAAAAGAAACTTCATGGGATATCAGGGAACTTTTTATCACGATGACGCAAGACAAACCAAAACTTTGTAACAGGAAATTAAAGAACAGGAACATCACCCTGCACACAAGAAGTACACGCAGGTGGTCAAATCAAGGGAAATTACAATCATCAAGAAACTTGAACAAATTAGAATTTGAATGGTATCATAAAGCAGTCATCCATTCACATAAGGAATACAATAAAAGCATCTTAAAACCCGTCGGGGACCATTCTAACCCTTCAAATGCTCTATTGTTCTGCTCTCTCCGTATCTACTGTTTCAAGTACATGTATGAAGAAACAAAATCAATATCTAGCAATTACAATAGTAAAAGAGAAGGAAGATTATGGACAATATCTCTTACACACACCTGAAAGCCCACCTCATGATAAAGCAAAAACCCCATGCCAATAAAAACAGATGTATTAGCAAACTCAAATTGTATTACCAAAGTCCACAACAAGGCATAAAAAGAAACTTCCAGGGATATCGGAGAACTTTTTATCACGATGATGCAGGACAAACCAAAACTTTGTAACAGGAAATTAAAAAACAGGAAAATATGAACATCACCCTGCACACAAGAAGTACACGCAGGTGGTCAAATCAAGGGAAATTACAATCATCAATGGTAAACTGATTTTCTAAACACTAGGACCTTTGGAGATCGAAGCAAAGGCCACAGAGGAAGTTCTCTTTGCTTGGGAGATGTATACGAAATGTGTTTTTTGAATGTGATTCTAAGATAATTTAAGATAGTCTCATGGGGTTGTGTACCCCTCCCATTGTTGTAGCTAACATCCTAACTGGAATCGGCCAAATGCTTGATGATTTTAGGACTGCTTAAGTCGGCCATATGAAGAGGCAAGGCATCAAACCCTAGCACATATCCTGGCAGGTATAACAATTTTTAATGAGAGTGTTTGAAAAGTTATGTCTGACAAGGTATACTATTTTCCAGTCTAAGGCCACCAGCAGGTCAATTGGCTCACCAGCTTGCTGCTCCAATTCAGACAGGTTGGAAATTTAATCCTATCAATTAACCTACATTAAATTGATCACCCCTGCTACAATGTGAAGGAATGCAACATAAATTTGATTAATAATATCTCTTCAAAGACATATGGCAGGCAAGAAGAGCAAGCAGCAAGCTACTCCACTTCAGCTAAATACATCAATTTCAGATGGGTTTAGTTCTCTACAAAAAGAAAGTACAACAAGACTAATATGAATTAAAAACTACAAAAGAAACTCTAAAATAAGAGAATCATAAAAGTCTAGGAATAATTAGAAAATCAGAGTTTAACGAGGACAGTATCAATAATAAGTAGAGGAAACATAAATGATAAATTTTTATGAGAAGGAGGCTAATTAAAGATGAGATCAAGGAAAGGGGTTTTATGTTGCCCTTCTGAAATTAGTACTGACAAAGCAGAAGCGTTTCATCATCATTCTAAATTAGTTTTTTTTTTTATTGGAAAGCCACACCATGCATATAAAGTGTGAGAACACAGTCAAAGAGGATACACGTTCTAGCACTCACATATACCAAAGCAGCATCTACTTACATGGAATATAAAATGAACATTAAAGTGGCA
Source organism: Lithocarpus polystachyus (assembly GCA_033629205.1). Taxonomy (NCBI): domain Eukaryota; kingdom Viridiplantae; phylum Streptophyta; class Magnoliopsida; order Fagales; family Fagaceae; genus Lithocarpus; species Lithocarpus polystachyus. The sequence continues at coordinate 30,316,442 of CM066162.1, forward strand.
ACTCAAACAAACAGTTAGAAAAAACTTGTAGGCTATTTTAGTAAATTTCCCAACAAATAGATCTTTTAGGCTATGTTTATTTCTTACTATCAACAAACCAAAGAAAGGTTGTTTATCATCATAACTATAATTTAGTAAGGCCAGAACGTGTACTCCTCCCTAATCATCGAAATCAAAAGCATCCCCATTCTAGACCCAGTTCCACCACCCAATGAGTGACACACCTGAAACCCTAAACAACCCCCCCCCCCAAAAAAAAAAAAAAACACACACACACACACACATTATTACAAAAACATTTTTCAAAAAGCTAAAAAATTGTTGAAAAATAATAACCCCCATAGAGCAGAAGGATAATAATTGCCTCTCTTCTGGTAATTGGATACTTAACATAACTGCCTCTTGGACTATATCCACAGGATTGAATGTGAAAGTGCTGAACCAAAGCTCTGCTCAACATGACCCATTCTTACCCAAAGCAAATTGAGGCCAGGCGTGAACTTCTCTAGCACTTGTCATGGGCTTTTTCATCTAAACCAACCAGCCCAAGCAAGCTGGTCCTAAGCCCAGTTGGCTCCGGTATTCCTAGCTCAATTTCCTCTCTACAAACTAAGCAACTAGCCCTTGCACTGGAAAAATTCCATTCAAAAGGCAACTCACGACCACAAAAGAAAATCTACTTTCTCTAAGTTTGGCTCCATGTAATACCCATTCTAGCAGCAATGCATAATGTCTTGTCTCCATACATGGCTTCTCCAAGAAGCCTTATACCAATGTATGGCATCATGAAGTTACACCCTTCCAAAACATTATCCAGCATTTCTCAGCCTTAATCATCATCTACATCTTCTCCGATAAGCATCACCCTGTTAGAATACACATCGAGCTCCACCAATGCCCTAGCTTTTACCATTCTAGCTGCACCCCACCACAGCTTTATAAATATATTTATTTAAGGAAAAAAAAATAAAAAGAAGAAGCTAAACAGTCTTTACCCCTCCTTCAGCATCAAAATAGCCGTATGCACGGCATCATCAAGCTCCATATCAGTGTACCTAAATGGAAAGAGGAACTTAGTCAATATGAAGAATTGGAAAAACTTAACAAAAACAAAATTGGGGAAAAAAGAGGGGGTGGGGATGGTTTTGACAGATAACTAAAGTTAAGTGAGAGATCCTACATCGGTTATTCTTAAGAAATGCATTGAATTAAATATGTAGTAAATATAGATAAAAATAAAAGAAATATCGCTACATGCAATTTAAGTTCAAATTTAATGGTGTGAACAAATGTATATGAGTTGTGATATTACCTCTTTTTCTTTACAGAGTTGCACTTGATCTTTATGCTGCAAAATTAAGCATAGCCATGAGACAAGCTTACCAAGAGAAGTGAAAGTACGGAAGGTGCATCTCAGCAATACGATGGGTAACATGGAGGGCTTTTACATGATCCCAAGGAGTGGCAATTCAGCAAATCATTTCTTCACAGAAATCTCAAGAGACTTCGCATGCTTGAAAAAGATGTGTAAGTTCCACCTCTTTGCTTGATCTCTCACAAGACACATTGCAACCATTTCTTTAAAGACTGATCACATATGGAAATCATGCAATTAGAATATATTCTATAAGAGAGACATTGAAAGATGGCAACCGCCAAAGAACATATCTTTTGAACATAAATACCTCAGAGAATTTTCAAAATTACAAATAAAGACACAAAAGACAAACCTGTAAACGACTCCAATATTTAATGTGAGAGACTGTATCTTTTGAACCTGAGGTCAAATAAAAGCACATAATAATTGGCAGCCAAAATTTTAGGCGATTTGAATATTGAAAACATTGGGAGGAGGGACGGCTTTGAAACAAAGCAGCCACAACATTCTAGAAAATTAGAGATAATCCACATATTTAGACAGAAAGATGTCTAAACCTGTGATATTACCAACTAGAACTCTGATTTGAAAAATGCTTCCAAGAATATAAAAAAATTCAACTCAGAAGAATATAAGAAAGAGAACGACAAAATCAAATCAACCTCACATAAAAGATTGCAAACATAAAAGGTTGCAAACACATCACCCCTGGAATACAATAGATTATACAAAATAAAAAATAAAGGGCAAGGATTTGCTGCAAACTAAGCTACAGCAACTCTTGCAAAAATACACACGTGTCAATGCCTCAGATAGACACCTATCTAGGCTTATATTTAAATAAAAACTTCCATATCAAAATTGAATTTTTCACCAAATGGACACTTGACACGTGAGCATTTTGCAGGAGTTGCTGCAGCTTAGTTTGTAGAAAATCCTTGCCCAAAAATAAATACACAAGTATTATTTAACAAAATAGAAATTAATAAAGTAAAATCAAAAATCAAAAACCCCAACAAACAATTGTCAAAGCTAAAATAAATCGGAAATAAGTGGTAAAGGTAGAAGCACAATCAAAACTTAGGTAATCTAAAGCAAAATTCTAATAAGATTATGATAAATAACAGTAAACAATGTCTCAAAATGAGATTTATAACATGCACTAAGAATGGCAGGAGTTGAAAAACAACAAATAGAAAAACTAGCATATTACCCAATGACTATAAAGGTAAATCCAATTAACACTAAAAGCCAAGCTCTTCTCTGCTTCCTAGTATTTGGAAACAAGGAAATTAATTAGCAAAAATCCAAGTTAACAAATTATGAAGCAAATCCAAAACATAAGTTAAATTGATATAACTCCCAAAAAGCCCAACTCATGCCAATAGAAGAGAAAGCACTGTCTTGATTTCCTTTTACAACCATATTCAGGTCACACTGTTATATTACTACCCCAACACAGAATGACCAAAGATTAAACAAGACAAACACAAAATCATAAGAATTGCAAGAGAAATTTCGAACGGTCACTCACTGAGACTGGAGTTCATAATCCGCCCAAAAAATGGAAATGAAACCTAGGAAAAGTAACGAAAGAGTCAAGTACTAGAAATAATTAAAACATCTTTTAGAAAAGAAAAACAAACAAGGTAGGGAAAGAGGGCTCATTGTGGAATCAAGGTCCACAGCGAAGCACCACAAAAATCTTGCTTCCTATAGATATTAAGTGACAATCCAAACTGGACTTGAAAGAGGCACCGCCAACACAGTACAACCAGGCTCAACTAAAACCAAGAAAACATGAACAAAAACAAACATAATATGAGATTGTTGCGAAAACTAAAGAGAATCCTGATCTCAATTCAAGGTCACTCTAACAAATTGTTTTTCTAACTCGTAATTATCTTAATCCAATAATTAAAACCTTTAAACTTTAGAAAAATAATATTGAAATTATGAGATAAAGAGAAACTATTTCCTTAAGTGTGTATGTTTGGATAGCAGCAAGCGTCCCATGTTTTGTGTATCTAGCGTTTCTTAGTGGGTCCCGTGCACAGTTCATGGGAACCACAAGTACCTTTTTTTGGTAAAACAACTTTAAAATTGGGTCCCACGATACTATTCATACATTTAAAAATTATTTTGCTACAGTATTTTCAATTTTCAGCAATAAGCGGTATCCAAACAGACCCTAAGTCTCCCATCAAACTTTGTTTCCTAAGTAGGCAAACCTATCAAAAAAATAATTAAACATTGGGATAGCAGAGCCATAAAACCCAATGTTAAGTAACAACCTTGAAAATTTATATTTTGAACACAAAAGGAAGCACATAAAGCATGCATATATCTATCTATCTAATACAATTAACGTATAACAATGAATCATAATTTGACCAAAACTCAAAAAAAATAAATAAATAAGAAGGGCGACAAATTGATGAGCTTAAGTTTTTAACAATTGACAAAAGTGCAAATCAAAGGCAAATAGACAAAGGAACAAAGATAAACAAGCAGAGCAATGCAGGAGTTTAATAAAGCATGATGAATGAAACCTGAGACACACACACCAGCCCAATGAAAGAAAAAACTAAAAGTTTAGCCTCAAATAACATTTATTACTGTAGAGACCACAAGATAAGCTTGTGGCCTCAACAATTCTTGCAAACACAGAGCTTATCAGCAAAAAGTATGGCAAGGTCAAATGACATCAATTGCAACCAATGTAATAATCCAGCAAAACTTAGACCCTACAAATTGCAAGATACATGTATATATTACAAAGTTTATTTATGTTCCCAAACCAATACAATCAACTACTCCACAGCAGATACCACAAAATGAAGAAGTGTTAAACTAAAAAGTCAAAGAAGTGTTCTACGTAGCCAAAAATTCTCCACATATTTCCAAACATAATGTATTTAGGGTGGTCTAAATTAGTAAAGCTTTTATGATTATCAATTGTATCCAGATTGTGCACCTTTAATCATGCTAGGTTGGATGATTTTTTTATTTATTTTTAGATGACATCGTAAAAACCAATTAGTCCACAGATAAATAATGCCCAAGATCAAATAAAACTCTATAAAAATGTCAAAAAAGCAATGGATAAGTTTATTACAAAAATAAAATAATATAAACCAACGAATAAGACTTTCACCTACACACAAATCAACCATAATAACTTCGAATTTCAATACCTAGCAGGAATCAGTCAAACCCATTAAGCCAAGAGTTGGATCACATGCAACATTACCTCTAAGATAACAATCTCCCTACATCGATCAAGAAGTCACAACATAGGATTGTCACCAAGGTTAAAGGACTAGATATTACTTTTAACTTTTCCAAGACACCAAGCAGTAAACTTGCAATATTTTCTCAATCTCACACCAAAAACAAAAAGGAAAAGAATTGCAATACTTGGTTGACAAAAGTTTTTATAAAAACAACTTTGCAACATCAGTAGATAAGCTCACTATTATACAAAAGCGTATTAATCCTGATATACTATTGAAAGTGCTGAAGGTGTTAATGACATTTACATATTGGAGTTGCGAGTAACAAACCAAAGGAATGAAAGTATTACATTACCTTCTTTAAAGGGCATTTGAAGCACTCAGAAGATTCAGTTCAACAATAACATCAGCTATATCGGAGAATTCGATGTCCTCGACTACAGTGATTGTACGAAGAAACAAAATCAATATCTAACAATTTCGATAGTAAAAGAGAAGGAAGATTATGGACAATATCTCTTACACACACCTAAAAGCCCACCTCATGATAAAGAAAAAGCCCCACGTCAATAAATAAAATGTATTACCAAACTCCACAACAAGGCACAAAAACAAACTTCCTAGGATATCGGGAAACTTTTTATCATGATGACGCAGGGCAAACCAAAACTTTGTAACTGGAAATTAAAGAATAGGAAAATATGAACATCAACCTGCACACAAGAAGTATACAGAGGTGGTCAAATCAAGGGAAATTACAATCATCAAAAAACTTGAACAAGTTAGAATTTGAATGGTATCATAATGCAGTCATCCATTCACATAAGGAATACAATAAAAGCATCTTAAACCCCTCGTGGACCATTCTAACCCTTCAAATGCTCTATTGTTCCACTCTCTCCGTATGTACTATTTCAAGTACATGAACAAAGAAACAAAATCAATATCTAACAATTACGACAGTAAAAGAGAAGGAAGATTATGGACAATATCTCTTACACACACCTGAAAGCCCACCTCATGATAAAGCAAAAACCCCATGTCAATAAATAAGATGTATTAGCAAACTCAAATTGTATTAACAAACTCCAAAAAAGAAACTTCCAGGGATACCAGAGAACTTTTTATCACGATGACACGGGACAAAACAAAACTTTGTAACAGGAAATTAAAGAACAGGATCACACCCTGCACACAAGAAGTACAGGCAGGTGGCTAAATCAAGGGAAATTACAATCATCAATGGTAAGTTGATTTTCCAAACACTGGGACCTTTGGAGATCGAAGCAAGGCCACGGAGGAGGAGTTCTCTTTGCTTGGGAGATGTATACAAAATGTGTTTTTTGAATGTGATTGTAAGATAATTTCAGATAGTCTCATGGAATTGTGTACCCCTCCCATTGTTGTAGCTAATATCCTAACTGGAATCAGCCAAAGGCTTGACGATTTTAGGACTGTTTAAGTCGGCCACATGAAGAGGCAAGGCAACAAACCCCAGCACATATCCTAGCACAACATGGAAAACATTAAACACACAAGTAAAACAATTTTTAATGAGAGTGTTTGAAAAGCTGTGTCTGACAAGGTATACTATTTTCCAGTCTAAGGCCACCAGCGCACTAAAAAAAGGGACACCAGGTCAATTGGCTCACCAGTTTGCTGCTTCAATTTAGACAGGTTGGAAATTTAATCCTATCAATTAATCTACATTAAAAATTGATCACCCCTGCTACAATGTGAAGTAATGCAACATGAATTTGATTAATAATATCTCTACAAAGACATATGGCAGGCAAGAAGAGCTAGCAGCAAGCTACTTCACTTCAGCTGAATACATCAAATTCAGCTGGGGTTACTTCTCTACAAAAAGCAAGTACAACAAAACTAATATGAGTTAAAAACTACAAAAGAAACTTCAAAATAAGAGAATCATAAAAGTCTAGAAATGATTAGAAAATCAGAGTTTAACGAGGACACTATCAATAATAAGTAGAGGAAACATAAATGATAAAATTTTATGGGAAGGTGGCTATTTAAAGACGAGATCAAGGAAAAGGGGTTTTATGTTGCCATTTTGAAATTAGTAAGGACAAAGCAGAAGCGTTTCATCATCATTCTAAATTAATTTTTTTTATTGGAAAACCACACCATGCAAATAAAGTGTGAGAACACAGTCAAAGAGGATACACGTTCTGGCACTCACATATACCAAAGCAGCATCTACCTGCATGGAATTTAAAATGAACATTAAAGTGGCAGCTCAAACAAACAGTTAGAAAAAACTTGGAGGCTATTTTAGTAAATTTCCCAACAATTAGATCTTTTAAGCTGTGTTTATTTCATAATATCAACAAACCAAAGAAAGGTTTTCTATCATCATAACTATAATTCAGTAAGGCCAGAACGTGTACTCCTCCCTAATCATCGAAATCAAAAGCATCCCCATTCCAGACCCAGTTCCACCACCCAATGAGTGACACATCTGAAACCCTAAACCCCCCCCCCCCCCCGCCCAAAAAAAAACAAAAAAAAAACACACACACACATTATTACAAAACATTTTTCAAAACTAAAAAATTGTTGAAAAATAATAACCCCCATTTGAAACCGACCCATTTCACATTTCAAATCAAACATTACAAACATAAAACTACATGAGAATTTTATACCTTGTAGGCAGTCACAATTTTCGAACAATGTGAATCGATCAACTCAGCACCTTCAGTGTAGTGCCCTTTAGCCCAGTTGTTTCCAAAAACGAAGTTGTCCGGCCTGAAGCACCGCAGTAGCGACCGGTGGAATCGATGCCGTGCTCGGCACAAACCACTTCCCAGAACTTGGCACCGATTTGGTTCCCACATTAACCACCTTGGATGTGAAGGATTTCTCTCATTTTTGGAATAGCATAGCAGAGAGTGAATTCGAAAATTAGGGTTTGAAAATTAGGGTTTTGTCTGTATAAAAGTTAGATACATCCCCACGTATACATTGAAAAAATCAACTTGCTATACAAAAAAAATAATCAAAATAACACATGAAAATAGTACAAAAGCGTTTAAATTCATCCCCCAAAAAAAAAACCCAGATAGGAAAACCCAAATCGACTGCGAGAGAGAGAGAACGAAGATCTTACCAATGAGAGAGAGATATAACCTGCCGAGTAAATCGGCGGTGTGGCCAGGACAGGAGAGAAGTGAGAGCGGAGAGACTGTGGAGAGAGAGACCTCTGGGATTTTTGGAGAGAGAGAGAGAGTGAGAGAGCCGTTGGAGTTTTTACAAAACTGCTACGTGGAGCAAGAGGATGAGAGAGCCGTTCGGATGTGCGCATTTAAATACATAAATTTCGGCATTTTTTACAAAACTGCCCCTTCTTTTCTTTTCTTTTTTCTTTTTCTTTTTGTATTCCACGTCTCAGTTTTAAAACATTCTTCCCTTTTTTCCCTAAAAAGTAATAATTTATATTTATCATAATTCTAAATTACTACATTTCTAATTACAAAATTACCTATGGGACGTGATGAAATTTATATATAAAAATATTTCAACCAAAAAAACATTGAATTATAAAGAATAAAAATTATTACCTTTTAGGAGAAAAATGAGGAAAATTAGGCTTAATCCACTTGTGGTTTGAAGTCTATTTGGATATCGCTTATTGCTAAAAACTGAAAATATTATAGCAAAATAATTTTTAAATGTGTGAATAATGCCGTGAGACCCAATTTTAAAGTTGGATTTACATTTTTTCGTACTTGTGAGTCCCGTGAACAATGCATAGGACCCAGCCAAAAAACGCAAACGCGTTGCTATCCAAACCCAGCCTAGGTTAGTTTTATCGCTTAACTCACCTATGGAGCTGAAGCCCTCTATTATGCAGCCTTAATCAACTTTACCTCATTCTATTTGTAAACCTCATTTACTATATAAGCCAACTTTGAGAATACTCTCTTAAGACGCATTTTTAGGAAATTTTTTTAGAGAATAACTCGAGACAACGGATTTAGCCAATACGCTATTGAAATCACATCACGTGATCAAAATAACGTGAGAGCTAGTTTTTGGTACTGATTTCGAGCAAGGAGATACAAGTTTTCACCACCATTGTCCTCTCACACTGGTAAGTTGGAGTTCAAGGGTTTACATTTTTTGAAAAAAATTATACTAATTTCTAGCACATTTTGATGTTGCTAAGTAGGAATTCAAAATTCACCTTGCACCATGTCTTTGTCACCTGACTTTTACTCGAGTTCTAATTAGCATTTTTGTTCAAGAAAGAGATGTGCAATAAGGACCTCTTTGCCACTATCTAACTCTGTGAGGAGGTTTTTTGGTTGTTGCTTTACAATTATTAGTCGCAAAGCCACGCGATAGGTAAGAAAAAATAATTATTTTGTAATTGTAATACAATGTATAATTTGTTCTTTAAAATTTGTTGAATATCATTTGTTCTCCCTAAAAATTAAGCAATTCTTATTCAGTCCAATTCGCTCTACTTCGGTCACATTCTGGCCAATTAAGTTTACTTCAATCCACTTTTGGGCCAAAATTGGGAATTAGCCCCAATTTCAGAACTATTTAGTTAGTAGGCTAATTTCACAAACTATATAATTTACTAACATCTCGAGTCTCAAAGACTCGATTTTGGGCCTATAAATCGAGTCTTTGATGCTCAATTTCCATGGTCTGATCACGTCTGATGTGGCGTTTTTTTCACGTGGCGCCTACATGAAAATCGAGTCTCTAACACTCGATTTATAAAATAAAAAACCCAGTATCAGATAACACCCAACATCCAAACCCAAAAGAAAAGAGAGAGGAAAAATCAGAAGGAAAAACACCCAGTATCAGATAACACCATTTTCTCATCAGAGAAGAAAGAGATAGGGAAAAAAAATGAAGATCGGAGGAGAAGAAGGGGCTCGCGCGCGGCCTGGGCTGCGCGCGATCTAGGCTGGCGCACGGCCTGGGCTGCGCCGGCCTGGGTGCAGCATGGCCTGGGTGCTGTCCTTCTGGGTAAGTTGTGTTTTATGGCTGAAACGTGGGTCAAAGTTGTGTTTCTGGGTGCTTCCTTGTACGCTTAGACTTAAATTTTTTTTTAGTTTGTAAATCAAGTCTCTAAGACTCGATTTCCACGTGTTCGCCACTTCAGACCAAATGCCACATCAGACTCATCGGACCATGGAAATCGAGCATCAAAAAGTCGATTTATAACCAAAATCGAGTCTCTTAGACTCGAGATGCTAGTAAAAAATATAATTTGAAAACTGTGCCTACTAATTATATTGTTTGAAATTGGAGGCTAATTTCCCATTTTGGCCCCACTTTTGTCCAATTTGGTTCACTTGGTCAATTTAGGTCTCCTTTGTTCTATTTTGGACTAATTGGGCCTTAAATTGATTCTTTTTGTAGGTTGTCTTTTCAAGTTTAGCTCAAAATTTCATTTTTTTTTTTTTCTTAATTTTTGGGTTGAAAAGTATGAAATTTTTTTTTTTATATTTGGACTAAGCTCTTTGGTTTTGAATTAAAAAATACAAGTAACATAGATATTGTAAACTAGAAATATGAGTCCTAAAAATGCAATAAAAATGATAAATATTCAAAAGTCCTATTCAGTCCTATTAGGTCCATTTTGTCTTCTTCAGTCCACTTTGGTTCAATTTGGTCTATGTTGGTCCTATTGGGTAAATATTCACATGTTAAATATGTAGTATATAAATGCTTCACACATGCTATGTATATATATACTTCACATGTTCTGCTTGTAAGTAAATTTTTGAAATAAATATTCACATGTTACGTTATACATAAATAAATATTCACATATATGTGTGTGTGTGTGTGTATTGTTTGCACAAAACCTTTTTCAAAAACAAATGCCAAGTACTTTGTTTCTTCACTAAAAAGATAACATTTGAAATAAATTAAAACGGGTACTATCATTTGGATAGACGGTATGAGCTGCTTAACACCTTCCCCACACATAATTGAACTTCCAAGTCCAAGATCTTTAGTTCGAGATTTTTGGTTTACCTTAATTAATAATCCCATAAAATTGGTTTAGTTAATTAGGTAATTTAAAATGAATTAGACAAATATGTGACTAAGCATACCTAATACAAAACCAATGGTTGGTGGCGATTCCTAAAATAAAAATAAGAAAAAGGGACTTATACACATACACCTCACCTTAGAAACACATGCACACAAAAAGTCATGTCGCCAAGGATCCAGTGTGCAATAAACCAAAAAATAAAACCCCTTTAAAGGGGAAACCGCCTTTTTTAACCCAAAAAAACACAAAAATTGGGGCGTCCACAGTAGGTATGATTAAAAAAACTAAATATTATCAAATAAAAAGCCTTCAAAATGACAATTTTTGCATGAATATATTGTTTGACCTATGTAGTTTTGTACACCATTGAATTCTTAAAAAGAGAATTACCCCATGCACATAGTTTGATTTGGCTTCACCATCGGCAGAAATTCCGAACAAAGGTACAAACCCTGATGCATATGAAGCAGCAGCTCAATTCATGATGCATGCATGGACCATATGTCATAAAAATAAAAACTCACCATGTATGGTAAATGGTTCTTGCACTAAAAAATTTCCAAAGAAGTTTTATAATGAGACAGCAATAGATGTTTATGGATATCTAATTTAATACATGTAACTTCAAATACCATAATAGCACATATGGAGGGACAAACCTCTCCCCTAGAAGGTATTGTTTGCATTGGGAATGGGCGCAGAGCCGATGCCACCCCCGCGGATTTGTTCTGTTCACACTCCACATGTGAACTCATGCTTATATGTTGTGGGTGGGAGGCGTCTCTCTCCAGTGTGGGACAGAACAAATCCGTGAGGGTGGCATTAGCTCTGCGCCTATTCTCAAAGCGAACAATACCTTCTAGGGGAGAGGTTCGTCCTTCCACAAGCACAATTGGGATGTTAGAAGATAATTTTTTGTTGAGGTGTTATCATTTATATTTAATGGTTATTACACCAATTAGATTTATTCCTTTATTTATAATTATTAATTTTTTTATTAATTTTCAAATAAAATATATATTTAAAACCGTGCAACGCAAGCCTTTAACTAGTAACATAACTAAAACTAAAATTTTCAACTTTTTGTTAACTTATTCTAATGTTGCTATATAAGCTTTTGAAGGTCCAGATCTTTCCACATGTTAATATATATCTTAATTGAGTTTAAATTTTAAAAAAATTTCTTATAAAACTTTCTATACATATATATATATATATATATATATTTACAATTTATTTAGGGAGTGTTTGGTTTGCTGTGATGTACCCTTGATGTAATGCACGTTATAATTATAAGGGCACGGGTTGGATCTTAAGCCCAAAAGGTAATAGGATTAAGACCCAACGAGCCCAACACAATGAATTTGTAGAGAGTGGGTTGGAAAGTAGGTTTTAATAAATTAGACAACAATTATAGTGGATCCAGATAACAAGAAAAACCAAGATAAACAGGTTTTATGCAAAATAACTCTTCCTCGGCAAAGTCTGAGGTGAATAGCTCTTGTATATATCTTTTTTAAATTTGATTACAATTTCAGTTCTTGTTACTACAGTGTTTTTTCTACAGATTCTCAGATGAACCTCCCCCCTTCTTGGAGGACTTCTTACATTATATAGCCTCTTTTAGCTAATCTTGACCTTCCATTTATTGATCATGTAAGCCACTACTTGAGTGCTTGTCTCATCAGACTCCTTCCCAAATCGTCTGTGAGTTGCAGCAACCAAGACAGCACTGTTCAGGGGTATTCTCCACATAAATGCGGCTAGAAGATTTGGTGGGATGAAATAAATGTGGTGGCAGCTACCATCCCTTTAGACATGTCAGGACTAACCCCTTTTTTCTAAAACTCTTCCTTTACAGTGTGACCTCCTCTAGTAATGTGCCATCGACGTGGCCAAGGCTCACCTCCCTGGCCTTGTCATCCGAGGGTATGGTCTCCTCGGAATTGCACCGGTCTCGAATATGACACGTGGCATTATTACCTTATTAAATTTCTGTATCCCATAACAATGATGTGACATTAGGTTTTTGGTTTATTTTATATTTTATAACAACATCATAATTTTTAATTGCAAAATATATTACATCACCTTAATCTCATCAAATCCATAAACAATGCAATGTTGTATTTTTATATTGAGATTACATTAATATAATATTACAATAATAAAATATTACGATTTAATGTGACATCATGGTGAACCAATCATCTCCTTGGAGTCTTATCTATCATATTTTTCTTTGAAGGATAGAATATATAATTTTTTTTTATAATTATCAAATTCCAAAATTTAAAAAACGTAATAATAACCAATGTTATTAATTTTATTTCGGTTTGTTCAGTGGAACAGAATATTTTGGTACCGGCCAATTTCGACATACCGTTTTAGGGTTTTTCAGGTTAAAAAAAAAATATATATATATATATATATATCCCACTTTTATAATTTTCCTTTGCTGAATACTTTTATAAATTTTTTTTGCATGAATTATGCTAATTTCCACAGAATTTCATAGTTATTATTAATTTATTATAATAAATTAATGACTCACAGTGTGATAAAGAGACTAGAGAGCTCTATGCCTACACAAAGTAGACTCCTCTATTCAATGATTTTGCCTGTTCAATGTACTCTAGTAGGCAGTAGTATTAATAGCCCATCAAACCATTCAAAAGCCAAATAAAATAACAATTTTCAAATTCACTAAAAGATAATCATATCTTGGAAGTAGGAACCATTCAGAACTTTACCAAACCATAGCCATTGTTCAAAAATAACATGAAGTCTCAGACTCTAAGCACTTTGAAGGTTTGACGTGAAGACAAGCCATTTGAAGGTTTGACGAAACGTGAAGACAAGCAAGCGAAACAATGTAGTGAAGAAAGAAAATAAAGCAAAAAATAAAAGGGAAAAGCATAGATCAAGTACGCAAATGAAGGTTGCTGAAGACATTGCCATTGTTGTTATTTTCCTTCTCTCTTCTTAATTTCTTTTTGGGTTGTCATTATTTTCTAGTGAACTTAAAGCTTTAGATCCTGTCAAAATAGAAGCTTTAAATGTGTGAATGGATATGTGAACATTTGATTTGAGATGTAGAGTGATGTAGTTGTAGAATAGATTTTTTTTTTTTAAGGGAAAATTGGTACTGGCCGAAATTCCCATTTCGCCTAAAACTGGTCGGAATTGACTAGAGTGGCCGAAACAGACTAAAATTTGACCCGAGGTGGAATAGATGGTACTAATGTTTTGGATTGCACACCGGCACGAAAAATTCCGACCGGAACATTGATAATTACACATAGAATATCCTATTATTGACTAGTCAAAATGTATTATCAAATAATATTTTAGTCTGATGATAAAGAGCTATTATCAGGAGCGGACGCCATAGGTTGAAACCCTCTAAAAATATATATATATATATATATATATATATGAAAGCTCTAAAATGTGTGAAAACACAAGAGCTATTTAGACCCCCAAATTAAAATTACGGCTCGATTGATTTTACTCTAACTTATACTAAGTGCGGAATAGAGTAAATGAGAGCTGTAAACAAACAAGTTATTCTAATTCATATTCATAATAACAAAGCAGTAAAATGAAAGGAAAAAGAGTAGGGAAGAAGGATGCAAACACAAAGACAACACAGCGATGTGTTATCGAAGAGGAAACCGAAGTCCTCAACGTAAAACCTCTCCGCCGCCCTCCAAGCAGTAATCGATTCACTAGACAATCAGTTGGGATACATGAGTTAGCAAGAGACCCTCCAAGTCTAATCTACCCGATATACCTAAGCCCTCTAAGCTCCTACTCCAACAAGGCTACTCGGAATCGTGTCTTGTCTAGCTCTCCGAATCCCGCAACAAGCTCCATGTTGCATCTACCATCATTGGCTTATTCCAATGCTTCCCAACAGCACCAAAACCTCACTGAACACTCTAAAAGGGTGTGGTAAGTGTTTGGGCTATCAACCTTTCAATGATATGAAAATGGAGAGATAGGAGTTGAGGAAAATCCACAAGCAATTGTGTAGAGAATTGTGGGTATAACAATCTCTAACTCTCAAGGTTTGTGGTTAGGGTTTTCTCTCAGAAGCACTTCTCAACATCTGTGGGTAATATAGGTATATATAGTGTGGGTACAGAAAGTATGTATCAGATAGTACAGTATGGCAAAACAGAATGTTTCGCGAGTGTCTCGCGGGAAGGCCTTACCCGCGAACGAGAAACACAGCTGTCTCCATCTGTTCTGACTCTTCGCATTCCAGTCATGTGCAGGGCACATACATCATTTCGCGGGATGCTTAGTCGTGAGCTACCCGCGAAAACTCTTTTGTCTTCAGTTGCTTGAGTCTTCCCACACTCTCCCTATATCACACAACCCTTACAATTAAATCCCACAATAAATACAGAGTATAAAAGATTGAATAAAATTACAATTAAATTTGACACGGAATTAAAGCCAACAAAACACATAGTTGTAAATTACAACTTTACAATATATATATTGGCCATTACTTGAATTGAAGAGGAATTGTTATCTCAATGATGTAATTTCTACTTCAGTTTATGAATAAAAATGAAAAACTTCCCATAAAAGAAAAAAAGAAAAAATAAAAAGAATATCCTAGGCACCCAAAGGAATACTTCCTGTTAAGTCGTTAATAGTAATAGATTTTTCAAAGACACTTTTTATGGTAATATATTAAGTGCAAAATCCATCTAATAAACTCTGATAATACATAGGCTAATTCACACCCTTCATGTTTTTCACACAAGGTAAACCGGTCAAAGTTCACATTAGCCCTTCCTCCAACCAATCAAAGTCCACATTGTCATTTTGCTTAGTTGCTAGCACTTCATCTCCTTCGCCATCCACATTCACTTCTTCATCTACTTCACTCACATCAGCATTATCATCATACTCTACATTACCACATTCTACCACCTCTCCCTTCATACCATCTACATTCTGACCAGGTACTTTAACAGCAAGTGGCTGCTCACCACCTTCCACATATAATATCAACCTATCTATAGGTCATGCTATGTGAATTTCACTCATATATAGCACCCCAACATCCCCAGTTATCAATCTTAAGCTTTCCTCCAAATTACCTCTAGAAATTAGGTAATGATATGTATTTGTACTAGGTGCACCATACTTCTCACACAATCCTTAAATTTAAAAAAAACTTAGACAATTAGGGTCAACATCTTCATCTACTATGTTGCCACCTACAATTATATTAATAATTTGCATCCATTATAATTTGGGATTACTACATTTTTCAATAATAAAAAAAATCTAGAGATGTGATGAGTAAATTGTTTCATCCAAAACGCAGAACACTCATCACACCTTTAAGTATTTTTATGATTGAAAAATTTAGTAATTTTAAATTATAATGAATGCAAATTATTAACCTTTACAAAAATATAATTGCTTAAATAAAAATGTTATCAAACAAAAGAATAAAACACAAACATAGCATAAATAGACAAAAGTGTTTGTTTTGTTTTTGGGAGTCAACTACATGAGAATGGACTACAAAGTCTACATTTACACATTTTTTCCTCGATACAAAAAAGATTCTTAGCTTCCACACAGAACACAACACAACAAAGGACAAAACCACTAGCAACTTTTAGCTCATTAAGAAATATATAAATTTTAGCAGTTGAAAATTTCTATCAATTCCTATTAGAATATGCACATTTAAAAAAAAAAAAAAAAGTCTTTGTTTTGTACTTTAGCAATCATTAGTTGACATTTTCAACTACTAAAATTCCCATTAGTTGAAATGAAAGAATAATACTTGCTGGATTAAAAAAAAAAAGAAAAAGAAGTTTCACGTATTTTCATCAAAAACCTATTAGGAACACAAATCCAAAACAAATGTATAGCACAGACCCAATTTCATCCCCAAACCCAAAGTTCCAAAGAGAAAGTCAGCGAAAATGTATAGTACAGGCCCAATTTCTCAAAAAACTTTTTTTTTCATTAACACACCACACATTAAGTAATCTACCAGCAATTTTTGAAAAAAAAAAAAATCAAGAAACCTAACTATCAAGAACATGTGGTTTAACTCAAGAGAGAAAATATTCAAGATCCTTCACATAAGTTTTGATTGGACTGCCAACTTCTCTTGATATTGAGAGTTTCACGTGTTGATCTTGATGGAGTGGACCAAAATCTCGAAGAGAGTGTGTACATGTAAAGGGCAGCTTTGTTTCTCTAAGGAAGGTGTTTTGATTCAATTGCTATTATGTTTTTGAGTGAAATGGTGTTAGCGTAACGGCAGGTACACAAGTGCGTAACGTTTTGTTAATGGATCAGACCATAGCTAGGTAATGTGCCAATTTTTAAACCACGTGTGGGTAAAGTGTTTTTTGGGCAAACCACAAGTGGGTTAAGTGTAATTTTCAAAAAAAAAAAAAGGGAGAAATTAAACTTAACCCACTTGTGGTTAGGCCAGTTTTGTCACTTAACCCACCCATGGAGTCCTCTATTATGCAGCCTTAATCAACCTTACCCTATTCTGTTTGTAAACCTCATTTACTATATAAGTCAACTTTTACAATGTGCTCTTAAGACACGTATTGAGGAAATTTTTTTGGAGAAGAACCTGAGAGAACAAATTTGGCCAATATGCTATTGAAATCACATTACGTGATCAAAATAACGTGAGATCTGGCTTTTGGTACTTATTTCGAGCAAGGAGATACAAGTTTTCACCATCATTGTCCTCTTACACTGGTAAGTCGGTGTTCTAGGGTTTAAAACATTTTTTGAAAAAAATTATACTAATTTTTAGCACATTTTAATGTTGCTGAGCATGAATTAAAGATTTACCTTAATTACAAAATATATCATATCACTTTAATCTCATCACATTTCTAAACAATACAATGTTGAATTCTTGTATTGAGATTACATTAATGTAAGATTACAGTAATGTAATATCACGACGAACCAAACGCCCTTTTAGAGTCTTATCTATCGTATTTTCTTTGAAGGATAGAATATATAATTTTTTTTTTCATTTTAGTTTAGATGGAATAAATTCTTCTAAAAAAAAGATTAGATAGAATAAATAGTTACTATATAATTAGAATTATAATAAATGTCAGTTGATAACCACTATAATTATCAATTTCCAAAAATTAAAAAAACATAATAATAACACATAGAATATCTTATTTTTGACTAGTCAAAATGGAGTTTTTTGGCTAAAAATTGCAAAAAATAGAGTTTATTGATGTTATAGGTATTTTTCAAAGTTATTTGGCAAAATGAGGAAAGGGACTAAATTTCGGCAACACCGTTGCCGAAATTGTAAGAAAAAGTATGAGAGAGAAGAAAGATAAGTGATGTAATGGGAAGGGAGAAAAAATTGAATTTTGGTAATGAGATTATCGAAATTCTTGTCCTGCTCGTGAACTACCAAGCCTACCCATGAAGTGCCCAAAATGCATGCTAGGGGGGAGTGCCCAAAAGGGAAACCAATTGTGGCAATGGTATTGTTGAAATTGTAGGGAATGGAGGAGAGAGAAAATATGAATTGTGGCAACCAAGTTGCCAAAAAAGGGAGGAAAAAAAAAAGGGAAACCAATTGTGGCAACCAAGTTGCCGAAATTGCCGAAATTCTAGGGGAGTGAGGAGAGAGAAAATAAGAACTGTAGCAACCAAGTTGCCGAAAATGGGAGGGGAAAAAAAAGAAAAACCAATTGTGGCAACCAAGTTGCCGAAATTGTGGGAAAAAAATTTAATAGTAATTTAGGCAATGAAATTGCCGAAAATGAGGCGAGGGGAAAAAGGTTGATTTAGGCCAAAAATTGAAGGGGAAAAAAAACAATTGTGGCAATGGAATTGCCGAAATGGGAGGAAAAAAAATAATAGCAATTGATTTATGGCAATGGAGTTGCCGAAAATTGGAGAGAGAAAAATTTTATTCTAAAAAGTATCCATATTCATATTTGTCAGTAGTTTTTTTTTTACCGAAGCAGTTTGGTTTGTGTGTATGTGATGTTCTTTTAGTGTGTTAGTAGTTTTTTTGACCGAAGCAGTTTGGTTTATATGTATGTGATGCTCTTTCATTTCGAATAGTAAAAGTATTTTTTGCATGATTTGCCCTATGAAACAAATAATAAATCTAGATTCAAAGTACATTGATTCTTATTCAAAAAAAAAAGTACATAGATTCTTACAATACGAAATGCAAGAAAAAAATAATTGATGTGCATGCTGTAAACAAAAAAAAAAAAAAAACAAAGAAAGTACATAGATTCTTACAATACGAAATGGAAGAAAAAATGATTGATGTGCACACTGTAAAAAAAGAAAAAAGAAAAAAAAAAAGAAACTGAGATTTTTGCAGAGATTCTTTGCAATGAATATATGCTTATTTGTACACATATTCTTATCCTTCAGTAGTTTTTTTATTTATTTGGTTTGTATGTATGTCATGTTCTTTCATTTCATATTGTAAAAGTACCTTGTGAGGAGTCAATCAACCAATCAACTCACCCCTTCCTCTAATTCTTATTCTCTGCTTGAAATATATTCATTGATTATTCCCAATAAAACCACCTATTGATATCACGCCTAATATCTATCTCATAGATTCTTTTTGCCTTTTTATTTCTCCTCTTCGTAATAAAAGGCAAGTACCCTTGCTGAAGGATTGCATCTCCTCACAAAGTTACATCTTCTGATTGTTCATTATTGTATAAATATATGCTTTGTAAATATTAGAGGCTAATACATTG
Source organism: Lithocarpus polystachyus (assembly GCA_033629205.1). Classification (NCBI taxonomy): domain Eukaryota; kingdom Viridiplantae; phylum Streptophyta; class Magnoliopsida; order Fagales; family Fagaceae; genus Lithocarpus; species Lithocarpus polystachyus. The sequence continues at coordinate 30,335,888 of CM066162.1, forward strand.
TAAAATATTATGTATTGTTGTAGTTAATATTGTTTGTATGCCTATGATTATGATTATGATTATTGTTGTTGTTGTTTTTATTCAAATTTTAGATTAATGAATTTTTTATGGTTAGGACTATAAGCATTTTTAGTATTGTTGTTATTTTGTGTTAATTTATTATTTCTAATTGTGTGTGTGTGTGTGTGTGTGTGTTTTTTTTTGCAAGTATCACTCTATAATTCTCACTCTTTCAGTTGGTATCACAATTGTGGTAAGCATCTCAACTCTCTAATTAAATTTATGTATGTGTTTTGTTAATTTTGAAATTATTTAATATTATTTATTGTTATTATTAGTATATGACCACAAAAATTGTAATAAATTGTATTATTGTGATCTTTTTATAATCAATTTCACTTTGTTATTATCAATTATTACATCTATTACTTGGAAAAAAATATATTGCATAATATGTTTGTTGGTTTATAATAAAGATATGTATGTGTATTATTATTATTATTATTATTATTTAGTACAATAAATCGTACATTTGTGTTTCTTTTTCTTTAAAGTTTATTTGGTATAAAAATTAATTATATGCTTTATAAATATTATACGCTAATATATTGTAAATATTATATATGGTTATATTATAGTTAATACTAATTATTGTGTATATGATTATTTTTGCTAAAACTATTATTATTATTATTAAAAATGTTGCTTCATAAAACCTTTATTTGAGTTTCTTTCAATTTTATTATGAACTATAAGCATTGTAAGTTATATTTAATATTTAGCATAAAAAACTGTAGTAGTCACTATATATTAATTTTATTATTTTTTATTATTGTTCTTTTGTTTTTATTTAGGATTATATTTTTTTTAGAAGATATTTATGATTATCTTATTTTGTTTTTTTTTTTCTTTCTTTCTTTTCTTGCAAGTATCACTTCGTATCGCAATTGTAGTAAGCTTCTCGGCCCCCTAATTTAATTGGAAATTATTTTCTTAGTTTGTAATTTTTTATATAGATGGTTTGTAAAAAATATACCTTCAGATATTGTAATTTTTTAATCTTAGCGTTTATATATTAAAGATACTGTGAAAATGCATCTTCACTTACACTATACTTTATATTGTGTGTGTATGAATTTAAAAATACGATAATTAGGGTTGACTCCATTCCAATTATGAGTATGAGTATGATTATGATTAATTTCTTATATTCTATTTAATCTAGGGTTGACCAAGATCTTAATAGTACTTTATTGTCAATTCATTAATGTCATAGAGGTTATTTCAGTAAAAAAAAAAAAATGGTTAATTTAGTTTGATTTATAGACAATTTCCTACTAATATAGAGGTAATGGATGTTGTATGGTTTAACTTATTGTAGCATTTAATGTAGGATATATTTGAAATGGAGCTTGGGTCATTCGATCATTCTCTGCTAACCCAACAACAATATCACATCTCTAATGATGAAATGGAAGGCAGTGTATATTTCGAAATCAAAATTTATTAATGTCCTATTAATATTTACAATTATTCAATTTACATGAAAAATAATTTCAACATTAGTAATATAACATTGTACATTTTTTTAAAAATTTCAGGTTTCCACCTTACGAGTGTAACCCCAACTGTTTGCACCCCCCCTCCCGGCAGTTAAGCGAGCTTATCACCCCATATTTGCATCAATGTAGACTATACCATGTTACCCGCCTACCACATATAGATATTGACTGGGGTCTTATCACTTCTTTGGTAGAGCGGTGGCGATTTGAAACCCATACATTTTACCTACCTACTTGTGAAATGTCGATCACTCTACAAGATATAGCAATCATTATAGGATTGCCTATTGATGGCAATGCAGTGTGTGGGCCCACTAATTTGGAATGGGGAACAGTTTGTCAGGATTTACTTGGAGTGACACCACCTGCAAATGCATTGGAATATGGTGGCCTTAAAATAACATGGGTAAAGAATATATTCTCAAACCTATTAGAGAGTGCTAATGTTGTAACAACCCAACAGGATGCTAGGGCATACATGTTCCAGGTTTTGGCTTTAATATTTGGAAATAAGAGCTAAAGTAGATTACATTGCTACTTTCTTTAGCTGTTAGCGGACTTTGGTGTAGTTGGGAAATATAGCTGGAGTAGTACCACACTTGCTTTCCTTTATAAAGAGCTGTGTACTGCTACTATTAAAAAAAGCACAGAGGTTACAGATCCTGTTTTCATATTACAATTATGGGTGTGGGAGCATCTTCCATATCCAACCCTAATTCCAATAAATCCAACAAATTTAAATGGTGACGACCCATACGGTTGCAGGTCTAATATTTACTTTCTATTTCTATACAATATTATATACTGTAACGTTTATCCTTGATACTTCCAAACCCTAAAATAAGTGGCAATCATTAATTGTGTATAGGTGGGATACCAAGAGAAAGTTTACTCACACACCAACGCATGTTCTATGTGCGTATCGTTCTAATCACGACGCACATAATAATGAACTGGTAATATATGTTGTCACAATGCATCAATGGTTAATTTACTAGTTTTATTATTGTCTTGATCGATTATAACATAGTACTGCATGTCTTTATATCAATAGGTTGGATCATCCACTTCCCTAGGACAAGGATTTGAGGGTTTGTTTAGCTATGTCCATTATCTCCAACCTGATTCAACACCTCCCTCTCATTACCCATTGCCACCTCCATCCTATTCTGGGCAATACAATTATGGCCAAGATAGCCAGTACAGCCATGAACAACATGACTTATTCATCACACCACAACCTTCCCAACCATCCCCACGTGTTGGTGATTTCTGCACGCCACAAAATACATGGGCATGTGCTCCGTACTCTGAGGAAGAGGCCTCCGTAACAGACTTTGACGAAGATGCCTTAAATGAGGACAGTGGGGAAGATGCAGAAGATGCAAAAGATATGGAGGTGTCATTAGATAATGAAAATGACGAAGGTGGTAATTATCAAACAGATTTTGATATTAGAACGCAGCCAAAGCGCATGGGGAAAAGTCCTGTGTAAGCACGAAGGTAATCTCAAAGAGTAAATAGGCATTCTCCGTGTTGTGGAACACAACAGAAACTTCATGTATCCCATCGTGACAATCACTAATCACTATAAAATTACTATTTATTAAGAATATATTAAAGTATTATTGTTGTTTATGCATCATTGTAGCAAAAAATATTATGTCTAAATAGTATACATATCACATTATAACACTAACCGTAAGAAATGTGTACACATATTTTGGTATTTGAAATTAGTGCCCAATTAATCTAATCAATCATCTATTTAATATAATTGTCCAATCCTACAAATCCAACATAGAATCTATATGTGTAGCCACAACTGTAGGCGCAGAATAAGTTAAAAAAAAAGGTGTCAAACTTCTTTTTTTATAGTTGATCTTTTTTCCTTTGCATGATGGCCACTGTGGTGTACATTTCTATTTTCGTTCTCCACAGCCTCTCTTCCAGACCCTCGTAAAAGTGTCAAAGAAAAATAAAACTTTCACAATCTAATTTTCGTCCAAATTTACAGCTTGTGAGTTAATTTCGGCCTTCAAAATTGTGAATTTCAAAAAACTCAAAACAGAAAAGTTGTAGATGTTTAAGTCACGGTTTCAGCCCATCCAACCTTGAGTAAATTGGATTTTTGAGGAGAGAGATTCGTCTAAAATACTGATTAGTGCTCAAATCTGATTTTTCCTCTTCAGATTGTGGCCCTTTTATTTCTTTCCTTATTTGAAGCTTTCAAACATGGTAAATGACCCAAGAACTCCATAAGAAGTATATATTTTAAGGTGTTATTGAACCCCTAAACTATAATACACAATATACACACACACACACACACACACACACACACACACACACACGCAGACACAAAATAAATAGGCGTACACCCTAATCCAACTTGCAGCGATAGAAAACATCGTAGCATATGGAATTAGTACCAACTTGTTCTTTCAAATAATACAAACTAACAATATGGTCCAACTCCTAAAAAAAAAAACAGTCCAACCAATCCACTAAAGTAGATTGAATAATTATGTTGGGTCATTCAATTTGGTCACTAGTGGAGCCAGCCACAGTTCAAGTGGAGCATGTTTTTCTATTATGGCCTTCTTGCCTACAGAGACTGCACAATGGCTTTGGTTGATGCTCTGTCCCTAAATCCATTTCATTTCGAAGCCGAGTTGATCTTGGTCGACCTTTTTCATAGCGCAGCTTAACATTAGGATACAAGACCAGGAAATCAGGCTCATTCCAATGTACACTGTCTGAAACCATGCGAAATCTAGGTGCATAACAAGCTACTTGTTCTTCCAAATGGTAGCAGTGGTTGATATATCGCATTACAGAGGTGCCTTGATATTTACATACGACAATGACATATGAATATGGAATCTTATAAACCTACCATTTTTGACAACTACAAGTGCTCTGCCTCAAATTTACCTTATGACGATGATTACCTCTATATGTAGAGTTAGGGTTTATTGGTGTTCTAACTTCAAACAGACCATCTTCATGACTGAACACAGTAACTGAATGCTTTGGTGCCTTTTTTTCCCATTTATTGAATTTATTCTTTACATAGGCTGTAATGAGTTCATCGGCTGTAACCTCTACGCGTGCCTTAATATACCGATCGGCAAAAGTAGGCTATATAACAGTAGTATGTAAGTTCGACTAACATAGTTATGAGCAGATTTCTAACACTCTTTAGAATACTGTTGAAGCTTTCAGACAAGTTTGTGGTCATTGCCCCATAACGATGTCCACCATCATGTGCTAACGACCACTTTTGCACCAGTATGTACCTTAAATACTTATCACCATTTGCACTTAATTGAGTAATTATATCCCTGGTTATTTGATACTTTCGTAGCTGATTCTCCATGCCTGCCCACATTACCATAGCCTTCAAGTTTTTATTCTCAATTTATTGATTGAAATTGCTAGCCACATGGCGAAGGCAAAAACGATGATACCAATGTGTCGATTGACATATAGTCCATATCACTGACATTATACTAGGGTGATGATCAGATATGACACATAAACCTTCCCGATTAGTGACATTAATTTGAATACAATGCAAAAACCAATTCCAGCTATCATCAGTTTCCTCCTTCACAATGACAAAGGCAAGTGGGAAAAGTCTATTGTCACCATCCCATGTTGATGCAATTAGTAACTTACCTCTATACTTACCATAGATGAAAGTTCATGTTGAAAACCTTCAATTGATGGACCAAAAGCCCAGAACACTCTCTCAAATATCACACAGCCTAGCACAGTAGCAGGTATTGTTCTCCAAATAACCCTGTTGCCCTAGTTTGAATTAATCAAAGCTTTCAACCATTTTGGCAATAATTGGTAAGATTTATCCAAATCACCAAACGCTCTACCAATTGCCTTTTCTTTTGCCTCCCACACCTTAAAATAAGAAGGCCGGTATTGGTTGTTGAAGCAAAGAAGTCTTTATGGTTGGATTTTTTTTGATAACATCCCTCAACTTTTTCTCAATAACATGGGTGTCTAATTGCTCGTGATCTTGTGTGAGCATGGTCTCTGTATATGTGTGTGGACCATTGTATTTCCTAACCTCAAACAACCCATGTGTAGCCCAGAAGCATGCTCGAAGACACCAAGAACAATGTTTGCACCTTACAGACCAACATGCTGGATCTGACTCTTTTACACTAAATGTTTGGTTCCTCTTAATGTGATAGTGTTTAACAGCAACTTGTAGTTCATCCTTATTAGCAAAAAGCAAGCCTACATAAAACTCTTGTGTAGGATCCCAAATACTTTGAGTGGGCTTTTCAAATGGTGGGGTTAGATCAATCATATTATCCCACGTGTTCTGTGAAAAGCTTAGTGATGAAGTTTGATGGAATACCATTGCTGGACTACTTTCATGATTAGGTTCATTGAGAGGCTCCTGTTCATTTCCAACATCATAAAGGATCTCATCACTATCACGTTGGTCATCACTATCCATGACCCGCATCCTTTCTGATAATGTATGGACCGCATTTTCAGTAGTAGCAGCTATGCGGTGTGTATCATTGGGATCATTAGCAACTCTCTGAGTGGCGGCTTGATTATGCTGAGCTTCAAACTCAAAACAAGTAGTCTCTTGTGCAACATGCTCAGTTGGATTATCATAGTCAGCATCACTGGTGTTCATTGGCCGATAAGAAACATGTTGGTCCTTAGTTGCAACATGGGTATATGGAGCATGATAGTTAGCACCACCAATGTTGATTGGGGAATGAACCGCATTTTCAGAATAATGACCAGTATGAGTGGCATATGGATCATGAAAGTTCCCGCTATGTGAATAACTAAATGATACACTCGGTCCTTCGTTGTTCGTTGGCACATCAAATGGGAAAAACATCTCAGTGGCTTCTTATGGGCTCTACATCCATGTACAACTCTGCACCTACAAATCCATATTGGCAGTCTAACATATCGAATATTGCATTGACACCATTATCATCTTCTACCAAAACTTGCTGGTAAATCACAGGATATGGATGACATTGAAAAGGAAATCTATACCAAATAGTAAGTTTTTAATCTTCTCTGTTTATATGAAGTGTGGATGCTACTCTATTACATAGATTTTCAAATGTAACACCTCGGCTTAATGGAATTATAAAAGGAGGTGGCATTTCGTAATAAATCCCATTTTCGCTATGTTTAATTATTCCACCAGAATGGATGAGAAAAATAAACAACTTTTCTGCCATCTACACTAAAACATAACAACAGTATTAATACATTAACACTATATAACCATAAAAATGCAATACAAGAAGGTAATCTATTAAAAATATTCAATATTTAAATAGCTAGAGCTGAGAGAATTCTATTAAAGAGGATTGGTTCACTGATAATTTATTACTGTCCATCATAGTAGTTAAAATTATTTTTTGTTTTCCTTTTCTTAAGTAACTTAGCATAACATTAACATTTAGAAGGATCTGTTATGATTACATTAATTATTTTATGTAGCTCTTCATTTTGCTTCTTCTAAAACAAAACAAATTATATAATGTTCTCATGCATCCATAAGATAATAGATAAATATTTCTAATATCGTACAATTTTCTTTATTATTATTATATCTAAAACTTAGATTTTAAGGTTTATGAGCATATACTAACCTTTTTTTTTTAGGTTTTCTTATAACATATGTGTACATTATAGGCTAACAAAGTAAGCATTTCTTTAAGGAAAATTTATGTCAATCTTGAAATATATTTTTGCTATATGAAATTTTAGGTAAGAATTCATGGACAAATAATTTAAAACATATCATACAAATCAGTTAATGTTGCAAAACACATATACAAAAACAAGATTTGCATGAACAAATAATTTAACAAAAACAAGATTTTCATGCTTAGCTATGCCCCTAAAACATATCAACATGAATATTATTAAAAAAAAAAAGTAACTACTTAAGAGATGTAACTCACCTTGTAAGAGATAAAGAATGGATAGATATTTGCAAGTATTGTTCCTTATAGTTGTTTGTAGAATGTATGACACGCATGAACCGAAAATGATTGGTAGAATTATGAGGGGAATAAAAGTGGAGAAGAAGGTTGATGGAATTTTTAGGCGAAAAAAAGTAGAAAATAAGAACCGTGGAAACTTCTATAACATTAGTGCTGTTTAAATAGGATGCAAGTTTCATATAAGTTAAATTTTTAGATTTTAAACTGTATAATTAGATATGCAATTGACCAAATACAACACAACACAGACTAAGATGGGTTACTCTGATAGAAATAAATTACTTAACTATACACATTCTTTCACTGCAAAGAATCTCTGCAAAAATCTCAATTTCTTTGTTTTTTTTGTTTATAGTGTGCACATCAATCATTTTTTTTTCTTCCATTTTGTATTGTAAGAATCTATGTACTTTCTTTGTTTTTTTTTTCGTTTACAGTGTACACATCAATCATTTTTTCTTTTATAAGAATCTACGTACTTTCTTTGTTTTTTTTTGGTTTACAAGCATGCACATCAATCATTTTTTTCTTCCATTTTGTATTGTAAGAATTTATGTACTTTTTTTTTTAGAATAAGAATCAATGTACTTTGAATCTAGATTTATTATTTGTTTCATAAGGCAAATCATGCAAAAAATACTTTTAAAGAACATCACATACACACAAACCAAACTGATTCGGTAAAAAAGACTAATGACAAATAAGAATATGGGTACTTTTTAGAATAAAATTTCTCTCTCCAATTTTCGGTAACTCCATTGCCACAAATCAATTGCTATTATTTTTTTTCCTCCCATTTCGGCAATTCCATTGCCACAATTGTTTTTTTCCCATTCAATTTTCGCATCCTTTTTTTTCCCCTCATTTTCTGCAATTTCATTTCCTAAATTACTATTAAATTTTTTTCCCACAATTTTGGCAACTTGGTTGCCACAATTGGTTTCTCTCTCTCTTCTTTTTTTTTATCCCTCCCATTTTCGGCAACATGATTGCCACAATTCTTGTTTTCTCTCTCCTTACTCCCCTAGAATTTCGGCAACTTGGTTGCCACGATTGGGTGCTTTTTTTTTTTTTTTTTTTTGCCTCCCATTTTCAGCAACTTGGTTGCCACAATTCATATTTTCTCTCTCCTCCATTCCTTACAATTTCGGCAATGCCATTGTCACAATTAGTTTCTCTTTTGGGCACTTCCCCTAGCATGCATTTTGGGCAGTTCACGGGCAGGCTTGGCAGTTCCCAGGCAGGACAAGAATTTCGGTAATCTCATTACCGAAATTCAATTTTTCTCCCTCCTCATCACATCACTTATTTTTTTTCTCTCTCGTACTTTTTCTTACAATTTTGGTAATGATGTTGCCGAAATTCAGTCTCTTTCCTCACTTTGCCAAATAACTTTGAACAGTACCTATAACACCAATAAACTCCATTTTTTGTAATTTTTAGCCAAAAGACTCTGTCAAAATGTATTATCAAAGAATATTTTCGGCGTTACTTGAACTGAAGAGGAACTGTTATCTCAATGATGTAATTTCTGCTTCAGTTAATGAATAAAAATGAAAAATTCCCATAAAATAAAAAAAAAGAATATCCTGGGCACCCAAAGGAATACTTCCTGTTCAGCTGTTAATAGTAATAGATTTTTCAAAGATACTTTTTACGGTAATATATTAGGTGCAAAATCCATCTGATAAAGTCTGATAATACATACATAGGCTAATTTACACCCTTCACGTTTTTCACACTAGGTAAACCGGTTTGCCTTAAAAAAAAAAAAAAAAAAAAAAAAAAAAAAAAAAAAAAAAAAGGTAAACCGGTCAAAGCTCACCCTTCACACCTAGCATAGCATGACACGTCAATAATTTAGTTTAGGTAAGACAATCACTTAGCAGCTACGTTAAATTGGCTAATCTTGCAATCAGAATCAAAATCATGGGAACAACCACATTGAGCAGAGTGGGGGCCTTCTGTCTCTGTAGCCTATAGTTGTTATGTCAATTCACATCGGCTCCAACCCATCTATGAAATCTTAATTTTGAAAAGTAAAAAACTTAGTTACAGTATCTTAGGTGCTGTTTTTTAGGTTTCCTTCTTAAAATTAAGCTATGTGGCGACTTAACTTAAAATACACTTTCATCTCATGAAAAAAAATTTATATAGTAGAATTTTAAAAAGAAAACCTACAAACAGCACCTAAGTACTGTACTTAAGTTTTGCTCTTTCAAAAAAAGCAAAAAACATAGAAGGCATGCCTCATATGAGTATTAAATGCATTTTATCAACTCTTAATATATATTTTCCTTACAATAAATTCAAATTTGTGCATAAATGGAGTAAAACTGCTTATGCGATAACCTGTCGGTAATGACATTCTTTGTTTGTGAGATAGGTTTACCCTTGTTGTGGCAACATGATTGGCCTTTAGGCAAATTAAAATTCCTACTCACATGATTGATAAAAGAAGTGTCATGTATACAATTTTTTCAAAATAAATTTTATGTGATAAGGTGTTATTGAGTATTACTAGTGGGTTAAAAAGTAATTTTATTAATAAATCTAGGTTAGAACTTTTATCAACTTGTCACCTAGGATAATATACACAAAAGATTTGACAATATTTTTCACACAGATTGAGTTGCCAAGTTTTTACTAGTTCTTATCTAGGTTAACTACTAATATAACTTTTTTACCTATTACTAATGATTTTTCACATCAATAAGTGTCAAATTATTTATCATAAACTTTCTCCATAAACTTCACAAGTTGAGGTGTTTTTAGTTGGAAAAAATTTAGTACCAAAAACTATTACATAACTTTTTTGCCACAACTGTAATATGACCGATTATGAGTGGTGAAGAGAAAATGATGGGTCTATGTGTAATTTTTTTTTTTTTTAAAGAGTTTTAACTTCTGAAGTCTGCTACAGATAATTCCTCTTTATCATCAAATCATTACTCTAATTGGTTTTGGTGTAGGTTAGAATCGAACTCTATATCTCTTGTTCGACCACAATAAATCGTACCAATTGAACTAACAAGAACTCACAATTTGCCATGTCAGGTCGTGGAATAATTTGTGTCGCCTGGATCTAATGCCCCGATAATTTCGCCACTGCAATTACTAGAAGAAAAAAAAAAAAAAAACAAACTAAAGAACGGCATTTTGGAATTTGGAAAATGGGGGAGAGGAGAAAACGACGACGGATTCGATGCAATTAATGATCTTTGGTTGCGTTCTTACTGGTGTCATTTTCGTTCCAAATTTTCCTTAAAAGCGAACTGGTTGCTGTAACCATAAATGACCGAGGGTTCATAAGAATTATAAATCCCACCTGAGTGTTCTTCCCAGGAAAAGGCCTTTCACGGACTTCGCTTTCCACATTTCCAAACGGTGACACTTTCTCTCTTTTCAGTTTTTCCTTTCTTTCTCTATCCGGAAATCCAAACGTGTTAGCAAGATCTAGGGTTTGAAATCTTTTTTTATTATTTTTTTTGGTGTTTGCCATTGTCACAGTTCAGCTGCCTTGTGCGTCAACAACCTCGGATAAAATTATGTCCAAATAAGGTGAGGATTCGTAGGTTTATTTTTGTACATTTTTTTTTACGTACAATGTATAGATGTACGTCGAAAAATGTTGGGATTGGTATTGCACTATTTTGATTGATATATATATATATATTTATAGATCCAGATATCAGATATCAGATTGAAGAGAGAGAGAGAGAGAGCGAAGATGAGTGAGAGCCAGAGGTTCCAGCTGGGGACCATTGGGGCTTTGAGCTTGTCAGTGGTGTCGTCGGTCTCTATTGTGATTTGCAACAAGGCCCTCATTAGCACGCTTAATTTCAGTTTTGGTGAGTTCTGCCACAGCCATGGAATTTACTCTTTTGTTTTGTGATTTTGCAATCAATATAGCGTTGATCATTGGTGCTTAGATCTATGTTTTTTTGATCGAAAAACAATTGTTTGAATCGATGCCTTTGGTATGGTAATAAGAAATGGTGCGCAAAACTTAGGTATAGTTTCTACAATGTTGTTAGGTTCTCTAATTGAATTCGAACCATGTGGTTGCGTTGGCTAGCAGAGTGCGCATGGTTGAATTTAATTGTTTGTGTTGTATTGGTCAATGCAGCCTTGTCTTAGAAGGGCCCATGAGCTCTGCTTGTGGCTCCGTTGCAAGTGCTAGGTGGAGGTTGAGGTCACAGGCTTATCAATAACAAAAAAGAAAAGAAGATTTGCCCCAATAGGGCTTTTGTTTATTCGAAAAATGTGTTGGTGTAGCCACTTTATTTGTATTACTTATTTTTTATTTAATAATTTTGTGGTTTCTATGGTTGTCGAGGTTTCCAAAAACCACCATGTGGATGTGGGGTCATTGAATTTGTATCAGGGAATGTGTTACGAAGTAGATATTCATTTCTCAAAAATGGTGGTTGCCATCAATTTTTAGTGTTGTCATCTGTATTTGCTTACCATTTGGGTCTTGATGTATAGTTGAGAATACTAACCTATGATATGGCTTGGTGCAGCTACAACCTTGACAAGTTGGCATCTTCTTGTCACGTTTTGTTCTCTTCACGTGGCATTATGTTTGAACTTGTTTGAACACAAACCTTTTGATGCAAGAGCTGTAATGGGTTTTGGCATACTAAATGGAATCTCCATTGGACTTTTAAATCTTAGCTTGGGTTTCAATTCTGTTGGTTTTTATCAGGTAACCTACTCTAGCTTATGTTGATTAATTCTGTGGTTTTAAGATTTAACATCATTCTTTTATCAATGGGATGATTTCATGATTGGTTTCCCATGAAGTGTTGATCCCATTCTAAATTAGTATAAAAATGTATGTGTTGGTAGTGTTTGTGTTTCAATAGATTAGTTGCATGAGATATGTCAAATTACAAAGGTTTATTTTATTTTATTTTTTTGTTTCATGGGATGTGCATATGTGCTATGTGATTCATGCAGTCTAAATTAGATGAGATCAATCTTTCTTGTGCTCAAACTGTGCCGTATCTCAAAATTTGATCCTTATGGATACATACTTCTAACTCATTGTGTCTTGATATATTATGTAGTGCAGTAGCATGCTTTTGTCCTTTTTTTGAAAGTTGTCCTGTCCATTACTTTACTCTGCCACACTTTTGATATTCCTAAATCTGTCACACTACCGTTTCTTCAATTTTAAATACCAATTTGGACATTGATTTCTGAATATTTATCACTCTTGGTTTTGTATATTAGATGACAAAACTGGCGATCATTCCCTGTACTGTTCTTTTGGAGATTATTTTCTTTAGGAAGATATTCAGGTAAGTTCAGCACATGATGTGATAGATTTTTTGTGCTTTGTTCAACATTCTTCAAATGTATATATGACTTCTACCTAATTTTAAAAACAATCACTTTAAGCTATCTGCTTTGGGGTGAATTTGACTTTGTTTGTCCAATGTATTCCTAATTATTTGTTTTGATATTTATACATCTGCTTTTAAAGCTCCTCTTTTTAACTTGACCTTGTAACTCACTAGTAAAAATTTGTCTGGAAAGCACATCATCCTACTTAATGGGCTTGTCAATTGTGTTTATTAATGCCCTGTTAATTTGTTCTTGTTTCTTGAACTGTTTTTCTTTGTTTTGTATCTGGTATGTAGAGTTTCAAGTTTCTTGTGCAGCCTGATATTTAGGTGTTGTTATTACACTTGTTATTACACTTTCGAGAAAAAGATGCCTTGTGGTTGGTTCTCTTTAGGGGGCAGGATTCTGGGTCTTGAAGCAACAGCCAAGAAAGAGCCTTGACTTTGCAAAACACGTTTGGGACGTGTATTGATTATGCTGAGAGGAAACAATTGGTGCACAGAGAAAAGGTTGAGTTTGGTACAATAGAATCTCTAATGTAGATTAAAAAACCCCAAATATTTTGTAGTAAAGAAATCGGTGTTAGTGACCTTTGGCCTCTTGGAAAATACCTAATCTGACTATGAAACATTTTTTTATCATTGACATTGCTTGGCCTGGAGGAAATGGCATTTGCACAAGTTGCTAAGAGTCAGGTTGTAGTAGACCAACTGGCTTGAAGACATTTTGCTACCAATATACAATTTTAGCTTGGGAGTGAAGAGGTCAGCCATGAAATACTTCTGTAGTACTTCTAGAATGCAGACATACACAGTTTCTTGGTCATGATATCTAATCCTTAACATGTCTTTGTTTTATTTCCTTCTTTTTATTTCTTTTTTCTTGGGTGAAAATCTATGTATTTCTTAGGTAGCTTGTGCATGTTTATTGACTAATGCATGCCTGTCTGCCTTTGTGATTGTGTTCATCTGTGATGGTTTATCCATATAAAGTGGTTTTCCACTTTCATAATTCTTGGTGGGGCTATTCTGCCCTGGATTTACTCTTTATGTATATTAATATTTATTTACAAATGTGTACTGATGCTTCTTTACCTCTATTACAGTAGGAGCATCCAGTTTTCACTTGCCATCCTTCTTCTGGGCGTTGGGATTGCAACTGTGACTGATCTTCAACTCAATGCCCTCGGCTCCTTCTTGTCTTTTCTTGCAGTTATCACAACCTGCGTTGCTCAGATTGTATCCTAAGCTGAACTGACTTTTTACTATGTTGGATATTTTTGTACCTTTGATATGCATTCATGTAACTAGCAAAAGGAAGAAAGATATGCATGCATGTATGTATATATGTGTGTCTGTGTTTTATGTGTACTGCTTGCTTTTGATTCTGCATTGCACAATTAATTATCATGTGTGTTACTGTAGGGCCCAATATTTGTTGTGGTTGGTGAATCTGTCCTTGTTTTGTAAGAACTTAACCAGTTATTTACAGATGACTAATACCATCCAAAAGAAGTTCAAAGTATCTTCAACCCAACTTCTTTATCAGTCTTGCCCCTATCAGGCAATAACTTTGTTCGTCATTGGCCCATTTCTAGATGGGCTTTTGACTAATAAAAACGTTTTTGCTTTCAAGTATACCCCTCAAGTGCTGGTAAGAATTAAAGCACTCACCAGAAACTCCCCACCCCCCTCCCCCCAAAAAAAAGCTTCTTCACCCCGTTTTGTCGCTTTTTTTTCCTTTTTAATTTAACTATCCTATGTGTGGTCTTTATTGCAGTTCTTCATTGTTCTATCCTGCATGATTTCTGTCTCTGTAAACTTCAGTACATTTCTGGTTATTGGAAAGACATCTGCAGTCACCTATCAGGTCCTTGGACATCTGAAAACTTGCCTAGTTTTGGCCTTTGGCTATGTTCTACTTCATGACCCATTTAGCTGGCGCAATATTTTAGGGATTTTGATTGCTGTAGTTGGGATGGTAGTCTATTCTTACTGCTGTACCCTCGAGAGCCAGCAGAAGGCTGCTGAAGCAGCTGCACCATTGACCCAGGTAACTCAACTTCTTTCCTTACCTCATAATATATATATATATATATATATATATATATGGCTTTCATATAATTTTTCTTTAGATAATTATTGGTTAAAGATTTTCCTGGATAAATTGGTTAAAAAATTCAGCAAAAGGTGATCTCCCCACCTCCCCAAAGTCTTTGTTTCTACTTTTCTCAGTAAACTCCATATTTATTGGTTCCCTTATTTCATCATACATTTCTTCTCTCTCTTTGTTCTTGCAACCCTGTAATACTATTTGCATGTGTAATGAATATGCTAAACCTCTTTATTTTCTGTTGCAGGCAAAGGAAAGTGAATCTGATCCTCTTTTAACCGTAGAAAACGGAACAGGGATTTTAGCTGATAGTGTTGTTCCAAAATCCCCTGTATGGAAATCAAACAAGGACCTACATGCGTAAAGCCTTTGCAATCATTGATTATTATTTTTCCATAGGTCAAAATTGGTAGATAAAATAGTCCAGCGATGAAGATGTTGCTGGAAAGGCCATCCATGTGCTGCCTAGTGATGATTGATTTGGCTAGCTGAGGACTCTGTCGAATTTTCAGAGTTAAAAAGAAATAGTGCCTTCTTATATAGCAGTTTTGGTTAATAGTTCGTTACGATCAGGCTTCTCAATGGAACTCATACCAGAATTAATATGTCAATTGTATACTGTTATTTCCAAATACTAAAAAATTTCTTTATTTCTCACAGTTTAAAGTTTTGTTTTTATTTTATTTATTTTTAATCTCTAAAGACTATTAAAACCTTTACCAATTTTATATGCTGCCCATACCCAGCTTTTTTAAAGCGTAATGAATCATACAGGTCAGTTGCCTAGTATCATTGTCTCCGGAGCAAATTGAATGGGAAGACATTTTCAGCTCTAAATACTATGGCTTCTATCATTCACTGTTTTGCACTCGTCCTAATGGTAAACGAAAGCCTATTTACAATCCAAATAATATGTGTAAGGACACAAATTGCAGATTGGGCCTACAGGAGAGATTGACTCTGGCCCAACGAGTAAAAGGTATCCTCGCAATGAATTTGTAAGAGAGTGGGTCGAAGAGTTAGGTTTTAGTGGGTCCAACGAAGATGAACTGAGTGACAGAGCGTCCTCGGCACAATCCGAGGAGTTTTGTTCTTAGTAAATGTGTTGAATCAGCATTGTTACAGGAGTTCTGGAGATTGTTCTCCTCCTTTCCCATGGTGGATTTCTCCTATTATATAGCCCCTTTCAGACAATCTGGACCTTCCATTTGTTGATCATCCAGGCCTATACTTGAGTGCCTGTCCCATCAGCCACCCTCTTTAGTATTCTGTGAGTTGCAGAAACCGAGATAGCACTGTTCAGGGGTCCTGTCCACATAAATGCGGTGTAAGCAGCCTTTTGTGAAATATCTCCTAGTTGCCACCTGTCCCCTTTGGCCCATATAAGTCAGGGGATTCCTCGGAAATATCAGGACCGGTGCTGGAACATTCATCTCGGCCGTTCCTTTGATGATCCGAGCAGTAAGTTCTCCTCGGACAAGTCCCTTTCTCCTTCGCGTAGCTAATACGACAGAGAGGAGTCAGGCCAGGTACTTTCCTCAAGAGGGAGTGTCCTCGGGATAATGGCCTCCCCGAGACGGGCCCATGGTCTCCTCGGACGGGCCCACGGCTATTATCTGACATTGGGCCTTTTACCCCCACAATATGAGAATACAGATTTGCTGTAATGTTAGTGGCAATTATTTTCTTAAAGAGTAATAATTTTCTCTGCCTGGTTTGACAGACAGAAAAGTGCCAACATCAAAGGAATATATCTATACGCTGCTCATTGTAACCTAATTGGCCACTCCATTAAGACTTGAAATCCCAATAATAACTCGAAAGTATTTGGAAGGATAATGAATACAAACGCCACTTGCTCATGCATACATGTGTTCCAAGACGGTTGTTCACCTTTTTAAAGTTTGATGTAATGGTCGGTTTATGCAAATAATATGCATGGGGTCGACTGAAATAATAAGCTTAGGATACAACATTTTTGACATTAGTTGATTTTATTCCAATTGAATATAGTTACTATGGGAGCAAAATGATGAGTGGATAATTACAATGAGAGTGAAAGGATTTGAATATATGTCTTCGTTAAAAATATTAAACATTAGTTGATATAATTTATTTGTGATTTGTATTCCATATCACAAACTTGTAGTTATAAAAAGACAAAAAATAAAAAACTTTTATCCACTTACATTGTATTATCAAACTTTTATAAAAATATTATACTGTTAACGTAAACTTATATCGTAAACACACAAAAATGTGTACAATATTGTACACATTTACAAAAAAAGAAAAAAAAAAAGAAGTGTACAATATTATAATTATAATTTTTTTAAAATGTTTACCATGTATGTTACATTTTACAAAGTAAATTAAGAATTTTTCAAAAAAAAAAAAAAATTGTTCGTCACTTATCAAAAGTGATGAGAATCCAACCATTGGAGTAGTTAATGAAAAGTGAAAAATTAGAGGGGAGGCAAATGCAATATCTTCAAAGACTCGTCCGAGGTGTCACTCCACTGCTACTTCAAGTACCTCGGAGTTGGAATATTTAGATGTTACGCTTCACACAAGCAGAGAGAGAGAGAGAGAGAGAGAGAGAGAGAGGTTCTGGATGGCTCTTCGAAGTGTGAGCAGAAAATCCCTATCTCTAGGGCTAGCGGTTGGCCACGTTCGTGGGTTGCAGAGCTTCTCGCTGCCAGAGCTGCCTTACGACTATGGTGCTCTGGAGCCAGTGATTAGCGGAGAGATCATGAAACTCCACCATCAGAAGCACCACCAGACCTACATCACCAACTACAACAAGGCGCTCGAGCAGCTCGATCAGGCCCTTGCCAAGGCTGATTCCTCTTCCATCGTCCAATTGCAGAGCGCCATCAAATTCAACGGCGGAGGTTTCACTCTCTCTCTCTCTCTCTCTCGCTGCATGCATGTTGTTGGAACTCATTTCTTTCATTGATGATCAAATTAAGAAAAGGAAAAATCTCTGATACTTTCAATTTAACTCGTGAAGCTTCTTTATAGATAAAAACAGAGCAAGTATGTTAGACATTCTTTTGAGGGGACCTCCAAATTCCAAATCCAAAGTACATTTCCTCTGCTTTTGTTTCTCAAAAATTGAATCCACTGCCAACACAAATGTTTCATGTAATTTGTGGCAATCCCCACCTCAACCAAAAGTTTAGTCAAGTGCCTATGAGCCCAGGCTCACATGACACTTTGTTTAACCAGTAACTAATGCTTTCCTGTACCAGGTCATATAAATCACTCGATTTTTTGGAAGAATCTTGCACCCATTAGAGTAAGTGCCTATTTTTTTTTTCTGGGTTTCTTGTGCAAGCTCTTGATTATTTATAGTTTCATTAAATGTCATCCTTTTTAGGATTTTGATCACATTCTGAATGTTATGGCAGGGAGGAGGTGGTGAACCTCCAAAGGCTTCCCTAGGCTGGGCCATTGACACGCAGTTTGGCTCTCTTGAAGCATTAATTCAAAGAGTCAATGCGGAAGGTGCGGCTTTGCAAGGCTCTGGATGGGTGGTAAGTTTCTGATGCTTCTTTGAGCAGTTGTGTTAATTCCATGAGTTTCTTTGAATGGATATCGGAACTCTATTACTTAATAGCTATGCGTTTATTTGAAATCTTGACAGTGGCTTGCTCTGGATAAAGAGCTGAAGAAGCTTTCAGTTCAAACCACTGCAAATCAGGTATGGTGATCAGAGCTTTACTATTTTTAAGTCATTAGAGACCATTCAGCCTTCTGATTGGTGTAAACCCGCCTGATTTTTGTAACTGAGATATTCGTACTGTCTGTAAGATTGTTTTATCTAGACAAGGTTCATTGTATTGTCCTCAATAAAATTGAATGCCTCTCTGGGCTGGCCATAACAATGTTTGCTTCTGTTTTAAAGTTAAAAATGTTTGTGCATGGGTGTTTGATGCTTCTTGTAGTTGAAATTTTATGCTCATTTTCACTGGTGTGAAGGAACTATCAAATTATTAGTTCAATGGTTCAACCTTAATCCTTTGTTTTAGGATTTGTAACGATAAAATAACAAAAAAATTAGGTGGTATGAAGTTTACTGGATAAAGTATAAAACATAAAAATGATCTGTTTTCCATTGTCGGAAATTCCTAAACAATAAAACCAATGGTATTTGGATCAAATTGCATCTCCTCCCTTAGAAACAAGGACTGGAGGCTGAGGTCACAAGTTTGATGCCATATGGGTGTGTGATTGCATTTACCTATATTTAGGGGGGTGGGGGAATCTAAGGGTATGTTGTGGACACAGGGAAATGAGGTGAGAGGAGTATATTCTAGTCATCTTCCCCTCTCCTTTGCTCTTCTTTTCCTCGCTCCAGACTTAGGATAAATTGCTGTGAAAATTTGATTGCTTTTATTGGCTAATTTAGGAACGTTGTCTTCTGCAGTTGCTAGTATCTTCTACAGTTTATTTAATGTGGACATTGTAGCGTATCTTGTTGATAACTATGAGGGTGCTCTCAACTTTGTGATAAAATGATAGATTTTTGTTTGTTGAAAGTATTTTCTTGATGGTAGTCTTACTTTTCAAAGACTTTAAGATGCTCCAGAATTTTTTATTTTTTAAAATCTTGTTTATTTTATATTTTACATGTCTAGAATTCATTCTTTTTTTTCCTTGATAAATGACATCTGAAATTTTTTCTAACATAAAATTTTTATAGGATCCACTTGTAACTAAAGGATCAGCTTTGGTTCCATTGTTTGGCATAGATGTTTGGGAGCATGCATACTACTTACAGGTGAATTTACTGTTTTCGGTTTAATTATATGCTAGTGATAGGTTGAATTTGGTTGTTTTCATAATTACAGGATAATTCCCAGGCATCCAATTACATGGTATCTTTGAAATTTCTTAAATGATTTCAAATTTAACCCAGTGGAAGTTCATTATAATATTGTATACAGAGAGAGAGAGAGAGAGAGAGAGAGAGAGAGAGATTCTTGTGTGATGTAGTTGCAGGAAAGGCAAACTCTCTAAAGGATATTGAGGGCACTTGCATTTGGATAAATGAAACTGCCATTATGATAGGGCCACATGAAATTTCACTATATTGTTCATGAAGTCTGACCTTATTTGACCTAGAGCTGAATAATGGCACACGACTTTGGTCTGGGAATTAAACCTTATGTCAAAAGGGCACCTCATCTAGGTTTATTAGAGACCTGCGCTGCTGTGAATGGATATTCAGTTGTGGAAGGGTGCCCTGCCCTAATCATCCCAATTCATCCAAACCTGGTTGCCTTTTCATATTGTCTATTGTTTCAAATGTGGTTTTCTTTTTGCCCATAATGTGGCAATGATGATTAATGCTTCTTCCTACACCTGTCTCACTTCCTCTGAATATATTAAGCAGCCTTCTGAAGCCATCTTGGAAGTAAAATATAAAATGATCTGCAGTTTTCTCCCTTGACATTGTTTGTAACTTGCAATTGAAATTGTTGTCCTCGTGCAGTACAAAAATGTGAAAGCAGATTATCTGAAGAACATATGGAAGGTTATAAACTGGAAATATGTGAGTGAAGTTTATGAGAAAGAGAATCCTTGAGACAATAAGAGCATATTTCTGTGAATAGGTTTTTACTGAATGCAGGATCTGACGATGTTTCTGTAAGAAAAATAAACGTCAGTGAAAATGGGAGTCAGGAAGTTTGTAATGATAGTTGCTGTCTTTTGGTAATCTTTCCAAGTATCGGATAATTTGCCTGTCATAAGATTTACTTTCTTTTGGTGTTGCTTGTTCTCTAATCTTCTTTTCCAAATTGGGTGGCCCTTTCTTATGATTGTTTGATATTATTGTATGAAACATTGCTAGAGAGGAACCAGACCCATGCCAAATGAAGTTCTGATACAAAAAGTTGATGCAGTACAAAATTCTCAAATGACTTTTAAGAAGAGAAAAGCCTTAAAAAAAGGGGATAAACTTATAATTTACTAGCATTTTTAATGGTTGCTTGGAATCATTACCAAGCTAGAAAAAGAAAACAAGCCTAGAAATATGCACTTTGGATTACTTGGAACCAAACTCAGGCTATTAGGAGAACAATAATTCTAAGACCACGCAATTGTCACAACTTGCTTCAGTGTCAACCGGTTGGATTGTTTTTCATCAAGTATCAATAGTGGTCTCTTGTGTAAATCGAATCTCAAGTTTAACACTCAGGCAAATTGTGATAAATAGTTGTGGTAGTGTGGTCCTAGAATTCTTGTTAGAAGAATGCTAGCAGAAATTTTATTAACCAATGAAGCATTAAATACTGAACTTCCTTAGATTCTATCAAAGGAAGAAAAGGAAATAAAAAAGAAATACTTCCTTACGAAACAAGTAACTAAGTTATAAACCTATAGGTAAGAAATAACTTTTAATCGTTTACAAAATGAATACTCAAATTAAATAAGATCTAATATATATAAATAAGGCCCAATTGGTAGTAGGCCTCCATGGTCCATCCATGTGAACGGGGTCTGTATATGGTTTCCACATGAACCAGTAAAATTTTGATCTTTTAAGGAAGAATTTACTGTTAACGCACAATTTCAACTTTAGGAATTTCAACTTTAGGACTCAAATAGTTGAAATTGATTCACAAATGTAACTTATATTAACAAGGGGAGTGTCTTTACAAACATTTGCACACATAGTATACACACTCCCCAAAAATAAGGAAAATTGCGACTTCAGGTCACCATTTCAGAATTTGAATTTTCTCTTGTTTTTGGAAAGTGTAAGTACTATGTGTGTATTGAGTGATGTGTACTAGACATTTCCCTATTAGTTAATGGCATAGTATTTGTTAAGGTTAAAATAATGCGAGTCTTATTTAATAAAAAAAATTGGATAAATAAGAGAAAAGGGGTATACGGCTAGCAAGAATAATTTTTATTTTTTGGACAAAATTGCCCTCTTAAAGAAGACATGGCTTCACAAGAAGAATTTTTCTTCTTTGGACAAAATTGCCCTCTTAGCACATTTCCCTCCATTCTTGAGTTTAAGTCTTTTTTCTTTTTTTCTCTTCTCGAATGGTGTGTTGTGTTACCTTCTTTTTCTTGTTTTTCTCTTCCTGTTTTGTTCGATCATTGTAATTTGGTTTCCTGATGTTCTTGCCTTCCTCGTACATTCCCTATGTACGGGGATGTGTTCTTCTTTAATATATATCTTAAGTTACTTATCAAAAAAAAAAAAATTTCCCACCAAATTTTATTTTACCAATATTTTACTATCCACTTTCTTTCACTTTATCAATATCAAACTCAATTTCTTCCCCTTTACCAATATCAAAGAGAAGAAGAGATGAAGACATCTTAATAAAGGATTGAGGAATTATTAAAAAATGTACCACTATTGTATTTTATTTGATTCATAGTTATTTTTTAAAAATAGGTTAAAATTAATATGATGTTAATTTTTATTTTTAATACATATATATTGTAGCACTAATGGATGAGAATATAGTTGCAAGTGAGACTCAATACTTTGCTCCAAAAGATTGTTTTGACTTAAATGAACCATTTCAAGAAGGTATTATAATTTCATTTTATTTGTGATTTACATTTCACTTATCATAGAACATGATGTTTATTTTTTAAACTCTTGTTTAATATAGTACCAAAATTAATATGATGTTAATTTTTATTTTTAATACTTATATATTGTAGCACTAATGGATGAGAATGTAGTTGCAAGTGAGACTCAATACTTTGCTCCGAAAGATTGTTTTGACTTAAATGAACCACTTCAAGAAGGTATTATAATTTCATTTTATTTGTGATTTACATTTCATTTATCATAGAACATGATGTTTATTTTTTAAACTCTTGTTTAATATAGTACCAAAATTAATATGATGTTAATTTTTATTTTTAATACCTATATATTGTAGCACTAATGGATGAGAATGTAGTTGCAAGTGAGACTCAATACTTTGCTTCGAAAGATTGTTTTAACTTATATGAACCACTTCAAGAAGATATTATAATTTCATTTTATTTGTGATTTACATTTCATTTATCATAGAACATGATGTTTATTTTTTAAACTCTTGTTTAATAAAGTACCAAAATTAATATGATGTTAATTTTTATTTCTAATACATTTATATTATAGCATCAATGGATGTGAATGTAGTTAGAAGTGAGACTTGCTACTTTACTCAAAAAAATTGTTTTGACTTAAATGAACCCATTCGAATTATAATTTTATTTTATTTGTAAATTTACATTTCATTTATCATAGAATATGATGTTTTTATTTTAAACTCTTGTTTTAATATAGCACCGATGGATGACAATGTAGATTGCAAGTGAGACTTATCAATTTGTTTCAATGAATTGTTTTGACTTGAATGAATTGTCTTAAGAAGGTATTATTATTTTCATTTTATTTGTAATATATAATTCATCTATAATTCATTTATCATATAATATGATGTTGATTGTTTTTTTAATTTTTGTTTTAATACAGCACAAGTTGATGATTGTTTGATTGCAAGTGAGATTCATGAAAGTGTTTCAAAGAATTGTATTGAATTAAATGAGCTTCCAAATGATGGGAAAAAATACTTATGGAGAGAAAATAATTTATTGGAATGAATGTCCAATAGATGAAATGGGAGTTATTGAAGAACATAAAGATACAAATTCAATAGAAAATGAGTTTGAGCCTTTTGTTGGTCAATGTTTTCCTAGTGAAGAAGAAGCTTTCATTTTCTATAGAAATTATGCAAATCGATATGGTTTTACAATTCGAAAATGTTGTATTGAGAAAAAAAAGGAGAAATAGCAAGATGTGATTTCTTTTGTTATCAACAGGGTAAGTAGCCACTAAAAATAATGGATCCATCTAAGGAGCAATGAAATAGGAAGTCTGTAAAATGTGGATGTAAAGCTCATCTAAGTATCATTTTACGAAAGTCATTTGATATATTTCCTCAAGAATGGTATGTCACTAAGTTTGTTGTAGACCACAATCATGATTTGTTCTCCCATTCGAAAGTGCAATTTCTTCCAGCCAATCGAGTTATCACTATAAATCATGAAAACACATTTTCTTATTGAAAGAAGCTGCACTTTTCAATTAGAGAGGTAATGCGTGTTATGGATATTAAGAAGCATTTGAAACATGGACAACTTCTATTTTTTCAAAGGGATGTTAGTAATCTTTATGTGAAAATGAGATGGAAGAATGTAAAGAATGATGTCATGGATCTCCTACAATTTTGCAAAGTTGCTAAAGAAGAGAATTCTAGATTTCAATATGCATTTACAACTAATGAAGAAAATAGGTTGGAGTATATTTTTTGGTCACCTACTAATTGTTTTGATTGGTACAAAAAATATGAAGATGTGGTTGTTTTTTGTACTACTTATAAAGTGAATGCTTATGATATGCCTTTTGGTATTTTTGTTGGTGTCAATAATAATGAAAAGACAATTCTCCTTAGTTGTGCATTTCTTCAAAATGAAACAACAAGTGTCTTTTGATGGTTAATGAAGGTACATTCTTTGTCTTATAAATTTGTGCAATTATTTTTAAACTTTATTTGATTAATTAGTAGAATAGTAACCAATATCCTTTGAAATATTTTCATGCTTTAGTAAATTTGTATTTGATTAGCAAACTTTTGCATGCTTAATGAAGAATCAACCTAAGGCAATTTTGACGGACCAAGATCTATAGATTACAAAGACAATATCAAAAGAATTGCCAGCTACAAAACATGCCTTTTGTATATGGCATATTACCACTAAATTTAGCAGTTGGTTTGCATCAATTCTTCATAATCAATATTTAAATTGGTGCATGGACTTCTATAAGTTATATAAGTTAGAGTCATGTGAAGAGTTTGACAATCAATGGCTTCAAGTTATGACAAAATATGATATGCTCTCTAACAAACATGTAGTTGGTTTATATCAAATCAAGCACTTTTGGGTACCAATTTAACTTAGTGGGCATTTTTTTGGAGGAATGACAAAAACCGGAAGATCGGAAAGTATAAATGCATTTATTGAACGGTTTATTAGTTATCACACAAATTTAATCCAACTCATCAAACAAGTAAGTCATTATTTACCATTGGTTTCGTTTGTTGTTTCAATTTTTTTAATTTGTTAATATTTGTAGTCTTCATGTGTCATACAAAAGTTTTTAATTTATTTACTATTTGGAATTTTAGGTTGATATTGTCATTGAAGATATTGAGCAAATACAATCACATTATACGATATTGGAGACATATAAAGGTTCTTCTTTAAGATCAATGTCACCGTTAGAAGACCATGCACATAATGTTTTGACGCCCTATGCTTTCAAGATTTTTCAAGAGGAGTTTTGGAGAGCAACTCAATATTTGGTGCTTCAAGAAAATGGTATTGAATTTGTGTTACAATATTATCAAAATGAAACCAGTCAAAGGCTTATTATGGGATGGTAAGATGACTACTTGTAGTTGCAAGAGTTTTGAATTTTGGGCTATACTTTGTCGTTATATACTTAGTGTATTCCTTCATAAAGATTGTTACCAAATTCCATGCGTGTATTTACCACAATATTGGTGTCGTGAAGCATCATTAAGTGAAAAAGAATTGCTAGTGTTGGATGATGAAAATTTAGTGGATAAGGAAAACATGGTTGGTGCTAATGTTAATGATATGATTGATGAAAATTGCTTCATTAATTATCCTCCACTCTCAAAGACAAAAGGTCACCCGAAGAAAAAACGAATGAAAGGTGGCAGAGAATTAGGAAAGAAAAAAGAAGTGTTGTGGCCTTTGCAAGCATGTTGGTCATAACATCTTAACATGTCCAGACAAAGATAATTGTACTTTCTTAAATGGTGCAAAAAAAAAAAAAAAAAAAAAAAAAGAAAAGAAAAAAATGTACTTTAAATGAAATGAGATTGAATCCAATATTTTGTTTGAAATGTTAGGCGTAAATTCTCGAGCTTGTAAAAGAAAAAAAAAAACTATGACAATATTGTGTTTGTTAATTTTGACAATATTATGTCATTGGACTAAAATGCTTCTCCATGACAATATAATGTCTTTGTTAATTTTGACGTTTCTCGTCTTTTTTTTTTTTGGGGGGGGGCGGGGGGGAGGGGGGGGGAGGGTTGGTTTTACATTTCCATTTTGACAATATTATGCAAGTGAATATTCACATTATAATTTCAATATTATGTCATTGTAATAAAATGCTTCATCCTATTTTTTTTATTTATTGAATTTACCTTAATTTTTATGAAGGATTCAATAAATACTAATTTAAAGAAAGCACATTCCTAGAAATTTCCTATCTCCTTTCCCACATAAATACCATCTCCTTTTTTTTACTCTTTTCTCTCTCTCTCTGGCTCTCTGTCTCTCTCAAACTTATCTATTTCACTTCTCATCCTTTTTCCAGATTTGTAACTCCTTCTCATCTTTTAAAATTTTTATGTTCCCCCATAAGAAACTCTTGGCTCAACTTCTCTATCCTTTATTTTTTTTCACAGCTTTCTTTTCTAGCCCAGTTCGTCTCCTCATTGATTTCCCCACCATTAACTCAGTTTATCTCCCTCAATTCCAGTATTTAAAACCTTGATTTGAAGCCCCTCCCTTCAACGTGGCGCTGCCACTAATTTTGGCAGCATCTCATACACTTCTCATATGTTCTTATGGTTTGTTTGTTTGTTTGTTTTGTTTTGTTTTTATTTTTATATTTTTTTTATGTATTGATGTTAATAATTTTCTGTGAGAGGTTTGAGACTTTAGGTTTTTTTTTTTTTTTTTGGTAAGATGTTTGGTGTTGTTTTCTTGTAAGAGACATTTGAGTTTTCAAATTTTGCTTATTTTATTTTTTTATTTTTTTAAGGATAAACGACAGAAATATGACTAAAGGCTTGAGTTGGTGAGAGATGTGAAAAAGGATATTTTGGTCTCTTTGTT
Source organism: Lithocarpus polystachyus (assembly GCA_033629205.1). Lineage (NCBI taxonomy): Eukaryota > Viridiplantae > Streptophyta > Magnoliopsida > Fagales > Fagaceae > Lithocarpus > Lithocarpus polystachyus. The sequence goes on from CM066162.1 coordinate 30,362,907, forward strand.
AATTTTTCTTTCTTTCTTTCTATAAAACTGACCTGGTAGCTTATAAGGCTAGTAAAATGACTGCTATAAAGTTGGGTATTAACAGACACCTTAAGGTGCTAATTAACATAGCCATTAATTAATAAGTAGGTATATTTCTTTGTATTTGTATTGCATTACCAAATAATCATTCATTATTGATTTAATTTCCTTGAAAAGTTTTCAATGCAAGAGTTGTGCCAATGTGCTTTTGATTTGAATGCAATATCTTCTTCTTTTTTGCTGCAAAACATATCAAAATGCATTTACAATGGAATTATGACAAATCTCTAGTTTTGTGCATCTTATAGACTTTTCATTCTTTCCATTATTCATCTTCTTTGAATGTTCAAATTTAAAGCTTTGTGGATCAAAGTTCTTTGGTACTATAGGGCTTGAATTTGACATAGTTTTCATGGTTAGAGTTCTTGCAATTTCTAGAAGTGTCGAAGCTTAATTTCAACTTGTTTATAAAGTGGTTGTTCTTATGCTGAAGCTTAATTTCAACTTGTTTTATAAAGTGGTTGTACTTATGTGCACTATTCTAGTTTTATTGCAATTATTCATGAATATTGCCAAAACTAGGCTTCACAACAAAATGAAATATGATTTTTTTTTATGGATTATTAATTTTATACATTAAAAGGGAAACTACTATAAAATTTTTTAAATAATTAATCATAGATGATGTAAAGACCAGATTTGAGTCCCTTGCCCAAAGGATGAATGGACTTGGGCCTAAAAAAGCCAATACAATAAATTTGTAGAGGGTGGGTTGGAAAAATGTGCTTTAATGAATCAGACAATGATCAAAGTGTATCCAAATGACAAGAAAATGAAGATAGACTGGTTCAATCTAAAGAAAATCGTCCTCGGCACAATCTGAGGAAATTAGTTTTTATATATTCCTCTTAAGTGTGATTACAAGTTCAGCTCTTGATTGCTACAATGTTTTCTTTTAGTTTCCGATCCCTTTCTCTCAGGGCATCTCTTCTATTTTATAATATCTTCTCCCTTTATCTCCACCTTCCACATGTAGATCAGATTGTTGGTGTTGATCCTTGTCCCATCAGCACCTTTTTAAAGTCTTTGAATAGTAGCTATAAGGCTTAAAGTTACTGTTCAGGCATCAGCCGCATCACTTTCTCATTAATGCGGCCAGAGAGTTAGCTACAAAGCATTCAATGCGGTGGTAGTAGCTTTCTCCTTAGATATTTCTTAGTTTTCCCGTTGTTTTATGTTTTTATGAAGCATATCCTTATCAATAGAGTCTTCTAGGAGGTCAATCTGAATAACAGAATGAACCCTTTGATCTTTGTTTCACTTAGTCGAGGATGTACTCCCCCTCGGACTACTTTCCTAAGCTTTCCCAGTCGCAACTTGCTCATGAAACTTTGGCTCTTACATCATCATTACTGTTTAACTGTCCTCGGACCAATGAGTGTTCTCAGATAAGGCCCAAGGCCCAATTTGCATTCTTGGGCCCCTTCTCTCTACAATAGCCCCTCAAAACTCTAGATTTCCCCTCCCTTTTAAGGAGAAAAATGGGTTTTGAATATGTACAATCAATTTCACACGTTTCCTTAATTTCTATATGTGGGAGTGTTGCTTCGCGTGCCTCATAACTACTCCTGACGCTTCGAAGTCCCAAACATCTCATTAAATTCTCCAGGCACCACTCTGCTCCCCCCATCCTACAGTGAGATGTAGATCCTATGGCTGGCATTTCTCCTTAAATTTCGTGCGGGATAATTCCCACTAGTTCCTCCCCCTATATAAGGCACCCGGGGGAATCATTTTTCCTCATTTTACAAATCTTCGAGCTCTCAAGAAATTCCTAACTCTCCAACCTTCAAGGCTTCCCAAGTTTCTAAAGTCTCCAAGTCTCATTCTTTAAAAAATTTAAACTTTTAAGAAGTACCAGAAGCAATACATGTGTTCATTCTAGTAAGTTCCTTCTTTTTTAGATTATTTTCTTCTCAGCCGGGCTCTTCAGCCTTCCATTCTCCATTTTCTTTCCTTGAAAACGTCATCCGTTTCCCTTTTGCTTAACTAGATGGGTAGATTTAAGCACTTTGTAGACTTTCTCGCCGTAATGGAGGGTTTTAGGGCTAAGTACCACATTCCATAGGGGGTTGCCCTGTGGTATTGTGCTCCAAACCTGATTCTTACACATAGAAACGTATGGGAGGTTTTCATTCCCGTAATTGCCTTCATAGAAGGCGGAATGACGCTCTCCATGGGTAGGGTAACCCGAGACCACCTACTTAATCATAGGCTGTGTCCTCATTAGTGTGCGCCCAACCTATTTAGAGTCTTGGGCAGTGTCAATGCTCTCAACAAGCAGATGGGTAGTGTCGATGCTCTCAATGAGGGAAGAGACCGCTTCTTCGCGTCTATCCCTTGAGGAGGAAATAGACCAATTCCACTTCGAGGAAGAGAAAGATGAGCAGGGAGTTCCTGTCATCCCCATATCAGACACCGAGGACGACTTCGATAGATTTTCAGGTATTCGTACCTAAGGCCTCGTGGTAGCGCGTGCAATTGATAGCTCAGAGGAAGAAGAAGAAGACGTGGCCCTAAATCCGAGTAGAGGTTTGAGGGACTTTATGGCTGGGAGGAACAAAGGATCATCTTCAAAGGAGGTCCCCAAATCCAAGGTTGCTGACAATCTCCCCCCTCCTTTTCCTCCTCCTCCCACAACCACACTTGGCCTACTCCCCATCCCTGACCTGAAGAAGAAGAGGAAGGAGCAGGAAGTGGAGGAAGGTAAGATGGTCCCTCAGAAGGGGGCCGAGCAGTAAAAGATTGCCAAAGACAAACGGTCCTCCTTGGTGGATAGGAAGGAGGACCCAACTAGGGCAGAGGTGCGCCAACAGCAGCACACGTGGGCTTTTCGGCTAGAGCTGGATGGTGTTGCCATCCCATGGAATTCCTCCATTAGGGAATTCCAGAGAGGGCACTCTACCTACGTTGCTGAAACCCTAGAGCAGCCCCTTCTCCTGCCTAAAGATATAGTGGCTCTAAGGCGTATAAGGCAACTGGACCTCTTCATGTCCCTGAAGAGGGACTTTGCTATGGTAAGTTCACCATCATATCTTTTAATTAAATGCCAAGGTCTCCTTTTCATTTTTTTTATTTTATTTTTTTACATGGGATTCTCTCGTTATTCTTAAGCAGGTTACCCACAAGATTTTTGTTGTTGAGGAATAGGTCAAGGACTCCCGGAACGAGGCCAGGGTTGGGGCCAACCTCCGCGCCAAGACCACCAAGTCCTTGGGAGCCATGAAGCAAGAAAACCAGGAGTTGGCCACCAAGCTAACTGCTGAGGAGAGGGCAAGGAGGAGCGCCGGGGCTGGACTAAAAAATGCCCAGGACCAAGCTGAAGATCTGCGCAAAAGGCTCTATCTCATTGAGATAGAGCTAGCCACACAAAGACAGATGGTCCTGGAGCTTAAAGTTGAGCTGGAGAAGGCCAAAGCTGTCGCTTAGATAGCCGAGGAAGCTGTAGAGGCCTAGAGGCAGGCATCTTACAACCTCGGGGTAAAAGAAACTGAGATCCGACTAGCTGAGTAGTTGGCCGAGGTATGTAGGGATTATTTCAAGGAAACGTGGGTGAAAGCCCTCGACCTTGTAGGGGTCCCTGCTACCTCGGAGTGGAGGTAGGCTGGGGGTGTGTACAATCCTCCTGACATTCGCGAAGCCCCAGCTACCTTCCCATCTCCCTCTGCCCTTACCACAGAATCCTCTGAGCAGCCTCCAACTGCTTGAAACCCTCTTCTCCCCCCTCCCCCCCCCCCCCCTCGGCTTCCAAAGGATCCAGCCAAGTTGGTGATCAAGGCCGAGGGCATGAGGTGGCCAAGGATAAGGGCAAGGGCAAGGAGATCAAGCCCCCCTCAGAGGCTAAGGTTGCTGCCAAGGCCAAGGATGCTACAGTGAAAACTAAAGAGGCCGAGGCCAAATCCATAGAGACTAACCTTAAGGCTAAAGACGCTCTTGACTTTCAGCAGAGTAAGAAAGACGACTCGCCTCCTCCAAAGGCCAAGGCTTAGTATTATGGTTTTATTATTATTATTTTTTCTTTTTGTTTTGTAGCTTTCCTTGTATATTTTCTTTTTTGTAGTGGCATTCTGCCATTGTGTGTAATGTGCTTTTCCTTTCAGTTAATGAAAAGAATTTACTTTTCACTCTATGTGTCTTTATTTTTCTTTCTTGTAATGTTTATTCTCTTTAATGACACTTAAAACTGATGACGTTGATGACAGTAGTAAATTAATGCCACCCTAACTTTACCAAGGCTAACAGTAGTGCATTGCTGCTAACTCAGACAAATTAAACGCTATAAATAATAAGGAAAATGACTATGTACTTAGGCAAATAAACAAGAACATTAATTTACCCAAAGTAGATGGTTCGAAGAACTAGACATAACTGAGGTTCTGTTTAATGCTTAGAATAGATGTCAAGAAGTATTAATTTACCCAAAGTAGATGGACTGAGGAACCAAACATAATTGAGGTTCTGTTTAATACTTAGGAAAATGATAGGAAGTATTAATTTACCCAAAGTAGATGGTTCGAGGAACCAGACATAACTGAGATTCTGTTTAATACTTAGATAGATGTCAGGAAGCATTAATTTACCCAAAGTAGATGATCCGAGGAACCAGACATAACTGAGGTTCTGTTTAATACTTAGATTAGATATCAGAAAGTATTAATTTACCCAAAGTAGATGGTTCGAGGAACCAGACATAACTGAGGTTTTGTTCAATACTTAGGAAAATGATTAAAAGATACCAATTTACCCAAGACATATGGCCTGAGGAACCATGCATGACCAAAGTTTTGTTTAAATACTTAGGAAAATGATTAGAAGATAGCAATTTACCCAAGGCATGAGGTCCGAGGAGCCAGGCATGATCAAGGTTCTGTTTGATACTTAAATAAATAATAAAAAATACAATGCATAACATAATAAACGAGAACATGATAAAGAAAGTTTTCATTAATAATAATACATTCTCAGGTTATTTACATTCCAGGAGCGCGGTACACCATTTCCATCCAGATCTTCAAGATAATATGCACCTACTCCAGCCACAGAGGTGATGCGATAAGGCTCTTCCCAATTGGGCTCTAATTTTCCCTATGCTGGTTTTTTGCATTACCCACAACCTTTCTCAATACCAAGTCCCCTGGCGCTAATGGCCTTAGCTTCACGTTGGCATTGTAGCTTTTCTTGAGCTTGTGTTCAAAATAGCCAGCTAGACCATGACATTTTCTCTTCGCTCGTCAATTAAGTCTAAACTTTTCCCTAATAATCCTTCATTGTTGCTCGAGGTGAAAGAACTCGTTTTCAGCATTGGGAATCCAGTCTCCAGAGTGATGACAGCTTCCGCTCCATAAGTTATTGAAGAGGTCGTCTCCTCAGTGGACCTGCAAGCAATGTTCTCAAAACCGGACCGAAAAACCCGTGAACCGGTCACAAATCCGGTTTTTTAAGTGTGAAAACCGGGCATTTAAACATTTTCAGTGAACCTCTTGAACCGGGGTTCAACCGGAAAAACCGGCCGAACCGTGGGCCGGTTCAACCGGTCAAAGTGTTGACTTTTTATTTCTCAAAAATAGAGAAAAGGTAGCTGTGGAGTGTAGAACCTGAGTGCTCTCACTTATTTAAGGCTTTTGTCCAGCATCAGAACCAATGCACCACACATGCTTTTTGTGAACAATTATGAAGTGTATTATATTTATTATAGATTTATGTCAGTTTTAATTTTTTAACTTATTCTATCACCTCTCTCTCAATTGATTAAATATTACTAAATTTATTTCCTTTGATTAATGCAATTTTGATTAAAGAATAATGCATTTGCATGTGAATTTACTAAAATAATCAAAAGTAATTTTTTTTATTTAATCAAAATAATTTAGACTTGTAGGATTATTATGAAATATTTTTTTAATGCTTATTTATGTTGTACTATTTTATATTAACCTTATAATATCAATAAATTTTATTTTAAATTCTGTTTCAATTATTTTTAGTCAATTTTGCTACTATTTATATATTTAAAATACCTTTATTTGTATTTAATTAATTATTAAATTAATTATGACATCATCACGGTTCGACCCCGGTTCAACCTCGGTTGGACCTCAAAAACCTTGAACCTCTCCCTTTTACGGTTCAATGAACGGTCCGGGTTTCAAAACCTTGCCTGCAAGGTGTAGTCCGATATGTCCAAAGGATGTGTGGCAACTCTTCCACCCATCTTCCCTTTGCCTCATCTAGCCTCTTCTTGAACCCGCTCACTATGACTTTATTGACAGCCTCGGTTTGTCCATTCCCCTGTGGATATGCCGGGGTGAAATATCTGTTTGTTATGCATAGATCACAGCAATACCTCCTAAAGGCCTTTTTATCAAATTGAAGACCATTGTCCTAGATGAGTGTACTAGGTATTCCAAACCGAGTGACAATATTTTTTCAGATAAATCTCTTGGCATCCACGTCCCTGACGTTTGCCAATGGTTTAGCTTCAACTCACTTGGTGAAGTAATTCGTACCAACTAGCAGATATCTCTTATTCCCAGCTGCCTTAGGGAAAGGACTTACAATGTCCAACCCCTCATTGAGCAAAAGGCCAAGGGCTGGATAGAGGATTAAGGATTCTCCTTGGTTGATGAATGTTTGGAGCAAAAATCTCTAGCATGTGCTTCCTTCTGCATGTTTGGCCACCAGTACCCTTTAGTGAAGGCTCTGTGAGACAAAGACCTACCTTCTGTGTGGCTTTCACAGATTTCTTCATGCAACTCCTCGAGGAGCAGTTCTGATACCTCAGGGTGTATGCATAGCAAGTATGGCTTAGAAAAAGAGTGCTTGTACAATTTTTGGTCCTCGGACAACCAAAACGAAAGAGCCTTTCGCCGTGTCTTGTCAGCCTCCGATTTCTCCTTTTTCAAGATATCTTTCTTACGGAATAGCACTATAGGGTCCATCTAGCTGGGCTCCACCCTAATTTGATGGATACCGGTCATCTCTCTCTTCACTTCAATGGGCCTGTACAATTCTTCAACAAGGATGACTCGAGATAAGCCCTATGCCGAGGAGGTTGCAAGAATGGCCAGAGAATCAGCATGTGTATTTCCACTCCGAGGGATATGCCAGAAGCTAAAAGATTCAAAACCTGATTGCAGGCGCTTAACATGATTCAAATATTCTTGCATTCTCACATCCCTGGCTTCTAACTCCCCTTTTACTTGGCCCACAACCAAACTTAAATCCGAGAATATTTCCACTACCTTTTGGCCCATTTTTTGAACTATGGCTATCCCCACCAATAAAGCCTTGTACTCAGCCTCGTTGTTTGTGGCCAAGAAGCCCAGTCTTAAGGATTTCTCAATAGTGATATTCTCCAGAGATATTAAAACTAGCTCCACCCATGATCCTCTTTGATTCGCCGATCCGTCAAAGTACACCTTTCACGACAGAGGTTCCTTCAGGGAGATCATGCCAACTGACTTTCCATCCATGTCTGGCCTCTTGGCACTCTCTTCTAATGAAGGTTCAGTGAATTCAGTTACGAGGTTAGTGAGGACTTGACCCTTGACAAAGGTGCGAGGCATGTATTTGATATCAAAAGCCCCCAAGATCGTACCCCACTTTGCAAATCTCCCTGTGTAATCAGCACTCCGGAGTAGAGATCTAAGCGGACGTTGGGTTATGACAACAACTGTTTGTGATTAGAAATAGTGGGGGAGCTTGCGCATGACATGTACTACTGCTAAAATGGCCTTCTCTAGTGGTAGGTAACGGACCTCGGCCTCATGTAGTGACTTGCTTACATAGTAAACTGGTCTCTGCACACCATTATCAACCCGTATAAGTACCAAGCTTACCGTATGGGGAGCCATAGCAATGTAAGCAAACAAAACCTCATCTACCTCGGGCCTGGACATAATGAGTGGCCGAGATAGGTATTCCTTTAACTGATGGAAGGCTAGGACGCACTCCTCGGCCCATTCAAATCTCTTCCACTTGTTCAATAATTGGAAGAAAGGCCTACGTCTTTCTGCTAATCAAGAAATGAATCAGTTTAGGGCAACAGTCATTCCTGTTAACTTCTGGACTTCTTTGGGATTCCGAGGTGGCTGTAGATTGTTAATTTCTCTAATTTGGTCTGGATTGACTTCAATTCCATGGTGTGTCACCATGTAACCCAAGAACTTCCCTTATCCAACACTAAAAGAGCACTTAAAAGCATTAAGTCGCAGCTTGTGTCTCCTCAAGATCTCAAAGATACCCCTGAGATTGTTGACATGCTCGGATTCCAACTTACTCTTAACCACCATGTCATCTATATAAATCTCAATGTTCTTTCCTAGCTATGGTTCAAACATTCTGGTTATCATCCTCTGATAAGTAGACCTTGCGTTTTTCAAACCGAAAGGCATTACCTTGTAGTGGTAATTTCTCGTAAGAGTGGTGAAAGCTGTCTTTTCCTGATCACTCAAGGCCAGTAGTATTTGGTGGCATCCCTGGAAGGCATCTAAGAAACTCATTCGAGGATGGCCTACAGTCGCATCCACCAATTGGTCTATCCGAGGCATAAGGAAAGGGTCTTTTGGACTGGCCTTATTTAAACCTGTGAAATCTACGTACACTCGCCACTTCCCATTTTTCTTCTTCACTACTACAATATTAGCTAGCCACTCAGGATAAAACACTTCTTTAATAGCTTCGGCCTACTTAAGCTTCAACATCTTGTCTTTGATAGCATTAGAATGATCTTTAGATGAGCGCCGAGGTGGTTGCTTTTTGAGGGTGACAGATAGATTGACATTCAAATGATGATAGATAAAGCTAGGATCTACCCCAAGAGCCCCGTAAGCATTCCATGTGAACATGTCAATGTTCCTCTTGAGAAACTCCACCAGCTCTTCTTTCTTTTGAGGAAGCAGCTGAGCTCCGACCTGGAAAAATTCTCTAGGTTGTCGTCTATAATTTCCTTCTCTAAATTCTCACACTTCGCCTCCTCGGTTATCCCATCTAAGAGTAACACCGGAGTCTTTGATTGCTATAAACCTCTATTAGTAGAGGCCGAGGAACCGGTCTCAGGTTGATGCATAATTACAGCCACCAAACATTGTCTAGCCACGAACTGGCTTCCAACCAGTTCCTCAATCTGATCCCCAAATGGATACTTCACTTTCAAATGAAGGGTGGAAGAAATAGCCCCCAGGGCATGGAGCCAAGGTCATGCCACAATGGTTGTATAGGGAGAAAAAGCATTCACCTCAATAAAATCCACCTCTACCACCTTTGAGCTAGTTTGCATTGGTAGTCTGATCTAACCCCTTGGAATAACAACTTTTCCATCAAAGCCCACTAGAGGTGAATCATAACTCGTCAAATCTTCTGGTTTCAAATTTAGCCCTTTGTAAAGATCTGGATACATAATCTCAGCCCTACTACCTTAGTCTCCTAGCACCGTCTTCACATTATACCCCCCAATCCTGAAGGTGATCACCAGGGCATCATCATATGGTTGTATGGTCCCGACCTTATCATTGTCCATGAAGCTTAACACTGGTCGAAACCCTACTCTAGCCCTCTTCGGCTCGTGTTCAAAATTCTCGGTAGATGGCCGAGCCACAGACATTACCCTAGATGGATGAGAACCTGTTCTCCCCGAAGTGGCAAAGATGACGTGGATTGTGCCCAAAGGAGGTCTTGAAGAAGCATTCCCCTGAACCTCTGACCCTGCTTAGTTTCCTTGCTCGTTGGGCCGGTACAAAAAATGTTTTAACCTGCCATCTCAGACCAGTTGCTCCAGATGATTCCATAAAGTTTTGCAGTCCTCAGTGGTATGTTCTCGTTCTCGGTGGTACTGTCAATGAAGGCTTTGATTACGCCTAATGGGATCTCCTTCCATCTTGTTTGACCATTTGAAGTATGGCTTATTCTTGATCTTCTCCAAAACTTGATGTACCGGCTCCCAGAACACCGTGTTAACCATCTAAGGAGGAAAAGGCCCAGATTGCCTAGAAAAATCCCTTCGAGGTCTGTTATTGTTGTAACGGTCCAACCTAAAACCCCTAATCTCCTGAGGAATAGTCTTAGTTTTTCCTTTCCCTTACTGCTGATCTTCTTCCACCCGTTTGTATTCGTTGATACAATTCATAATCTGACACACACTCCTTATCGAGTTTTTGGTCAAAGACTTTCTCAAATCGTGCTCGGCAAGCAAGCCGACTTTGAAAGTCTTGATGACCACGTTATCAAAATCCCCATCGATCTCATTAAACATCTCCCAATATTTGTCCAAGTACGTTTTCAGGGTCTTTCCTTCTCGCATGGACATAAACAACGGGGAATCCAAGGGCCAAGAAACCCTACTACATGTAATAAAAAGTGATCCAAACGCTCGGGTGAGCTCCTTAAAGGAATCAATAAAACCTGCCCCCAGGCCATCAAACTACCTCATCGCCACAGGCCCCAAGCTAGATGAGAATACCTTACACATCAGGGTCTCATTTTTGGAGTGCACTTCCATCCTATGGTTGAAATGGCATACATGCTCCACAGAGTCTGTACGACCATTGTACATGGTAAACGTTGACTGAGTGAAACGTTGAGGAAGTCTTCCTCCCTCAATTCTATGCGTGAAAGGTGACCTGAATATTTATTTGAGTGCTCTGCTCATCGCATCATTTCTCAAGCCTTTGGAGGATGAGCTCTTGTTTCTACGTTTATGGTGGTAGTCTTTATCATATGAAAAAGAGTTATGGGGGGAGTCCTTGACCTGGGCCTATAACTATCATCACTATCAGAGGGAGATTCTGAGCTTAGAGGAGTCTTCCTCCTTTGCTTACGGTGCAACTTTCTCTGTAAATGATCTATTTCCTATTGCATGTTCCGAGTATTTTCTTCATGAGAGATGTTGTCCCCATCTCGAGATTGACTCCTGCCAGTACGAGTGGTGTGCACACTTCCCTTGCAGTCCCTTTCTCGTTTAAGGTGGAGAAAGTGATTGTGATATTGGGACCTTCTGGACTTTGCCTGCTTTGGACCTGATCCTACAATAATTGAACGTTAGACTCACTATAACACCAGAATTTCCCACAGATAGCACCAATTGTAAAACCAAATTTGAGTCCCTTACCCAAAGGATGAATGGACTTGGGCCCAAAAAACCCAATACAATGAATTTGTAGAGGGTGGGTTGGAAAACTGGGTTTTAATGAATCAGACAACGATCAAAGTGTATCTAAATGACAAGAAAATGAAGATAGACTAGTTCAATCTAAAGAAAATCATCCTTGGCACAGTGTGATTACAAGTTCAGCTCTTGATTGCCACAGTGTTTTTCTTTTAGTTTTCGATCCCTTTCTCTTAGGGTATCTTTTTTATTTTATAATATCTTCCCTTTTCATCTCCACCTTCCACGTGTAGATCAGATTGTTGGTGTTGATCCCTATCCCATCAGCACCTTCCTAAAGTCTTTAATTAGTAGCTGTAAGGCTGAAAGTTATTGTTCAGGCATCACTTCCTCATTAATGCGGCCAAAGAGTTAGCTGTAGAGTATTGAATGCATGTTAGCAGCTTTCTCCTTAGATATTTCTTAGCTTTCCCGTTGTTTTATGTTTCTATAAAGCATATCCTTATCAATAGAGTCTTTGGAAGGTCAATCTGAATAACAGAATGAATCCTCGCTTAGCTGATAATGCACTCCTCCTTGGATTACTTTCCCAAGCTTTCCTAGTTGCAACTTGCCCATGAAGCTCTGGCTCTTACATCATCATTACTGTTTACTTGTCCTCGGACCAATGAGTGTTTTCAAATAAGGCTCAAGACCTAATTTGCATTCTTGGGCCCCTTTTTTCTACAGATGATTTTTAGTAGTTAAAAGAGCATTAAGTTCCATTTTGATAATGATTGACTGTCATTTGGAATAAACTTATTTGGCTTTTTATTGTTCTTTATACTAAAAGTGAGTTAACATATATATGTGCGTGAAAAAAGTGAGATTTAAAAAATAATAATACATAAACAAAATAAGTTAAAGACTAAATGAGAAAACTCATGGAAAACCAACATTGAGTTGAGATGAATTTGAAAAACATTTATTATATGCATTTTCTTTTCTCATTCTTGAATCCTTTATGGTGGCGGAGGCGGCAGGAGGGGTGGGTCATGCTTTGATACATCAAAGATGAAATCCTAGTTTTATCAACCGGTAAAATCTCTTATCGTCAAATAAAAGATGTAAGATTCAATCTCCGTTTACACTAAAAATCAATTGATATCTTGATCCAATGATAAAGAGTAGTCATTATAGAATGAATGTCATATGTTTAAAATACTATCATATCTATCAAAAAAATATATTAATTTTTCTTGAGAAAAATTCATGTATTGACAAAGTTTGGCTACAAATTCTATTAAAAAAAAAATTAACATGGCTATATATTTTGAAAATCCAACCGCTAAATTGCATGTGCTTTATGTTTTTAACACACAGTCAAATTTTCGTGCTAACTAGATGTTACTTATTATTCGATCCATAAACTTATTTATTTATTTATTTAACATAAATTTAGATTACAAAAACTTGAAATTTATACATTTGATAAATAAAATAATTATTAATTTTTGATATTTTGGAAATTTTGCGAACATGGAGGATATAAGAAGAAAATATAATCTAATGGTGGATTTGTTAAAAGTTATTTCTAATAAAAATATATTGAGTAAAGTTATTATAGTCATTCTATAAAAAAAAAAAAAAAAAAGGAGTTAACAATTGATTACAACAAAGTTTGTAGACAATCTTTATTTTTATTTTTATTTTTTAAATTTTTTTGTGTGTGGGAGAAACTTCCAATCTTTATCCTTCACGTTTTAATTTGAAACATGGAAAAAACTTTGGAGTGTTAATTTATTAGTTGTAGAGGTAAGGGCCTAAAATCATATATTGAGCCTTGGGCTTTATCTAAGGACGATGACAAGTTCGAAGAGGGATAAATTGGTATGGGGGATTTCGGTCTAAAATATCATGAGTATGAGATGAGTGGAAGGTGGTCCGAGGAGAAACTTCTTCTCAGATATGATAAATATAGGTCAGACAAGTATTCCCACGATCAAGGTAATCCTCGTAGAAGCCTCGGCGGCAGGAACGTACCCCATGAACTTACAAGAAGGAAGGAAATCCAAAAGTGTCTAAGGAAATCCACCGCATTAAATGCACTGTAGCTACTTTTCTGGCAGTATTTATGTGGAGAAGACCTTGAATAGTGCTGCTTTGGCTACCGCAACTCACAGCAAAAAAAAGAGGGTGTTTGATGTGACGGGTACTCAAGTGAGGGCTTAGATGATCAACAAGTGTAAGATCAAAATGGTTTAAAAGGGGCTATATAATGTACAAAAATCCTCCACACAGGAGGAATGAGAAAAGAGGAGGAGGAAGAAAAAAGAAAGAGAGGGAAGAGGACTTGCATCCAATTGTGATTGATTTATATAAAAGAAAACCTCCTCGGATAAGGGATTGCACTCATTTCTATTTTCTTTGTCTTTGTTCTATCATCTTGTAAATCCCTACACTACAAAAAACGCGTTTTGGAGCTGCGTTTATAAAAAAACGCAGCTTCAAAGTGATGTTTGAGCTGTGTTTTGTAGAAACGCAGCTCCACCACTGAAGGTATAGCCACGTTTACTAAACCCAGCTATAGACCTGCTTTGAAGCTGCGTTTTGTGATGTTGAGGTTGCGTTTTGGCTTGGTAGGGTTTAAGCCGCGTTTTTAAAAACGCAGCTCTAGACACATTTTGCAATTTTTTTTTTTCAATATATCCCAAGGCGCTTAAACGGCTGAACAAAGCTGCGTTTTATTAAAATCAGCTTAAGTATATAGAGAGTTGCATATTATAAAACGCAGTTCTCGGTTTGTTATAAATTAAAAAAAAAAAATCCCTCAATAGGACACAACAACGAAAAAAACCTAAATTGAAAAAACTATCAGCGCACTCTCACCACCAAACTCAGATCGATCACTTTCAACACCAAACTCTCAAACAAACCCTCGCTCTCATCACTCTCAACACCACGCCGCCACCGCCGCCTCTCATCGACGCCCCCGCCGTCTCCGAGAACCGATTGCCATCGCTGCCGCCTCGAAACTCTCTGTCAACCATCATAGAACCTGTTCTTTGTTGAGGGTGGACTGAAAATAGGGATGTCTTTCTAGTGCACTGCCGCCTCAGTTTGTTCTTTGTTGATGTTTGGACTTCAGAACCTGTTCTTGTCTCTTTGGTCATTGCTTCTGAGGCTTTTGTACCATGAAGATGCTAGTAAGTACGTTTCTTTTTTCTTTTTATTTTTCTGGTTTTGTCATATTTTTGCCCTTTTTTTTTTATATTTTTAATTGTTGTGTTTTTTCCTAATCTGGAATTTCAGAACTTGATTGTTTGTGTTTGATTTTAACTGCTTTTTTTTTTTTTTTTTTGGTTCAAGTTTATTCTTTGGGTGTTGCTGATATTTGCCATCATCAATGGTTTTAAGAGGGGTGGTGGGATTTAGTGCTAATCACTTTTGTATTATTTCTATGCGTATTAGTTGGTTTTGTTCTAATATTGATCTTTGAGAATGATTATACTTTATATACTGAATACATGATGTAATCAAATTGGTCATGGTCTTGCAGACTTATATATTATTTATTTATTTTTAGTTGAAGTGGAAATTTGCTCATTTGCCTGCTAATTGAATTTCTCAAAGCATCAACTTGTTCCAAAGTTGTCCATCTTGTGAGTTTTTTTTTTTTTTTTTTTTTTTTTTTTTTTTTTTTTTTTTTTTTTTCAGTTTAGAAATGCACATTACATTTGTTTTGCCATCTTGACAATACAATGGGCACATATTCTTTGCACATATTCTACTTGCACGTACTGAGTGTGTGTGAGTGTTTGTTTTATATATAGGTTTGTGAACTTGTTTAATTCACTTTGGAATTTTGCATTGATACTGATTTACATAGTAGATTGATATGTTCTTTGAAATTCATTAATGGCATGAGTCTTTTGGTCTTGAAATTTTTCATTTTTTTGGACGTGATCAGAACATGTTCTGTCTTTTATGTGTTATTAGTTTTTGCTAGGTTGTTCTGATTGTTTTGTTAGGTTTCAGCAATTTGTTGTTGTTGAAATGATATGTGGATGTGCTTATAGTGAAATTGCTATTTAAAATTGTTGTTTTTATTTTGTGACTGTGTTCATATTGTATAAAGTTGCTGTCTTTGGAGTGTCTAGACTTAATATATGATTGTTTAGTTCTGATCAAAGTTGGTATTGTGTATTTGTTAAAGTTGTTTTGAACCTTGGGGTCTGAGTGGTTTGTTAATTTTGCAGCAATTTGTAGCTGTTGAAATGATATGTGGACGTGCTTATAGTGAAATTGCTGATAAAATTGTTATTTTTATTTTATATGCATTGTCCATGCGTGGATGTATATGCACAAAACTATAACTTCAAGGAAATATAGCTTACCTAAAGTTGATTATGATATGGCTAATGGACTTCTTAGAAATCTAGTTAGTGATATGGACATCCTCCATTGTCATTTGAAGAGACACACACGTACACACATAGAAAGAGATAGAGAGATAGGAATTTAAGATGTACACAAATTATAAAACCTCAAGAGGAACCTTCGTTGAAATGAAGGATGATGTGTTAGTTCATATCTGCTTTGTGTGCTTCCCATTTAATGTATTGGTCCCCATACTAAATTGTTGGAGAAAACAGTTGGACCCCTTTTAAAAGAGGAAGAGATCTAATTTTATTGCAAAACAAGCACTACATATAAAGTTTGACCTAGCTTTATCATTTTGTACTATATACACTGCAAGTTGATTAGGTCTTGATTTATTAATATGTACAAAAATAGCTTAACCACAAGTTGGATAAAATTTTTGAGAATTGAAAATGAGATTAATCCCCAGTGATGTTACTAAATATATTAGAAAGCATATGGTCTACAATGTAGTAGATTCAGCATTTGCATGGTCTACAATATTTGTTGATTTCATTTCTTATTGGCCTAGCAGCCTAGTGCTTGTTGGGTAGGGCTTTGAATCTAGCTAAAAAGACTAGAACTAACCAACAGTGGAGGAATTGTAAAAAATTTAAAAAATTAAAATGAACAACAAAGACCTATTAGATTATTATTATATTGACTACTACTACTACTACTACAAAAAAAAAAAAAAAAAAAAAAAAAAATTCTTTTTTCAAAGAAGGTTGGGCAATTGTGGCAAATTTGAATCTTTGCTCTAATGACCAGTTTTGTATTCCTCTCTGTACGTGCCTAACAGATAATATGGACAAATTTTTGTACAATTTGAACATGCATTTGTTGAAAATGCAGTTATAGATCGGCGTATAGTTGCGTTTTTTACCCCTAAAGTTGCGTTTTCCAATACCCATAGCTTCGGGACCTATAGTTGCATTTTTGTTAAAAACGCGGCTATATGCCCGGTTTGGGCTGCGTTTAAAACGCGTTTTAAATGCAGCTTTATCCGGGTTTATAGCCGCGTTTTCAACAAAAACGCAGCTATAGGTCCCAAAGCTATGGGTGTTGGAAAACGCAGCTTTAGGGGTAAAAAAACGCAGTTATACCTCGATCTATAGTTGCGTTTGAAAAAACGTAGCTTTAGGTCTTGCAGGGAGTTATAGTCGCACAGGATAGGCTGTGTTTGAAAACGCGGCTATGAAAAACGCAGCTATAGGCTATTGATGCGTTTTTATGGGCTATAGTTGTGTTTTTCAAATGCGGCTAGCCCTCTTTTTTTGTAGTGCTACTAACCGTTGTTCAGTTCATTAGAACTTAATTCTTTGACCTATTTTCTATAAATTTATTGTATTGGGCTCATTGAGTCAAGATTCCATATATTTTGGGCTTGGTTTGCTAAAACGTATCCTTACATTGGTATTTTGTAATTTGTCCAAAAAGATTTTTATTTATATTTATAAAAAAAAAAAAAGATTTTTTTTAGCTAGGAAAAGCAAAACGGGTCATACTCTTACTGGATCCAGTTGAACCGTAAACGAGGCCTGGATATTACAAAATAATAACCCTAAACAACCACTATATATACTCTTCTTCCTTCTCGTTTCTTACTTCTTCTCCCAAACCCCAGTGACAAAAATCCTAGCATTTTGCATCTAAACCTCACACCAGATCTAGGGTTTGGGTCTCAAACCCAATCAATCGCCATGACCTTCAAGCGAAGAAACGGTGGCCGAAACAAGCACGGTCGTGGTCACGTCAAGTTCATTCGCTGCTCTAACTGCGGCAAATGCTGCCCCAAGGTTTTCACTCTTTCTCACAATGTGTTTCGCAATTTCATATGTCTATGTTTGTGTTTGTGAATTTTATTGAATTGGGTATTGTGTGAATAGGACAAATCTATCAAGAGGTTTTTGGTGAGGAATATTGTGGAGCAAGCTGCTGTTAGAGATGTTCAAGAGGCTTGTGTTTTTGATGGTGATTATTCTATTCTAGCTGTGTTTTTGGGTTTTTTTTTTCGTTGACATTACTTAATTGATGTGAGCATTGTTTTTTTTTTAAAGGGTACACTCTCCCAAAGCTTTACGTGAAGATGCAGTACTGTGTTTCATGCGCAATCCATTCTCATGTTGTGAGGGTCCGATCTCGTACAGATAGGAGGAAACGTGACCCCCCACAGCGGTTTAGACGCAGGGTATGGCTATCTTATGAATCTGTTAACTTTTGCTTTGTTGGGTTTTTGCTACTTTGTCTTGTAATTGACTGTTTGATTGTGTTATTGTTTGTGAAGTTCCCACATTGTTCTCTGAGTTTTATCATTAGTGTACAAATGGGTTTCTTTTGTTAGCATCACTAGGACTTTATGTTCATATTTGCATTTTTGTTCATAGGAGATAGAAATAAAAAAAAAAAATTATGAGAAATGTATCAATCAGCTCTATCTCAAATGACACCTCCTCTCCTTGTAATTTCAAGGTGGAGGGTGAGCTCTCAATGAGCTATAACTTAGAAATCTATAAATGAGTTCATGACCCTCTAGTGCATGTGTAACCTACCAACAAAAAATCCAGAGAAAATTCCAATTGCATAAGTTTTGTTTATAAGGTGGTGCGTTAACTGATATGTATCACCATGCATCACATGCCTTAACATTGTCTCTTTCATGCATTGAGTGCAAAATTGATGGTTTCTATCTAAACTTGTCTATAAGTTTTTTGTGTTGATTTTGTCAACAAAGTTGAGGTGGTAGTTGCCTTGCCACTCACATGTCACATGGGCCTACTCTTGCGGATTTGGCGTGTGGAGTGCACACTGATGGCTGCTATGTGAACTTGTGCAAATACTACGATTTGGAATTTTACAAGTTTGTGTCCAAATCATGCATTTGATACTAGTAGTAGTTTAGTAGAGTGTTTACTGAAAAAGTCTTTGTCTGACACTTTCTAGTGTAAAATCACTTCAATAAAAACTTGTTTTAATTGTACCTATGTATATTGTACATTATCTTTTCCTTTATGTTAACTCCAATTAATGAACTTTGAAGCATGGACTCTGGATGATATATTATTTCAGGTCATTCATTCTACTGCCAATGGAAATGATTTATCATGTTAAATGAAATACTTTTACAATGAGCTAATTGTAATTGAAATTGATTGTTAGAGGCTGGGGTGCTCAGAGTGGAATATATTTTGATTAAAAGTATTAAAAGTTCATCTAATCAGGTAGTGACTAGTGATAATTTTTCTTACTAACATTCCTATTTGTTGATGTCGTTTGGCCGCTTTCATGTGACATTTATATATCTCACTGCTGTATTCCTGTGTGCTTTGATGAACTTACCAGAAAACGATTTTTGAAATGGTTTGTTTAATGGAATTTTATGTTTTCTGCCCTTTTTCTTGATGCCTGTTTCATCATTTTATTTTTATGTCAGGAGGATAACCAAAGGCCTGGTGCCCCTGGTCAAGGACCACGCTCTGCTGGAGCACCAGTAGCTGCTCGTACTTGAGAATCAGTACAATGTGCTTTGCTCTGAGGCTTTTGATATCAACTGCGGCCCATCTTTTTTGCACGTTAGCTATGAACCTATTTTTTGACTGTGATTGTGGCTTACACCTATTTTAGTATTACATGATTTCTTTGAGGCTTTGCTCTATTGCTTTGAGGGGTGACAGCTGATGCAGAACCCCTAAGTTTCTTACGGAGTAATATTGTCATTAGGTATCATTAGACTTTAACTTTTTCTTCATTATAGATTGCTGCTGAAGTTCTGTTTTGATGTGCAAAATTTATTAGCAGACTGGTTGTTGGATTGCATGTTTAAAGGTTAAGATATGCCCAGCAGTCTTATTGATAAATTAGATTACAAGAGTCCCTGCTCGATTTGCTCCAATTGGTTTCAGGATTTTGGGAATGCAACTAAATGTTTTATCTGTACTGGTTTTAATGGTCGTGAAAGGTTAGAAATGGTGCAATTTAGCAGTCTATTAGAGTTGCGGAATTTACTAGTTTGGGCCTTATCCTTTACACTACATGTCAATTTGGTCTCTAATATTTCATGTGTCAGTTTAGTCATTAATCTTTTGGTATTGTGTCGAAACAGTCCATGCTATTTAAGTGAAAATAGAAAAAGTTGATGTGATTAACGGTGATATTAAAATAATATTTTTGATGCCACTTAGGATGTCATTTAAGATGCCTTGTGGCCTTGATTAGAAAAATACAAGGCCATCATTAGAAAAATAAAAATTAAAACAAAACTAAACTGAAAGGTTAAGGGTTAAATTGACATAAAGTATAAAGGTTAAGTACCAAACTATATGTCCTCTATAAGTTTTACTACAGTAGTGCTATAATTTCTGGTGGGGATGCTCATTGTCTTACTTTAGTCATTTTCAAGATGGACTAAATTCTTGTTGGGGCTGGGGAATTTAGGGTTCATTTGGTTGGGAGGATGAAAAAGTGGGAGGATAGAAAAGATTTTATTTTTCATTATATGTGTTTGGTTGGGAGGGTGGAAAAGTGGAGGGATTGAAAATTTTTTTGTTTAGTTGAAATAAAGTTTGTATAAATTTATTATCATGTCCCTATTAAATAAAACCAAAAGTAATACATTTTACTTAAAAAAAAGCCCGCATAAGAAATTAACACAAAACTCTTTTCTAAAAAAAAAAAAAAAACCAACCAAAATTAATGAAAAAATAAACATATGAGCACCA
This sequence comes from Lithocarpus polystachyus, assembly GCA_033629205.1. Taxonomy (NCBI): domain Eukaryota; kingdom Viridiplantae; phylum Streptophyta; class Magnoliopsida; order Fagales; family Fagaceae; genus Lithocarpus; species Lithocarpus polystachyus. The sequence goes on from CM066162.1 coordinate 30,383,208, forward strand.
AAAAGAAGAAGAAAGCTAACATGTCTAGAAAAAATCAAAGAAAAAAGAAAAGAAAAAGAAGAAGCCAACACGTTTGTACAGAGAAAGAAAAAATCAAAGAAAAAAAAAGAAAGAAAGAAGCCAACACGATAGTATAGAGAGAAAAAATCAAAGAAAAAAAGAAAAAAAGAAAGAAGCCAACACATTAGTATAGAGAAAGAAAAAATCAAATAATAAAAAAAAAGGCCTTGCACGTTGGAGGTGAACAAACACACTCTTAGGGGGTTACTATTGCATAATAGGAGAAATTATAAGGTCTACATGGTGGACAAGTGACGTGGTCCATTATTCCATTAAAAGACTCATACTTGTTTAAAATTGCTCAGTTAGAAATTTTAGTTTTTCCCTTCATAAATCCCCTATTTTTATTTTTTTTATTATTATTTTTTTAGGGTTGTGGTCTGAGGAATGAATTTGAGGCACAAAAATTAACGGTGCCCTCCCTATGCTATTTGGTATTTACGGAGGTTGCAAGTAAGCAAGTATTAAATGATGATTGTGCCCTCTCTACTTGCTCATTGTTACATACTATGCTTACCTGTAGTTCATAATGATGCGTATTTACGGAGGTTGCAAGTAAGCAAGTATTAAATGATGATTGTGCCCTCTCTACTTGCTCATTGTTACATACTATGTTTACCTGTAGTTCATAATGATGCTTATTAAAGCTTTGAAGCTTCTAAGATTTTGTCAGCCAGATGACGGTGCTATACAATTTCAAGTCAAGTTTTAAGCCAACTTTGATGCGACTCACAATCGGCAGCTATTTCGAAGTTAGGACTGGGCTTTAAGTCTACCAGATATTCATCTGTAGCAATTTGGAGACAAGTAACTTGTCACAATTTGATACGTCTCTCATGATCCTGAAGCTTTGTTAACATTCACAAAAAGTCAGAGCAGACACTGAAATTTTCAAAGAATCTGACTTTTTTGAATCCATATCCATAAAAAAATGATTTTATCCCAAGTGGGAGAATGGACATTAATAAGTAGTGGCGTAAACTTTTGCTCATCCTATAATATGTTGTCTGAGAAACTATGAAGTATTTAGTGCTCAATTCATTGTAACATGACCTTGATGGGCAGATAGCCGATTCATCTCCCGTGTGCTTTTACCTTTAAGTCACTAAACTAAGTATCTCAGCAACAGCAATAGCCTATTTTCAGAATATTTACACCACTTCCTCTCCAAATTGCATTGAGGAAATCACCAGGGCCATTCCAATGAGGATCACCAGTGAAATGAATGAAGAGCTGATCAGACCCTTCACCGGTGAAGTAGTCACAAAGGCCCTGCACCAAATTCACCCTACCAAGGCTCCGGGCCCCGACGGTATGTCAGCTATCTTTTTCCATAAATTTTGGAGCATTGTAGGAACTGATATTACCAATATAGTGCTTAATGTTCTTAACCAAAACCTTCCCATGACAGCACTCAATAAAACAAACATTGCTCTCATTCCCAAAACTGCAAACCCTTCCAAAATGTCTGAGTTCCGGCCAATCAGCCTCTGTAATGTGGCTTATAAGCTTATCTCCAAGACCCTTGCTAACCGTCTAAAAGCTATTCTCCCTACAGTTATTTCTGAAAATCAGAGTGCCTTTACTTCAAATAGACTTATTACAGATAATGTTTTAGTCGCATTTGAATTGTTGCACTACCTGAACCACAAAACAGATGGGAAGGATAGTTTCATGTTAGTCAAACTTGATATGAGTAAAGCATTTGATAGGGTTGAATGAGGTTTTGTGAGGGGAGTTATGGAGAGGCTTGGTTTTGATGGAAAGTGGATCTCTCTTATTATGCAATGCATCTCTTCAGTTTCCTACTCGGTCCTTATTAATGGTGAAGCATACGGCAACATCACTCCTACGAGGGGTTTTAGACAAGGCGACCCTCTCTCTCCGGGCCTTTTTCTCTTATGTGCTGAGGGCCTATCTGCTCTCATCCATCAGGCTGCCCGTACTCAAGCTCTTCATGGTATATCCATTTGTAGGGGCTGCCCAAACATCACCCACCTTTTCTTCGCAGATGACAGCCTTCTATTCTGCAAGGCTACTGCCTAGCAATGTCTTGAGCTGATTCAAATTCTTAATTCTTATGAAGCGGCCTCGGGGCAAAAAGTCAATGCAGATAAGTCTTCGATTTTCTTTAGTCCCAACACTCCTAATGATGTTAAGGAAGAAATCTTAAGCATTCTCGGCCCTATGCAATGTTCGCAACCCAAGAAATATCTTGGCCTTCCTTCTCTTATTGGAAAATCCAAGAATCAAGTCTTTGCTGAGATTAAAGAGAGGGTGTGCAAGAAATTGGCTGGCTGGAAGGAAAAGCTTCTTTCCATTGGGGGTAGAGAGGTTCTCATAAAATCAATTGCTTAAGCGGTGCCCACTTACACTATGAGTTGCTTCCAATTGCCAAAGTCTCTATGTGACGATTTAGAAAGAATGATAAGGAATTTTTGGTGGGGCCAAAGAAATCAGGAGTCTAAATTGGCGTGGGTGAGCTGGAAGAAACTTTGTAAATCAAGGCTTTATGGGGGCATGGGCTTTAGAAATCTCCAAGCATTCAACTTAGCTCTTCTTGCCAAACAAGGATGGCGGATCCTTTCAAATCCTAACTCACTTTTAGCCAAAGTCTACAAAGCCAAATATTTCCCCTATGGTGATATTTTAAATGCAAAGTTGGGTTGTAACCCTAGCTATGCTTGGAGGAGTATCTACAATAGCCTTGAGGTTATTAGAAAAGGAACTAGATGGCGGGTGGGCAATGGTAAGAGAATCCACATTTGGGAAGATAAGTGGCTCCCAACTTCATCCACCCATAAAGTTATCTCCACACCGAGGGACTTTGATGATTTCCCTATGGTTTCATCCCTTATTGATGCAAATTCCAAATGGTGGAAGCCGGACTTGGTGAAAGCTCTCTTCCTACAATCTGAAGCTAATGAAATCCTCAAAATTCCTCTCAGTCTTAACCTCCCTGAGGACTCTCTAATCTGGTTGGGGAATAGAAGGGGCTCCTTCTCGGTGAAAAGTGCCTATTATGTTGCTAAGGAGCTGGTGGAGTCTGAGGCAGCAGGTGCAAGCTCTTCAAATCACCTTGCTTCTCCTTTTTGGAAGAAGATTTGGCAGCTAAATGCTCCCCCAAAAATAAAAATTTTTGCTTGGCGTGTGTGTTTGGATGCCTTGCCCACTATGCTTAACCTTAGGCGGAGGGGTTTGAACAATGCTGGGTTTTGTCAAATATGTGACATGGAGTTGGAATCAATCTCCCATGCTTTGTTTCATTGTAATCATGCAAAGCAAACCTGGTCTTGTTGGAGTGATTGCCCTGTGAATCTTTACTCTCCAACTTGTGATTTCATTGACATTACCTCCCAAATTATGGAGAAAGGGTCCTCCTCTAATCTTGGTCTCCTTCTCATGGTTGCGTGGTCTATTTGGGGAAATAGGAACAATGCCATTCATAATGATGTTGGCTGCCCTCCTTCTCAAGTTTGGGAGATTGCTAAAAGGTCTTTAATTGACTTCACCACTTCCAACTTACCTGAACTCCCTTCCCTCCCATCGGTTAGTGTTCATTGGTCTCCTCCCCCGCCGGGTTTCCACAAAATTAATGTTGATGGAGCTACAAATAATAACGGGAATCTTTCTAGTATAGGAGTCATTATCCGAGACCACACTGGGGCCACTATCGGTGTTCTCAACAAGTCACTCCCATCAGCATTCCCTGCTCCTATAACAGAGGCTTTTGCTTTGCTTCATGGTGTCCTTTTTGCAGTGGAAATGGGCTCAACAAGGGTTATTTTTGAATCTGATGATTTCGCCCTTATACAAGTAGTTAATTCTAATGAAAATGGGGGAGATCTGGGTCATATACTGCAGGATATAAAAGCTCATGCGCTTGTTTTCAATTGGAGCATTTTTCAGCATCTGAAAAGGGATGGCAACAAGGCTACCCATGAGTTAGCTAGAGATGCAAAGCTCACGGGCCACTCCCGCACATGGAAGGGGTTCTCTCCTCCTTTCATTCATCAGATCTTAATTGAGGATATGATTAAATTTTCAGGCCTTGTTGCTTTTCAATTTCAGTTCTGCTGTTTCTTTGGGTTTATGTTGCTTCGGTTATGTCTGCTCCTTCAGTTCTGATGTATTCCAGCTTCCCTTCAATGAATTACATTCATTTTCCCATAAAAAAAAAAGTCACTAAACTAAGTAGTTGGTCGAGACAAATCATAAAAGTTAGAACAAACATATAAAAAAAATAAAAAAAGAAGATTGGCTTTAATAATTGTGGCAACTGGAAGCAACCAAGCGGTGCATATATCTGATTGTTTATGGGTTTAGACTTTGACTATTAAAAAGAAAAGAAAGAAGGGTCAGTCTGACTAAGAAATTAAAGCTAATGCATGTCACTATCTGAAAGGACTACACCTTCCTCATATACTAGTTTTGGAATAATATTAGAGACGGGCATGAAGAAAGAGCACATGACATTGAAAAAGTCATTCCATATTGGACAGAGGCTTTAGAGTCTCATGGAGAACTTAACTGAATCTTTGTTGTAGGATTCATGATAATCATTAAGAACATGCATGCAAACTTCATTGGGAGATTTGTCATGATTGATGGGGAAGCATTTAGAAGTAAATGTGATCATCATGTTTTCGCAATCATACTCAAGATTTGATTCATGAGAAATGTTAATAAATAGCTTCATGCATTGGTTTAAGGACTATTTTTAAAAAATATTTTATAAAAAAATGATAAAACAATTAATTTTTTTATTTGATATTTATATTTTTCATAAAAGTAATATTAAAACTTTCATAATATAATTTATTAATAATTTTATATTTAACAAAATTCTAGCTTAATTTTATTGCAAAAATCTTTAGAATCATTCTTGTATGCAAGTTCAAGACTCCTATCTCACTTTTTAATTCTTTGTTACGCTCACTCAAAAGTAAGGGTGATAGAAAATTAACTGTCCCCACGTAAAAAATTAGCACCACAACAGTATAATATCTAAAAAAAGTGTACACATTTTTTCCCACCCATTTTTTCAGACAAGACAGAAATAAAAAGAGTTGAATTTACCGGATTTTGCGATTTACAAATATAAGTGATAACCCTACGGTTTCCACCTAAAAAAGTAGTACTGTATTATAATGGTATATAACCCTCTCTAAAAAAGTGTAGTCAATTTCCCCGCCCTTTTTTTGGGGCAAGAGAATGGAGTTAATAAAGAGTTGAATTTAGCGGATTTTAGGATTTATTTATATTATTAATTAAGGGGCTTAACCTGTTTAGATTCTTTATTTTCTTGGTTTTAAAATGCCCTTACATCCCTATGTTTAAGTAGAGACAAAATTAAAGGATAATTCGGTAAAAATACAACTACAACTTCTACTAAAACATTGCCTAAAAAATAGGGTCACTTTTCTGTTGATTTTTAAATTGATTTATCTACTTACAAATTAAATTTTCAAAATAAAAATTATATATATATATATAATAAAAACACGTTTATTTTTTTGCTACAAAATAGGACCACTAAAAAAAAAGCCTCACTTATAAATTAAAATTTCAAAAGAACAATGCATATATATAAACAGGATTTTTTTTCTACAAAATAAGACTACTAAAAAAAAAAAAGCCTCATCGCACGCGCGAAGTGCGTGTGATGAGGCTAGTAAATATTACAGATAACACCATGGTCCCAGTCCTCACCTAAAAAATTAGTACTATAAAACAATATAAACCTCTAAAAAGGTACAGACATTTTTATTTTTTTCAGACAAGTCAAAGAGTTAATAATAACAGTGAGAACTGAGAAGAACTGAGAAACAGTGTGGCTAGGGGTGTAATCGGTTCGGTTTCGGTCGGTTTTCCAAGTGTTGGTCAACCGAAACCGAAATTTTCGATGGGTGAAATTCTCAACCGAAACCGACCGAAGTAATTGGAAATCAATCAGTTTCGGTTGAATTTCGGTTTCGGTCGGTTTCGGTGGGTTTTTTCGGTTTCCTAAGAAAGCAAACAAAGAAAAAAAAAATAAACAAACCCAGAACAAACCCAGAATTTCAAAAGAGAGGAAATTGAAAAAATAAACACACCCTGAATTATACAACCAAGCACATGGGACAATCACAAATTCAAAACCCACTATTATTTTAGCTTCTACAATCATCTAAACCGATCCAAATGCCCCCAGACAACAAGCATATACGCAAAGATCCGATCTGAGATCCAATCTTTTCAAAAAACAAACAAAACCCAGAAACATAATCTGATTCCACATACCAATTCAATCTCAAAAAATAATAAAGCTTCGATCTTTTTTAACAATTGGAAATTCAATACAAAAACCAAAAAAAAAAGAAAAGACAGAATTAAAACCAAAGTTTCTTTAACATAAACAGACCGGTGTGTGGAGGCCGGCGTGTGTAGGCCGGCGAAGGAAGGCCGGCGTGTGTAGGCCGGCGTAGGAAGGCCAGTGTGTGGAGGCCGGCGTAGGAAGGCCGATGTGTGGAGGCGGCATGTGGAGCGGTGAGAGAAGAGGAGGGCTGAACAGTGAACTCTGAAGAGTGGAGGCTGTGAGAACAGAGAATGAAAGTGGGCTGTGGGTAGGGTTTTTAAATTTTGTTTTTATAGTTAAATTAGATTAAGTTTAATTAGGTTAATTAGAAAGCTAATTAGTAATTAGTTTATTATACTTATTCTAAAAATAAAATGAATATATGGAAAAGGAAAAAGGGCCGGATCTATTCCTATAATTGATTGATTCCTATCAAACAAGAAAGGGCCAGATTCTATATAAAAAAAAAAAAAAAAAGAAAGGGCTGGATCTTATAAAAGAAAAAAAAAAATAGAAAGGCCCAAAAGGTTTTAAAAAAACAAATGAAAAGGCCCAACACGTATGACATGCCCAAATATGCATAGGAGGCCTGATGCCAAATATTATATATTATATATTATATGTAAAATATATTATAATATGTTCGGTTCAGTTTTGATCGGTTCAGTGTATTAAAACCGAAAACCAAAACCGAACCGAAATTTTCGGTTTTTAAAAATTAAAAACCAAAACCGAACCGAACTGAAACCAAACCGAAATTTTTGCAACGGTTCGGTCGGTTTCGGCTTGTTTTTTCGGTTCGTCAGTTTTATGCACACCCTTACAGTGTGCTATATATTGCTAGAGCTAGTTTGGTACTAGGCTACCATACCAGCATGGTCCGATTGTTTGTACCCGCATTCCACACTGTGGTAATAAATTATAGATCAAAATATATATATATATATATATATATATATATATAAAACGTCGATGTTTGGAGGGCAACAAAATAAAAAGCGTTTTTAAAGTTTTTTTTTTCTATCTTATCTTCTTTTCTTTATTTTTTATTCTTCCTATTTTCACTTCAAACGAACGGACCCTTATTTCACACATCATACATTCTTTGAACTGAGATCGCATACATAAATTACTCTTTAATTTCAAATCATTTTTTTTTGAAGGGATAATTACAGTAAACCCACCTGTGCTATGGCCCGTTTTCACTTTGCCTACCCGTGGTTTAAAACTTTACACTTTGCCCACCTGAACTTCAATCCGTTACCCATCCGTTACCTACCTCGCCCCCTGACGTTAGAAAAACACCCTTTTGTTAAAATCAGAACATAACACCGATCAAAAACACGAACCAGCAGTTCTTTTCCTCACGAGCCCTAGAAACACGAAAATCCCCTAGAGAAACCCCATCCTGCATCTGATATTGAAATAGCGCTGCAAGTATAAACCTAGACGAGCAACGAATTGGTCGAGGGACTCAAATCCTAGTAAGAAATCAGTCACTGTTTGAGTTTTTAGTTTGGGCTTGTGGTTGTTTTATAGTTTTTTAAGTAATCTTTTATTTTTGGTAGAAGTTTTTTGAGTAATCAGTTAATGGTCATTTTGTTGATGTAATGTTACCTGTTGTTTGGATTTGTGTTTGTTTATGGGCATTTTGTCTGTCGTGGTCATTGTGTCTCACAGTGGTCCCAAATTTCTATTTTAGTGTTTGCCATGTGTGTGTTGCATGTATGGGCATTTTTGAGTAATCAGTCAATGGTTTAAATTTTAGTGTTTGCCATGTGTGTGTTGCATCCCAGAAGCAAATCAAAAAAAGTGGTCCCTCTGATGTGTGTGTTGCATCCCAAAAGCAAAACAGAAACATGTTTGTGTTGGTAATGTTTACAATTCCTTAATTGTTAATTGTGTACGTGTCATATGCTAATTAGTTATTGCAGATGGCTGATGAGGAAGTGAAATTGGAGGTACATTATGGGGGTACTTTTCTGTGGAACCCTAGGTTAGAATACTTTGGTGGGAAAGTTGAAATATTGTGTAGGGATATTGATAGGCTTAGTTATTTTGAAAAAAAAGGTATATGTGAGGAATTGGGGATTGATGAACCATGTAGGGTTCATTATTTAGGTCCTGGGGGCAACTTCGAGCAAGACTTGAGGCTCATATAAGATGATAAAGATGTGGTGCCCATGTGCAAGCTTAACGTGGGAGGGTCAAGAGACACCATCATACTGTATGTGGAGAGTGGTCATACTCCACTTGCAGTTGAAGTCCCTGATGGTGCAGGAGTTGGTGCAGGGGGTGGTGCAGGAGCTGCTACAGGGGGTGGTACAAGAGGTGGTGCAGGAGCTGCTACAGGGGATGATGCTAGTGTAGGGATAGAGGAGGAGTTTGATTGGTTGAATGAAGGTTTGGAAGGAGAAGACTTTGCTGATGACATTTTTGGGGAGTCTTCTCCACCTCACAATGTTCCATTTGACCCTAACACTGTTCCAACCACTGATACACCTCAACCAACCACTGATACACCTCAGCCAAACACTAATACACCTCAGCCAAACACAGATACACCTGGCCCAAGCAATGTTCCTCCAAACATAGATTTAGATGAAGAGTGAGCTGAACCAGCTTTAGAGGATGATATTACAAGTGTGGATGGTTCTGATGATGAGCAGGGGCCTAGAAATCTAGAATTCAATGAGAGGACTGATATGGAAAATGTTAGGTTGGTGGTAGGGATGAAGTTTCCAAACTCCAAGGTGTTTAGGCAGGCTTTGAGGGAGTATGTGATTCAGCATCACATTGATATCAAGTGGAAGTTGAATGAGAAGAAGAAAATTTCTGTACATTGTAAGAACAATTGTGGATGGAGGTGTTATGCATCAATGGTGAGTGGAGATGGCACATTTGAGATCAAGACACTTAAGCCTGAATATACCTGCCCCCTGACATTTCGAAATGGGCAAGTTACATCAGCCTATATGGCAAAGAGGTATTTAGAGGATTTTGGTAAGAATCCTAATTGGGAGGTCTCAGGTGTTAAGCACCATGTGATGTAGCAGATTTCAGTGGATTTAAGTATTAGTCAGGTGTACAGATCAAGGAAGGCAGCTAGTGGTTTGATTACTGTGAATGAAGAGGCTCAGTATAGCCTACTTAGAGATTATGCAGAAATGATAAGGAGGACAGATGTAGGAAGCAAGGTGATTCTACAAACAGAGATGGAAAATGAGAATGCAGAACCCAAGTTTAAAAGGATGTACATTAGATATAATTCTCAGAAAGTTGTATTTCTAGGTGGTTGTAGACCCTTTGTTGGGCTGGATGGCTGCCACTTGAAGGGTAGGTTTGGTGGGCAATTATTGTCTGCCACTGCCAAGGATGGCAATGACAATATATTCCCAGTGGCAATGGCTGTGGTTGAGCAAGAGAACAAGGACAGCTGGACCTGGTTCTTAGAGCAGTTTGCAGATGACATTGGCAGGCTAGAGGAGCTCAATCTGGTATTCATTAGTGACAGGCAGAAGGTATTATCATCTAGCTCATGTTCATGATTTCAATACTTGCTTACTTACATAGTTGCTTACTTGAATGCTTACATAATTGCAGGGCCTTCTACCTGCAATGGAGACTTTATTCCCAACTGTGGAGCACAGGTATTGTGTGAAGCACATATACAACAACTTCAAGGTTAACCACAAGGGCATGGAGTTGAAGAGTGTGTTGTAGAGGTGTGCTGGCACAACATCAGTAAGGGAATTTGAGAGGGGGATGGAGCATCTTAAGAGTTTGGATGAAGAAGCTTGGAAGTACCTTGCTGATATAGAGCCTGCACAGTGGACCAAATCCCACTTTTCTCCAAGAGCTTTGACAGATTGTCTGGCAAACAATCTGAGTGAGAGTTTCAACTCTATGATTCTGAAAGCTAGAGACAAGCCAATCTTATCAATGCTGGAGTGGATCAGGGTTAGGCTTATGAGTAGACTGTATGTGAAGAAGATTGGCATAGAAAAGTATGGTGGCAGGTTGTGTCCAAGCATACAGGGCAAGTTGGAGAAGTTAAAATTAGAGTCTAAGAGCTTCTATGCAATGCCATCTGGGAGGTTTGTGTATGAGGTTGCCAGTGAGAGGGAAAGGCATGTGGTGGACTTGGTAGGGAGGACATGCAGCTGTAGAGCATGGGACTTGACAGGAATCCCCTGCAAGTATGGAGTTGCAGCAATTTTTGTGAATCGTGAGATGCCAGAAGACTACACCCATCCATGCTACTACAAGGATGCTTATGTGGAGACATACAAGACACCTATACCTCCCATGCCTGGGCAGTCTGAGTGGGTGTCAAGTGGCCAACCCAAGCCTGTTGCACCTATTATCTATAAGCCACCGGGCAGGCCACCCATGAAGAGGAAGAGAGATGCTGATGAGCCAAGGAACCCTTATAAGATGTTTAGAGCAAACAAGCCAGTGAGGTGTGGAAGGTGTCAAAAGGAAGGGCACAATGCAAGGGGATGCAAGGCCAATGTTACTGGTGAGACACCATGGGAGAGGAGGAAGAGATTGCAGAAAGAACAATTTGTAAGTCTTTACAAACTTTCTTTATTAAATGCAAAATGCCAAAAACTAACACTGTAAACATGATCATTTTTTGTTGTAGGGAAGTGGAAGGCCTTCTACATGCAGACAAGCCCCATCCTCATCTCAACCCCCACCAACACATCAGCTTTACACTATGGGCTCATCCTTATCCAACCACGCAGCAGGGTCACAACCACCAGCTACACAACCACCAGGTACACAGCCACCAGCTCTACAGCCACCAACTACACAGCCACCAGCTCAGACTCCATGGTCACAGAACCCAAGTCAGTGGTACTCTTCAGACTTCAGGTACACAGTTAGAGGAGCTCCTTGGTTTGCTTCAAGCCAGCCAGCACCACACACCCCTGCAGAAACATGGGACAGTAGACCACCTGCTACAAGATTAATTGCTACAAGATCACCTGCTACCAGAGGAGCTGCTTTGAGAGGAAGGGGTAATGCAGCTAGAACTCAGAAATGTAGAACAAGAGGTGGAAAGGCCAACAGTGGTGGGATAGGCAGGGGCAGGGGCAGGGGCAGTAAATGAAGACTATGTCAAGACACTTTGTTGCTATGTATTAGGGTTTTGTAATGTTAGGGTCATATGTATTTTGTAGACAATGGCAGGGCAGAAAAAGTATGGTGGCACTTTTTTATATATGTTGTTCAATCACTTTTTGTATTTTTGTTAAGTTTTGTAAACAGGGGCAAGTGCAACTATTTTGGTTGTTGTACTAAATGCCTTATATTTACTGGTGCTTGATGAAAGACTATTCAATGCTACCTTAAATATGTATACAACTTCCCAACTTAATGGCAGGTGTTCAAAATTATTATTTTGGTTATTGCAGTTGAACATATGAGTTTGTTTATGTGTGTATGTATTGAATATAGCAGTCACTTTTGAATAGCAGGTGTATATGTTGAATAGCAGGTTTGTGTGTGTATTTGTTGTCTTTTCTTGCAAGTTGACAGATAGTTGTCATGCACTTTACACTTTAAACAATTAAACTTTCAACACAATTATTAGCACACAATGCACTTTATGCACAAACCAACACAGCTCACAGCATCCAACAAAACACCAACAGTTCACAGTTTACAAGTAGCCAATTCACTTTAAACAAAAATACCAACAACATCTAACAATCTTAACACTTTATCTTAAAAAGACTTATATTATTAACTGGCTTCAAGCCAATAGCATCTACATCTTACATAATTCTATTACAATACAATTGAAGACTAGCTTATGTTACAACCCACCAGGTAGACTCAATTTCATCATTCCAACATTCTCACTTGAGCTAAAACACGAAAACAACATAACCAAAATAAAAAAAAACCAAGACAGCATTAGTGCAATTCTGCACTTTCTCTCTTGCTCTAAAGCTCTCACTGCTATCTCCTTGGCTTGAACTGAGGAAGCTCGAAACTTTCTCTCCCTCTCAATGGCTTTTGCTGCCCTGTCTTGAGCAATTTCTGCCATTTGGGTAGCTTCTGCTGCTACCTGGGTAGCTGCTCTTTCCCTTTCATGTGCAAGTTGTAGCTCACTTCACAGTAAATCCATCTTTTGTTGCACGAAATGGGCAGCTTCATTCCCACGCACACAAGTGGGATTATCAATCCACTTGAAGAAAGGGCACTTGGGACCAACCTTATATCGGCTACAACCTAGAAACCTTCTCCCAAAATTATCCACTGTCAGACTTGTTCTCAGCACACAAGTCTCATATGTACACATATGCCCATTTGAACCGGAGTAAGTTCCACTCGAAGAAGACATCATTTATCAACTTCCTCTGAATCAAGGCTACCGTCAACAATTGAAACCCCAACCCACATAAAGCACAAATGTCGTACCTGGTGATGATCTCTCTTCAAATATTCAATGCCTCAAGACAACCCAAAGTCAGAACCTCACCCTCACATGAAAGCACGATCAGAAAAATCAAAACCTCAGCTCAAACAAGGGATTTTCGTGTTTCTAGGGCTCGTGAGGAAAAGAACTGCTGGTTCGTGTTTTTTGATTGGTGTTATGTTCTGATTTTAACAAAATGGTGTTTTTCTAATGTCAGGGGGCGAGGTGGGTAACGGATGGGTAACGGATTGAAGTTCAGGTGGGCAAAGTGTAAAGTTTTAAATCACGGGTAGGCAAAGTGAAAACGGGCCATAGCACAGGTGGGTTTACTATAATTATCCCTTTTTTGAATTGATTCGTGTGCTGATCATTGAATACATAAATTACTTTTTAATTTTAAATTATTTTTTTAATTGAAATTGTGTCTTGAAATTATGAACTAAAATTGTGACTTTAAGGCATCATTTTTATTTTATTTTATTTTGAGAATCAGACATGTTGTTAGTTTGAAACTGAATTGTGTGTACTTTCGTATGTAAAAAACACTGCCCTTTGTATTCATTTGCGTTGTGTGTTTTTCGCACATGGAATGTGATGTGAGAGAGAGAGAGAGAGAGAGAGAGAGAGAGGCTGCTTTTTTTTTGTTTTTTTAAGTTAGAAGGGGAAGTTTTTGTAGTATCTGCGTTGTGTAGGACAAGGTTTTTGAGATAGAGATAAAAGTCCTATCCGTCATCCTTCCTATTCCTCTTTGGGTTTTAGATCCCCTTTTTTTTTTTTTTTTTTTTTTTCGTTCTTGATCTCACCCTACTGTTTAAAATCAAACGCTTTGTTTTGTTTTCTTTGTTTTTTTTTTTTTTAAATGATGGGTGATCTTAAAGTGTGTTCGGCGGGGCACAACGGCGCCGTTTTATGTGGCGAAGATCGACTCTACTCGTCGTCGCCGCCGCAATTGCCGGCGTCGAACCCTGATCCTTGTTCCATTGGGTCGGAGTCTTGGGCCAGTGCCGAGCGAACCACTCAGGAGATAGTGTGTAGAATTCAGCCTACTTTGGCTACCGACCATAAGAGGAAGGAGGTCATTGAATATGTGCAACTTCTCATTAAGAATCGTGTTAAATGTGAGGTACGCGCTGAATTCGCTTTGCTTTGTGTTTATCAAGCAATTTTATCATCTGGGTATTTCACTATTTTCCTGTTTCTGCGATTCTGTTTAAGAACAACCAGTTTTTTCGCATTGCAGAGTGGTTTTGCTTGTAATGTAATGGGTTACAACCATAATGTCTTTGAGCTAGGTTGATGTTTTTTTTGGGGTTGTTTTAGTATGTGTATAGTAATGTGACGGTGACCGACTGTGGCTGTGCCATGTGCTAGTGTTGAAGCTATTAGTGAATAAATCTTGGTTGGTGTGATAAGTGGGGATTGAGGTTCTTGGCTGTTTGTGTTTGGTAATTGAAGGATATAGAGTCAAAGATGTCGTTTTTTTACGATTAGATGCGGGATACAAGTGATGGCAGTAGTAATTGTGAGGTCGCAGGATGAATGAAAGACTGTGCCAGGAGTTTTCAACAGTGAATGGAATTTTGGAATGAGTAAACAATACAGGAGTTGGTACACAGGAGTTGAGGCTATATTTAAATCTATGATGATTATAATTGTAGGTTAGTCTCTATGTGTATTTGTTAGAATTATTGTTGAACGATTAAATTCACAATTTCCTATAGTTTAAGGTTTTGGGGTACATCATATTTTTGCCTTTTTTTTTTTTTTTTTGGGCTTGGTTATTAGGGGGGAGGGGGGCTAGTGGGTACAAACTTCAGTGCCCAGACACCACAGGAGGTGCTGGGACCACTGGGGTATCCCTCGAATCCCAAATCATTTTTTACATGGTGCATTAGCTCAAGTGTAGTCTGTGTTGTTTTGCTTTCTTCAGTACAGGTGGTTGTCTTTTGAGCCTTGTTAGTTACAGGGTTTATCAGGCTCTGATTGGAGGTTGGAGGGCTTAAATGTACATAGTGGTGTTATGCTTTGATTTGTAATAGTTAAATTAGATTCTACAAAAGGAAGGGCAGTATCTCCTAGCATATAAACTAAGAAAAATATGTATTTTATTTTAGTATTAAACAAAGGGATTCATGAAGATGATCTTAATAATTTGGATAACCTACATCATTGGACTGAAATATTGTATCTTGACTAAGGCTGACAGATCCTTCTATTATTACAAGATTAGGATTCATCTGCTCAATTATAATTTATGGATGAACTAAAAGTAATTGTAATCTATGGATGTAATATAAATTTAGAATATCACTACTGGGGAGCAAGTAACACTGGATGGTTGTTGCTCCATTTCATTGAAGTTCTTACAAGTTGAGTTTCTTGATTTGTGCTTATTTTTACAGGTCTTCCCATATGGATCAGTTCCACTAAAAACATATCTTCTTGATGGAGATATTGATTTGACTGCCCTTAGTTGTCCAAGTGTTGAGGATGCCTGGGTATCTGATGTTCATGCTGTTCTGAGGGAAGAAGAACATAATGAAGCTGCTCGGTTTGAAGTGAAGGATGTCCATTGCATTGATGCTGAGGTTTCCCCCACCATATTCTTTTTTTTTTTTTTTGAGGAACAACCCCACATTATTCACTTGTCTTTTTTGAATTTAAATTTTTTTAGGTGGATTGGCTCACATGCCATTATGCATGTGGGCTGGCATTTTCATGCCTTGTTATCTCATATTGTTGAAATTGAAATTCTTTGTTAGAAGTTCTGTTATTTGCATGGATGACATGTTATGTAATTAAATATTTACCTGTTATATATATTTTTTTATTAAATTGCATCTGTGTTTAATGGTGGCAGGTTAAACTTGTGAAATGCATTGTACAGAATGTCGTGGTAAATATATCGTTCAATCAGTTAGGAGGACTTTGTACGCTTTGTTTTCTTGAACAGGTATGATATAAGGCTACCTTTTAAGATTTTAAATGTGATTACCATGCTTGATATCTTTTATCTTGCAGGATATATGATCCTATTTCATAAAAAAAACATTTTGAATTAGTAACTTCTTTTCTTTTTAGTAGTATTTGAAATGAATTTATTTTGTATGTAATATATATTATTTGTGTGCATTGGGCTGTGCATGTTTACATTCTTATGGCTGCATTCCTTAGATTTATACCTTTAGACACCATGGAAATGATTCCATTGTATGCGTTTCTGTGCATGTCTGCACACTTCAAGGATTCAAAGAATGGCACTTCTACATTCTAATGGCTCCATAACTTCCTTGAACAATGGAATATGGAGTTGACTCATTGCTGCCTTCTAGAAATTTCACATTTCTAATGCTACCTGTATGCAGGTTGATCGCCTTGTTGGTAAAGATCATCTCTTTAAGCGCAGCATTATTCTGATAAAAGCTTGGTGCTATTATGAAAGTCGTATTCTTGGTGCCCATCATGGTTTGCTTTCAACCTATGCTTTGGAGACATTGGTCCTTTATATTTTCCATCAATTTCATTCTTCCCTAAATGCTCCTTTAGCAGTGAGTGCTCTTACAAATTAAAATTGAATTGGTTACTAGATGCATATATTGGATTATATACTTAATTTTATTTTCTCCTCTCCACCCCCCCCCCCCCTCCTAAATAGGTTCTTTACAGATTTTTAGATTACTTCAGCAGATTTGATTGGGAAAGTTATTGTATTAGTTTAAGTGGACCAGTTTGTAAATCTTCTCTACCTGATATTGTAGGTAAGTAACATCCCTTTGTCTTTGTGATGTTGGATGGCTTCATTGTTTTTTTTTTTTTAATCCCTCTCACTCACTTCAGCTGAGGTACAAGAAAATGTGGGAGATGATCTATTGCTAAGTGAAGAATTTCTCAGAAACTGTACCGAGATGTTCTCAGTATCACCAAAGGGGTCTGAGACAAATTCACGAGCATTCACCCAGAAGCATCTTAACATTATCGATCCACTTAAAGAAAACAACAACCTTGGGCGTAGTGTCAATAGAGGTATGATTCTTCTTGCTTCTATTGTGATGCTTTTAGAGTATGTGCAGGTTTGTTTCTAAAAGGTTCTTTGTTCTAAACTGACAAAAACTCCATTTTGTAGAAACTCCTATGTTTACTTCTAGTCACCTTTAACCTCCCCACCCCCAGCTATGGAGTTATCAAAGAAAAAAATTGTTACAATAACCTTTAATTTTGAAATGTTCTCTGCAAGTTAAAAACATATGATTGCAACAATATGCAATATTTGAAAAAAAAAAAAAAAAAAAATTCTGTAGAGAAAAAATAATTTCATTTAGGTATGAAGGCAACTAAATTTTTGACAAAATATCTTAATAGAATGAGTTTGCACGTGGTCAAGCCTAATTAATCTGTTAAGGATCCATAGTCGACCCAAAAAATTTGGGATTAAGGCTTCTTGTTGTTGTATCTTAACGGAATGAGTTTGCATTTTCATCATGAGCATATGTTTTCACATGCATGTGTATAATCAGCAAAATTAATTGTGAAAGCTAGAATATTAGTGACTGTGTAAATAGGATGGTTTGCGCACAATTAAAGTAGACACAGTATTTGAATTTTTGATAGCCATCAATTTGATGCCTTCTGGAGGAAAAAAAAATCCGTTTCTTAGTAAACTTTAAAACTAGTTTATCTAACCATTAGAGAAAAAGAAAAAGCAAATCTAGAATGTCTAGTTGTTCTTGTGTAGCACCCGCTCCATTAGAAATTTCTCGATTTTGAAATGTATCAAAGTGGAAGTTAAAAATTACGGTGATCTTTGTAGGGGACAAGTGCTAAGGATGGCGGGAATATTTTTCTTTTATGATATTTAAGTTACATAGGCACCTTGGCACACACCCATAGCCTCCACCCTGTTTTTAGGGGAGAGGAGGTGCCATATGATTTTGATCTTCTAGGCAGGGTTTTTTTTTGGGTAATTACATGTATTCATATGGTCTTGAGCTTGCAACCTCTCTATCTTACTCTTACAAAGTAGGAGGTGCCATTTGAGCTAGAGCTCTTTGGCCTTGTTGGTAGGGAATTTTGGATCCTGATGTTAGAGAATTTGCTATTCTTCATGCCCAAAACATGGGTATCAGGGCAGCACAATTATTGCTAAAAGCACCATGGTCGTTAAGTACATGACCTGTACAATGCTACTGCTGTTGGCACAAATACCTATTATGTTCTCCATTGCCATAAATCTGAACTGAAAAAATAGGAACAGTTTGTTGCTCTAAGTATCACCAGTTCTTTCACTTCCTGAATTATTTCAACTTAAGTGCTTCTCACACTGATGTTACCACCTCTTGCTAATTTAATCATTGCCAGTGAAACACCACTTAACTGTATTTCATGGTAGTCAAAGAAAAGTTGGGCGCTCACCTAGGCGTCTCTAAGGTTCTAAGGTGAGGCACCTTTATTGAGATGCTCTCCTTTAGAGCCTAGTAGAGAAAGGTGAGCACCTTAACCCATGAAAAAGGCGTGAAGGCAAGAGCCTCACTTTTTATTATTTATTATTATTATTTAAAGCTTGTTGTAAACCTATTGCGCTGTTGGTCCATATGTTGGCGTTGCTGTCCTTGTCAACCATATCTTTGTGAATTCTTTGTTCCAGCACACTCATGGGTTTTGTGCCAGGTAATTTCTATCGAATACGTAGTGCTTTTAGATATGGGGCTCGCAAGCTTGGCTGGATTCTGATGTTACCGGGAGAAAGAATGGCGAATGAGCTCAACAAGTTCTTTTCAAATACCTTGGATAGGCATCAAAGCAATTGTTGGACTGACATAGGTTCTGACCTTTCATCCTTAAAATTACACTCTGTACTATGCTTTAAATAATAAGCAATTGTTGGACTGACATAGGAAAAGAATGTCACTTATTTGAATTTTGATCTCGATAGATCATATCATGAGACTTAAAATTATTTTTCCCTTTACTCAATATCTTTTAGCTACTGAATACGTATTAAATGTTCATCTAATTATGTAGTGACTAGTGATAATTTTTCCTACTAACATTCCTATTTGTTGATGTCCTTTGGCCGCTTTCATGTGACATTTATATATCTCACTGCTGTATTCCTGTGTGCTTTGATGAACTTACCAGAAAACGATTTTTGAAATGGCTTGTTTAATGGAATTTTATGTTTTCTGCCCTTTTTCTTGATGCCTGTTTCATAATTTTTATTTTCATGTCAGGAGGATAACCAAAGGCCTGGTGCCCCTGGTCAAGGACCACGCTCTGCTGGAGCACCAGTAGCTGCTCGTACTTGAGAATCAGTACAATGTGCATTGCTCTGAGGCTTTTGATATCAACTGCTGCCCATCTTTTTTGCACGTTAGCTATGAACCTATATTTTGACTGTGATTGTGGCTTACACCTATTTTAGTATTACATGATTTCTTTGAGGCTTTCCTCTATTGCTTTGAGGGGTGACAGCTGATGCAGAACCCTTAAGTTTCTTACGGGTTAATATTGTCATTAAGTATCATTAGACTTTTAACTTTTTCTTCATTATAGATTGCTGCTGAAGTTCTGTTTTGATGTGCAAAATTTATTAGCAGACTGGTTGTTGGATTGCATGTTTAAAGGTTAAGATATGCCCAGCAGTCTTGTTGATAAATTAGATTACAAGTGTCCCTGCTCGATTTGCTCCAATTGGTTTCAGGATTTTGGGAATGCAACTAAATGTTTTATTTGTACTGGTTTTAATGGTCGTGAAAGGTTAGAAATGGTGCAATTTAGCAGTCTATTAGAATTGCGTAATTTACAAGTTTGGTGTTTATCCTTTACACTACATGTCAATTTGGTCTCTAATTTTTCATGTGTCAGTTTAGTCATTAATCTTTTGGTATTGTGTCGAAACAGTCCATGCTATTTAAGTGGATATAGAAAAAGTTGATGTGATTAACGGTGATATTAAAATAATATTTTTGATGCCACCAAGGATGTCATATAAGATGTCTTGTGGCCTTGATTAGAAAAATACAAGGCCATCATTAGAAAAATATAAATTAAAACAAAACTAAACTGAAGGGTTAAGGATTAAATTGACACAAAGTGTAAAGGTTAAGTATCAAACTATATGTCCTCTATAAGTTTTACTACAGTAGTACTGTAATTTCTGCTGGGGATGCTCATTGTCTTACGTTAGTCATTTTCAAGATGGACTAAATTCTTGTTGGGGCTGGGGAATTTAGAGTTGATTTGGTTGGGAGAATGAAAAAGTGGGAGGATAGAAAAGATTTTAGTTTTCCTCTTTTGTGTTTGGTTGGAAGGGTAGAAAAGTGGAGGGATGGCAAATTTTTTTGTTTAATTGAAAATAAAGTTTGTATAAATTTACTGTTATGTCTTTATTAAATAAAACAAAAAATAATACATTTTACTTTTAAAAAAAGCATGCATAAGAAATTAACCCAAACTCTTTTCTAAAAAAAAAAAAAATACCAACCAAAATTAATGAGAAAATAAACATATGAGCACCAAAAAAAAGAAGAAGAAGAAAGCTAACATGTCTAGACAAAATCAAAGTAAAAAAGAAAAGAAAAAGAAGAAGCCAACACGTTTGTACCGAGAAAGAAAAATCAAAGAAAAAAAAAAAAGAAAAAAAGAAAGAAAGAAGCCAACACGTTGGTATCGAGAGAAAAAATCAAAGAAAAAAAAGAAAGAAAAAATCAAAGAAATATAGAGAGAAAAAATCAAAGAAAAAAGAAAGAAGCCAACACGTTAGTATAGAGAAAGAAAAAATCAAAGAAAAAAAAAAAAAAAAAAAGCCTTGCACGATGGTGGTGAACAAACACACTCTTAGGGGGTTGGGAGAAATTACAAGATCTACGTGATGGACAAGTGACGTGGTCCACCATTCTATTAAAAGACTCATATTTGTTTAAAATTGTTTAATCAGAAATTTTAGTTTTTCTCTTCGTAATTCTCCTATTTTTATTTTTATTATTATTATTTTTTTAGGGTTGTGGTCTGAGGAATGAATTTGGGGCCCAAAAATTAACGGTGCCCTCCCTATGTTATTTGGTATTTACGGAGGATGCAAGTAAGCAAGTATTAAATGATGATTGTGCCCTCTCTACTTGCTCATTGTTACATACTATGTTTACCTGTAGTTCATAATGATGCTTATTAAAGCTTTGAAGCTTCTAAGAATTTGTCAACCAGATGACAGTGCTATACAATTTCAAGTCAAGTTTTAAGCCAACTTTGATGCGACTCACAATCGGCAGCTATTTCTAAGTTAGGACCGGGCTTTAAGTCTATCAGATATTCATCTGTAGCAATTTGGAGACAAGTAACTTGTCACAATTTGATACGTCTCTCATGATCCTGAAGCTTTGTTAACATTCATAAAAAGTCATAGCAGACACTGAAATTTTCAAAGAATCTGACTTTTTTGAATCCATATCCATATAAAAATGATTTTATCCCAAGTGGGAGAATGGACATTAATAAGTAGTGGCGTAAACTTTTGCTCATCCTATAATATGTTGTGTGTGAAACTATGAAGTATTTAGTGCTCAATTCATTGTAACGTGACCTTGATGGGCAGATAGCCGATTCATCTCCAGTGTGCTTTTACCTTTTAGTCACTAAACTAAGTAGTTGGTCGAGACAAATCATAAAAGTTAGACCAAACATATAAAAAAAAAAATATAAAAAGAAGATTGGCTTTAATAATTGTGGCAACTGGAAGCAACCAAGCGGTGCATATATCTGATTGTTTATGGGTTTAGACTTTAGACTATTAAAAAGAAAAGAAAGAAGGGTCAGTCTGACTAAGAAATTAAAGCTAATGCATGTCACTATCTGAAAGAACTACACCTTCCTCATATACTAGTTTTGGAATAATATTAGAGACGGGCATGAAGAAAGAGCACATGACATTGAAAAAGTCATTCCATTTTGGACAGAGGCTTTAGAGTCTCATGGAGAACTTAACTGAATCTTTGTTGCAGGATTCATGATAATCATTAAGAACATGCATGCAAACTTCAATGGGAGATTTGTCATGATTGATGGGGAAGCATTTAGAAGTAAATGTGATCATCATGTTTTCGCAATCATACTCAAGATTTGATTTATGAGAAATGTTAATAAATATCTTCATGCATTGGTTTAAGAACTATTTTTAGAAATATTTTATAGGAAAATGATAAAATAATTAATTTTTTTATCTGATATTTATATTTTTCATAAAAGTAATATTAAAATTTTTTTAATATAATTTATTAACAATTTTATATTTAACAAAATACTAGCTTAATTTTATTGCAAAAATCTTCAGAATCATTCTTATATATACTCTCGCAAATTCAAGACTCCTATCATACTTTTTAATTCTTTGTCACGCTCACTCAAAAGTAAGGGTGATAGAAAATTAACTGTCCCCACCTAAAAAATTAGCACAACAGTATAATATCTAAAAAAAGTGTACACATTTTTTCCCACCCATTTTTTCAGCCAAGACAGAAATAAAAAGAGTTGAATTTACCGGATTTTGCGATTTACAAATATAAGTGATAACCCTACGGTTTCCACCTAAAAAAGTAGTACTGTATTATAATAGTATATAACCCTCTCTAAAAAAGTGTAGTCAATTTCCCCGCCCTTTTTTTCAGGCAAGAGAATAGAGTTAATAAAGAGTTGAATTTAGCGGATTTTAGGATTTATAAATATTACTGATAACACCATGGTCCCGGTCCCGGTCCCGACCTAAAAAATTAGTACTATAAAACAATATAAACCTCTAAAAAGGTACAGACATTTTTATTTTTTTCAGACAAGTCAAAGAGTTAATAATAACAGTGAGAACTGAGAAGAACTGAGAAACACTGTGCTATATATTGCTAGAGCTAGTTTCGTACTAGGCTACCATACCAGCACGGTCCGATTGTCTGTATCCGCATTCCACACTGTTGTAATAAATTATAAATCCAAAAAAAATAAAATAAATATAAAACGTCATGTTTGGAGGGCAACAAAATAAAAAGCGTTTTTAAAGTCTCTTCTTTTTTATTTTTATTTTTATGTATAATAAAAAATAGTTTTTTTATCCTATTTTCTCTTTTTTATTTTTTATTTTTTTTGTTTTCACACCAAACAAACGGACCTTTATTTTACACATCATACATTCTTTGAACTGAGATCACATGCATAAATTACTCTTTAATTTCAAATCATTTTTTTTTTGAATTGATTCGTGTGTTGATCATTGAATACATAAATTACTTTTTAATTTTAAATTATTTTTTTAATTAAAATTGTGTCTTGAAATTATGAACTAAAATTGTGACTTTACGACATCTTTTTTTTTTTATTTTATTTTATTTTATTTTGAGAATCAGACATGTTTTTTGTTTGAAACTGAATTGTGTGTACTTTCGTATGTAAAAAACACTGCCCTTTGTATTCATTTGCGTTGTGTTTTTCGCACATGGAATGTGATGTGAGAGAGAGAGAGAGAGGCTGCTTTTTTTTTGTTTTTTTAAGTTAGAAGGGGAAGTTTTTGTAGTATCTGTGTTGTGTAGGACAAGGTTTTTGAGATAGAGATAAAAGTCCTATCCGTCATCGTTACTATTCCTCTTTGGGTTTTAGATCCCCTTTTTTTTATTTTCTTTCTTATTACAAACCTCTTACTAATTCTACTCATCTAATGAATCATCTCTCTCTATCTTTCTCTCTCTATCTGTGTCAACATTTTGATATATTTTTTTACTACTAATATAAATTCCAACACACATAAAAAACTGAAAACAAAAACAATAACAAAAAAGAAAGTACATTCAGTTATGAAAATGCTTCTTCTTCTTGATTCACCTCCCCAACACGCGTCCCACCGTTGCCAACGCCGTCGTTTCCCTTCCTTTTTCTGGCCTGTTAAATTTCGTTCTTGATCTCACCCTACTGTTTAAAATCAAACGCTTTGTTTTGTTTTGTTTTGTTTTTTTTTTAAATGATGGGTGATCTTAAAGTGTGTTCGGCGGGGCACAACGGCGCCGTTTTATGTGGCGAAGATCGACTCTACTCGTCGTCGCCGCCGCCATTGCCGGCGTCGAACCCTGATCCTTGTTCCATTGGGTCGGAGTCTTGGGCCAGTGCCGAGCGAACCACTCAGGAGATAGTGTGTAGAATTCAGCCTACTTTGGCTACCGACCATAAGAGGAAGGAGGTCATTGAATATGTGCAACGTCTCATTAAGAATCGTGTTAAATGTGAGGTACGCGCTGAATTCGCTTTGCTTTGTGTTTATCAAGCAATTTTATCATCTGGGTATTTCACTATTTTCCTGTTTCTGCGATTCTGTTTAAGAACAACCAGTTTTTTCGCATTGCAGAGTGGTTTTGCTTGTAATGTAATGGGTTACAACCATAATGTCTTTGAGCTAGGTTGATGTTTTTTTTTGGGGTTGTTTTAGTATGTGTATAGTAATGTGACGGTGACCGACTGTGGCTGTGCCATGTGCTAGTGTTGAAGCTATTACTGAATAAATCTTGGTTGGTGTGATAAGTGGGGATTGTGGTTCTTGGCTGTTTGTGTTTGGTAATTGAAGGATATAGAGTCAAAGATGTCGTTTTTTTGACGATTAGATGCGGGATACAAGTGATGGCAGTAGTAATTGTGAGGTCGCAGGATGAATGAAAGACTGTGCCAGGAGTTTTCAACAGTGAATGGAATTTTGGAATGAGTAAACAATACAGGAGTTGGTACACAGGAGTTGAGGCTATATTTAAATCTATGATGATTATAATTGTAGGTTAGTCACTATGTGTATTTGTTAGAATTATTGTTGAACGATTAAATTCACAATTTCCTATAGTTTAAGGTTTTGGGGTACATCATATTTTTGCCTTTTTTTTTTTTTTGGGCTTGGTTATTAGGGGGGAGGGGGGCTAGTGGGTACAAACTTCAGTGCCCAGACACCACAGGAGGTGCTGGGACCACTGGGGTATCCCTCGAATCCCAAATCATTTTTTACATGGTGCATTAGCTCAAGTGTAGTCTGTGTTGTTTTGCTTTCTTCAGTACAGGTGGTCGTCTTTTGAGCCTTGTTAGTTACAGGGTTTATCAGGCTCTGATTGGAGGTTGGAGGGCTTAAATGTACATAGTGGTGTTATGCTTTGATTTGTAATAGTTAAATTAGATTCTACAAAAGGAAGGGCAGTATCTCCTAGCATATAAACTAAGAAAAATATGTATTTTATTTTAGTATTAAACAAAGGGATTCATGAAGATGATCTTAATAATTTGGATAACCTACATCATTGGACTGAAATATTGTATCTTGACTAAGGCTGACAGATCCTTCTATTATTACAAGATTAGGATTCATCTGCTCAATTATAATTTATGGATGAACTAAAAGTAATTGTAATCTATGGATGTAATATAAATTTAGAATATCACTACTGGGGAGCAAGTAACACTGGAGGGTTGTTGCTCCATTTCATTGAAGTTCTTACAAGTTGAGTTTCTTGATTTGTGCTTATTTTTACAGGTCTTCCCATATGGATCAGTTCCACTAAAAACATATCTTCCTGATGGAGATATTGATTTGACTGCCTTTAGTTGTCCAAGTGTTGAGGATGCCTGGATATCTGATGTTCATGCTGTTCTGAGGGAAGAAGAACATAATGAAGCTGCTCGGTTTGAAGTGAAGGATATCCATTGCATTGATGCTGAGGTTTTCCCCACCATATTCTTTTTTTTTTTTTTGAGGAACAACCCCACCTTATTCACTTGTCTTTTTTGAATTTAAATTTTTTTAGGTGGATTGGCTCACATGCCATTATGCATGTGGGCTGGCATTTTCATGCCTTGTTATCTCATATAGTTGAAATTGAAATTCTTTGTTAGAAGTTCTGTTATTTGCATGGATGGCATGTTATGTAATTAAATATTTACCTGTTATATATTTTTTTTATTAAATTGCATCTGTGTTTAATGGTGGCAGGTTAAACTTGTGAAATGCATTGTACAGAATATTGTGGTAGATATATCGTTCAATCAGTTAGGAGGACTTTGTACGCTTTGTTTTCTTGAACGGGTATGATATAAGGCTACCTTTTAAGATTTTAAATGTGATTACCATGCTTGATATCTTTTATCTTGCAGGATATATGATCCTATTTCATAAAAAAAACATTTTGAATTAGTAACTTCTTTTCTTTTTAGTAGTATTTGAAATGAATTTATTTTGTATGTAGTATATATTATTTGTGTGCATTGGGCTGTGCATGTTTACATTCTTATGGCTGCATTCCTTAGATTTATACCTTTAGACACCATGGAAATGATTCCATTGTATGCGTTTCTGTGCATGTCTGCACAGTTCAAGGATTCAAAGAATGGCACGTCTACATTCTAATGGCTCCATAACTTCCTTGAACAATGGAATATGGAGTTGACTCATTGCTGCCTTCTAGAAATTTCACATTTCTAATGCTACCTGTATGCAGGTTGATCGCCTTGTTGGTAAAGATCATCTCTTTAAGCGCAGCATTATTCTGATAAAAGCTTGGTGCTATTATGAAAGTCGTATTCTTGGTGCCCATCATGGTTTGCTTTCAACCTATGCTTTGGAGACATTGGTCCTTTATATTTTCCATCAATTTCATTCTTCCCTAGATGCTCCTTTAGCAGTGAGTGCTCTTACAAATTAAAATTGAATTGCTTACTAGATGCATATATTGGATTATATACTTAATTTTATTTTCTCCTCTCCACACCCCCCCCCCCTCCTAAATAGGTTCTTTACAGATTTTTAGATTACTTCAGCAGATTTGATTGGGAAAGTTATTGTATTAGTTTAAGTGGACCAGTTTGTAAATCTTCTCTACCTGATATTGTAGGTAAGTAACATCCCTTTGTCTTTGTGATGTTGGATGGCTTCATTGTTTTTTTTTTTTTTAATCCCTCTCGCTCACTTCAGCTGAGGTACAAGAAAATGGGGGAGATGATCTATTGCTAAGTGAAGAATTTCTCAGAAACTGTGCCGAGATGTTCTCAGTATCACCAAAGGGGTCTGAGACAAATTCACGAGCATTCACCCAGAAGCATCTTAACATTATCGATCCACTTAAAGAAAACAACAACCTTGGGCGTAGTGTCAATAGAGGTATGATTCTTCTTGCTTCTATTGTGATGCTTTTAGAGTATGTGCAGGTTTGTTTCTAAAAGGTTCTTTGTTCTAAACTGACAAAAACTCCATTTTGTAGAAACTCCTATGTTTACTTCTAGTCACCTTTAACCTCCCCACCCCCAGCTATGGAATTATCAAACAAAAAAATTGTTACAATAACCTTTAATTTTGAAATGTTCTCTGCAAGTTAAAAACATATGATTGCAACAATATGCAATATTTGGAAAAAAAAAAAAAAAAAAAAAAACTTCTGTAGAGAAAAAATAATTTCATTTAGGTATGAAGGCAACTAAATTTTTGACAAAATATCTTAATAGAATGAGTTTGCACGTGGTCAAGCCTAATTAATCTGTTAAGGATCCATAGTCGACCCAAAAAATTTGGGATTAAGGCTTCTTGTTGTTGTATCTTAATGGAATGAGTTTGCATTTTCATCATGAGCATATGTTTTCACATGCATGTGTATAATCAGCAAAATTAATTGTGAAAGCTAGAATATTAGTGACTGTGTAAATAGGATGGTTTGCGCACAATTAAAGTAGACACAGTATTTGAATTTTTGATAGCCATCAATTTGATGCCTTCTGGAGGAAAAAAAAATCCGTTTCTTAGTAAACTTTAAAACTAGTTTTTCTAACCATTAGAGAAAAAGAAAAAGCAAATCTAGAATGTCTAGTTGTTCTTGTATAGCACCTGCTCCATTAGAAATTTCTCGATTTTGAAATGTATCAAAGTGGAAGTTAAAAATTACGGTGATCTTTGTAGGGGACAAGTGCTAAGGATGGCGGGAATATTTTTCTTTTATGATATTTAAGTTACATAGGCACCTTGGCACACACCCATAGCCTCCACCCTGTTTTTAGGGGAGAGGAGGTGCCATATGATTTTGATCTTCTAGGCAGGTTTTTTTTTTTTTTTTTTTTTTTTTTTTTTTTTTTTTTGGGGCAATTACACGTATTCATATGGTCTTGAGCTTGCAACCTCTCTATCTTACTCTTACAAAGTAGGAGGTGCCATTTGAGCTAGAGCTCTTTGGCCTTGTTGGTAGGGAATTTTGGATCCTGATGTTAGAGAATTTGCTATTCTTCATGCCCAAAACATGGGTATCAGGGCAGCACAATTATTGCTAATAGCACCATGGTCGTTAAGTACATGACCTGTACAATGCTACTGCTGTTGGCACAAATACCTATTATGTTCTCCATTGCCATAAATCTGAACTGAAAAAATAGGAACAGTTTGTTGCTCTAAGTATCACCAGTTCTTTCACTTCCTGAATCATTTCAACTTAAGTGCTTCTCACACTGATGTTACCACCTCTTGCTAATTTAATCATTGCCAGTGAAACACCACTTAACTGTTTTTCATGGTAGTCAAAGAAAAGTTGGGCGCTCACCTAGGCGTCTCTAAGGTTCTAAGGTGAGGCACCTTTATTGAGATGCTCTCCTTTAGAGCCTAGTAGAGAAAGGTGAGCACCTTAACCCATGAAAAAGGCGTGAAGGCAAGAGCCTCACTTTTTATTATTTATTATTATTATTATTTAAAGCTTGTTGTAAACCTATTGCGCTGTTGGTCCATATGTTGGCGTTGCTGTCCTTGTCAACCATATCTTTGTGAATTCTTTGTTCCAGCACACTCATGGGTTTTGTGCCAGGTAATTTCTATCGAATACGTAGTGCTTTTAGATATGGGGCTCGCAAGCTTGGCTGGATTCTGATGTTACCGGGAGAAAGAATAGCAAATGAGCTCAACAAGTTCTTTTCAAATACCTTGGATAGGCATCAAAGCAATTGTTGGACTGACATAGGTTCTGACCTTTCATCCTTAAAATTACACTCTGTACTATGCTCTGAAGACAAGGTGTTTCTAAAATCCAGTTTTGGTTTCTATGATGATAAGATATCAGGCATTGAAGTCACATCTGGAATTATAAATGGACCGGAAAGACACTTACAGAAAGTGGTTTCCTCTGAGCTGGTCCCAGAATTGGACCACCCTGTGGAGCGAAATGCTCTTTCTAAATATCGTTTTGCTGGGGATGCTAAACAGCTTGCAACCTCTGGAACTGTGGAT
Source organism: Lithocarpus polystachyus (assembly GCA_033629205.1). Taxonomy (NCBI): domain Eukaryota; kingdom Viridiplantae; phylum Streptophyta; class Magnoliopsida; order Fagales; family Fagaceae; genus Lithocarpus; species Lithocarpus polystachyus. Next base: position 30,412,287 of record CM066162.1, read on the forward strand.
ATAAGAAGTACAAATGACTCACACAATTGTTTGTCTCCGGATAGCACCTTGGGTTCTTTGGTTTTGGGGAACTTTCATCATGCTAGTCATTTTAATAATTCACAATTGTCCAGAAAGAATGAGAAGATTGAAAATCGAAATCCTTGTCTGAACATGCCTCAAAATTCTGACAACAATGATGAGAAGATTGAAAATCGGAATCCTTGTCAAAACATGCCTTTGAATTCTGTCGTCAACGATGAGATGGGCTCTGCTTTATGTCCTGAAGTCAAAGAGATGTTGGTGGGTAGAAATTCAGTTTGCTCATGTATTAATCATGAAGGTATGTCATCTACATGTTCAGTCATTTCCAGCTCTGTTGCTAATATCTCCCGTTGTAATGGAGAGAGATATATTGTTCGAGTTTCTGGAAGCTCAGAAGCTTTAAAATGCCTTCTGGACCTTAGTGGGGATTATGATAGTCACCTTAGGAATCTGCGATATGGTCAGCTTTGCCATGGGTATGCTGTATCTCCGCCTCTATTGCCCAGTCCAGTGTCGCCTCAGTTACATATTATGAATCCATGGGAAACTATTTGTGACCCCCTACAGATCAAGAAGAATGTTCATTCTCAGATGAGCAAAAATGGTGTTGCTTTAGGAACACGATTTTACAATGTAAGTCATCTCACTTCATCCTGTGCTGCTTATGGTCTAGAAGAAAAGAAAAAACCACGAGGAACAGGGACATATTTCCCAAAACTGGTATGTAATCTCAAAATTGGAATTCTTAATATTTGTCTTTTCTGTTGAATCATTTTATTTGGGATAACGGCCAATTGAGCTTTTTATTCATGGGCTTTATAATCTGATAATTATCTTGTGCTTATAATATAGCAGAATTGCCATTCATATAAAGTCAGGCCAGTTCCAGAAAAAGGAAGGAATCATGCAGTGGAGGCTCACGGTCAGTTGCAGAGACACACTCATAACAATGGATTGGCCCCAGCTCCACGAGAGGTGAACTCATCTGATGAAGGCTGCCATGAGCTCTCGCATGATGAGTTCCCAGTTCTAGGCCGTGGGAAGTCTGGATCGTCAGATTCTCACCAACCTCCTCATCTTCCCAAATGGGGTTCTTTCCATGCAAATGGCTTCTCTCACCCATCTGAGAAATTTGAATGTGTGTCTCTTTGCCCCCAGCCTTGGGGAGCACCCTTGCCAGAACGGAGCAGGCAGCCAGAGTTGGGAACTTCACAACCTTTAGTCTCTGCTTCAAGCTCTGTAGCACCTGTACTGCAGAGTCCTAAACCATTACTGGGAAATAATGAAGAAAGGTAAGATTAACATCCTAGAAATTTCCTCTTAATTGATAGATTTTCTTTTCCTCTAAGGTTTTGTCTAAAGCTCACTCTGTGGGTTTGGCTTGTAGGGCTGAAGTTCAGTTTTATCATTTGAAAGATGAAGAGGAATTCCCCCCACTCTCCCACTGACTGCGTTGGACGGAAAAACCAAAACAAATATAATATCGACTTTCTCTCAATACATTCATGAATGGAGATGAAAGCACAGTCAATACATATATGAATGAATATGGCAGGACAGTCAAATATATAGAATGAAGACAGTGAGAATAACCCTAGATACTAACAATGTCACCTAAGGTTTAGGGAAAACATTCCTCTTTTGCTTTCTTCCCCTCCCCTCTCCCCTCCTATGTTGTGGTTGTTGTTGGTATGATGTACAAAAATCCATTTTGTACATACCTCTAGCATCAGCTTCCTTCATCCACATTTTGTTGGCTTCTTTTTGAGTATATACCAGGTGATGTTTGCCTGAATTTTGAAATTTAGTTTTTAATGATTGTAGTTAGTTGTCTTAATAACTAGCACAGAAAATTTTTAGAGATTGTAATGTTGAATTACAATCGTTTCCAGAACGTATATACATGAGAAAATTTGTATGTTGCACTGGAAAAGAAAATTCCAAAAATGTTTGATAGTTGAATTACAATCATGATTGTATTTAATTCTGGTATTTTCACTTGGAGACCACCTATTCTGGTGTGGTCATGCACAATCGTTAAGGGACACTCGCAACTCGCAACTTGCAAGTGCATAAAAAATTGAAACCATTTTGGATTGATCTGCTATAACACAGTATACCTTGGAGCTCAAGAATCATTATGTTTGATGCGAAACTCTATTTACATGGATTTGTTTATGTTTTACCGCTAGGTTATATTTGAGACGTAGGAACCAGAATCAGAGTGTGATTCCAATTCTTACGTAAGATGAGAGCACAAATTAACCAAGGTCGTCTCAACTCCCATTGATGATGAAGTATATTCCATCTCGAATATTAGCAACGGATAAAGCTTCAAATCATTTTTTTTTCTTGACAATGAAATGTACCAATAATTCAACAGTTTCTGTTCTATTCTTTTTTTACAAAAAAATTAAATATTAACATTATTGATTCACATGTTTTTCGATGAAAGTGATTGATTCACAATTTTATAATAATGATGATTAATGTCAACTCAAGAAGTTATCAAAAAAGCGCCAATTTCAATCCTATTGTTTTCTATTTTAATATACGGTTTGAACTCTTGGAAAGATAGAAAAAAATAAAAAACGTTTATGGATAATATAATTAATAAGCCAATAAACAACAAGCACCAGTGGTCTAGTGGTAGAATAGTACCCTGCCACGGTACAGACCCGGGTTCGATTCCCGGCTGGTGCATCTTTTTTGATCCATTGTGGGGTTTGCTTATTCTGTATTTACTATTTTTACACTTGTTTTTTTTTTTTTTTTTTTTTTTTTTTTTTTTTTTTATAATTTTGAGAATGAACTATTTTTAACCTTTTGCTTCCCTTTTAGAGAGATCTGATGGAACAAGTATTTTTCATGTGGTGAAATCATATCATTAAAATGAATATATAGTAAAATCATCATTACAATGAAGGCATGAAATATGAAACGTGAAACATTTCTTTCCACCTCCTCCCGTCACATTTTTTCTGCATTTGATTCCTCCGTCCAAACATTTTTTTTACCATTATTAAAATGTTTGATTAACTTTCTCTACCTTTTTTTTCCCTGTTTCTTCATGATTATCATGATAAATTATTAATCATTTGATAATCAGACTTACTGCTAAGGTTTTTACCAATTCACCAACGAATTATTACTCATTTTAAACTCAAGTCCCACTAAATAAATATTGAGTCAAAACGAGTGAGGCATAAAAATTAAAGCCAACAAATTAAACCTGTCACAACAAAGCATGGCCCAGTTGCCCTCATTGTGGCGGGAAGACGCAAATAAAGTCTTTTTCGTGGGGCCTTTGCCGTTGGGCGTGGTCATCTTTCATATGTCCGTTGCCGTTGGACGTGTCATGTTTTGTTCACCAATATATTCTACTACTTGCTAATGACTAAATTCGTTGCATCTGTCCATTTCATTATATCCTACACATTATGTAACTTTGTTTTTTCAGGGTAACGCGAAAGTCACGAATTATTTTATAAACCGTTGATGTGGTGAATGATTAGTGATGTTCGTGGCGTGCTCTGATGAGAACCAGTATGAATTTGCAACATCAATTTGTAAAAATGTTGTAAAATAGTTTGTATTTATAGCATTATTATCTCAAACTCTCTTGATTTCGAGCAGAATTTTGACATTTTAGTATGCTATATCATAGGTGGAGCTAAAGGTAGAAGGAGCAAATGAGCTCCCTAAGCCAGAATACACAACATGACAACATCATATGTTAATTTTATCTTTCCTTTCCTAGTATCTTATCTAACTTTCCAAAAGTCTCCTAGTCCAATAATATGTTTGGCTCCCCCATAAAGAAAGACTGGGTTCCATTATTCCATCTATGGTGTCATCCCCTATAGTTAATGTACCAAAACAATATCTTATTTAAGCTTAGCTTTAACAATTGTTTGCTAAGATAGGTAGTATTGAAACATGTACTTGTGTTAGGCAAGCTGCATTGTAATAAAATTTGATAAATATTAATGAGCATGGTGCTGATGTAGCACCTCAAAGAAAGATGATGACATGACACCTTGGCGGATGTGTTTGGTAGCTCATTATCGATGAAGTGGCAACTTGGCCATCCACAGTAATAGATAAGCTCGGCCAAGCCTGAGCTTACTATGACATGTAAGCAACAGAGCCCTACGAATTCTTCATATAGAAGAAAGATCAAATCAGGTGTTTTCCTCTTTCTTGGTAGGTGTTTGATTTGATCACGATGGGAAAAACCCTCAAAGACAAAATCCAACTGGATGAATTTGAGATCACCATTCTTGAAGAATCCACTAACAAGAAAAAGCGTTTACAAATACAAGAAATCTTACCTTACAGCCTTATCCCAAAGTACCTACATATAGTAGAACCTACTGAGGTATACCAGTCTTAGCTCTAATCCCCAATTGGATTTGATCTTGTAGAAGACTTCTCCTTTGCATGAATCTCCCTATCCATTACTGACTCCACAACAACCATTTTTATTGTTGTAGCTTTGCAAAGTTCTTTAATTCACGCTTGGATGAGCAAAGTTCTTCAATCCACGCTTGGATGAACTAGAAGTAGTTTGACATAAAACTCTAGGCACACAAACGTTACATCAAATCCTGTTATGCGTGTCTTTTTGTTTCTGTGATGACAACTATAAAATATGTCTTTTTATGCACTGAAACCCTAGTACACGAATCCCTAAGAAGCCAAGTCATTATGGGTTGAAAATAGAATTTTATATTAAATTTACCTGAGGCTCGATAGATCGAGATGTGTCGAGTTATGTATTGAGGTTTATTAAATCTCGATAGATCGATAGGTATAAAGGAGGTATCATGATTTGTAGTTTTATCTCGTCAAGGCCCACGTTGTGTTGTAGTGCCCCCGAGTAATATGCTGCTACTAGGTTTGCTTTAATACTATTTACAAAAACCCAAGAAAAGCTCTAATTGCATTTACACTTATACCTAAAAGGATTAGTTAAGTTACAATTAGGGCTAGTCGTAACCATTTATAAACTCAAGATCTGCTTTAGTAAACACTCGATGAGAGATTTAGTACATATCCACATAACACACACAAATAATGAAATATGCGCAGTTTGGGATATCACAGAAAGGTTGTTGGGTTTTTGTCTAGAAAACTTTTGTGGCTTTCACTTTTGTTGACTAATGAAATGATGGCGTTTTAGAAGAGATCACAAGGCCACTAAAGGAACACCAATGCGATGATGTTGTCTATGGGATGCTAGAGGAGATAGTCAACGGTGGTTGGAGGACATGGCGGTGGTAGGCGGCAGCAAACAACTCGAGGGATGTACCTATTTTTATTAATTCTATTTAATTGTTTTGTAGAATAGAATTGGGCGTGGGAGGATCTATTGGTTAAGTTAACAAAATCTGATGTGGCAGCACATCATTGGAGGCTTGAAGGATGTATCCATATAGTTTTATACTGCATATAAAAAGTAGGGTTTTACTAATGTATGTCATGAAAATATGTATTGATAAACTATTTTAGAAAAATTTATAAAAAAAAAAAAAACCTCACTCTTTTAACAAATTTTTTTCTAATTTTTCATAAAAAAAGTTTCTTATAATGAACAATGAACCGCACCACAAAAAGTAACATGAAAGAGTTGATCACTGTGGTGGCAAATGGTAATTATAGTGTTTCAGTTTCGAAGCAGGATCCTAGTGCCTCCTGGTGGCGACTGATTTCCCAAGCTTGCGGATCCGCACTACTTTAAAATATAATATAATAATTCACAAAATAAGTAACATGTGCATTATTATTAACCTTTCGTATTGCGCATTTCTACTAAAGAACAGAACATATTTTGTCGTCGTATTTGAATAATGGAGTTAATTTCAGAATTCAAATGAATCCAACTTGATCACTCTTTGAAAGTTCTTCAATTATTTTTTGCAAATGAATCCAAATTTGATCGCACGTTGAAATAAAAGTTCAATTATTTTTTTTAGTGGGGCATGCTGAGACAGTGTACTATTATTACTTAGTATATTATATAATAATCCCCGCTGGCTATTTCCCTAATCATTATCTTGGGTTCATTTTATGCATTTAATTTAATCAACTTCTTCACCAGATTATTTTAGTCAAATGCATTCAGGTTTATTCTATTTCTACAAATAAATCCGCAATTCTTATCACAATTCCCTTATGTGCTGGCTGTGATTGACTATTTGTCACTTTTACATAATTACAGTAAAAATTGTAAATTTATTTGTAATATTAGAGTCCGTTTGGGAACAATTTGTTTAACTGAAACTGAAAACTTTTTATTAGTAAAGTTAAAAAGTAGTTAAAATAGTACAATATGACTTATGAATAGTACCAAAAAGTATAATAATATCTATAAATAGTAACAAAAATAAATTAATAATAAAAAAGTTAATTTTTTAAGCCAATGCCAAACACAAAGTTTTCAGTTTTAATTTGTCTATTCATTAATAATAATAAAAAATTGTCTATTCATCAACAGTTTGGTTTTTGTTTTTTGTTTTTTTTTCTTGGTAAGCCAATGCAAAATGGTAAAATAGCGCGTAGACATGGCACGAAAATCTGATTGGTCAACTAGAGTAAAATTTTGTTTATTTAGCCCAAAAAAAAAAAAATACTATTATAATTTTGTTAATTAATTAATTTATAGATTCTACAGAGAGGCATACACAATGACATTGAGAGAAAATTAGCTTGTATTAAAAAAAAAAAAAAAAAAAAAAAGCTTGATAAAAGAGTGGGTCCCGTATATAAAAGGAAATATTAAGAAAAAGAGGATAAGAATATAATAAGTGAAGGACTCTTTCAACTTTTAAGTGCAAGATATATTGATGAGTAGAAAATTGAAAAAGAAAGAGTTGTAGTTTTGTCAATCCACTAGCCCACTACTAAAAATGCTTGGGTGTGAATGATATGGACGCTCCTGCTACTATGCTAGTGCTACCCACCGTTAGTCTTCTCTATTGTCTAAAAATCAAATCTCATGGGCGGCTTATTTTTTGCGTGCATGTTTGTATTAAGCTTATTTCAGGTAACGTTATTATCGGTACAGTTGTCTAAAATCTTAATTTTTTTTTTATAGCTGTATTTTTATCTCACTTATTTTTTAGACAAAATAAATCAATAAAAATAGGTTATACCAAATGCTTATATAAATTCACAATTTAGTTACAAATTTTAGTTTATAAATTTTAGTTTATAAAAATTATTATAAATTTTACTTGTAGGCTTAGATAAAATTTAATGCTATTGAGTCTACTAATAAATTGACTGCATACAACATGTACATTGTAAGGACGCAATTTGGTTCCTAAGCCTAAAGGATGAATGAATTTCAAGCCCAAAAAACCCAATACAATGAATTTGTAAAGAGTGTGTTAGAAAACTAGATTCTAATAAATTGGACAACAATTATAGTGGGTTAAGATGACAAAGAAACAAAAGATGAATTGATTTTATCTAAAGAAAATCGTCTTCGAGACAATCCGAAAAAGTTGGTTCTTGTATATATCTCTTTAGAATTTGATTACAAGTACAACTCTAGTTGTTATAGTGTTTTCCTCTTCCTTTCGATCCATTTCCCTCAAGGTCTTCTTTCTATTTTATACTCTCTTCTCTCTTTTATCTCCACTGTCCATATGTGGATTAGGTTGTTGGTGTTGATCTTTGTCTCATTAGCATCTTTCTGAAGTCTTTGGGTGTAGCTGTAAAGCTGAAAAGTACTGTTCAGGTATCACTTCCACATTAATGCGGACAGAGAGTTAGCTGCAGAACATTTAATGCGGTGGTGATAGCTTTCTCTTAGATATTTCATAGCTTCCTTTTATCCTGTGCTTTCATGATGTGTATTTTTATCAATAGGACTTCCCGAAACGTTACTCTGGATGGCAGACCATACTTTTTGACCTCTGCTTTACTTAGCTGAGGAGGCTCCTCCTCGACTCATCTTCCCCAACCTTCTCAGTCATAACTTGCTCGTAGAGTTTTGACTCTTACGTCTTCACTATCGTTTATCTGTTCTCAGACCACTAAGCGTCCTCGGCCCACGGCCCAATATACACTCTTGGGCCCTTTATCCCTACACCTTATATGGAGAAAATTGTTTGTAATTGGATTAGAATAACAGTCTGTGATTGTGCTTGGTCAGTCACTTGTTTTTTAGAAAAGAAAGAAACAAACAACCATTTCTCGCTATTTCAAATCAACAAATTCCCTAATACATTGATTGTATTCAATATGTATATGCTTCCAAATTGGTAGGAAAACCTCAACTGTAAAGATTTTTGTTGAACCTAAATTTAATTTTGAACTACATAAAAGCTCAATGAAGTAAGTCTTATAAGGAAAAAACTGCTTATAATTAGATTAAGGGTGCTGTTAACGGGTGCTGTACAACACCTGTTAATGTAATAAAATTTAAAATAAACTATTCACATTTTTTTTTTAAATATGAAAAAAACTGAGTATGTATTAAATGTGTGTCAGTTTTAATGGAGTATTGAAAAAATCAAAGTATATATTTGCCAATTTTCAATACAGGTGAGATTTGTAATAGATCATAAATAAACCACAACTGATTTATTAATAGGTGCTGGCTGGCACCTGTTAACAAAATCCTTAGATTAAAGTAAGAGTTTGTAATTATGCTTGGTCAATCACCCATTTTTTGGAAAACGAAGAATGAAAAACGGTTTCACGCTCTTCCAAATCAATAAATTATCTTATACATTGACTGCATACAACATGCACATTCTTTTCGAATTGGGAGAAATATCTCAATTGTTAAGATTTTTGCCAGACCTAAATTTAATTCCAAGCTACATAACTCAATGAAGTAAGCCTTATATGGCAAAAACCGTTTTTAATAAGATTAGAGTAAGGTTTGTAATTGTGTTCGGTAAATCGTCCGTTTTATAGAAAATGAAAAGCCAAAAAGCTGTTTCAAGCTCTTCCAAATCAATAAATTATCTTACATTAATTGCCTATAACATGTAGATGCTTCAAAATTTGTAGGAAAACTTAGCCATTAATTTTTTTTTTCAGACCTAAATTTAATTCCAAACTACATAAAAACAGAACGAATTAAGCCTTATATGGATAAAATTTTCTACAATAGGATTAGACTAAGGGTTTGTAATTGTGCATGGGCAATTACATGTTTTCTAAGCAAACGAACAAACAAACACCAGATTCATGCTCTTCCAAATTTATAAATTATCTTATACATTGGTTGCATACCACATGTACATTCTTCCTAATTGGTAGTAAAATCTCATTCGTTAATATTTTTGTTAAACTCAAATTTAATTTCAAGCTACATGAAAACTCAATGAAATAAGCCTTACATGCAAAAAATTGTTTGTAATAGGATTAGAGTAAGAGTTTGTAATCGTGCTTAGTCAATCACCTGGTTTCAAGAAAATGAACAAAAAAACAACCATTTTATGTTATTCCAAATCAATAAGTTGTCTTACGCATTGATTGCATACAACCTGTACATGGTCCCAAATTTGTAGGAAAATCTTAGATATTAAGATTTTTGTCAAACCTAAATTTAATTCCGAGCTACATAGAAGCATATATGTACATGTTTTATGGAACGAAGAGAGACAAAAAATGGTTTCACCCTCTTCCAAATCAATAAATTCTCTTAGGACAAAACTTAGGTATAATACCGTAAGTGCTGTTCTTTAGGTTCTCCACTTAAGATTAAGTTATGTGATTACTTAACTAAAAAATACACTTATATCACATGAGGAAAAATTCATATGGCAAAATTTTAAGAGGAGAACCTATATCTAAGTCTTGCCTATTGTCTTATACATTGACTGCATACAATAAGTACTTCTGAATTGGTAGGAATCTCAGTTGTTAAAAGTGTTGTTAAACCTAAATTTATTTTCAAGCTACATAAAAATTCAATGAAGTAAGCCTTATATGGAGAAATTGTTTGTAATAGAATTAAACTAAGAATTGTAATTGTGATTGGTTAGTCACCGGTTTTTTAGAAAATGAAGAAACAGACAACAGTAAATTGTCTTTATAAATTTTTTTTTTTTTTTGAAGAAGAACATAATTTAATATATTAGAAAAAACTGGCTATATCAGCCAATAAGACAGGAAATAAAGATGGTGGAACATCTTCTATCCAAACTACAACATCCGAAACACGAATAGCATGACGATTAGACTGCATGCAACTCGTACATGCTTCCAAATTGGTAAGAAAATCTTAATTGTTACAATTTTTGTTAGACCTAAATTTCATTCTGAACTACAAAACTCATTGATGTAAGTCTTGTGTAGCAAAAATTGTTTTTAATAAGATTAGACTAAGAATTTGTAATTGTGCTCAGTCAGTTGCCCTTTTTTTTTTTTTTTGGAAAACAAAGAAACAAACAACTGTTTCACGCTCACAACATGTACTTTCTTCCAAATTGGTAGGAAAATATTAATAGTAAAGATTTTTGTTGTATCTAAATTTAATTCTGTGCTTCATAAAAACTCACCGAAGTAAGCCTTACAGGGCTAAAACCATTAATTGTCATCACTAGTTTATAACTCTTTTTTAGTACAACTAGACATGTACTCAATTTTCTCAGCAAAAAGTAGAAAAAAAAAAAAAAAAGACTTAGCACTCAATTTTATTTTAAATAAAACAAGTTAATAGATTTAGGACAAAGTTTAGTTACAAAATTGGTTGTAACCTTAGGCTACATCCTTACTCAATATCTTTTTATTAAAGATGAATTTTGACAAATCTACTATTGGATTATATCTTATTCTTATATTTTGCATAGTTGCAAAATTTCTATAAAATTAAATATCAATAGCTATATGATCAATAAATTATTTAAATTGTAAATTTTTGTAATTTAAAATTATGTATAAAGTATAAGTTGATAGGCCATATAGTAAATAATATGTAATTGATACAAAATTTGGCATGCATATTAAAAGTGTAAAGAATATGTAATTTAATAGTTAGATTTTCAAAATACATAATATTACTTATTTTATTGAGTAAGGTTATGCCCAATTTCGTAACTAAACTGTTGGTTAATAAATTGAAGCAATGTTGACGGTTGATATTCAGAAATAATTTCTTAAGAATATGAAACTCTTAATCAAGAATCCGAATTGGACACAATTTTCTATAATAATTTTTAAATGAAAGTAAAAACAAGAAAACAAAAATGGAAATACGTAATCACCCTTAAATGAATGCATCTGCACTTGTAATTGGAAACCGCATGAAGCACGTAACCAAACCATAAAATGCGTGGCAGAGCTGGGTCGAGCCAGCCCAGCCAAAGTTTGCTCATCATCACAGAACAGTCAAGCTTCGAATAATGATAATCATGCGCTCTTCTTCCCCTTCCTATCATATAAATAAGAGAATAATGATAATCATGCGCTCTTCTTTTTTTTTTTTTTGGGGAGAAAGATAATCATGCACTCTTAATTATCATATGAGCTGAAATTATTTATAAAGAAAATGACTTTAATTAAAATTGTAAAATTTAAATATGGTTTCATAATTTTAACTAAAGATATGATTTAAAAGGAAAATGGAAAAAAAAACTTTTTAAACTCTTTTTATTCTTTTTTACTGAATGTGAATTTTGAAAATTTAACTGTTGGATTGTATATTTTTATTATATTCTCCATGCTTGTAAAATTTTAAAAAGATAAAAAATTAATAACTATGTCATCAATAACATGTTTAAATTTTAAGTTTTTATAATTTAAAATCATGTATAACAAATAAGTTTATTGATTGTATAGTAAATAACATCCGATTTGAATGAAATTTGATGTATGTGTTAAGAATATAAAAAACATGCAATTCAATAGTTAAATTTTCAAAATTCACATATAATAAAGCAAAATTAAAAAATTTTCTTTAAACCAGTAATTTGGAAAAAAAAAAAAAAAAACTTGTAACTATAGTCTCGACAGACTGAGTGCCCGACATAAATATATAAAGATTTTCGGAAAGGAAAAACATCTCCCAAAGCATTGATGTAATGTGAATTATGTGATGATACAATCACAATCATCATCATCCCTGGGAATGCCGCCAGCTCTACCTTTTGTGGGGGCCACACCTCCCCCACTTCCACACTCCCCCTCAACAGTACAACGTCATACAGTTCCGTCTCATTCTCTTTTATTTAAGACAAGCCACCCTCAACGCTTTGGTCCACCACACCACCAGCACCAAAACCAAACACAGTCCCATATTTTCCTTCAATTTTTGCTCTTCTCTCTTCCAAATCCCTTTGCTTTAGTTTTCACTTTCAAATTCTCTCTCTCTCTCTCTCTCTCTCTCTCTGCTTTAAGAGCCCCATTTCATAATTTTTTTTTAATCTCTGTCATCCACAAATGTTACCACCAAAGCATGGCCACAGATTCTTCAAATTCCGTATCCAAGCACTCTCTCAATCTTAACAAGCTCCCAAAACTGTCCCTCCTCACATCCCACAATTGCTTCTCACCCTCATTCTAATATTCCTAGCATCTTCTCTCTTAAAGTAAAACAAAAAAAAAAAAAAAAAAAAAATTCTTTCTGCTTTTCTTAGTCGGGTTAATCCGAATTAGTAAAATTCCTACCACTACACCAACCTTTGCCAATAACATTTCACTTTCAAACTTTTGTCAAATCGTACACCTCGTATTATACTCTTTACCTTAAAGAAAAAAACAAAAACACAGAGATAAATCTAAATGTTTGCTAAGAACTACGACTTCTCACGTGCGGTTGTGGAAATGGCATGGATCATGCTGCGGATTGACTACTCCAGACTTTTCTGGCTCCTCTTCGGTGTTTTCTCCTACGAAAATCACGAGGGAAAGCCGCGGATTTAGAGCACGTTTTTTCATTTTTATTATTATTATTATTACTACTTCGAATTTAATATCTAGTTCCTTACTTACTTACTTACCTAGCTAAAAGATTTTACGTAAGAATCTGAAATCCTTAACAGACTGGGAATTCGAATTGTCCCAACATCTCTCACCAAAAGTTTAGTTAGCTAGGTGGAGTTCTTGTCTCTCTTGGACGACGTCGACGACGACGACGACAACAACAACAAGGTTGGTGCTTTGGTCTTTGGGAGCTCAAACATGTTCCGGACCCATATTGGAGAACGCACTAATGAGTCCAAATCGGAATATGGATACGTGGAAACCGATCCCACCGGTCGATATGGCAGAGTAAGCTAAAGTTACAATCTTTGTTAATATCTCTTTGGATTATATTATAGTATATGATTCTCTTTTTTGATGAGTTATATATGAATCATTTGAATTGTTGATTTCTGTGTCTGTTGCCATATATAGTTTACAAATTTTAAAGAACGAACACCAAAACGAAATATATGTCTTTCAACACCATGTGCACAGCTTGTTATACTGATTATTGTTTTTTTTTTCTTTCTTTTGTCTGAAATTTTCTTGTTTAGCTTTTGGGGCAATAATTTCTTTTTTCTTTTTTTTACTAAATGTTATTCAAGGATTTGCAGTGCTGGGAGCGTCTTAAGTCCAAAGCTTTTATTTTTCATGGTTTCGAACAAAAAACAAAAAAGCTTTTCCATGGCGTAATTTGGTTCACAAATATAATATATTATCGTTGACAGTCGTCAATTTATTATTGGCATAAGTATTATTAATTTGAACCGTTCAACGTGACAGCTGAGAGTTCTACAATATATTACTCTTATGCATATGTTATGCCGATAATACACTGTACCTATTATATTATCGGGACTAGTTGCTTCTGGTGAAGCTTAATCTCCGGGTAGATGATTATCTTAATTAGGAAATAGTAAGTTTCATTTATATGCTAGTTTGTTGTTGTCTGAGAAATCTTCAGCGTGTTTCCAATTACTCGTGATTTAGCGACTCTTAATGAAGGACCAATTGTTGTCTCATAAGACTTTGTACATGAATGAAAAATGTTGATAAAATTGTTTTCATACACTAGAGTTTGGTTTGTGATTTTAACTTGGTGAAATGCTTGGACCGTGATTGTTTGTGGTGCTCAACATCACTCTGATATTAGTTTTAGTAGTGAAGTGATCAATAGATCTTATTATTAGCTCGTGTACGAATTTTGTTAGGATTAATTTTTCACTTATGGACAAAAAATGTTATTTTTCTTCTGTGGGACTTAAGTATGATAATTTCATGCACTCTGAAACTACACCTTGTGACACCAAGACAATTATATATATAGTGACCAGAACACATGATAAAATATATTCTTGTTTCCAATAGAAGGTATAGGAGAGTATTATCAAAGGAATAACAAGAAACTTGAACCTACAGAAGCCTTTGAATGGAAAACATAAAACAGGCATTAATGTATTCATGAATAGGCAGATAACTTGAATGTGATTAAACGTGACTCTTGTATCCAAGACCAATCCAGATCGGATGAAACTTGATGATGTCGATGACAATGGTTATATACCGTTTCTCTTGCTTACTTATGCACACATTTATTATTTTGTAAGCTTTGCTTAATTATTTTGCTTGGAATGGTCAAGACGAAGTGTCATATACTATTGCAACCTTACCTGATCTTCTTTTTTGTTTTTATTTTTTCCTTTTAACTTTGTTGGTTGATTACTTGATCAATGGTAATACTGAATATTTTGACGTGATGATAGCATTCTCTTTGTGATTTCTAGTTTAATGAAGTTCTTGGAAAAGGAGCAATGAAGAAAGTGTACAAGGCAATCGATGAAGTCCTTGGGATTGAGGTGGCATGGAATCAAGTGAAACTGAATGAGGTGCTTCGCTCACCAGATGATTTGCAGCGGCTGTACTCAGAGGTTCACCTCCTCAGCACCCTTAATCATGAATCTATTATCAAATTCCATGCCTCCTGGATTGATGTTAATCGCAAGACCTTCAACTTCATTACCGAAATGTTTACTTCGGGGACGCTCAGAGAGTAATTTCTTTTCCAATTCTACTTCTGCCAAATGCACTAATCCCTTGATTTCCACTCTTAGATCTAGGCAAACTTGTTACAGACAACATGTGAATAACAGCCCTCTTAATTAGGCGATCATAATTTTTGATTGTATGATATGTCAAAGAATTTAGAAGAGATATGTGGTATTTTGTGTTTGGGTCTGTGGTCACCCAATCTAATGTTACAGCAAAAAAATATAGACAAAAAGAAAACTTGTTTGAAAAAATACCCTGTCTATGGCTTCTACATTGTACATTTTTATAATCTTCATAAAAAAACTTACAGTGGTGGAGTGATTTTTTTATATGCATATAATTGGAATTGAAACTATCCACCATCATTTCACAATTAGAAAGAATATTCTGCAAATAATCTGAAAGAACAGGATCAGATAAGCTTTGTGGATATGTTAAGGAACCACGCTTCTGGGTAACTGTACTTTGTGTGAAATGTTATTCTCTAATTTAAATCATTATTTGCATAATATAACATACGACATCCTGGTGTGAACAGATACAGGAAGAAATATGAGAAAATACACATCCGGGCGATTAAGTGCTGGGCTCGCCAAATCTTACAGGGTCTAGTTTATCTGCATGGCCATGACCCTCCAGTAATTCATAGAGACCTTAAGTGTGATAACATCTTTGTTAATGGTCATCTTGGACAAGTCAAGATTGGTGATCTAGGATTAGCAGCAATTCTTCGTGGTTCCCAGTCAGCCCACAGTGTTATAGGTACTTATTTTACTAGCATTAGCACATGAATCTTGTAGGTACTCATCTCATCTAATTATATCTAATTGAACTCTTCTCTAATGTGTTAGGTACCCCAGAGTTCATGGCACCTGAATTATATGAAGAAGAATACAATGAACTTGTTGATGTATATTCATTTGGCTTGTGTGTTTTGGAGATGCTTACATCCGAATACCCATATAGTGAATGTTCCAACCCTGCACAAATCTACAAGAAAGTGACATCGGTATGTTCAACTTTGATGTTAAGTTTATAGATGTCTGTCAAACTAGTATCTCAGCCAACCACTTTCTTTGTACAGGGGAAGCTTCCAGGAGCATTCCACCGGATTGAAGACTTGGAAGCACAGAGATTTATTGGAAAATGCTTAGTAACTGCTTCAAAAAGATTATCAGCAAAAGAATTATTGCTTGACCCTTTTCTTGCATCTGATAAAGATGAACAGCTGCCTCTGAAAAAGCTTGGCAGTCAGAAGCCATTTTTAAGTCAAAGAGATATGGAGAAACTAAAGTTGAGTGATCCAGCTAGGACGAAAATGACAATCACAGGGAAGCTCAATCCTGATGATTCCATCTTTCTCAAAGTGCAGATTGCTGATAAGGATGGTACTACCTTAGCTATTCCTTCACATGTTTTAAAGTAACCATTTCTATGGCAAGCCTTGTTCTGGAACACATCCAAGCATATTCTTGATTAATTTGAATTCATATTTCATGAAACCAATGGGTCTAAAATTTGGCTAAAAGTTTCTGGACAAACTGTAATTTTACTGACTGGCTACAGTTCCAATCCCAAGTAGTAAACTTTTTAACCGTCTTGTTGCAGGTTCTGCCAGAAACATATATTTCCCTTTTGACATTTTAACCGATACTCCAATTGATGTTGCAACGGAGATGGTGAAGGAGTTGGAGATCACCGATTGGGAACCATTTGAAATTGCGGATATGATTGAAGGAGAGATTTCTGCTTCAGTACCACATTGGAGAAAAAGGGACACGTCTCATCCTGAAACCCACCAGACATTTAACTACCAAGATGATCATAATGATGATGATGGGCCTCATCATTCCTTTCAGTCTTTCTCCTCCTGTTCATCATCCCAAGTATCGGCATCAGGCTTAATTAGGATTGATGAAACAGCAGACCACTATGATTGGCTCCAAGGTATTGCACTTTAGTTCTTTCAAAGTTAATATGTTATTTTACATGCCCTTTTTGACTAATGCAACTAGAATCACAAACCCCTGCTCTAATAGAAGGCTCCTTAGACTATCACTTAGATATGGTCACTTAATCAAGGAAAGGGACATTATGTATTGAACATATGTAACCACCCTCACATAGGGGTAGATCATAGAAGTCTAGAAAGTCTCTGTAACCGTTACGCTATATATCCTCTCCTCAACCAGGGCATAAAGGAGAGTGCTGCACCCGGTTGGTCACTGAACCCATGCGATGCAGTTATAACAAATATAGGTCAGTGTGTATAATTCCTCCAAGCCATTCTCAGGCTTTTGGGCCCAAACCCTATCCAACGTCAAATATTGGGCCTTGAATGCTTGTGTAGGATATAATAACTTGAAACATTGAGTTGGGTGAGTGAGGCTCAGGCTGGACTGTCCAGTGGCAGGCCCTGCCCCTAACCTGATTTCACATACACATGATGTATGATGTCAATTTTCCTAATGAAGTCCTAGAAAGTCTGGCTGCATTTTCCTAGCTAAAGCTAGAAGGGTTGGGGAAAGTCTCAGTTTTCGAAATTTCAAATCTCAATGTCAATTAGAAGCACTTGCTGCTGCAGATAATTTGCTTGATGATACCAGCTCTCAAAGCTCTTCACACTCAGGAACATATTCCAACTTATGTTACTTATCTGGCGATGAGCACGAATCCAATACAAGTCCAACAAGGGGAGATCAACATAGCATCACAAAGACTCACAAGTGTACAAGGTTCTGTCCTGGGGAAGTCCATAACACGGGCCAGTCCATGGCTGGTAATTTCTGCAGGCAATGTACGGTTTTACGTGGGTCACATGGAGCTTCTAGTTCTAAAGAAAAGGTGGCGGTGGTGAACAACTGCAGATTAACGAGAAACAGGTCTCTAGTAGATGTTCGTAGCCAATTACTACACAGGTCATTGGTGGAGGAGGTCAACAAGCGCAGGTTATTCAAAACAGTTGGAGCCGTGGAAAATATTGGGTTTCAAGCACCAATTGCGGTTTCTAAAAATGTGTCACGGCCATCTGGTGATGCTTTTTCAATGAGAAGTACCAAAAATGGCAGGAAGCAAGGACATCAAAGCAGAAGAAATTGAAAATGCTTCAATGGGAAGAATGATAAATATGTTAAATGATGCAGACACATACAAAATGCTTAGTTCAATGTAGAATGACCCTGTGTGTATAAAGATAGTTTTGAAGTTGATTTCAAGGCCCTTCTGTAATAAAAAAAGAGAGGGTAGGGGGTGGGCAATAGGCATCAATGTCAGCTGGTACGAGAATTGGGCAAATTCAAGGTGCTGTTTAGTAAAATTCTGGATAGAATTGTATGTAAATATGTCTACAAGGAGCGTGATGTTTGAGAATAAACGCCTGTTTGAAACTAAGGTTCTTATTTCTTCATTTGCATTCTCTTTTATGCCTTATATGAAAGTAAAATGAAAAAACAAAAAAACAAAAGGGTAAAACAATACATTTCTTAAGAAGAATTTTGCTAAGTCTCCTTTAGATGTAGAATATAAAGGAAATCACGAAATAGCTGGGTGGACTCAGAAACTTGGGAGCGGCTCCCTTGCTTTGTTCTATCCACATCCTTTGGGAGTTTTGTGGGTAAAAGGCTAGGATCAAGCATTTTAGAAAACCCTCCCAAAATTATTTTGTTAATCCTAGGTTAATGGGCTGGGTAACGGTCCAGCCCAGCTAGCACCTATATACGGGCAGAAAACTAGCCACACTGCCACGGTCTAACCCAATGGGGCTAGTGGACTACCTATGGGCCTTAATAGTACTAGGCCGGGCCGTGGGTTATAGAATATTTGGTGACCCTTAAATCAAGGCTATCTTAGAGGATATGATGAGTATGATCCTCTCTTGATCAAATTCCACCATGTAATATTAAGGTGACTTGAACGGGGGAGTCTTTGTTACTACCATGGTTAACACAAGAAGAAGTGGAAAATCCCTAATGGAGCCCACTCATGACAACATCACTCTATAACAAAGTCATTCCTTTGAAAGGGGATACGCTGATAGCCAACCCATAACTATCAAACTCTTACTATCAATTAATACACTACTAAGAAAGAGAAAGTTTATTTAAGTTGAGGGAATGAAAATATGAAGAGGAAGACTAAAATAACATTAGTGAGAAAAGAACATATCAATTAAAGAAGTAACCAAAAGTACAACTTTTGATAGAATTGAATGACAAAAACTATTATATATGTTATTGATCTTACCTAATTTGTTTAGAATCCATAACTGACCCCAAAAAACATGGGATTATAACTTGTAATTATTTATCCATATTTTGTTTCATTAGTTTGAGTGCTTTGCATTTTATTTTAGTTTTATTAGGGCTGATGTAAGTGGTAATAAATTATTTTGATGAGAACTTTGAAGGTGGGTTGATGGGTGTCGCTAGGAAGAACAAGTGCGAATTGGCTAGCAATAGAGTTAGAGTGGTCTTGTGTTGGCAACTTGAAGTTTGGTTTAGAAATGGAGAGATTAGGAAATGAAATGGTGTGTTAGGCATATTATGGCCCAAGTGGCCCATGTACTTGTAGACTTTACATTGGGTTCATTGGAACATAAGAGCTTAATTAATATCAAAAAATGGCAAAAAAAAAAAAAAAAAAGAGGTTTCTTAAAATTGAAAAAAAAGGGGAATAGTTGTGGGAATATCCATAATTTAAAAAAAAAAATTGTTGTGGGAATAAAGAATTTCCTACAATCTATTCACTATGCTTAAAGTTGAGTTTATCAATTAGGAACTGAAAATTTGCTATTCTATTTCCTCTTAACTTGAAGTTGATTCCCAAGTATTTGCTGGGGCATTGCACTAGATTAACTTGAAAATTCCTAGCAATACTTTCTTGGGTTTCTTTTGACATATTTGGAAAATAAAAAAGATCAGATTTACCCAAATTGATCTTTTGATTCTTTTGACTAGGGATATTGCAATGCCAATCTAGGGTGTTTTGCAGATTTCTTAAAGAGTACTTATTATTCCTAAAAAACAGCAAGGAATCATCAGCAAAAAACAAATGAGTGAAGAAAAGACTCCTCTTACGCACCCTTACCCCTTGAATTCTCTTTGAGCTTTCAGCCTGTAACAAAGATATTGAATGAATATTAGCACACATAAGGAAGAGATATGGGGATAGAAGGTCTCCCTGTCTCAAACCTTGGGAAGGTTGAAAAGCAGTTATTAAATTTCTGTTCACCAAAAGAGCATAGTTGACAGAGGTTACACATTCCATGATCCATTTAACCCATTTAGTGTCAAATTTCATAACTATAAGCACTGCCATCAAAAATTCCAATTCACTCTATCATATGCTTTACTTATATTTATCTACAAAGCTCCAAAATTGTATTTTCCACATTTCTTTTTCCTAAGTGTGTCCAAAATTTCATGAGCTAAGAGGATATTATCTAAGATATTTCTACCCTTAATGAAAGCATTTTGATATGGGGATATAATGGAATCCATGAAGGATTTCAACCTATTAACCATAATCTTTGATATAACTTTGTATAGCACATTACATAGGCTAATAGGTTTGAAATGTGACACCTCCTCAGGGAAGCTAATTTTAGGGATAAGGGTAATCAAGGTATGATTAAGAGCCCTACATAAGGAGCCTGAATGGAAGAAGGCTTGAACAACATTTGTGACATCTGTTTTGACAGTATCCCAAAAGTGTTGGAAGAAGAAAGTAGGGATTCCATCAGGGCCAAGGGCTTTATGGGATCCCAACTGGAACACAATGTTCTCTATCTCCTTGTTTGAGATAGGTCTATTAAGACTGCAAATTTGTTGATCAGATAAGGTAGGGATTGGTAGACCTTGGAGATCCTGGATTATATCATTTGCACTTCTATTTGTGTTGCCTTCATAGCTCCTCCTGAAGTGATTAGAGAGAATAGATTCCACTTTCTCAAAATTGTTAGTAAGGTTGCCTTGCTCATCCTTAATCTGAAGAATCCTAATTTTGCCCCTCTTTTTTTTACCACTGTCTGGAAGAATTTGATGTTCCTATCCCCTTGCAAAGTCCACTTGGTTCTAGATTTTTGTGCCCACAATAATTCTTCCCTATTTCAAAGGTCTTCCAGCTCTTCCCTAATCACTCTTTCCTTCCTAGTGTTATAAGGAGTATTTATGGCATTTTGAATCTATTGCTATTGATTTTGCTTCCTCCAGAGTTCAGTTTCTACTCTACCAAACACATTTCTATTCCATTCTAAAGCAACTCTCCTCACATTGCTAAGCTTATTTTTTAGCTATATACTTCTAGACCCTTGTTTTTGAAGATCCTAGGCCTTATTGATCATACCCTTGCAGTCAGGATGAGTGATCCACATGTACTCAAATCTGAAAGGTCTTCTCCTAAAAGGTAAGTGATGTTCTAAGTCCAAAAGTATGGGGCCATGGTCAGATCTAATGATGGGGAGGTTCTTAAGGGAGTATAAAAGGTATCTATTGATCCATTCCACACTATGCTTAAAGTTTTCCTTATCATTATCCACTTATCCATTATCCTCTCTTTTGAATTAAATGGTATTTAATTATGATTTATTTTGAAAAAATATCAAGGAAAATGACATTTTTACGATTGTGAATTAGGATAGAGTTGTATTATTGAGTATAGCATACGTTTGGTTTAGGAGGCGGTGCAACTTTGTTGTTGACAGTTTTTTTTTCTTGGTGAAATTTTGTCAATTTCTCTATTAATTTATTCAAATATTTTGGCCTTTAGAGTTTCCTTCATTAATCAGTGGGATGGCTTCTTATTATCACGTAAACCTTCATGTTTATTCTTTTTCATGCTTCCGCTCATCATTCAATTATCACACACAATCAGACAACGACTTTAACACACTGTTGTTCATAGTAGAGTAGATTTGCTTATTGCTAAGGGGAAATGGGTTTGGTTATTGTAATTTGTGTTGGATATATTTCAACAATTTACTTTTGTGATAAAGCAAAAGGAACAACATATAGATCTAAATATAAGCAATGACACAAATAGATGTGATAGACAAAAGTAATGAATAGATACGGTATATATAAGAAGAAATTTGTAAATAATTAACAACTCACAGACCAAATGTGTGAAGGACGAATGATTCAGATCAAGTCTTGTGTTTGACACAATCTCCTTCAAGCAGATTTCGCCCCTCACACAATCTGTGGTGCTTTGAGACTTACGGACGTCTGCCTCCTAGGATAAAATGATCTATAGCACGGAGAAGAAGCACACAAGGTCCGTGCTCTGCAAACTACACTATGTCTCTTTTTCTCTCTTTGACTCAAATGAATGCATAAAATATTTTCTCTCTAGGAGAGTTTCTTAAAAGTTGTTTTTCATGAATGAGAGACTATAAATATATACGTTACTGAACAGATACACTATTTCAGAAATAACTGATGTATAAAGACTTATTGACTCAAAAAATAAAAAAAATAACATATTATTATTTATTAGACAAGAGGGCCAAGTCCACACATCCCTAAAACCTAACCCAATGTCCAACTCAAGACTCATTCTCTATCATTTCCTACGTGGGACAAAGGATTCTCACCACTTCAATATCATGTTCAAGTGAATATATTAGGAGTCAATTTTTTTTTCACTCCATAATATTTATCTAACAATTTGTTCTAAAAAAAGGGGTAATGTAGGTTGAGTTGTTGATGGTGGTTTGAACCCAACTGAACAAGAATAAAATATTAAATCTTTCCTTCCCCATTCATTTTCCTCATTTTTGTCCCCATTCAGGATCGATATAGAAATGTGGGCCTAGAATTCAATTCAAATTCCCTCCTATAACACGTAGAAAAATAAAACATCTTTGCCCATTTTTTCTCCCCCCATTTTTCAATACCGGTACTAATCGACACCACAGATAACATTTGACTAGTACGTCTATGTTCTGAGACTGAGACTACTCTAATATGAAAATAATTCTAATTTCTCTGTGTACCTCTTCCAACATGTCAGCTTTTCTGGACATGGATAAGGTGCTCATCTGCCACGAATTTTCATAGGGTTGGGGCCGGGGGACGGGGGACGAGGGACTCATGCATATATATAGATATATAGAGGCTGTCTGGGCGTGCAAAGGTACACAAAATTTCATCCATAGGCTTTCAATTATTGAAGATGCACATTGCTTATTAGAATAACCATTTTCAGTAAAGTTCCTTGATGACAAAACAGCTGGCGTTGCCAATTCTAGGCATGCAACGACTCGTGTATCTCGTTCATATTACTATGTACTACATGCATCCAAACTTGTATTATATATGTAGCCAGAAATTCTGGAATGCACATGCATCTGGTCTTTCATTATGAGTAGATTGATCATGTCAGCTTCTGGTTCATGCATGGGGGACCTTTTTTCTGCTTTCGTTTCTTTATTCATTTATTATCGTACCATTCTAGCCTGCCTGATCAGTTGTAAAGGCATATCGCAATTAGCAAAAGTAAATAGAAGTTGTAAAGGTATCGAATTTCACCCATTTGGTCTGATCTATATGTTTATAAACATTGCATTAATTTCTAATCATGGGCTGCAAGCTGGAGATTAATCGGTAACAATGAATTAATTAGGTAATGCAATGCAGCAATCTCTGGTAATTGAGATACTAAACAGTGAACAGTAGAGATTTGTGTGCCATTTTTATTATGATCCATTTTCTGTTATATAGTTTTATAGTGGATCTTAACAGAATTATGATGTTCAATCTTTTCTTGTAAAGAATAATTTGCTGAGGGTTCAAAGTCTCTATAACAAGTGGGTCTGACACCTAGTTTTTCCGTGTCGCTTTAATCCACAGGAGGACAAACTGGGACATGAAAGTCACTACCAGAGATCCAGATATGTGAGAGTAACAAGTCTCGAGGGGCAATTCTCTCTATGAAAAGATACTTATGAAATATATGCAATGATTCATGCCTAAGGTTCCCAAAAGAACATAATGGATAATAGTTGGCTAAATGGATGGACTTCTTTCCTCAATTTTGAGGTGGCCCTCCCTTGATCGTTTCCCTGGTCCTGGTATCTGAATGTGATGACCTTGGTGGTCCTTGAAAAAGGAGCTAATTGGATTCTTTCCCGATGTGAAGATTACTTGTTATTAGGGATGGTCATACCCATTGGGTAATGGATATCCAACCCTACCCGATCCAATTATTCTGGGTAATACCCAGTTCTTAATGGGTAGAAGGTAATTGGGTTGGGTTTGGATATTATCCAAATATTTTAGGTAGGGTTTGGATATTATCCATTTACTCATTGTTATCCATTTAACTAATTAGATCTAACTCAAACCCAACTCAACCAAATTATTACGGGTAGAGCTTAACTTACCCAATTACCCAATAATCAAAATTACCAAATTGCCCCTAAAACTTAAAAATGACTAAATTATTCCTAAAATCCTCTAAAATTGCCGAAATGCACTCTAAACCTAAAAAATGACCAAAATACCTCCAAAATCTAAAAATGACCAAAATATCCCCAAAACATAAAAAATAATTGAAACACCCTCAAAACCTAAAAATGACCAAAATACCCCCGAAAACTAAAAATTACCAAAATACCCCATAAACCTAAAAAATGACCGAAAGACCACCGAAACCTAAAAATTACCAAAATACCATCTAAACCTAAAAAATGACAGAAATGCTCTCGAAACCTAAAAAATTACCAAAATACCCCCCATAAACTTAAAATTACCGAAATACCCTCTAAACCTAAAAAATGACCGAAATGCCCTTGAAACTTAAAAATTACCAAAAAACCTCCGAAACATTAAAAAAAATGATCAAAACACCCACGAAATCTAAAAATGACCAAAATACTCTTGAAACCTAAAAAAATGACCAAAATACCTCCAAAAACTAAAAATGACCAAAATAACCCCTAAACCTAAAAAATGATCGAAAGACAATTGAAACCTAAAAAATGACCAAAATACCCTTAAAACTTAAAAAATGACCGAAATACCCCTGGAACATTAAAAAAAAAAAAAAATCAAAATACCCCTTGAAACCTAAAAATAACCAAAATACCCCCTATAAACTTAAAATTACCAAAGTACCCTCTAAACCTAAAAAATGCTGAAATACCCCCCTAAATCTAAAAAATGACCGAAATACTCCTGAAACCTATAAAATTACCAAAATACCCCGAAACCTATAAAATGACAAAAATGTCTCTAAAACCTATAAGATGATAAAAATATTCCCAACCCTAAAAAATGACTGAAATAACCTCGAAACCTAAAAAATGACCAAAAGATTCCAAACCTTAAAAATGACTGAAATACCCCCCAAAACCTAAAAAAATGACCAAAATACCCCTGAAACATAAAAAATTTACCCTTGAAACCTTGAAATTACCAAAATACCTCCGAAATCTATAAAATTACCAAAATAACCCCAAAATATTAAAAGAACCGAAATACCCCTAAAACCTAAAAAATGACAAAAATGCCTCCGTGATCTAAAAAATGACTGAAATACCCTTAGAATCTAAAAAATGACCAAAATAACCTCGAAACCTAAAAAATTACCAAAATTCCCTCAAAACCTACAAAATGACTGAAATATTCTTAGAACCTTTAATCTTGACAAAAATACCCTCGAAACATCCAAAATACCCTAAACCTCTATTTTTGTAATTTAAGAGGTTACAAATGTATTTTGGTCATCTAACAGGTTTAGGGTACTTTAGTCACTTTAAAGGTTTCAAGGGTGTTTCGGTCATTTTAGATATTTTCTGAGGGTTTTTGGTTGTTTTAGAGGTTTAGGGCTATATTGGTCGATTTATAGGTTTCGGGGTATTTATGGTAATTTTAGAGGTTTGAGACTGTTTTTGGTCATTTTAGAGGTTTTGGGCATATTTGGTCATTTTACAGGTTTAGGGCTTATTTTGGTCATTTTATAGGTTTGTGGGTATTTTAGACATTTTATAGGTTTTAGGGGCATTTTTGTCATTTTATAGATTTCAGGGGTATTTTGGTCATTTTTAAGGTTTATGGGGTATTTCGGTCAATTTTTAGGTTTCAAGAGTATTTTGGTAATTTCAAGTTTCGGGGGTGTTTTAGTAAGTTTTTAGATTTCGGGGGTATTTAGGGTTTAAGGTTTAGGGTTTTGGTCATTTTTTAGGTTTCGGGGGTATTTTAGTAATTTTAAGTTTCAGGGGTATTTCGATCAAATTTCAGGTTTCGGGAGTATTTCGATCATTTTTTAGGTTTGTGGGGTATTTTGATAATTTTTGGGTTTCGGGGGTATTTTGGTCATTTTTTTGGTTTAGAGGGTATTTTGGTAATTTTAAGTGGTTTTTGAGCATATTTGGTGATTTTGGGGGTATATTGGTCATTTTAGAGATTTCATGGGTATTTTGCTCATTTGAGAGATTTAGAGTTATTTTGGTCATTTTAGTGGTTTTTGAGCATAATTAGTGATTTTAGAGATATCAGGGGTATTTTGGCCATTTTAGAGGTTTAATGGACATTTTGCTCATTTTAGAGATTTTGAGAATATTTTGGTCTTTTTAATGGTTTTTGAGCATATTTGGTGATTTTATAAAAATTGGGTTTGGGTAGGGTATGGATATCCATGGATAAACAAACTGGGTAACAATTGGGTATGGATACTAATCGGGTAAGGTAATTAGATATCCATAGATAAATTAATTGGGTTGGATATGAATATACCCTACCCATACCCTACCCATGTCCATCCCTACTTGTTATCATCCTTTACAAAGTTTCATTACCCACGTCATGTCCCCTAGCCAGAACAGTTCAATCTTTCTCTTTTGGAATTATTTTCAAATGGAGTTGACAAAATTTGTTTGGCTCTATAGAAAATGATTATGTGATTAATGTTTCATCAATTTTCACTGCTCATATAGAAACCTATCGCTCAAAGAAATTTAACGGCAAACTGATTAGGGACAAGTGAGCTAGATAATGGACAAGGAAACCGCGACTTTCTTGCAAATCCATTTGCTGTGGGAGTCCAGCTTGCTCATAAGCATAGCAAGCTTTCTTTTATTTTCCTGTTATTACAATGGGCAATGTTAATTACACATACACTTTCACATAGTCCATACATGCAAAAAACAACTAACATTTGTGTATGAACATGTTTTTTTGCGTGTGTACAGAAGTGTATGCGCAATAAGTTGTAGCCTATTACAATTACCAAAATTTAAAAAGAGCATATGTGGACCTTTGCCTTTAAGAAAACTACAAAAAATTTAATGATATGCCCACCTTAATTAATATATCCTAGATTACCTTAAATCATAAGGTGTTGATTTGAAAATAAAAATCTTTTGTCGCACCCACCCAAAGGGGCAAGATTTTTATCCATATGGTGGGTTGAAGGAAATTTCCTACCCAAATGTGTTATATAGTATGCTCTACCTCTACCAACTTCAGTATATTATGTGTCTGATTTTTTTTTTTTTTCATTTATAACTTCTATTACTTTATAAGGAAAGAAAAGTGTGACAAGATGTGGTTGATATAAAACATAAAATGAAACATTTAGGGTGTGATAAACAAATTTTATTTCAGATTTGGAATCCACCATGAAATGAAAGGAAACAAAACATTGAAATTTTTGTTGGTAGTGGAAGGATGTGATGATTTTCGTTTTGCAATGTGGCCATTGTTTTAATGGTTTTAGAAAACTTAGCTAGTTTTCAAGTAAAAATTCTACTAAACAAATTCTAATTAATATCATACTATATACTAAAACACTCTTAAAAAAATACTCAAAAATAAGGAAATTAATAAAAACATATATTAATTTCCAAAAGTTACAAAATAATAAATAAATTCTTCCAATAATCATGTGCTTACAGCATTTTGATCTTGATTCATTTTGTTTAAGAGGGTTAACTAATTGCAGTCATATTCATCCAAACTTGTTTAAGAAGCAGGTACAATCTAAAAAAACTTTCAGATTTGAGTCCATGTGGTTGAAAGAACCCAAATGTGAAGAAATTGTGATCGAAGCTTGGAATGAAGGTTTGGTGGCAGCCACTTCACATCCTCCTTGCTAGGTTTACAATGGGATATATGGTCTGACCCCCTGCATATATATACATATCAATATATATATATATATATATATATATATGTGAAATGTGGATTTGGCTTTTCATTTTGTAGTGCCTTTAAATGGTAAATCTTCAACTTTAATTTAGAGTAAATTGGAAATCTAGAAGCTGCATTAATAATCAGGCTAAGCTACCATTTTTTTTTCTTTTTGTATTTTTCATTAGCAACTTGAAATCCACTTGATTCTAAAATTTAAAAAGGAAAAAAAAAAGATTAACTTCTTTTCTGTTTTTTATTTTTCATTTTTGTTTTTGTATTTCAAAATTCTTTAAATTCGAGTAGAGCTGCCAACTCATTGGGTTTGGTCGAATTAATTTCAAATCGGACCCTTTTCTCTTTTTTGAGGGAAGAAATTGAACCTAAAAGGGAACCTAAACTAAAAATGCAAATCGGCTTAATGCATTATCATGTTGGACGCGGGTTGGCAACTTGGCATGCGAACTCGCTTCACGTGCTTAACAAATTGAGCCGGTGCTATTGATTATTATTTATTAACAGTAGATAATAAGTAATAAAGGACCGAAAAAGAAAGAGGAAAAAAATTAATGTAAATCACATTAACTACGTTTGGAACTCACTCAGCTGCACTTTTCCTTCTTTTTTTTTTTTTGTTTGCTCCAATGTATATAGCTCGAAGTTCAAACCACACCTCTTCCCTACACTATTTGTTTTTGTGTATTACTTTATGTTCTACTAATCAAAACTTACCATATATCTATTTAATTTTCCTTATAAAATAACTAAAATTAAAAAAAAAAAATCATACATATAACATATCATAATTGGTAAAATATAAAATATGGAACACATGATTTAAGATTTATATTCTTAACCCCCCCCCCCCCCCCCCCTAAACAATTATCTGCCTATTGTTTTATTTTTTTTAATAGTAATTCAATAGTTATAAGTATAACAATGAAAATAAAAATGGGGTTGGATTTGAGAGAAATTTAATTACTGAGTTGAAAACCTCTTGAGGAAATAGCCAAACATGTAAGTTTAATTTAGACTTTTATTTATTTATTTATTTTTTAATGATAAATTGTTACCATAGGTGGGGAGGGAGATTTGAATCTTAGTGCTCTTCATAGAGTAGATCACATAATGCCACTTAATTATATTTAAGGCTCTTCACTAATTTAGACCTTAATTGATATAGAGGTCAAAATATTTTTTAATTCTATCACTACCTCAACTTTTTTTTTTTTGGAGATAGTTACAATATGCTGTTAACCCTGCAGTTCGTACACTTTTTCCCCTAGACTTCCATCCACTTTGTGTATGAGAATGTGTCAATTAAGTTATAAGGCTCTTGGCATATTACTACCTCTACCTAAATACTTAGACCCCCTATACCAATGCAAGTGGGTGATTATGATGTACTTCAAAGCATGTTATTTATTTATTTATTTATTTATTTTTTTGATAAGAAAGCATGTTATTTTTTAATGTATAAGGTACATCAGAGATTGCTCGATCTTTAGATTTCATATTCCTATTAGCTTTTTTCTTTTCCCCATTTTTTTGGATGAATATAATCCTATTAGTCTTGCATTCAAATCTGTTCCCTACGCGAAGGAACACGTTTTTTGTTTTGTTTTATTTTGTAGTATAAATGATAATAAAAGAATAAGTGCCAGCTAAACCCAAGTGAAGGAATATGTGCTAAGAGCATTGTAGCTCAATTGCTTGGCACCTCTTGTTGTCTCCATTGGAGTTTAATTCCCCCATTCCCCCGACTATAACTATTGAATTACCCAAAAAAAAAAAAAAAAGAAGTGATGGAATATGTTATCACTTATCCAAACATAACATTAATGGTAAAATATTTGATAAAAGTTCTTCAACGTATATCACCCAATAATTACTTGGTTTGGATTTATCTCCAGAGTCAAATCCTGTGATTTCAATGAGAATATTGTTTTGTTACTTTGTTCATTATTTCTAGAAGCATGAGCAGTCTTCGAACCATGAGCACCAATCATAAGATTAAGTATTTGGAGTAATCAAAGGATTGAAAGCAACTAATTATATTGATGTGAAAATCAAAATCAAATTCTATATGTGATAAATTTATAATTGACCAATTTTTCAAATTTTGTACTTCATATTATAAATATGGGTTAACATGGCGGGCCATCGATCATTGGACCTACTATATATTAATCGTCAATAAATGTTCAAAACCAATCTCACCCTAATATCCGATGGTTGGTTGAATTTTGGACAAGCGACTGATTTCAACATGTATATCCCAAAGTGGGAAGAAACTGATCCACGAACTCAGAGCCAGAAGAAAATAATTATCAAACACAAAACAATACAAACACACGTCAATCACAAAAATCAACATCCAATTACAATATAATAAATTTTAATTTCTTCAAAAAATATTATAGTATAATACAAATGGAGGAGGAACAACAAGGAGAAGGAGTTGTGGATGGAGTGTTAAAGCCTCTTGGTGTTGTAAAAAAACTGAGAACAAGCAAAGTTGAGCGATTGTGCATGTCGAAAGGGACCACGATTGCAAATAACCTCAATGCAAAATACTTATCTCCAATAAAAAAAAGTGTAAAACTATATGGGTTTAAACTTCGGTTGGGTTGACCCACTTGGATACACGAGTTATTTGAAATGTAAGACTTGTGACCTATATATTAGTTCGAACTGAGTTGATTGAGTGGTTGAGTTTTCTGAATCTATGGTCACCCCTATATATTAAGCATCGATTGAGTGAAAAGTTTGTAGCCCTTTGAATTTTAATGTTGTGAACGTAAATCTTATTAACTAAACCACGTTAATCTCTTCCTTTCTATGTTCCATAATATTTCAAATTTTGACATGGTATCATGGTAGATCAATTGGACCTTACTTAACTCTCATTACTCCCATCATTTTTCCTTTGTTGGGTAATAATTGTGTATTCTCGAAGTACCATAAATACATACTCCCTTTTCTCACATGAATGATGGGTCCCACTAATTAAATTCATGGTGAGACTCATTATTTATGTGAGAGAGAGAAGTACGTATTTATGATACTCCGGGAGTATCTAATAATTTTCCTTCCTTTTGTTGGGTAAATTTTTTCAATACAATCACATTAACAATCAATTTTTATTATCCAACTTCCCCAGTAATAAATAAATAAATAAAAACAAAAATTATCCAACTCCTTTTTTTTTTTTTTCAACCGGAAAAATTATTGCCTCGTTTTAAATATTGATAAGTTTACTAATGCAGTTATTGCGTTCAACACCTTGCTTCACAGGATTTCATCATGTGAATATCATGGTACATGACATCTTCATACGCAATGGCGGAGGGAATGGGGGCTAGGGGGGCATGGCTCACTTGGCTTTTCAAATCCCTTCCCTTCCCCTGTATATAACTAATAAAAAAATTTTAATTTATGTAAATTGTATATAATGGCCCTTGATATTAAATATATATATATATATATATATTGATTTATTTATTGATAGAGATATTACTATAAATATATATACACACACAAACACCCCTTTAAAGTATCAATGTCTCATTTCATCTTCTAATATTCATTTTTTTGTTTTTGTAACATGTACGTAGCTCATTAATTTCATTATATAAATGCATGATTTTTTTTTCTTTTTTACATTATCATTAGAAGAAAATGTGACATGATTTTTGATTTTTATGGTTAAAAATTTGGGACTTGTTCTATTTTATCATTCATAAACCTAAGAAAAATTTTCATTTAGTATTGTTAATTTATAATAAAGACACATTTTTAGTATAAATTGTATGTGTTGTGGTTTTTTTTTTTTTTAATATCAATATATTTAGCTTGACCCCCTTATAAAATAATTTCTTGCTCCACCATTGTTCACACGAGCATTTCTTGTGTGTGTGTGTGTGTTTCACTGAGGGGGAGTTGCCATTTTAATGATATTACTTTTATGTGTGTTTAAAGTATTCATGCCTCGTTTCATCTTTGTTCACTAATTTTCTTGTACTAAAAAGAAGAAGAAAAATCTAAGAATCTTGTAATTTAGAGGTACCACATGGTCTTTTTTATTAGAAGAACCAGAGTTCAAAAAAGTACAAAATACTTTGAAAGATATAGTTTCAAGTTTTGGTTTCATTTTTTGCAAGTTACATATTTTATCAAAGATTTAATGCAAAACTTGAGAAAGAGTATTGGAAAGTATAGTTCACTTTCTAAACCTTGAACATTAAATTAAATAATTAATTGCTTTGAATAAATTAAAGGATTTGAGCAATCAGTTGTATTTATATGAAATTCAAAAAGGTAATATACATTGAATAAATTTATAATTGTCCAAATTATGTAAATCCCACTATAAACATGGGTTGCCATGTGATGTCAATTAAGTGAATGAAAAATGTAACTTTTTGACTTGTTAAAAAATCTTCCAACTTAAAGACAATGTTGCGCGCTTTCATGGAAGATATCCAGGATTCAAAACTTCTCATCTTTTCTTTATTTTCCATAACACTTCAAATTTAGATAATATGTACTTCTCTCATATGGTATGGTACAATTGTGTTTAAAAGAACCCCATTTGGAATTCATGAATGGATCGTCCCAAATTTGGAATTTAGAAATGTTCATTGAAGATATATTGTTTATCTCATAATTTCGGAATGTTATCCCCCAAATACTACATGCTTATTTTATGCTCAACAAGAAAACAACTTCAGACTTACAGAGGTACATTCAGTTGTGATTGAATCCAACGCAAGGAAGTCAAGGAAAAATACTGAACAAATAGAACCTTTTATGGCTACCAGCTAGAGTTGATTATAAGCCGGGGATTATTGATAAATTCAAAGAAGCCAAAAAGACAATGAGAAATCGATGGTTATACTTTACTAGCAAATTGTAATTGATCACCCTACAGCGTAGTTAAACTGCAAAGACTGGAAATCTAGCTTATCTATGGATATTTAACTTGGGAGCAGAGGAATGCAAAGAAGAGAGACCAAGAAAGGGTGTTCCAAAGTAGTGACAGTCACAAGATTATATGCATTTCAAGATTCAATATCCTTACAATCGGAGGTCAGCCATATCAAACCAGATTTGCTCAAACGCCTTGACAATGAGATCATGGTACTCATTCGAATTCAGTGAAAGGTAACAAGCAAGTAGTTCTTCCAAATCCTTCGATGCCCGGATGTTTTTTTCCACAATCATCTCCACCA
Source organism: Lithocarpus polystachyus (assembly GCA_033629205.1). Lineage (NCBI taxonomy): Eukaryota > Viridiplantae > Streptophyta > Magnoliopsida > Fagales > Fagaceae > Lithocarpus > Lithocarpus polystachyus. The sequence goes on from CM066162.1 coordinate 30,445,654, forward strand.
TTGAATCCCTGAAGTCCCTCTCTGGATCAAATGAGGACTTAACAACAGCAAAACTCCCTGGAAGGTTTTTATTCTTTGAGGACAAGCTTTTTCTGGCAAAGGACTGAATCTTCCTGCTCGCAAGTCTTGGAGAATTGGCTCTGAGTCTTATACCCGTAGAATTAGAAGAGGACCTTCGAAGAAGAGGACTGGCTTTATGCTCCTTCTGAGTCCTAATGCTTTCCTCCTTGACAATTTTGACAGGAGACTTAGATGATGAACTTCTGAACTTAGTGGCTTCAGTGGTGTTATCATCAGATTTCACTGGCTTTGTCAAAATTGGAGGAAGGTCTAGCTCCAAAATTGTATCGATTCTATCTAGCTTTTTCGCTTCCCTAGTAAAGGATTCATTATTCATGTCGATGATAATATCAGCAGTTGAAGAACTGAGTCTACAATCACAAGGGGTCGACCATGAAGCTAACTCACATGAAGCAGGAGCTGCAAAGTTTTCAGACTCTGAATCGGATGGAAGAACAGATTCATGGCAGTCAGAGTCAGTGAATGTATCATTGGGAGAGACACAATAAGTTGGTGACTGTATTGGATTCGGCTTAGTGGAAGTAAAGTCAAGCGTGGCCGGATAGCTACAACTTTTGGCTGAGACAGTGGAGGTGACAAGTCTAGGAGACGGTTTGTAAATAGATTTTCTGTCGGTTCTTCTCTTGGATGATTTTCTAGGTGGATTATGGAAATGAGTTTCTGATGCTTTTAAGCTATTTTTGGTCAAATTGTAGGATTTATCGGACCTAGTGGAGTAGTAGGAGTGTCTCGGCTGGGAAAGGTAGGATCTTGGTGATGTTGTGGTGGTTGTTGAGGGTGGTTTTTTCTTAATGGGGTCAGAGGAGTTATGCTTCCTGGTTTTGCTCATGTCTTTGAGCTTATAAAACCAGGCATTTGGCATAATATCCGACAATCTAAACCTGTGATTACCCATCAAAGATAGCACTCCTCTCTTTCTCTGTCACTGGGACAGCCAGCCTTCTCTCAGAGCTGCTTTGCGTTCTGTCTTTGATACCTTGAGTATATGAGTATTATAGGAGGGGAAGTGAAGTCTGTGAAGATAACAAGTAAAAAAAAAAAAAAGAGATACTACAAGGTTTGGTTATAGGTAAGAAAAAAAAATGGGTCCACAGAAAAGTTTGGAATGAAAGCAAAGGGGCAGGAATTTCAATTACCCAACTTTCTTTCATCATTACCACAAGCACAATTGCACAAACATAGTTTATTTATTTTTTGTTTCATTACATTAACAAATTTGGCTTTTGGCTAATGCATGGTGATCTTGTGAATTTGACCTGAAGTCAGGAACTAGGGAGCAAGGGAATTCCAGAAAAGGATGGAAAACATTAGTTAATAAACCGTGTTTGAGCATCATTTGCACTGTTGGTGCTTTTTATGCATGATTTTGATCACTAATAGGTTGCTGCCATTCATGCATTCACAATAGCTTATCTGGATTCTCATTTTTTTGTTTCTCTAAAGTGATATTAGGATCAATGATGATTCTCAACGTCAAAAGAAAAGGCAATGATGACTTTAGTAACAGCCAAGACCCATTTGTCTACTAAGTGCTCTATTTTTGCCATAAATTTCTGCTTCATTAGTAATAATATTCCTTTGCCTTTTCTCGACTGCTTAATGTCAAGGAGCCCCCACATGTGACCTGCCTGGCGCTGGAAATTAGATTACTTACTGGTCCCAGCCAAATTCTTTTTGATGAGCAGAGCTGAGGTAATAACTCCAAACACACAATTTAACAAAATATTTTAGAACTCTCCAGGTGAAAAATTGTTAATGGTAGATGATAAAAAGTAATGTCAAGAGCGAGTCCATATGAGAATCAATAAAAAACTATCAATTGAACTATTGTTAAAACTGTTATGAAAGTTGTGTCTATAGCATTACTCGGACTTATGATAATTACCAATCATTGCAAACCATGTTGAAGCATTAGTTGTCTAAAATTCTTGTTAGACACACGGTTGATTGGCTGTAAAAACAAATGTATACTCATACATGACTAGGATACGAGAAGCTTGAACTAGAAGTTAGTCTCTTTTCTTTTGAGGTATGCCTACCACTCTGCCTGCCATAATTTTTAAGAGCCACGCCAGAAGGCTACGTACCTTCCCAGAATTAACACTTTATGTGTTGTGCAATATCACACCTAAGACTTAAACCAATATCAAAAAAGAAAAAGAAAAAAAAAAAAAGTTAACAAGCATGTACAATGAACACAAGAATCACACGTGGTTAGGTAATAAAGAAAATGGCAAAGCTATTAAAAAAAAAAAAAAGGATACACTAAAGACACACACTCTCTCTCTCTCAATAACCGACCCTAAAGAAGTCTCTTTCTTATGCTGCCCTTTAGTCTCGCGACACAAGTTTAGATCAAGCCTAGTACTTGAACTCTCATGCATGAAAGACCAAGAGAATTATGTACTACAAAGAACTAAAGCTTGCATAAAGGCAGTTAGGTGAACAATCCATAGTGCAACCTTAGCCAAATATGGCAAGAGGTCCTAAGTCGGTTAAAGCTTTGCCTAAACCAAAAAGGACATGGTTTCTAAGTGAAGCTCATCAGAACAAGGTTGGCTAACAGAAAAGAAACAATGCATCGCTTATTAATTCAATCCACTTTAACAAATCTCCACTTTGAATTGTGGTGGGCTTTTTGTACAACGTTGGGCTGGATCACTTCTTCCTGCCGCGCTAGGCCCAAAATATTCTGGATCAGAGAGTTGGGACCGGTCCAATTGCAATTCACCTTGGTCCGGCTTGTGCACAAGCCATGCCCCGTTTTGTCGCGATTTCTTCCATGTGATTGTAGCAAGTAGGCCTCTTTAAGGTGATTACAGCAGGCAAATATAACATAAATATTTAAGAGATTTGTTTACTATACTTGAATAATAAGACCTTGCAAAGAATACATATTCCAACAAAATGGCAACAAAGATGAATATAAAAAGAAAGTAAATGCAAAAGGAAAGAGAGGAAATAACGGTTAACTTGTAAAAAACGTTGGCCTGCCGTGATATGTTAAAGGGTTTAAGCCAAAAAGGAGACAACATTTCCTTAATGCGAATAATTTCTCCAGAGGAGAGATTAATGGTTTTAAGGGAGCGGTCCTAAATGACCCGTGCCCAAGTCAGCGACAATGGAGAGCGTGGGTTTGAGAGGGAGAGAGGGAAAACAACCTATTTTGATGCATGCCCGCCGTTTTACTCTCTCTCGTTTTTCTTTCTTATCTCTATTTCCTTTCTAAATCTTTTTTCTCTTTTTAGTTAGTGTTATTCTTTCTCCCAGTTTTTCCCTTTTTTCTGTTCTTTCCCTTGCCTCCCATTTCTTTCGTGCACAGTGAATGCTCTTATATAGTGCCTGCCGTGGTTTGGTTTTTTACCTTTTTACCTTCTAACTGCCTTTGTCTGGTGTGTGCGTCATTGCCGATCATTACTGATTGGTTAGGTGCCCAACCAGCGCCACTTACCTGTGCTGGCCGCGCCATACCACATCACCAGGCGAGGACAAAACATTTTCTCTGTTGCTTGCCGTGGCATTCTTTACTGCCACGGTAAGGTGCTCTCTCTCTCTTCTTCCCTCATGGCATACACCAAACGGTTCCAACTCAGCATTGCTATTTTCGGGTAGCATGTCATCCCAGCAGGACACTTGCTCGAAAGTAGCTTGAGTAGAATCTTCTAAATAGGTTCTTCCCTCTCCCCTTTGCCAGATCACGTCCCCCTTTACCTCTGACCCATTGCCCACCTCTTTCTGTATTAGCTGGGTATAGGTTGGTGAGACCTGGGCCTTGCGTGTGCTTTGTTTTTCATGCACGACCAAAATCTGCCCACCGCTTGTGCGCTTATCGTGGCCTGAGCGTCTGTTTGCTTGTCCTACCGTTTACCTCTAACTTCTTGTGGCGTGGGCTATTTCTCTAATTTCTTTATTAACTTGTTGTTTGGAGTTTAGGCTTTTGCCCGAGTGCGGGCTTTAACTTACTTACATCCTTCCGTGTTCCAATCACTGCGGCCTTGTTGTTGCTGCCTGCCATTCATGTCATGGCGTCATCAATTTAGGATCATTGGGCCTCTTCGGGCCTGCTGTTTGTTTTCCTTTCTAATGGCTTAATAAGCACATTGGGCCCCCTTTGCCATGTCTGCCTGCGGGCTCTCGTGTCCCATTTACTTTCTTTTGGGTGTCCTTGTGTCAGAGACCGCGCCCTTTTTTTTAGGTGTGTTAGGCCAAACCCACGTGAATGGGTGGAGTCGTATTATTGCCTCTCAAAATGGAGGTTCGACTAGTTATATTTTTCCCTTTAGATTAAGGGTTTTACAATGGAGTCGCCACTTATTTAATTATTGGAAAAATAAGAAAACCATAATTGAAAAATAATTCCTCATTTTATTAATTTGAAATTGAATTTACATTGATCATAGGAAATTACATGGCTTTGGTCCTAGATACAATCTAAGATAAAGTACATGGTTTTGTTTCCTAGTTACAATCTAGAAATTAAAAATTACAAGGACAAGTATTTGATCTACTAACCCTTGATCTAAGTTTGGAGGCTATGTTACAAGGTGGGAAGGTGTTAGGCACCCACCTTGCCCGGTGAAACCGGTCTTCTAGACTATGGTGGCCAACATTCATATCATATCATCCAATATACCAATCAATTTACATGTTGAATTTAATGTTTGTGCATGTAAAAAACCCTAATTCAATTTATTAAGCATTGCATTTGAAAAATAAATTCTAGTGAATGTGTGTGAATGGTGATAACCTAGATTCAAGGATTTGAAAGAATTATGAAACACATGTTTTTCATATTTTTGATGTGGATTTTAGATTAAAACTAGTGTAATGCATGAACATGTGATGAATAACCAAGAACATGTGAAGAACATATAAGAACAATTAAGAGCATTCAAACATATTCAAGGGAACTTAAAAGATTACTATCATGCTTTAATCCTAAATTCTCATAATGACAACACAAAAAACAAGTTAGGAAAAGGGATTATACCTTCATGCAAGATCCATATGGTGGAAGGGGAGACTCTTGGTAGAGATCCTAAGGGTGGAGGAAAAGAAGAGTTAGGAGAGGAAGAGTGAGTCTCACTCAATACCTTGAGTCTCAGGAAGACCAAGATATGACAAGACTACTCAACTTCACTAGAACTCAAGAGAGGAGAAGAGAGGGGTTTTTTGTTGTGTCTCGGAATGAAGGAGAGGGTGGTTTATATAGTAGTGGTGGAGGAAGTATGAATGGAAGGCCATTTAATGAGGGTTGCCACAAAATCATGAACCTAAACCTCATTTTAGCCTTTGGAAAATCTGGTGCATTAAATGGAAAGATTGGTAGGAGTGAGGAGCAAGGAGCAAGCAAAAATTTGGTTTTTCCTTAACTGCTGTAACAGCCTGTAAAACCAACTTCGAAAAATCATATCTGACTCAATTCTGATCGGAATTGTCTCATCCTTGTGCTCCAATTGAAGCCCCAGATGTCTAGTTTTTGGGAAAATTAATCTCATTCACAGATTCAATATAATCTGAGAGATATTGATGAAATGGTGAGCAGAGGTCATTTGTTAGAAAATGGTTTCAGCACAATTAACATTAATAGGTCCCAAATTAGGTCCCAATTAACATTAAACGGCTCCAATCACTCCCATTTAAGACTTAATTGGTTTCAAATTTACTCTAATTAAAAGATAATTGCACAAATTACTCATTGAATAATTAATGTTTAATTATTTAATTAATTAGGTGTGCGCAACCTTACCATAAAATGTAGTCCTAACCAATCAAATTATGACACATCATTAATCTCAAATTGATTATAATTATAACCAATTGGAATCAATTATTCATAATCACATATAGTCGGACTCAATTTGTGATAGTGCATCTTGGCCATTAAAACTTGATTTGATGATAACTTTCAATCTGATGGTCTGATTAGGGCTTATGACCAGTCGATTTGATCGTTACAATATCAAGATCATTTTGGTGAAATGAGATTAAGGATCTAGTGACCAGAATTAAGATGCATATTTCCAAGGTGAAATTACCCTTTTACCCTCGTAGGAGGTTAAATGTGGGTTGCAAAATGGGGTGTCAACACCTTAGCCCTTTCTAATTCCGTGTTTTCCATGGGCCTTTACTAACTCGTTGGGTTTCGTTGGCCCAACTACTCCATACTTCATCCTTAGAGCTCATAAGTTTTCCTATAGCCTTATACTTACTTTACTTTGGGTCTGCCGTAATAGATGTGGCCCATTTTCACTCTTCTACATCCGTGGCCCATGATTCGCTATTTCTCTCTTTCTGGGCCTTTTCAGGCCAATTTACTTCTTCAAGATCCATTTATTTGCTTTTACGGACCTATAATCCATTATTCCTGCCACTTAGGCTTAATGAGCTTTCTATCCACTTTTTAGTTCTTTTCTGTTGATGTTGTTGGGCTTCTTCTTCTTACTGGGCTCCTGAAAATGAGCCTCAACATGAATTAAATTGGGTCAAGTTATGGGAGTTGATTTCCTCCTATGCCTTTACCAAAGTTCCTAAAGACTATTTCATACTGCAAAATCTGATTAAGTTCAAGTAATACTTGACCTTATTATTAGGTATTAGTGTTGTCAACATGTTAGAGGCATTCTCATCAGTATAGATTTTTGAAAGAGATATATCTCCCCCAAAAAATTATTCTTTAATCTTGTCATACTACACGTCACTATGTTTAATTCTTTCATTTATGCTTTCTTTTTTATCAAGTGAATTTGTTCTGACTATCACCATTCAACGTCATGCTATCTTATTTGAAGCCAAGCTCATTAACTAGTCCTAGATGCCATGCTGCTTCTTTTATTGCCTCTATTATTGTTATATGTTATATGTTCAATAGATTGAAAGTTGGCAACTCATGAAAAAAATGTTGAGTCTAAGTGTTTGTATTTTGCATTCAAGACGAAAACCCAAGATCAGCTCAAGGAAAGAACAATTTTTGGAATCTCGATAACCACTCAACACGTCCTTGATTGATTAAGAATCGCAAATTTAGTTTTTTATCTGATGTGTTTCTCATTAAGTCAACTGCATAAGTAGTTTTTTTTTTTTTTTTGTTGCCCTAATTAAAGTGCCAATTAATTAGAGCTTTTACAAGGTGGTAGAGAAAATCTTGTGATATTTGGATAGAAAACCCTACCTTCCATCTATTCAACCCTTGAGTATAGAAGCAAGTAAAGAAGAATCAATACGATGTTGTTGCTGCCTTAGTGCATATTAAGGTTGAAGCTATATAGCAATTCCCAGGGTTTGCTACGAAGATTAAATTTTCAAGAGATTCTTGGAGTCAAAAATGGGAAGATCATGTCAAGAAAATACATAGTAGAAGAGTCAAAGGATTTGGAACTGCTTGTGCTCATATGAGTAAGTATCTACTAGAGGTAGCAATAGAGATTAGGCTTAATATTAATAGTAGGCACTTCAATTTTACTTAGTGGATTTTGTTCCTTGGGGTTGGTGCAGGGCCAGCCCTAAGCTTGGGCCATTTAGGCCAGGCCTAAGGTCCCCTAACATAAAAGGACCCCCAAATATGGGGTGGTAAGTTTTTTTTTTTTTTTTTTTTTTAATTAAAGACAAAGTGTACATGAGTTAGGTGTATATTTTATTCCAATCTTAAGAAGGCCTAAAATATTAGAGTTATGCTAGTATATTACAAGTTTTATTATATAGGTCTTACAAATTGATATGTTACCAATGAAGTAATTTAATACTCATTTATTCTTTTATTGAAGTGCCACCTCATTGCCACATCAGTATGTAAGCTTTTTGTAGTAAAATTTGTAATAAGTTTAGAATGTTCTTCACAAAAAAAAAAAAAAAAAAGAATTAATAAAAAAACAACACAGTCACTATTAAATGTATGAAAAATGTTAAAGCTAATACAAATTTTAGTAAAAAAAATTTACAAACTTATGTGATAGGAATATGATCAGTGTTACTTAAATAATATAATAAATTGAATGTTTGAATGACTTTTCTTTTATTGGTGATATGCCAATTTGTAAAACCTATATAGTAATTATCATTAGCTCACTTTGGGTGAATTAGTCATATAAATAAGAAATTAATAATGGATTTGAAATTAAATAAAAATAAGTAAATATTATTTAATTGATATTTAGATGTAAAAAGGTTTCTATAAAATTATCGCCTTAGGCCTCAAACAATCTTGGGCTGGCCCTGGCTTAGTGACTAAACTCTTAATGTGTTTTCTCATTTAATGTTGGTCATTAGTTTTCACATTGTAAATATATTACTGTGTTCTTTATTTTACACACCTTGCTTTTAGCAATATTGTTTGTATGGCAAGATTAACCAAATCGAATAATCACTCATAATGGTTAACTATTTGGCTTGGCTTAAAATTGGTAATTGGTCGCTACTGGATAGAGCAACAATGTCTTGTAAGGTAGAATTCCAGCAAATTGGGCCACGAATGAACATAAACACATCCTAGAATCAATATCCTCTACATTTAATCCATAACTTTGGTTCAAGTTATCTAATCAAATAAAATACCATAGTAACATTGCAGGCAAGATATCTTAAGATTCATTTTCTGCATTCCAATACTCCTGTCCTAGATATGCCATATGATCCCACACTAATTGCAAGAGAAATATTAGGCTTGGTAGTTGGTACACACATTCGAGTACATAAAAGTTAAAAACACCTAACTACATTAGCATATGGCACTTTGAACATATATCCTAGCTCCTCATCTGAACTAGGACATACTATGAGAATATTTTGAAATGGGCAACAAATGGGATTAAAAGATATCATTTCATGGGAAAGCCATAATTTACCGGCCCCTCTATCATTATGAATTTCTATCCCAAAGATTTTCTTGTTTCTCCAAGATCCTTGATTTCCAAGTATTCCAAGGCAAAAACAAAGAGAGCATGATAGTCATATATACAGAAACGGTTGGTGACATTATATGCATAGCAAAGTATAAGTACAATGATATCTTTGATGTAGCCAAAAAAAAGAGTATAAGTACAATGTCTCAATTTCGAAAATTAAACATTCAAATTGGTTTGTTGAAAAACAAAAGAATAACGTATAAGAGAGTAGTGAGTAATTCCCACTTACCTTAAGCATTTCACAAAACCAACCATTGTGTGCTTCAAAAGTCACAAGTTAGAACCTTTAGGGGTGAGTTCAAATGTATATCAACATACACATCAAAACTTCATAGTTTCAAGTTTCAAATACTCTATAACGTAATACTATGCTAGTAACTAAATCGCGCTAGTGCTGAATTTTCTGCTATAATGAAGATCAAGATTATTCCGTATTTGTTATGGTCCTAGACTCCTAGTTCCATTGTTAGGCCGGTGCCTCCTATCTACCTTTGTTCCCAATTCCTTTAGGAACGCAAACCACTAATTTGACACCACTAAGTCCTTGTTTCACAGTAGCATCTCAAGATTTTCCAAAACAATACCATTTACCCAAAGATTTCAAATATTTCATACAATTAAAAATAACTAACTTCTCACCTAAATTATAAAGAGAAAAGTTAACAAATACTCTAGTGGTCTATTTGGATGCATGAGATTTGGGTTAGGATTTGGATTTGAGGGGCCAAATCCAAATTCTTTGTTTGAGTAACTTAAAATGAAAAGAATTTGAATTTGGCCCAAATCCATCTTGGATTTCAAAGTCCAAATCCATTGATTTCAAATACCCTCACAAACCATGAAATTTGGAAATCCCTTACACGCATGCTCTTCTCCATTCTTATTCGGCTAGCAAGTTAGGAAATATTTTTAAAAACATTTTATGGGAAAAAGGAAAAGGCAATTAATTTTTTTTTACAACTTTTTATATTTTTCATAAAATTTGTGTCAATACTTTTTAATATAGTTTATTAACAATTCTTCTAAAAGCACTCATTAACAAGACCCAATTATCAAATTATCAATAACTGTGGTAGTTGTTATGGTTGTTCGTAATTATTATTACCATTGTTAGTTTGTTAGTAGTTAGTACTACTATTATTTCAAACCTATTTATCTCATATGCCGTTACACCTCCAGGTTATCTCTCTCTCTCTCTCTCTCTCTCTCTCTCTCTGGGGTAAATGGTAATGCGACCCTAACAAGCCTATTAATACCGTATCTTAAAGTCACATATTTTAACTAATCAATACTCAAGAGACATAGGATACTTTGTTGTGCCGCAATAAATAGAAATGGCAAGTTAAACGGATTGTGAAAAAATTATTTGGGAGATAGGAATCAAGGGTCCCTGTAGGGAGGGTAGAAGTGGGTTGCCACACACAATAGAAAAAGAGGTAATATAACAAAGATAATGAAAGGGACCAATAAATAAGTTAGGGTTTATAGGCCCAATAACCAATATATATATTAACAACCCACCTAATTAAGTAATAAATTGATTTTTTTTTTTTTTTTTTGCCATCATATACAACTTATGATTTTAAGGCTCATAGAAATTGAACCTTCACACAAAATCTAGAACAAATAAATAGGTTTTAAATAATAAATTCCATGAAAATTTGTTGGGAATTACATTTAACAATTTGAGTTCAAAATCTGTCCAGCATATGGAAAAATAGATCTAAGACTTCCTAGAAGCACTCTATGAGGTTTTCAAGTGGTGTCTTCATTCATTCCAAATTAGGTCAATCTACCAAAATATATCTCCATGTACAACAGAAAATTATAACTAGTATAATTGAATCCAAATTTGGCTCAATTGTTGCTTGAGATAATATACCCTAGAAATTGTGCCTATTATCCCTAAAATTTTAACCATTAACATTTCAGGGTAAGAGCACTAGCAATGGGGGGTGTAAAACCCCCCAGTTGCTATTTTAGCCACAAACCCCTAAAAAACATGCTCCAACTGAGTATGTATATGCAAAAGTTTTTAACATCCATGAACAGTGAGGTTGTGTACAATCTCATGGTTCATCAGATGTAAAAAAAAAAAAAAAGTATATTTTATTCATATTATCTCTCTCTCACTTTCACTTTTTCTCTCTTTGTTCTCTACACTCTCTTTCTCACTTCTCCCTTCCCTCTTTTCCCTCACCCCCTCTTACTTTCTGCAGCTCCAGATTCCTTCTTTCTTTGTTTTGCTTTTTTTCCTTGTAAATTCTAGTTTGCTCACTATAACGTTTGGGTCAAAGTTTGGTCGGCGTTTGGGTTGGATTTGGGTTGAAGTTTGGTCAGCGTTTGGGTCAGATTTGGATGGAGTTTGGGTGGTGTTTGGGTCGGCCTTGGAGTGGCGATTGGGTGGTGTTTGGGTCGGCGTGTAGGTGGAGATTGGGTGGTTGAATGAAATCGGGGTGTGCTCGCCGTGGGTAAAGGATTTGCTTGCCGTGGGTTTGCCACCATGGGTTTGGGTTTTCCTTGCAGTGGGTCTTTTTTTTTTTTTTTGGTGGTGGGTTTTGCTCACAATCATGCTCTTCAGTGGTGGTGGTGGTGGTGGCAATGAGTTGAGGTCGAGGTTTGTGTTCATGGTGGTTGCTGGGTATGTGGTGTGGGTTGGTTTTAAGTTTGATGGTTCATGGTGTGGGTCACGGTGGGTCATGGTGTGGTTCATGATTGTAGTCGAGGTGTGGGTCACGGTGTGGTTCATAGTTGTGGTTGAGGTGTGGGTCACGGTGGTCGTGGGTTGAATCGTTTTGGTGGTACTGGGTGGCGGTGGGTTGGTTTCAAGTTCGAAGGTTCAAGGTTGATTGTAATACCAGTGTTAGGGGTTGGGTTTGAATAGGTGGTACTGTGTAACACCCCAAACCCATACCAAGGATTTAGATGCACGACATGTCTTATAAATAATCAACAATAATATGATGGAACAGAGCGTAATTAAATATCCACAAATAAACTTCAAACCATCAAAATCTTTCCTATGAAATCCATAAAAACAAAAACTTTAACAATAAAGTCTCCAAATACAACCTCAAAGAGTTTCACAAATGCCAAACTCACTATCCTAAAAAAATATACTAAAACATTTCACCAACTAACATAGCTCCAAAAGAAGTCTTCAATCTAAGGCTCCACTGATCTACCACCAAAAGACATTCTACTGCTATAATCTGAAAGGGTGGAAAGGGGGGGGGGGGGGGGGGAGGGGTGAGCTAGAAGCTCAATAAGAGACTACATAACATGAGGATGTCTCTCAAAACAAAATAATAGTATCTATGACAAAATAAAATCTTTAAAAAGCATTTACATATAGATTTAACAGTAATATAATATATTTTATAAAATTGTCAAAAAGAAAACATTTACTATAACACTGTAATCAGTATATTAAATAATAACCACTCTAATTGGCCAATATGCACTAAATAGGTAGAAACAATATATTATGAAAATAAACAATTTTCCCACTTATAAATATCAATAACAATAAAACAGTTGTTCGATTTAGAAAACGTTAGTCAGACGACAAAGACATAAGTTGCTAAACACTTGGTGGGTGATTCCCATGGGGGAACAATAACACTAACCTCAAAGAGGCAACATTGGCTCCAAAGAGCAAACAATAACACTAGCATCAAAGAGCAAACGATAACACTTCACCACACCACAATAACACTACATCAGCCGAAGACCAACACTTTGTTGGGATTAGTACTCTTAAATCCTATTGTATGATGCTATGTATGACATTATGTATTACTTAATATTGTGATTAATAAAGTTGTTTTATTATTATCTAAAATAATGACAACATGAATATTCGGACATTATCATATACTCCATGAGATGCATTGTGTGTAATTTATGTGAAAAGTCACAGAAGATATAAATCACAAGTTCTTTGTAAACTCAGAATTTTAGTTCGTAATCGGTGATGAAATTGGGCGTTTCATCTGTGAAGACTATAATATGTCAACTAAGATGATTTGTCTTGATCATGAAAGTGGAGACTCTTAGTTGATATGTTGATATATTTTAAGAGTTAAGACATATTGAACTGGACCGCTGTGAGATTTATTATTCTTCTAACGACTGTCAATTGAATAATAAATCTCACGACTTATATTTATATGAATTCTTAATCCTGAGAGAATAATGGACTTAATCATGAAATGTAGGTTGCTTTGATATATCGAGAGTGAGATCTAAAATAACGGTCAAATCCTCAGTATGTTGGGCAGCCACATTTAGTGTTGATAGAACATATATTCTCAAGATGGAATTCATAGTCTCCTAACAGAGATACAAAATATACCATTGAGATAAGTTTGATGGGTTTGTTATTCAGAATGTTAGGCCTAACTACTTTAGTAAATAGTTGCGAAAGTGTATATTTATAAAATTGAATTTTATAAATATATGATGAATAACTTAAAGGATTAAACCGGGTATTCAAGGATTAAGATGTAGTAAATTACAAAGTGGCAGTCTACTTTAAGGGCTTTGTATTACTACAAATATTTTATGAAGGAGTTTCATGCACAATAAAGTCTTGGGATATAATTTATTAATAAGGCCTAGAGTGCAAATTTTATTTATATAGTGGTATTAAATATAACTAATGGTAACTTTGGACTTGTCAAGAGTTGACAAAAAAGCCCAAGGCCCATTGGAGCTAGTGTCTTATTTGTTCTCTTTTGGTCTCACTTCAAGCCACATACTAAAGCCCAATTGGAATGGCCTAAAAGGCTAGCCCAATTAGATAATCAGTTATAAAGAGAGAAACATACAGAATTTTGTAAGAATATGAAACGGTTTGTATGTGAGTGTTGGACACTCTCAAATTCTCTCTTGAACAAATTCATATAATTGATTGAGAGACCACACGTCTTGGGCGTTAGTGGAATTGGAGTGAAGATTAAAAAGTGTTTCCAAGTGCTTCCAAGTGCTTCTAATCTTTGTTTTGAAATTCACCACACCAAGGTACACTCTCTTGTTCTATATTTTGAAACTTATGTAGTACATGTTATCAATTGCGAATGAACTAAATTCGTTAATTTTCGCTGCGTATGTTTTGTATACGATACAAGCATGTATATTTCCATCAAATGGTATCAAAGCGGTCTTCAATTTTGAATTTGTATAACATGTTTTGTGAGTTTTGGAATTAGAGATAATAGTTTCATGTTGTTAGAAGATTATGCATTTAATTTTCTGCATGGTTGTTGAAACTATGTTTATAATAAAAACTGTTTTTGATGTTATGATGTTGTTTAAATTTGAATTTAAGTATGTTAAATTGAATTTTAAGGCTATAGCAACAATGAAATTCAGTTTTGATATCATTCTCTGTCTATCATGTTTATATGATGGTTGTTTGTTCATTAAAAACAGTTGAAAATTGCCTTAGATAAATTTTGGAAATTCAAATTTCACGCGACTCGATCGATCGAGAAGCGATCGAGCATCGATCGAGCAAACAGATTGTTTCTCGATCGATCGACTAGCAATCGGGAAGCTATTGAGTCAGGCAAATTGTTTCTTGGTTGATCGACCAGTGATAGAGCAAGGCAGATTGTTTCTCAATCGGTCGAGAATTGATTGAGCTAGGGAATTTTGAATTTTTCTAAGTGTTTCACATGTATGAAGTGCAAGGTAGTGTGTGATTAGTTTACACATGATTACTAATTAAAAACCTTTCTTTTAAAACATCTAGTGGGAGAGAGATACAAGTGTTGCTTCTCATGGCCTCCATTGACGGTTTATATTAGTGTGATTAAGCACCTCGCCTTGGCGTATATGCCTTGCTCCCTTCGGAGGGTGCTTAATTCATGGTACTACAGATTAAACTTCTTTATGATGGATGATATGTGTTTTTATATTAAGAACGACCACGCTACCGTGGAGTTACTTAATGAATCACATAGAATTCAGTCAAGACTGTACACTGGACTAAGTTTAATGTTAATCTCCCTACGAAGCTATGTCGTTATTACTTAGAGGCTAAAGGAAATACGGCATATTATTAATGTTTGATAAGAGTTATTAAGATAGCACTAATAATGAGAATAGTTCTCAATCAATCATAGTGTTTATAATTTACTTGCTTCCAAGGAATTTTAAACATAGGATTGGGTTGTCGTTGCATATATTATATTATGGTTTTATTAAGATTCCATATTATATGTTTATATGCTAAATTGATAATGTCTAGTTTACTTATTATATTCATGTTTATTATTTTCAGATTTGTACATAGCATCATTTAGCCCACTTGTTATTATTCTTAATAAAAAAAAAAAAAAACTGACTGGATCCAACTATGTTGACTGGAAAAGAAATTTCGATATTGTTCTTACTGCTAAAGAGCACAAATATGTGCTTATTCAACCATGTTCTGGCTTTCCTTCATTAGATGCTCCTCCCGAGGAAAAACAACGATATGATTGTTGGCAAAAATCTAATGAGATGACCAAGTCCTACATCCTAGCATCTATCTCAAATGTTCTACAGCAACAAATGCAGGATGTAGAACTAGCTTTGAACATTATGCTAAGTCTGAAAGAGATGTTTGGTGAGCAAGGCCGTTCTACAATGCAAGAAATCATGAGGCAAATTTATGATACCAAAATGGTTGAAGGTAGTTCAGTGAGGGAGCATTGTCTTATGATGATCTCCAATTTGAATACACTAGAAGTTTTGGGTGCCGATATTGATAAAGAATCTCAAGTGGATATGATACTCCAGTCACTATCAGGATCATTCAAGGAATTCAGACTGAACTATAATATGAACAAAAAGATTTATTCATTGTTTGAATTAATTAATGAACTGGTAGCGGCGGAAGGCATTCTTGGTACATCTAGTGTTGATGTCAACATGGCTGAAACTTCTACTTCTTAACCTAAGTCAAAAAGTAAGGGTAAAAAGAAGAAGAAAAAGGACTTCGCCAAGCAAGAGGGTAAACAAATTGCCTTAGGGGTTGCAGACAAAGGAAAGAAAATCAAAGGAAAGTGTTTCCATTGTGGTAAGAAATGACATTGGAAGATGAATTGTCCAAAGCTCAAGGCTGCCAATAAGGGTATGAAAAGTTCATTCCTCCTTGAAATATGTTTAGTACAAAATCCCATGGATTCCTGGTGTGTAGATTCAGGTTGTACTTATCATATTTGCAATTCTTTGTAGGGATTCTAGGAGACCAGAAAGCTTAATGCAGGAGAATTGTTTCTTAATTTGGCTGATGGGAGCAAAATTCTGGTTGTAGCTATTGGAGTATTTAATTTATTTTTTGAGTCAAGGGTTTTAATATTAAAAGACTGTCTATATGTACTTAATGTTCGTAGGAATTTAATTTCTGTAACTTATTTAGGTAAGCATGGATATTGTGTTATCCTAAAAGACAATGTTGTAATAAAAAAAGATAAAGTGTTTATCTGTTCTGGCAATATTGTTGATGATCTTTATATTTTAACTCCTGATAAGCATGAGTTATATAATTCTAAATTAGATCATGATTCTTATGTAAAATCATTAAAGAGAAAGTTTCCTTCTAATAATGATGCATATCTTTGCCATTTGCGTTTAGGTCATATTAATCCAAACAGACTAAAAGAATGATCAAAGATGGACTCCTAGAGCCATTGGACTTTGATGAATTTTCAGTTTGTGAATCTTGTTTGGAAGGCAAAATGACCAAATGACCTTTTAATGCAAAAGGTAGAAGAGCCCAAGAATTGCTTGAATTAGTTCATATGGATGTATGTGGTCCTATGCCAACCTAAGCAAAAGGAGGTTATGAGTACTTCATCACTTTCACAAATGATTACTCAAAATATGGTTATGTGTACCTGATGAAACGGAAGTCCAAAGTTTTTGAAAAATTCAAAGAGTTTAGGGTTGAAGTTGAGAATTAATTGGGTAAATGCATAAAGGCCATTTGATCCAATTGTGGTGGCGAAACCTTCTTGAGGATTTCAAGGATTACTTAACTCAAATGGGGTTATATCCCAATTAACTGTACCTGGAACTCCCGAACAAAATGGTGTAGCAGAAAGAAGGAATAAGACTCTTTTAGAAATGGTTAGGTCCATGATAAGTTACTCAACTTTACCGATTTCCTTTTGGGGTTATGCCTTGAATACAACAATACATCTTTTGAATTTAGTTCCATCAAAATCTGTTCCCAAAACACTCATGGAATTGTGGAGTGGGCATAAACCTAATATGAAATATCTCCACATTTGGGGCTACCCAGCACATGTGTTAAAAGGGAAGCCTGATAAATTGGAACCAAAATCGGAAGTGCGTTTGCTTGTGGGTTATCCAAAAGAAACTAGGGGTTATTTATTCTATAGTCGTAAAGATAATAAAGTCTTTATTAGTACAAATGCTAAATTCTTCGAAAATGACTATATGAATAATTTTACTCCTAGAAGTAGAGTTGTTTTGGCTGAAATGAATGAACCTATAAATAGACAACCAATGGATGAAACTAAGAATGATGTAGCTGTATTAGATACACTACAAGATTCTACTCATGAGATGTCTAGAACACATGTGCTTAGTCGTAGTGGGAGGAATGTAAGGGCACCTATAAGATTCATAGGTCTTGGAGAGACTAATGAAGCTATCTCAGAGGAGGTCGAAACTGATCCTTACACTTACGAAGAAGCAATAAATGATATAGATGCACATCATTGGGTCAAAGCTATGAAATCTGAATTAGATTTGATGTATTCCAATCAAGTTTGGGATCTTGTAAAGGCGCCTAACGGCATTAAACTTGGTGGTTGCAAATGGGTTTACAAGAGAAAGAGAGGGATAGATGGAAATGTTGAAACCTTTAAAGTAAGGCTTGTGACGAAAGGGTACACACAAAAAGAAGGTATTGATTATGAAGAAACCTTTTCACTAGTAGTAATGCTTAAATCTATCTGAATTCTCTTATTCATTGCTGCTCATTATGATTATGAAATTTGACAAATGGATGTCAAGATTGCATTTTTTAACGACAATCTTGAAGAAGAAATCTATATGGTGCAACCAGAAGATTTCATACCAAAGAACCAAGAGCATATGGTATGCAAGTTGAAAATGTCTATTTATGGACTTAAGCAAGCATTTAGGTCATGGAACATCAGATTTGATCAAGCAATCAAGTCGTTTGGTTTTGAACAAAATCTTGATGAACCATGTGCGTACAAAAGACATCGAAATAAAGTAGTAATGTTCCTAGTGCTTTATGTTGATGATATTTTGCTCATTGGAAATGATGTAGGAGTAATGTCATCAGTAAAGGTTTGGTTGTCAAGCCAATTTGATATGAAGAACTTGGGTGAAGCTAACTTTATTCTAGGGATCAAGTTTTGGCGAGATCGCAAGAATAAGATGTTAGGCTTATCACAAGCTGGATATATAGATAAAGTTTTAGAATGGTTTAGCATGCAAAATTTCAAGAAAGGATTGCTTCCTTTCAGATGTGGAATTCTTCTGTCTGATGACTAAAAGCCTAAGACTCAAAAGGAAGAAAATATAATGAGACAAGTTCCTTATGCTTCTGCAGTAGGAAGTCTCATGTATGCCATACTTTGTACTTGATTGGATATTTGTTATTCAGTTGGCATGGTTAGTCGATATCAATCAAATTCAGGACCAAAATATTGGCAAGCTGTAAAGCATATTCTCAAATATCTACAGAGAACAAGAGATTATATGCTTGTTTACTAGTGTGAGGATTTGATTCCTATTGGCTATACAAATTCAGATTTTCAATCAGATCTTGATTTCAGAAAGTCCACTTCAGGTTGTGTGTTCACCTTGGGAGGTGGAGCCATAAGTTAGAGGAGTGTTAAGTAATCTTGTATTGTTGACTCCACCATGGAAGCTAAGTATATGTTGCTGCTCGTGAGGCAGAAAAAAAAGCTGTTTGGCTTAAGAAATTTCAATCTAATCTTGGTGTTGTGAGAATAGAGCAAGTTCTTATCACATTATTTTGTGACAATAGTGGAGCGATTGCGTAATCCAAAGATCCAAGGAATCACAAGAAAGGAAAGCATATTGAGAGAAAGTACCATATCATTTGAGACATTGTTGCTCGTGGAGATGTAGTAATAGCAAAGATTGAAAGTGCAAATAATCTAGCAGATCTCTTTACCAAAGCCTTGCCTCAAAGGACTTTCGAGTCATATTTGGAGAGAATGAGAGTTAGATTAGTGCACAATAGTCTTTAGGGCAAATGCGAGATTGTTGGGATTAGTGCCCTTAAATCCTATTGTATGATATTATGTATGATTTAATGTATGACTTAATGTTGTGATTAATAAAGTTTTTTTTTTATTATCTAAAATAATGACAACATGAATATTCGGACATTATCATATAGTTTATGAGATGCATTGTATGTGATTTATGTGAAAAGTCACTGAAGATATAAATCATAAGTTCTTTATAAACTCAGAATTTTAATTCGTAGTCGGTAATGAAATTGGGCGTTTCATCTGCGAAGACTATAACATGTCAACTAAGATAATTTGTCTTGATCATGGAAGTAAAGACTTCTAGTTGATATGTTGATATGTTTTAAGAGTTAAGACATATTGAACTGGACCGCTGTGAGATTTATTATTCTCCTAACGACTGTCAATTGAATAATAAATTTCACGACTTATATTTACATGAACTCTTAAACTTAAGAGAATAATGAACCTGATCATGAAGTGTAGGTTGCTTTGATATATCAAGAGTGAGATCTAAAGTAACGGTCAAAACCTCAGTATGTTGGGCAGCCACATTTAGTGTTGATGGAACATATATTCTCAAGATGGAATTCATAGTCTCTTAACGGAGATACAAAATATTCCCTTAAGATAAGTTTAATGGGTTTGTTATTCAGAATGTTAGGCTTAACTACTTTAGTAAATAGTTACTAAAGTGTATATTTATAAAATTGGATTTTATAAATATATGATGAATAACTTAAAGGATTAAACCGAGTATTCAAGAATTAAAATGTAGTAAACTACAAAGTGACAGTTTACTTTAATGACTTTGTATTACTACTAATATTTTATGAAGGGGTTGCATGTACAATAAAACTTGGGATATAATTTATTAATAAGGCTTAGAGTACAATTATATTTATATAGTGGTATTAAATATAATTAATGGTAATTTTGAACTTGTCAAGAGTTGACAGAAAAGCCCAAGGCCCATTGGAGCTAGTGTCTTATTTGTTCCTTTTTGGTTCTACTTTAAGCCACATACTAAAGCTCAATTGGAAAGGCCCAAAAGACTAGCCCAATTAAATAATCAGTTATAAGGAGAGAAATATACAGAATTTTGTAAGAATATGAAACGGTTTGTATGCGAGTGTTGAACACTCTCAAATTCTCTCTTGAACAAATTCATATAACTGATTGAGAGACCATATATCTTGGGCGTCAGTGGAATTGAAGTGAAGATTAAAAAGTGTTCCCAAGTGCTTCTAATCTTTATTTTGAAATTCACCACACCAAGGTACACTCTCTTGTTCTATATTCAGAAATTTATGTAGTACATGTTATCAATTGTGAATGAAGTAGATCCATTAATTTTTCGCTGCGTATGTTTTGTATGCGATACAAACATGTATATTTCCATCACACTTAACCCTATGTTGGCAATGATTGCAGACTGTCTAACTGACCGTTTGAAAACATTCTTACTTTATTACAATATTGTCAATACTTATCATATATCATATAACAAAAATTTTCTCAAAAATATAGTTTTGAGTCATTTTTAACATATTCAGTTTCAAAGTAATATACAAAAAATAATAAAATTCGGGTATGTATGAAGCATTGACACTGATATAAGTTTTTGGAAACTTCACTTTTGCAATTATGTATATATAAATATATTTTTACCAAAACTATATATAAATATTCACGTCTTGAGAAACATCATGTTTTGAAGTCCACTTACCTCTAGTTGCTAACACTCGTAGTCTAGATCCAAAATCAAATGGGCTTTTCCTCCACACCTAAAAGTAAAGGAGTAATACAATTATATAATTAATCCCCCTTGACGTATACCATAAGAATGTAAGGGATAATTTACTAGTCTTTAAACATCTCTACAATCCTCCATAATATATTACTTCTCCTTACTACTATTGTGTCTTTGAGGCTAATAAAGGTATTAAAACCCGTAAGGATACTATCTAATGAGAATATGCATGCTGTTCACCAAGATTTTCATCAAGTCCTAATAGGTTAATATTAATATAACCGTTGTCTAGTTAAGTGTCAGATTTATATTTTCTTTAAGATTTCATATAACTCTTCAACACCACTATGAAATACTCTATAAGATCCAAATATATGTATAGCATCCATAAAAATCTCTACCCGTATAGCAATCTATAGCATGTACTGACTATTAGATTAATCTAATATATATATCAACCTTTGTTAGACAAAGGTCTGCAAATCCAACAAGTAACCAATATAGTACAGCCCTTAGTACATGCTAAACATGTATATAGAAACCCAAGAAAAGTTCAATGTACTATTCAATCGAATTAATTCTATGGGACATGGACCCATTATGATATTCCCTAACAATCATCCACCTTAGCCGATTAAGTATATTATCTATCTATTTTAACATGCTATAATAGATTGAATGATCAAGTTCAACGTATAAAGGATTACTTCTACAGTTTCGTCCTCGAAGCTTAGCAATTAGGGAAATAGCAAGCCGTTGCTCTCAAAATAAATAAAAGAAAAATTAATTTCACGTGGCTGACTTAAAAAGATCGAATATGTATATCTCAAAAATAACACTCCAATTCAGTCTAGGATTAGGAAGATCAATCCCACTCTAA
This sequence comes from Lithocarpus polystachyus, assembly GCA_033629205.1. Lineage (NCBI taxonomy): Eukaryota > Viridiplantae > Streptophyta > Magnoliopsida > Fagales > Fagaceae > Lithocarpus > Lithocarpus polystachyus. Next base: position 30,467,545 of record CM066162.1, read on the forward strand.
TTAGTACTCTTAAATAACACTCCTACTTGGGCTAGAGTTTAAGACCCACTAAAACTTAAATAAGCTTCTAAGACTTTAATTCCCAATTAAAATCAAATTAAGGTTGTTTAGATAGGCTAGAACTCTAAAAGGATTCCAATAAAAATTAAATTCCTAATCCAAATAGGTTTTAAGCTTTTATCCTTTTCCTTTACTGATAAGGAAACTAAAAGTTAAATATAAATAATCCACAAAAATAACTCTCACGTTACATCTTCTTTTATTTATTTTCTTTGTAGATATCATAATATAAAATAATATCACTTTAAAAATAAATTAAATAATTCATCAATTTCACTTTAGAAGCAATTAAATTTAATTTAAGTGAGGCGGGTGTTACATGTTGGGGTTGTAGCGGTGGTTCAGATTTATGGGTTGTGGTAGAAGTTGGCAGGTAGCAGTGAGAAGATTTGTTAGGTAGAATAGAGAGATGGGAGAGACATAATTTTTTATATTTGTGTAGTTTATATTATTTTAATGAGTTGTATATAAAAATATAAATTGAAATATTGGGTGAGTTGTAAAATAAGATTATAAAATAAATAAAGTAAATTTTGAGGGTGTAAAATAGAATTTTTTTAGAATCTTGGATGGAAATGCTCTAACACTTTTATTTCCCATGGAAAATATCCCACATCCCTTCGCTTTCATTTCCCATGGACTAATCCCTTCCCGTGCAATAGCACTAATCTCAGCCCTTGATATAATCTAGCGGCTACAATGAAAGGACACATCATTGATCCTTGTCACATTATTTTTCTCTTCGTTTTTCTCCTTTCTTCTTCTCTTCAGATTTACCAAATTTAAAAAATATCTCTTTCTTCAACCAGAAAAATTTGTGGCTGAATCCTTTTTCTCTTTGTTGCCGAATCTCCATGGTTGCAGCCAGCAACCACTGAGTCCACCACACCACCACCTTCGGTGCTATATGGTCTAGTGGTTTCCTCTTGTAAGGCTTCTCTCTCTCAAGTCTAGTCGAGCTTCTGCTTGCACCTACGCTACCGCTGCTAGCGGTGCTTCTCACTGGCACCACCACCACTCGTGGTTGCCGAGTTCCCTCTCTCTTTCCCTCTAATGTCTTTTCTATCTTATTTTTCTTTTTGTTTCTCATTTTGTTTTCCTTTTAAACATGACAAAAAGCTTGATTTTGCTTGGGTGTTTGAAAAATGGGTATGAAAGAATGTACTGTGATTGAATGGAAAATTGCATGCTTGTAGTTGTGTGTATGGGTCTCCTGGCTTTGGAATGAAGGAAATTTTAATATCGGATTTATGAATTTTATTTTTCTTTCCCTGCTTTCGTTACCAAAGATTCATTTCTTTCTTTCATTTATGTTTTATAACACTAAATATTATCACTTTAGTTTCTTTCATTGAAATACTGCTATGCTTCTTAGCTTAATAGTATTTCTTATGGTTTGTTTGGAAGTTTAGAGAGGAAGGAGAGTAGAGGGGAGTAGAGGGAAGGAGAGTAGTGGGGAGGAGAGTAGAGGGGAATGCATCCTCTCTACGTTGTTTGGATTTTTTTAAAATTAGGGAGGAGGAAGAGGGTAATTAGCCCTTTAGAAAGGGTAATTTTGTTAATTTAGAAAGGGTAAATTATGGAATTCATTTGGCCAATAACTTATTTATTCTACTCTCCTTCCAAATCTCTCCAATTTGGAGGAATTAAAAATGAAGGGTTAGAGGGAGTTAAAACCCTTCCAAACCCCTCCAAATCTCTCCCCCTCCTTTCTTAAAAAACTTCCAAACAAGGTAATTGAATTACTCTCCTTCCCTCTACTCTACTTCCCCTCCTTTTTTTTAACTCCCAAACATGCTATTAGTTTGTTGCTATTGTGGTTTGGGTTTCACATTAGTTCATTTTTTTATTTTAATATTGATTTTGGAAATGCACATAAGATGTTTGTGAAAATTTCTGTTCAAAACTTTTGATGTGAGGATAATTTATTTTATATGCAAACTATGCGGTCTTGAGGACGATTCATCAAAATGAGAAATGCACCAAGATATTCTCTGATTGGGCTGATTCCCTTCAGTTCCTACTCACAGAAGAAAAGACAGAAGAGAACGATGTAGCCGAGGTGAGGAATAGAGTGTAGGAAGATGGTCAAGTTCTTGCATTTTCAATTTCAATTGGCCATTGCCATTCCAATTCCAATTTTGGCTGTGGGGAATGCAAGAATTAGATGATGGCTTTTTCAACAATAATGAGGACAAACAGACAAGTTTGTGTATTTATCACCATATATCTTGTGTAAAAGGGGGAAAAAATGAAGTATGTAATGGACTTGTCCCAACCATTGTGCTGTGCCTTTTGTTGTTGCTATGTAATTGAATCACTGAGCAAGTTGCATCTTCATGTTACAGCTAATTTTGTGTTGATGAATGGATGTATACAATTTTGTTTTTGTTGTTAGCTTTCTTTGTGTATGAATATACATGGACCAAGTACTAAAATCTTGGATAACTTAAGAACTCGAATTACATCTAGTTGTTCACATTTCACATGGATTTTATTTTTCTGAAAATAAGGATTGCATATCAAAAGTCTTCCAATGAATACTTGACCTCAAGAGAATAGCCAAGAAAGGAAGGAATTTGATTAAAAAATGAACAAAATTTTCTTGAAATGTACACTTTGAGCACAAGGCCATGTTAACAAGAATATTAATGAATATACACTTTATTGATAAGAAACAACTTTTCCCACCATCGCGCATAAAATTCTCACAAAAACTTTGTAAGTACAAGTTTATATGCACATAGGCAAAGTGAACTTTTTAAATTTAAAGCCTAGCCGTAACCTGCTTTGGCTATAGAGTTTCAATCTATAAATGCAATTTTTTTTTAATTTTTTTTTACTTATATAACAAATCTGGGAATTACAATTTCCTACCCCTCCAAAGGTTTTGCCAACATTGAAATTTCTAGTTTTAAGTAGGTCTGCAGTTATTCACTTGATAAAGCCCTTTTTCCTCCATCTGTGTAGTCAAATGAAAATTCAACTCCATATAAGTAGAAGTAAAAGACGTTCAAACAAGCATGAACATATACAATGATTTGGGAAACAAAAATCAGAATGTGGCCAACAACTTTTTGTTTTTTTTATGGGTAAGTAAAAATGTGGCCAACTTTATTTTTAACAATTGGATGATCCTTACACACAAAAGGAAGTTTTTGATTCCTAAGCTCTGCAATCATGAAAGTCTAAAGTCCAAAGCATTCATTCTTTTCTCTAATTCTTTTTGCCCCTATACATCATAAAGATGAAACATAGACAATCCAAAAAATTATTAAGAAAAGAAAGGAAATAGGAACAAGATAGATGTATTAGTCAAATGCTCTTGTTGCAAATAGAGGAGGAAAAAAAAAAAACACATACCAAACGTTAAAATAAAATAAGACAATGAAGTTTTGCCAAACATAAACAATGAACATCAGTGGTGGTGATGCCGGTGAGAAGCGCCCACCATGGCGGTGGAGTTGGTGCAAACAGAAGACTTGAGAGAACGAGAAAAGAGAGAGAAGCCTGAAGAGAGGAGAAAGCCAAACCAAATAGCACCAACCAAAGGTGATGTGGACTCGGTGGTTGATGGCTGCAACCATGGAGATTCAGCAACAAAGAAAAAAAAAAAGATTCAGCCACAAATTTTCCTAGTTGAAGAGAGAGATATGTTTTGAATTTGGTAAATCTAAAGAGAAGAAGAAAAGGAAAAAATGAAGAGAAAAATAATGTGACAAGGATCCTTGACATGTCCTTTCATTCTAGCCATTAGATTATATCAAGGGCTGAGATTAGAGCTATTGCACCTAGGTATTGCACGAGATCACAATCCTCAAAATTGAACCCCTGCTAGATGTAGATCCCTAGCCTAGAGCAAAAACTTTCACCCCAAATATCAATATTAACTCATGCAGATTTGGAATCCCATTAAAAATTGATACAAGGTACAAGATAAAGTCTTTTTGTTTTTTCATGGGACAAGATAAGTCAATTGAATATTCAATCATGCGTTTAGGTGAAGTCGTGGCTTTATAATTATTGTGATATAGTTTGTAATTGTTACAAATAACTTAAGAGGATGATCTAATCTACTTCATAGTTCATAATCCAAAACTTCAATTCAAGTTACGTGTCTTTCTTTTTTTTATACAGATTTTCTTACTAGTAAATGAAGTCAATAGAAAAGGAGTTTTCTAGGGTTCTTACCTCAAGAGAATTTTCAAAACTCGTCTCCTTGAAATCTTTGAGAAATCTCATCTCTAGAGTTATATCTCAAACGTAACCAATGAATTTAGTTGTGGTTTTTACTTAACCAGAGAAAAAAATAAGTTAATCAAGTAGCTAATGAAAAATAAAATAAATCAAGCTTAAACATATAATCTAACTTGATGATGAGTTTGAGTTTGAATTTAAAATAAAATTAATTAAATAATTCTAGACTTTTAATACTCAACTCGGTGGTGATACTTAAGGATAAATACCCTCCCCAAGTTATGTATAAAAAGTCTAGGACTTTAAAAAAAAAAAAAAAAGTCACTTACCTTTTGTTTTAACTGTCAAATTAGTTTTTAAAGTTTAGCTTTTGCCAATTTAGATCTCATTTTATCAAAATGAGTCAATTTGATCCTTTTGTCCAAATCTTTTAACAAATGAAGTTGTTTTAACATTTTTTTTTGTTAATACTGACCAAAGAATAAGATCTATTAATGGTGCATCTCATATATGTTTTCAATTACATTTTTAATATAATAAAATAGTTTGAAAATATAAATAAGAATTGGATTTTTTATTATTGCGCATTACATGCTTTCCTTTGGATGTTAATTATAAAATAAGATTAAACTACATCATTTGCTAATTTAGATGAAAGCAACAAATTTATTCACTTTTACATTGCAACGGACTAAATCGATAAAGATTAAAATTTAGTGAGTAATTTAATAATTGATGTAAAAGTTACAGGAATAATTAAATTTTAGCAACCAAAAAATTATCAATGCCAAAGGTTTTTAGTTCAAATTCCCCCTTTTCCAATTGCTGAATTATATAATTATATATATATATATATATATATGTGCGCGTGCGCGCGTATATATGTGAACTTAAAAATATCATGATTGAAGCTAAAGCAAAGAAGTTCATGCATCCGGATAATTCAAAAGCCCATTAGAGTTTTAGTGGACCGGTGCTCATGTTGATGGGCCTAAAAATTGAAAAGCCCATTAAATATTTAGGGGGTCGTCCTCGTCCACACCAGCTTGATTTGGATGTTAATTGTAAAAATAGATTAAACATCATTTGCTAATTTAGATGAAAGCAACAAATTTAATCACTTTTACACTGCAACGGACTAAATTGATAAAGATTAAAATATAGCGAGTAATTTGATAATTGGTGTAATAGTTATAGGAATAAATAAAATTTTAGCAACCAAAAAATTATCAGTGTCAAAGATTTTGTATTTCAAATTCTCTTGGTAAGATTTCAAGAAAACTTTATGTGACCCACATTTAAATGATAAATGAAAACTTATGTCTTAAGAATTTTATTTATGAAAGATGTTATGGTGAATAACAATTTCTAAGTAACTCTCAATTGGTATAACCCCTTTAGTTAATAAACACCTTGAAGTTACAAGTTCTAAACTCCTTGATAGAAGAAGGTTATGAAACAAATCTTAATTTAAAAGGTTCCCTAGTCTAGCTTATATATATAGCTTGTCTCGATCAAAAGGAACTATGTAAGGTAAATGCCATAGACTAGAAGACATCTTTTATAGATACACTATTATAATGAGTCTTATTTTTCTCTAAACACTTAAACAACTATAGCTGAAAGTATGTTTATGTTTGTTTTGTTTCCAATGTATGCTCTAAATTTTATCTAACACTCCCTTCTCCAATTATATTAATATATATCTTAATGTATAAAAAGCTACAATGTCGCTACAGTGCTTTGGCACTGTGCATTCATTGTTTTTGAACTGTGCAGCATTGTAGTGGCAACAGTGTTTGGCTTCGTGAGTCTTTTTTTTTCTTTTTTTCTTTTCCAGTAATCGGTTTGTGTTTTTTTTTTCTTTTAAATATTGATATAAGCTGACATTTATATTGTTATACTGACACAATAAATTTTATAATATTTTTACAATTATGGTTTAGTTAGTCACATTTTTTTTAGAGGTGCTACGTCCACAACATTTTCACAATAAATCATAGGTGGTTAGTTCAAATTTGAACCTAACACTAAGACTACTTTTTTGCCCCAATAATAACAACCAGTAACAACCTGCCACTTAAGATTTGTTGTAAAAATATTGTGGACTATCATTTCTCTTTTTGTTTTCCCCAGTAATCGGTTTGTGTGTGTGTGTGTGTGTGTTTTTTTTTTTTAAGCGGCAATGCCGCTACAGTTCTTTAGCACTGTTTATGCAGTGTTATTCAATGTTCATCTACAGTGTCATTTTCGTGAGTCACCTTTTTTTTTTTTTTTTAAGAATGATGTAAGTTGGCATTTATATTATTATACTAACATACTGACACAACAAATTTCTATATAATAGTGCTTTTGCACTGTTCATGCAGTGTTATTCATTGTTTATCTACAATACAGTTTTTGTGAGTCACTTTTTTTTTTTTTTTTTTTTTTTTTTTTTTTTTTTCTAGTAATCGGTTTATGTTTTTTTTTTCCTTTTAAATATTAATGTAAGTTGACATTTATATTATTTTACTGACACAACAAATTTTACAATATTTTCACAATTATGGTTTAGTTAGTCACTTTTTTTTTTCCAGTTTTCGATTTGTGTGTTTTTTTTAAATATTGATGTAAGCTGACATTTATATTGTTATACTGACACAAAAAATTTCTATATAATAAAAGCGGTAATGCCGAGCACTGTTCATGCAGTGTTATTCACTATTCATCTACAGTTCCGTTTTCGTGAGTCACCTTCTTTTTTTTTTTTTTTTCTTTAGTAATCGGTTTATGTTTTTTTTTTTCTTTTAAATATTGATGTAAGCTGACATTTATATTGTTATACTGACATAATAAATTTTACAATATTTTCACAATTATGGTTTAGTTAGTCATTTTTTTTTTCCGGTAATCGATTTGTGTTTTTTTTTTTTTCTTTTAAATATTGATGTAAGTTGACATTTATATTGTTATATTGACACAACAAATTTCACAATATTTTCACAATTATTGACGTGTCAATTTCTTATAAATCGAAATAAAATAATAAAAAATGAGACTGTGGCAATGCCGCTACAGTGCTTTGGCACTGTTCATGCAGTGTTTTTCACTGTTATTGAGGGGAAATTTTTGATATTCCCTGTGAGAGTATGGGGTAGCCAAGCCGAAACTCGAAGATGGGCCTTGAAATAAAGCCCAAAGGCTTTCGGTGTTGTAGAAGTCCGTCCAAGCAAGAGATAGAGGCTGCATCCTAAGAAGAAGACAACAATAAAGCCCAATAAACATGTTATTGTTGTTAGTTTGTTATATTATTAGTCATTTTTACTGTGTTATAGTTTAAATCAGTCTTCTAGCGGTAAATGTGAAATTACATTTAAAAGTCAAGAAGTTACTGATTGAATAAATTTATGAAGGTATTCAGTCCTGGGGGTCCTTGTGTGTCTTGGTTCAGGGAATTTATAGTATTTTTAGCCATCATTACATCAATATGAGGTAAAAATTTAATTGTTACAAATATATTATATCCTTCATAATAATAATAATAATAATAATAATAATAATAATAATAATTATTATTATTATTATTATTATTATTATTATTATTATTAAAGGGCTCTATAGTTACAAATAAAAGAGGAAAAATATGATGGAATGAAGAAGGAGAAAGATCCCCAGCTCAGTGCAGCAAGTATTAAACTAAGATTTTGGTGAATGTATAATCATAAGGCATGAATGAAGTGAATGTGGACTATTTTGAGTGAGTGAGATGGGATTAACACCAAGATCAAGGCTTTTTGTGAGTGGTCTGTTTATGACTAGTTGAGAGACATGTATGGGCTGTGTCTGTGTGAAAAAAGGAAAAGAACATCTAAGATTAGATGAATGTGGGCTAAGGATGATGAGTGAGATGGGATTAACACTAAGATCAAGGCTGTTTGTGAGTGGTAGGCTGTTTATGACTAGTTGAGAGACATTTATGGGCTGTGATTGTGTGAAGGTGTGAGAGGAATATCTGGGTAAGTTGGGTGTAGGTTAAAGATGATGGATGATGAGCTTAAGGAGAGCTAAACTACCAGCAAAAATGGCAAACGAACCGAGATTTTCAGAGGGGGGTAGCTGGTTGTCTTTGTGGTTAGTTTGCTTGTCTATTTATAATGGAGCTATAGGGAAGCATTAATTGACAAGAATCCAAAAAGGATGACGACTCAGAGATGACGAAATCAAGATCAAGCTTTTTGAGATTTTTGGTCAAAAGTAGGGGATTTACTTTTGGGGTTGCCTTGCTTCTTTGGGAAATGATGGGTTTTTGCATTAATTGCCAAGATTTCTGGGGCTGAGGTGAATCGATATGATTATGGCGTGTATAAAAAACGAATCCTAATACTGCAACTGAGATTTGGTCCCCCAAGAAGTAAGATTCAATACCCCAAGCCAGGTGTCAAACTTTAGTCTACTTCAGGGGGTTCCGCTAGAGATCCCTTTATGCCCTCCAAACCACATATTCCCAATTTTTCCCCTTTAGGATTTATGGGCTTGGTATATGAATCATGTCTTGAACGTTTTTTGACATTTATAACATCAATTTGTTAAAGTTTGGATAATTTGGCTTCAGCTCCCCTTCCGCTGGAGGTACAGTTTTGAAGAATATGATGGAGTTTGATCACCCTTTAGACTTCAGCTGATATGACAGCTCTTTGGCACTGTTCACGTCAGGCAGAGGGTGGCAGAAAATTGATTAGACAACCCTTAGTTCATTCTCAAAGGCTTGGTTCTCTTGTTAGGGTCTCTAGTTGTTTTTTGGTTAGGGATGAACAAGGGCTAGTTGCCCTCTCTCAAGCCTCTTGCTGGGGACTTTTATGGGTTGGAACTTTGCTCCATTTCAGCACTTTTAGTTGGGCCACATGGCCCTTTATTTGCTTGGGCTTGTTCCCTAATTCATGAGATTCTTGGGCTTACAAAATGGGCATTAAAGACATGCTTTGCCATGAGTTTTTACTCCCCATGGGCTTTAATTGTTAGTAAAAATAAAATGAATTCATGAGATTTAATAAATATTTATGATAGATTTTGGGTGTTAATTCCCATGGGCTTTAAATAACAATTTGTATAATTTCTCATACTTTTTACTATGGATTACTTTGTAAATAATATTTTCTTTGGAACTTTTTTAAATAATGACCTCCAATATTGTTCTTGAGAATAATATTTACCATGGATTTTAAATAAATATGGTAACAACCACTATAATGGAATAATGTGATATTTCATATTTCTCATGAGTTTCTCCATAGATAATCATAATGGATATGTAGGATGAATAATTACCATGAGTTTTGGTAATAAATATTATGAATATTGTGATGTAAGATAGATAGTGAACATGAGTTTATAATATGAAATAAATAAATGTCATGGGTCTAATAATCATAACTTTCCATGGGTTTTTATAAGATGATTGCCATGGGTTTTAAGAATAGATAATTCATAAATTTTATGAGCTTGTAATAGTAATAGTTTTAAGAATCTAAAGTATTGTTGATTGGACTTTTTAAGTGAAATAACTATAATATAGTATTTTGCCAAGTATTGATAACCTTGAACTTTTTGATAAAATAATGCCAAGTAATTGGCTTGGACTTTTAATAGTGCCAACGTAAGTTGGCACTATTAAAAGTCATGGGTCTAATAATCATAACTTTCCATGGGTTTTTATAAGATGATTGCCATGGGTTTTAAGAATAGATAATTCATAAATTTTATGAGCTTGTAATAGTAATAGTTTTAAGAATCTAAAGTATTGTTTATTGGACTTTTTAAGTGAAATAACTATAATATAGTATTTTGCCAAGTATTGATAACCTTGAACTTTTTGATAAAATAATGCCAAGTAATTGGCTTGGACTTTTAATAGTGCCAACGTAAGTTGGGCTTTTGATATTGCCAATGAGAATTGGGTTTTGATGTTGCCACTAAGAATTAGGCTTTGATCTTGCTAATGAGAATTGAGCTTTGATGTTGCCAATAAGAATTGGGCTTTAAATATTGCCAACGAGAACTGAGCTTTGATCATGGATTTGAATTCCATTGATAAAATTGTTTTGCCATGGACTTGAATCATGGGCTTTTCAAATATTGCCAAACATAAGTATTCTTGAGCTTTAAATAGAACACTATGTGTTTATTGGGTTCATACGGCCAATTTTAGGCTTAGCTAAATAATGATAATAAAATTGGATAAAATATGAGTTTTGAGACTTTTTGTGATAGTTTATATCATAACCCAATTTAGATAATGAGATATAAAACATTTGTGATTAACATAATAATAGAGGGAAAATTATTTAGGAAAACCCAATAACTTATTAGTGCTATAAATAGGTGGTACTTGAATAAAATTAGGTGTAAAAAAAATGTACCCTAACAACTGTTCATTTACAGTGCCGTTTTCATGAGTCATTTTTTTTTTCCAGTAATCGGTTTGTGTTTTTTTTTTCTTTTAAATATTGATGTAAGCTGACATTTATATTGTTATACTGACACAACAAATTTCACAATTATTGATGTGTCAATTTCTTACAAGTCGAAATAAAAAAATAAAATATAAGACTGTGACCAATCACAATTGTAAATAAATGTTTTGAGAAAATGTTACAACACTTATTGTTATCACAATATTTTTACAATTGTTGAGATCTCAGTTTCTTATATATCAAATAAAAAAATGCTAAAAATCCACAATATTTTAACATTAATTTCATAAAAAATCATAGGTAAATTATTATTGATGGATAGCACTGGAGCTACAGTGCTTTTGGTTTATTCAATTGACGCTGCAGCTACAGTGCTTAAAGTTTTTTTTTTTTTTCTTGTAATTGGTTTGTGTTTTTTTTTCTTTGAAATATTTATGTAAACTGGCATATATATTGTTATACTGACACAACAAATTTCACAATATTATCACAATTATTAACGTGTCAATTTCTTACAAGTCGAAATAAAATAATAAAATATGAGACTGTGACCAACTAAAACTGAAAATAAATGTTTTGAAAAAATGTTAAAACACTTATTATTATCACAATATTCTCACAATTGTTGAGATATTAGTTTCTTATAGATCAAATAAAAAATTGCTAAGTTCACAACATTTTAACATTAATTTTTACAGTACCTAAAGTTTTTTTTTTTTTCAAGTAATCGGTTTGTGTTTTTTTTTTCTTTTAAATATTTATGTAAGCTGACATATATATTGTTATACCAACACAACAAATTTCACAATATTTTTACAAATATTGAAGTATCAATTTCTTAAAAGTCGAAATAAAATAATAAAATATGACACTATGACCAATTGCAACTGAAAGTAAATGTTTTGAGAATAACGATAACAATGTTATCAGTTTAAAACCAATAACAACTTGTCATTTAGAATTTGTTCTAATAATGTTATGAATGTAGCATTTCTCTCAAATAAAATAAAAAAATATCTATTCAGATCCTAAAAATGAAGATATTGTGAAAATATTGTAATATTTTGTTGTATTCTTAGACCTCTTTTTTAATATAGTCAAATTAGATGAGCCAAAATTTACGATTTCACACACAAAATCTATGTTAATTTTCTAAATACTGGGGCAGCACGTGTCTTGCACGGTTAGCCAACACTAGTGTGTGTGTGTGTATATATATATATATATATATTTTTATATATATCATGATTGGAGTTAAAGCAAAGAAGCTCATTAAAGTTTCCAGATATTGAAAAGCCCATTAAAGTTTAAGTGGATCCGTGCTCATGTTGATGGGCCTAAAAATTGAAAAGCCCACTAAATATTTAGGGGGTCGTTCACACCAGCTTGCTTTTTTTTTTTTTTTTTTTTGATAAATTACCGGCCTGATTTTCGATTATGGGAGAAAAATTATTTTTATCCATAGAGTAAGATAATTTTATGGATTTTTATGATTTTTTTTGGTAGGATCCTATCAATGATCACTGCCATTCATTTCTATTCTTATAATATTAACCATTATTATTATTATAAAGACAAACTGTGTATCCTAATGTTTAATGAATGATTAGGATTTTTTTTTAAGAAACCGATGATAGTTTGTGACTAAATTTCTGTAACGCCACAAACCCAAAAATAATAAAAATTTATTCAATTTTGATAATCCTAAACAAAAAAAAAAAAAAATTGAAACAAATGCATATAGAAATCTAAAATTTCATCACAATCTCATAACTCTAATTCCAACAAAATAAATCATCCTCGAAATTAATCCCGTACAATAATTAAAACCATTGAAAATACTGGCGATAAAATCCTCAGTTCCACAAAATAGATTGTAACTGTCATCTTTCAAGAACCTCTAATCCAATTCCAAGGCTGCCTCTAATGTATATATAAGGGGAATAAAGGAGGGTTAGATAAATCAATAAATGGAATTCAATAACATCAAATGTGGGAATAAACCTTTTAAGTGAGTAGTACATTTTAACAAAATTATTGCTTGCAAAATCGTCTGTATTTTAGCACCAAATATATCATAGAATAACAATTTAAGATACATCTATTACTTCAACATCATCATAAAACATCTCATATCACCATGCCTTGAGTGATGAATCAAAACTGCCCTCCTCTGTGTCTGCTATCGTTCAAGGAATGTAGGAGATATGTGGGGAGTTCCGTAAGGTAGAATTTTCCCACAGTAGGAGACAGGGTAATAGAGCAGCCCACTTATTAGCAAAACAAGCAATTGGCGTTTCTGAGTTCACTGCCTAGATAGAAGAGACACCTTGCTTTCTTAAGCAAGCTCTTATTCATAATGTAACAAATTTTTCTAATCATTAATAAAAGCCTTTTAGTCTTTCTTATCAAAAAAAAAAAAAAAATCTCATATCACAATATCACTATACTGTGAGCCACTACCTCATGATATATCAACACAATCACATAAACAATTCCCTTGGCCTTTCTCATGGTCAACATTGACACCCCATTAACAGAGTTGTGTAGAGCCTTCTTTGGGATTGGAACCCCCTTTACATTCCGTTTCTTAAGGACGACTCCCTTTTCAGAACCTAAAGTTGCATTTCTTTGCTAAGGAGCTCCCTTTTCAGATCCTTAGTGGAATACTCTCTTGCTAAGGAGTTATGAAAAGTGCACTATCCCCTCTTTGTGACTGTCACTTGCTAGGGACTAGCTATAGTATGACCGTCCCTTGCTAAAGATTAAATACAATACCAAGCTTTTAATCACAACTTGCCATATGGATCAAATCAAATTTCAAAGTACTCATAGCAAATAAGTTTCACATCACATAAAATTGAAAATACCATTTACAAATATAAATAACACAAATCCAATTATAATATTCAGAAATATGATAGCCTTATTCACACATAGATATTTAAATAAGTCCAGTAAAGGTTTTCATACAATATCCACACCAAATATTTAATGAACATAAAAACATTTTTTCATTACAAGCATAGTTTGGTAGTCAAAACTGTTTTTAGAAAATCCCAAATTAGTAAACACCACTTACCTCTTTATTTTACAAAACGAAATCAACCACCCTAGACTCAAAATAAATTTGTAGAGTTTGAAACTGCAAGTCCAACACATAGAGAAAAAATCAAAAGTGTGTGTAGTGTGGCTTAGCGAAGGGAAGCTTAGATATATATACATATAGGCTATAGTTCTTAAGCTTATCAAGGTCCATTTATTTACTTATGCTTTCTCTCTTAGGCTTCCTTGTTAGATAATAATTATCTTATATAAATATTTTAGATCCAAATTCCACTCAAGTAATTAGGCCATGGGCCTCCTCCTTTATATATTATATATGTGAAATAAATTAGTTATAAAATTATGTGGTGTTACAATCACAAATTGCATCCTCTAATCTATATCTATATCTATATATACAAATTGCTCCTTATTACGCCATGTGGCTATATAAATTAATGTCATGTTTACATTTAAAAACACTGAATCATTGTGCCTTTTCTACCATTGGTGTTCAGTTATGTCTCTCTTGGGCAATAGTTACATAATTTTGAAAAAATAAAAAAACACTTCTTTAAAATAGTGACAAATCTCGTAAAGCTGATTTGGGTTTCTTTTTCGTTATTTTAATTAGAATTTGTTAATATTCGATGTAGCATTTTAGTTTTTAAAAGCTGCCGTGGAGCTTGCCACATTAACAGTTTGTAAAGAATAGTTTGTATTTATAGCATTATTCATCAAAAAATAAGCTTTTTTTTTTTTTTAGAAACAACCAGCAATAAATAGGCCAAATGAATTATTTTTTAGCCTCACCCTCACACACGTTCACCAAAAATTTACTTTATCTTTAAAAAAACCCACACCGTTTTAAGCTCTGTTTGGATAGCTTATTTTACTATTCAGTTTATTTTTACCATTAGTCATGGCCTCACTGCATTTTTTGGTACTATTTATGGGTCTCACTGTACTATTTCAACTAACTTTTACCCTTATTTACAATACTTTCAGCAAAAAGTTTTCAGTTTCAGCAAAATAAACAGATCTCAAACAGACCCTTAGTGGTAATCACTTTATCTACCTCTTTATGTATTGTTAACTTCTCTTCAATTGATTATCAAAAAAAAAAAAAAAATTCTCTTCGATTATTTCTTGTTCTGATATGCCCATTTTTCCTACTCAATTCCTTCCTCTGCATCATCATTCCTAAACTTCCCCAACACCACCTTTTTTCCATTCCCAATAGTCGGCCAATTATATATAGCATTTACAAGTTCTTGGTATTAGTCGTCTCTCTCTGTTAGGCAAGCCACAAAAATGGCAATTGGCACAGATGAAGTTGGGTTTTGCTTACCTCTAGTACTTTTTTAACTAGAATCTCCTTTTACTTTAATGAGTAATTATCATATCACCCATTAACTAAATAAAATATGGAGATTAAAACCCACTACCATATTGTAACGAGTGTTATGGGCTTTTTGTACAACGTTGGGTTGGATTTCTCTTTCCTGCCGTGCTAAGCCCAAAATATTCTAGATTAGAGAGTTGGGACCGATCCAATTGCAACTCACCTTGGTCCGGCTTGTGCACAAGCCATGCCCTGTTCTGTCGCAGTTTATATTATGTGACCGTGGCAGGCAGACCTTCTTGAGATGGTTACAACAGACAGATATAACGTAATATCAAAGAGGTTTGCTTACTAAACTTAAACGATGAGACATTGCAAAGAATACATATTCCAATGAAATAGCAACAAAAAAGAATATTAAAATAAAAGTAAATGCGGAAGGAAAAAAAGAGGAAATAAAGGCTAACTTATAAAACTGTTAGTCTGCCGCAATATGTTAAAAGGGTGCAAGCCAAGAAGGAGACAACATTCCTTCAATGCGAATAATCCATCAAAAGGAGAAATTAATGGCTTTGAAGAGACGGTCCTAAATGACTCGTGCCCAAGTCAGTAACAATAGAGAGCGTGAGTTTGAGAGGGAGGGAGGGAAAACAATCCATTTTGGTGCATGCCCGCCATCTTTCTTTCCTTAGTTTTTTCTTATCTTTATTTCTTTTCTTAATCTTCTTCCTTCTTTTTTTTAGCTAGTATTAGCTTTTCCTTTGGTTCCTCCCCCTTCTTCTTCTTGCCCCCTTCCTTGCGCACAGTGAGTGTTCTTATATAGTGCCTACCGTGGTTTGGCTTTTACCTTTTTACCCTCTAACTGCCTTTTGTCTAGTGTGTGTCCTTGCCGACCATTATTGATTGGTCAGATGCTCAACTAGCGCCACTTACCTACGCTGGCCGTGCCAGACCACATCACCAGGCAGGGACAAAATACCATCTATTTGCTTGCTGTGGCATTCTTACCTGCCACGGTAAGGTGTTCTCTCTCTCTTCTCTTATGGCATGCACCGAACGGTTCCAACTCAACTTTGCTATTTTCAGGTGGCATGTCATCCCAACAGGACACTCACCCGAAAGTAGCCTGAGCAGGATCCTTGAAATAGGTTCTTTCCCTCTCCCTTCCTCCAGACCACGTCCCCCTTTACCTCTGACCCATGGCCCACCTCTTCCCATATTGGTTGGATACAGGCTAATGAGACCTGGGCTTTGCGCGTGCTCTGTTTTTCATGTTGGTCCAAAATCTGCCCACTTTTCATGCGTTTGCCGCGGTCTGGGCATCTGTCTGTTCATCCTATCGTTCACCTCTAACTTCTTGTGGCGTGAGCCATTTCTTTACTAACTTGTTGTTTGGGGTTTGGGCTTTTGCTCGATTGTGGGCTTTAGCTCATTTGCATCCTCTCGTGTTTTAATCTTCGCGGCCTTGCTATTGCTTCCTGCCACACCATTTTGACATTCATGTTATGGTGATATAATTTAGTACCATTAGGTCTCTTTGGGCCTGCTGTTTGTTTTCTTTTCTAAGGGCTTAATAAGCCTCACTGGGCCCTCTTGCCATGTCTTCCTGCGAGCTCCCGTGTCCTATTTACTTTCCTTTGGGTGTCCTTGGCCCTTACTAATTCTGTGCTTTTCATGGGCCTTTACTAATTCGTTGGGCTTCCTTGGCCCAACTACTCCATACTTCATACTTAGAGCTCATAAGTTTTTCTATAGCCCTGTACTTACTTTACTTTGGGCCTGCCGTAATAGGGGCCTGCCGTAATAAACGTGGCCCATTCTCACTTTTCTACATTCGTGGCCCACGGTTCACTGTTCCTTTCTTTCCGAGCCTTTTTAGGCCTATTTACTTTTTCAAGATCCATTTATTTGCTTTATGGACCTATAATCCATTATTTCTGCCATTTGGGTTTAATGGGCTTTCTATCCACTTTCTAATTCTTTTCTGTTGATGTTGCTCAGCTGCTTCTTCTTACTGGGCTCCCGAAAATGAGCCTCAACATTTAGCCCCCTGAGTATATGAAGTGCTCCTGCGGTTCATATGTGAACAAAAGACTTTCCTATCCCTTTTGTCTTTTCTTCTTCTTTTCCTTTGCGGGCTTTTTATAACAGTGGTCCTCAACTCATACATATGTTCAGATATCTTTATGTATACATATATATATATATATATAATATTTTGCTTTTCCTTTTTCTGCCGTGAACAGCTCTGTCTCTTCGAATTCCCCATTTAGTAGTTATCTTGATGCTGAGCCGGCGCTTCATTAATTTTGTTCCTCTTTCAATGGCTGACCCATCGTATCTCTTCACGCCACTGTTAATTACACTAATACCCAAGGACAAATCTCTTCGTAATCCTTCCCCAAGCACTTTTTCTTCTTTCAACGCAAAAATTCTCCCTACTCCCTTTTCTTCATCGCCTTCTATTCCCAAGACACTCCCCTCTATCTTACTCCAATCCAAATTTCGCAATATGATACCGGCAAAAGGCTAAAGTTCCTCACGCCGTAAGGGGAAGAAGGTCGCCTGCGATCCTCCTGCCGCTCACGATGTAGGCGAGGAGGTTGTTCATTTCGAATCGGACCATTCCGATGAGGAAGAGACGCAGCGCGCCCCGGACGGTGAGTGTGCTCCCCTTATCGACCCCTGGTATGACATCCATCCTCACTTCCCGAAGGTTCCTAGTGAATATACTCCGCCGCCACCGGGCTGCGTGTGGCTCTCCCTTTGTCGGCAAAACACAGACACTTCTTGGGCTCCGTTGGCCTCTTCGGTCTACGATCTCATCATCCGTGAAGGCATTTCACTCCCCGTGCCCATCCACTTTGAATATGGGCTAGGTACCACCTTAGGTTGGAGAGAGTGGGTTGATAGGGAGTTATCGGACACGGGTTTTATGGGTTTGCTCCAGCAGGTCGGTGTGTTAAAGGCTGTCGTTTCCTCTCGCTACTTATCAAACTTCAGGGACCTTTTCAATCTCCGCCATCTAGTTCGTAGGTGGTGCACCACCACCCATATCTTCTTCTTTTCCTGCGACGAGATTACTGTAACTCTAGAAGATGTGGCCGATCAACTACTCTTAACCATCCTTGGTGACGCCGATTTTGGCGCCTTGGAGCTTTCGCCGGAGGAGGAAGCCATTGAGGCCGAATTGAAGAAGAGAATGAATGGTAACACAAAGCTATCGTTTTGGGTCAGTTCTCCCGCCAAGATTTCTACTGTCGCCCGCCGTGCAACCTTCATCGCCTTCTGGTTGTGTAAGTTCGTATTTGCCTCCCATCCTCATTATGCCATAAAGCCCTTGTACTTTCATTTGGCCATCAAAATATCAGCCGGGGTAAGTTTCCCGCTGGCTCCTATGTTTTTGGGACATTTGTATGTCCAACTGGACATCCTGCGAAGCGACGAGAGCCAAGCGGGTTCTTGCCATATTGTCACCTCCGCTGTTCATAGTACCTTTTTGCAACACCTGTTATATGAACGCTGCGCGAAGCAGTTAGCGAGATGCAGACCTGTTCATTTTACCAAGGAGAAGTATCAATCTTGTCCTCAAGTTATCACTGACTTCTGTGGCAGACCCGTTGGCCTTCCGTTGGGTTGGTTTGAAACCCATTGATTATTCAGTTGTTGAATCTTTTGACAAAGAGGTGGGTTTTTCTTGGAGGGCTTATAGAGATTTGGGCGCGGGTTATACATGCGCTGATTCGGTTATGGGTTCATTTGTTGATATCGTTGGTACCACCACTCCTTTAGTTGATTTTGACGAGACGGGGATGACTTATTTGGCGGCTACCAATGTTGGGTGGCTGCCCTATTTGGCTGATAAAAGCCTTAGGTTCGTGCATTATCCCGCCAACTGGGTAAGAAGGCAGTTTGGGTTAGATCAAAACATTCCTGACAGTTTTTCTTTTCTCATGGAGTCTCCTACATCTGTCTGGCCTTTCCTGAGACATACTGCCTTTGCATTTTGGAGCCATCGTTTCTCTGCAGTTACCATTCTAGGCTTACTGAGAGAGGGCATTTGTACTCCTGCCATGCATGGATACTAGAAGGCCGTGATGACTTCATTCGAGCAAGAATTGGTGGGCAGTCGTGGTTTCTCTCTTATTCCTCCTGATGGACTTAATGTAGTCGTTTCGGCCAATCCCCGTTTGCTTTCGCCTTCTAGGTCTATGTTAGCCTATGCCAGGAAACAGAATCGGTCTGCCATCTTCGAGTGGGATGAGGAGAAAAAAGGTTGGTATTGGCACGCTGGTGACTATCCTCCAGGTTGGGAGAAGAAAGTAAAAGTGATGAACATTTTGGTGCCTAAAAGGGATCTGCCAAACCCAAGTCTGCCAAAAAGAGTGGTGATCTCTGAAGCTTCTTCTGACGTGCGTCCTACTGTTAGCAAGTCTAAGTCCATGTCCATTGTTCTGCAACCATTTACCGGTGCTCCTCCTTCTAGCAAGACACGAGGTAGCAAGAGGAAGTCCGTTCCACCTCCTGTAACTACTACTACTGAGCAGCGGGTAAGTTGCCTTCAACTTTGTCTTTTTTTATTATTATTAATATTTGACTTCCCACGGCTAATCTTTATACACTTGTTGGTTCATCTTTTTATCTCTGTCTTCCGCTTCCTTTGCAGTCCAAATTCAAGGAGGATACATCTGCTACACATCCCATTTCAGTTGACGAGCCTGAGTCCAAAGTATGTCTCTTCCCTTTTTTTTTTTTCTTTCTTTTCTTTTGCCTATATCTCTCCTGCCATACACCATTGTTTGTTTACCCTTGTTTCGGCTTCATTACCAGTTATGGACTTTTTTTTTTTTTTTTTGTTCCTCAAGGCGAGCCCGAGTCTCTTTTTGTATATCGTCCCACAGCTGAAGAGCTTTCCGCCTCTATAGGGACACCCTTGAGAGGTTTCCCTGGTGGGACTAATATAGTACTTGTGACACCCACTCCTTCTGTTGATGCACCGAGAGTCCCCACTGAGGTCCCTACCCCTCCTACTGATCCAACATCTGTGAGCAAGGGTATTCATTTAGAGAAGGTTGAGGAGACTGTTCCTTCAGGTGTTTCTCAGACCGAGGTTGTTTCTCCTGCCACCCCCCTTATTATTTCTACCAGTGATCCTTTCCTGACTCTCTCTTAAACAGCAAAGGATGGTTCCTCCTTAGTTGTTACTCGCTCCTCCATTCTGGGCTTCGCTACACGAGGGCCTGATACGGATTTGTCTCCTGAGGGCTCCGAGGATGTTTTCGAGGATCGCGATGATGAGCCTGTCGTGAAAAAGAGGATTTCTGATTCTGAGGAGGAGGATGAAGGTGTTGAACGCAGGGTTGAGTCTATGGGTACGTATTCCTTATTTTGTTAAGTCTTTTTTTTTTTTTTTGTAACACCCTTTTACTTTGCACTTTTATTCTTGCAGAAACTTCCCAGGAGCCAAAAATTGCAGCAGATGCACCCACTATCACTCCTCCTACCGCACCCGTTGCACCTATTCTTGTTGCCTTCACAGCCCTTGCTTTCACAGGTTTCTGTCCCTTCTTTTTCTTTTTCTTTTACTCTCCCTTTCCTTTTTTTTTTGTTCATGAATTTATTCTCTCTCTTCTTTTTTTTTTTTTTTTTTTTGACAGGCTCACTTCCTACCGCCCCTTCCCAATTTGAGTTGGGCAGTAGTACTGCCGCGGTTATGGACCCAGTGAGTGAGGCCACGGCCTTCTTCGCCCGCTTTGATCAGCCTGAGGTTAATGACCTTGATCCTGCAGAATTTTGGGGCTCTGGTCCTGCTTACGTGGACTTCCACGGCTTCAGAGTCCCTGAGGACTGTGTTTCTCACCTGGAGGCAATCTACAACAGCCGTGGTGATTTTATGCAAGGATTCCGTCTGGGCTGCTCTGCTAGAGAACATTTTCTGAAAATGCTTGGGAGCGTGATGAATGATATTGAGCATAACTTCGTGGACACTATTTCCTCCGAGAGGATCCTTCAATGGAGAGCTGCAATTCAAGAGCTTGTAAGTGTTGACTTCGCCGTGAAGTTTATTCTTGATCACCTCCGTGAGATTGCCCGAGCCCTTTTCATTAGGAGAGTTCAGCCTGCCATCGATGCTATTGACACACGGATTGAGGTCCTGAAGAAAGAGGTGGTAGACTTAGAGGCTCGCCGTGGGCATCTTCTCTCAAGCATTAGTGAGTTCAGCCGCTTTGAGGATCAGTCCCTTATCTCCGGGCTTCGTTGACGATGTAGTTTCCCTTCTTTTTAGTTTACTTATCTTTTGGTTTGCCCTTCCCTTTTATGTTTCCTACTGAACTTTACTTCCTCCTCCTCATTTTCTTCTCTTTTTCCTTTTTTTTTTGAGACTGCTATAATTTGGGTTTGTAACTATGATGCTACATTTGCTACTACTTTTATCTACTACTATGACATGGTATGCTTTTTATAATTTTCATATTTCTTTTCATTACATGAAAGCATGTTACAATAATGTCTTGTGACACAGTCACTTGAGGGAAACAAAGAGAAAAGGCAAAAAGAAAAAAAAGTAACTACATGGCTTTTGTCCGTAAGCATAATACTGTTTCAACCATTTTCCATTAATAGGATCATTCAAGTCTTTGCCATCCATCTGAGTTAGGTGGTAATACCCACTTAGACGTGCTTCCCTTGTCACAAGTGGCCCTTCCCATTTTGGTGCAAACTTAGATGGTCCTACCATGCCTCTCCTGACATAGTCTGCCACTTTTAATACGAGTTGTCCTTCAGCGAACACTCTCTCCTTGGTCATCCTGCCATAGGCCTCTGGCATTCTTTGTTTGTATCTTCGGCTACGTTCTTGAGCTTCTTCTCTCTTTTCATCAAGCCCCTCTAAGTCTTTGTATCTTTTTGCGGCAAAGACCCCCCTTTCTTTTTCATTTTTGTGCATTTGCATGACTCTTAATGACAGAGTCATTATTTCTACTGGGCTCATCACTTCTGTCTCGTAGACTAGAGAAAAGGGTGAAAACCCAGTGGCTGACTTCGACGAATTTCGATAAGCCCAAAGAGCGTCTGGCAGGTGCGTCGTCCATCCACCCGTGTACTCTTGACTCATTTTGCTAATGGTCTTTATGAGGATCTTGTTCGTTGTTTCTGCTTGCCCATTTCCTTGGGGATAGTAGGGCGATGAGCGGTGGTGCTTGACTTGATAGAATTCCAACATTCTCCTTACATCACTGTTGACAAAAGGTGTACCGTTGTCGCTAATGATTTTGTGGGGTACTCTAAACCTCACAATTATGTTCTCCTTGATGAAGTTTGCCACTGCTCCTCTAGTGGCTTTGCAGACTGGCACTGCCTCTGCCCATTTTGTGAAGTACTCTGTAGCTACCAAGATCCATATGTAGCCACGTGATGGTGGATTGATTGGTCCCACCAGATCAAGCCCCCAAGTGTGGAAGGGCCATGGGGTAACCATGCTGTGCAAGCTTTGTGGATGGGTGTGGATTAAGTTAGCCTGTACCTGGCAACTATGACACCTTTTTACAAATTCTACCGTGTCTTTCTTCATGGCAGGCCAGTAATAACCCATCTGTAGCAGGCATCTGTATAACTTCTTCTTCTCTTGGTGTTCCCCGCATTCTCCCATGTGTACTTTTTTTAGCATGTCCTTCGCTTTATCGGGACCCAGGCATTGCAAAAGGTCTCCGTCATATCCTTTTTTGAAGAGAACCCCATTGTGTAGAAAGTAATGTGTTGCCAGTCTTTTGAGCTTGTACCGCTCACTGTGCTTTTACGGCAGGATTCCTTCCGTTAAGTACTGGGTGAATGGCTTTCTCCAGTCTTCGCTGACAAATACCGCGTAACTTTCCTCCCTATCTGCCACTAGCTGGCAAGCCTCACATTGAATTTGGACTTGATCCGCGTCTTTTCCCATACTTGGCCAATAAAAGCCTGCCCTTTGAAGTCTGCGGTAAAGGTTGACTTCTCGACTGGATCCGCAAGTCTTATCATGTACTTCTTTTAACTTTCTCTAGGCTTCCTTTTGCCCCACTCATCTAGATAGGACCCTTCCTAAAATCCTGCAGTACAACTCTCCCTTTACCAGGACATAATCTTTTAATACTTTTAACTCTATAGTTTCTCCCTCTTTCATTAAGGTCTCTGTTATTGGATTCCGCTAGTCTTCTTCGCACTGTTCCTCTTGGAATCTTTCCTTCAATGCTTCAATGATAGGCTATTCCCTTTTACTGACTTCTACCCGAGTGCTGTTTCCTTCAAAGATTATCTGCGAGCCCAGCGCGGCCAGCGCATCTGCGAATCGGTTTTCATTCTTCGGGGCATGCTCTATTTCAAAGGTCAAAAACTTCTCTTCCATCTTCTGGGCCATTGCTTTGTATGGGGCCAAGCTAGGTTCTTTTAAAGAGAAACTCCCCTTAGCCTGGCAGACCACTAAGTTCGAGTCCCCTATTACTCTTAAATGTTTGACTCCCATTTCAAGGGCTGTGACTAGCCCGGTTAGGTAGGCTTCATATTCTGCCATGTTGTTTGAGCATGGTAACTCTAATTTGAAGGATAATGCCATAACTTCGTTCTCTTTATGGTACAAAACCACTCCCGCTCCTCCTGATTGGGCAGTAGAGGATCCATCGAATCTCATCACCCATTGCTCCTTGACTTCTTCTACCACGGCTATTTCTCCTAGCACTTCATCATCCAGCGAGAACTCTTCCTCTCCTGGGAACTGTGCCAACAAATCGGCTATAGCCTGACTTTTTACCGCCTTGGGTGTTCTCGCCTTTAGGTCGTATTGCGACAATTGTAACAGCCATTAGGATATCCTGCTCGAGAGAATCGGCTCTTGCAGTAAGGCTTTTATGGCATGGGATTAAGTCATCAACCATACTTCATAGGCCAAGAAATAATGACGTAGCCTTTGGGAGGCGTACACAATGGCCAGACATGCCCTTTCCGCCCTCAGATAGCGAGTTTCTGCATCTTTCAAGGCACGGCTGATATAGTAAACTGGTTGTTCATTACCGTCCCTGTCCTCTTAAGCGATCAATGCACCCACAATACATTGGTTGGTGGTTAAGTATAACAACAGTGGCTTCCTGCGAACTGGGGCTTGCATAGTGGGGAGATTCATCATGATCTGCTGCAGCTTTTTGAAGGCCGCCTGCTGCGCATTTCCCTATTTAAAGTTTTGCCCTTTCTTGAGCAGCTTGTTGAAAGCAGAGGTAATGGATGCTAACCCAGGGATGAATCTTCTAATATACGAGACCTTTCTTAAGAAACTCTTCAATTCTTTAACTGTAGCTAAGGGGTTTCATGGTTGCTATTGCCATGGCCTTGGCTGGGCCCACATTTATTTCTCTGCTATGGACTAGAAAGCCCAAAAATTTCCCAGAGGATACCCCAAATGCACATTTGAGAGGGTTCATCCTCAGTTTGAAAATCCTACACCTTTCGAATACCTTCCTTAATACTTGAACATGCTCTTCTCGCTTTCTTGATTTCACCACTATGTCATCCACATAGTCTTCTAATTCCCAGTGCAACATGTCATGGAATATGGTCTTCATTGTTCGATGATAAGTTGTACCCGCGTTCTTTAACCCAAATGGCATTACTGTATAGTAAAAGTTGCCTATCGGTGTTCTGAAGGCAGTCTTCTCTGTATCCTTTAGCGCCATTCTAATCTAATTGTACCCACTAAACCCATCCATGAACGAGAACATGGCATTTCCTGCCGTAGAATCTATCAGTAGATCCATGTTCGGCAGAGGGAATTTGTCCTTTGGGCAGGCTCTGTTGAGATTTTTGAAATCTACACAACATCTTATCTGCCCGTTATTTTTCTTTACCGGCACTATGTTAGACAGCTAGCATGGATGCTGAATGGGCTTGATAAATCCTGCGGCTAGCAATTTCTGTACTTCTTTGGCTATCTGTCCCTCTATCTCAGTGTGGAATATCCTAGCAAGCTAGACCACTGGCTTGGCCCCCGGGTCCACATTTAGTGTGTGCATCACTAGCCCAGGATCTAATCCGGGCATTTCACTATAGTCCCAAGCAAAAACATCTTTGTATTTTTTTAACATCATTATCAATTCTGACTTTTCTTTTTTTGACAATTTCAAACTGATTAAGATGGGTCTTGGTTCCTGCAAATCGAACCCTAAGTTGACTTCCTCTAGTTTTTCTTCTGACACAACCTGCGCGTCCTTTTCTGCTGCAAACTCTTCGTCGCTATTCTTTTCCTCCAATCCTTCTTGAACTATGCAACACATTAGGCTTTTGTGCTGCCATTCCTGTTTGGGGCTCGCTCGTGTTTCACTCGTGGGCCCTGTGTACCTTCATAATCTGTATACGATTCTGCCGTCAGGGCCCTGAACCCTGACGCATCGTGGTACATCATCTGCTTCTGTGGTAGGCGCTTCCTTCCTCTTCCTTTTCTGAGACAGTAACTTTCTCAGGTCAGGTTATGGGTCGTTCCGAATATCCTCCCACCTAGGAACGAAGGTGCCTCGCGGCTTCGACACTGAATTTTCCCTCGATGGCGCCCACTGGTCGTAGAACATGGTTTCCACCAAATGGGCTTCTGCTTGCTTGAATGGCGATGGGTTTGCCGCTATTCGTATCATCTTGCCATTCAATCTTCCCTTCACACACTGGTGGTAGGTGGATGGGACTAACCGGTGTTTATACAGTCATGGTCTTCCCAACAACACGTGGTATGAAACTTCTGTTTTTACTACGTGAAACCGGGCTAAAGAGGCTATGAGGCCCACCTTTAACCATAATTGAATATGGCTTGCGGTGTATTCGCCGCTTCCTCCGAACCCAGTTACTTCCATTGGGCACCCTTGGATCCTTTTTTCTGAAATTCCTGCTGCTTGCAAGGTGCTTAACGGAACAAGATTTATTGAGGCGCCTGTATCCACCAAGGCTCTTTTGATAGGAATTTGATTTATTGATGCGGCCAGATAAAGGGGTCTCTTGTGGTCAGGGCATCTCACCCCCATGTTCTCATCACTAAAAGTGATTTCACTCGATTCTTGTAGGAAAGCTTTATCCTCTGCAGCTTCTGCTGTCAAACATTCTATCCCCGCCCCAGAGGCGATGCTTACCAAAGCCTCCGTGGCTATCTTTCGCTCTTTCGCCGTGAGGCCCAATTGATCAAACAAGTTCTTGAACTTGGAGCTTTTCTGTAGGGTGGTAATTGCTGCGGTAGGCAGGATTGGGTTTTCCTTATCTTCTTCCCCTGGGTCTGCACAGATTACTACCGCCGCTACACCTTTCCCCTTATGATTCGGGAATGGGTTCCTTTGAACTTCTTGTTGCGTTAGCTCCAGGGTTCCTTATTTGATCCTACGGTGTATTAGTCTGCGGAGCGCCCAACATTCTGCAGTAGGATGTTGCACGTAGTTGAGCAATCGGCAGAAGCGTGGGTCCCTCCGCTCTTCTTCTATGGGTTCCTTAGAGACTTGATTAGGCTTAAAAACTCCGTCTACTATCCACCTGTCCAAGAGCACATTTAACTCCTTTGGGGTGCACGGTATTGGTGGAGGAGTATCACTCTCTTTTCCATCAGAATTTCTTTTCCTTTCACCTGCGGAAGCTGTCATGGCTTGTGAGGCGTTTCTTTTGTCAGTAGCCGGCCTTACCGACTGAGCAGTCCTCCTCGCCTTTTGCAATAGTTGTGCAAACTAGGAAATCTCCAAGTTTTCTAGAACAGCTCGGTACTCCCTGATCATATTCGTCATACACATTTCCACCAGTGTCTTCTCCTCACAGTGGTCGTAACAATCAAGTGTTATGTCTCTGAACCTTTTGATATATTCCATTAGATCCTCTCCACTCCTTTGCTTGGTAGCTTGCAAAGTTGCGAGTGTCACCATTTCTTCTCCATGAAAGTACTTAGTACAGAATACGTCCACCATGTCATCCTAAGTTGGGATTGATCCTGGCTTTAAATCGGTATACCAGGTATAAGCACGATCGCACAATGACTTAGAAAATTCTCGAAGGCATAAGTCCTCGTCTGCTGCATAAGGGCCAAGAGTGTCAATAAACTTGCTTACATGTTCGACGACACTTCCCTTCCTGCCATCATACTACGCGAAGGTTCGTGGTTCATACCTCTCAGGGTATGGCTTGCTGAGCACTCTCAACGGGTAAGGAGGCCTTCGTGTATAGAACCTTTCTTTTGGTTCTCTGGCTTTTTCATGCTCTAGGAGAGCGGCTACTTCCGCCATGGTAATGTAACATTATCCTGCATTCTGCGGAGCACTTCTAGCTGGTGTCTCCTCTGTGTCTGCTGCATGCTCTGGGTCATGCTGGCTCCCCTTCTCTTTCGTCTTATCCGTCTTCAGCTGACGGATTTCCTCCATCATTTGTTGTTGTGAATGTTGCAGTGCTTGCAGCACATCAACAAAGGTATTGACATCATCATTAGGATTCTTTGTCTGCGGTTGGGGCCCAGCCCCCATTCCGGTAGAGCCTTCTACCTGATTAGATTGGTGTTGGTGAGGTGTTGTTGGCCTAAACTCTGCTTGAGAGGGCACGACGCTCATATTCGGTGTTGCCCTGGATTTCGGTGGCATTTGCTTGCGAGGATCTTTGTCCCTGTCTGTTTCCCAACTCCCCACTAAAGTTGCCAATTTTGTAACGGGTGTTATGGGCTTTTTGTACAACGTTGGGTTGGATTGTTCCTTCTTGCCGTGCTAAGCCCAAAATATTCTGGATTAGAGAGTTGGGATCGGTCCAATTGCAACTCACCTTGGTCCGGCTTGTGTGCAAGCCATACCCTGTTCTGTCGCAGTTTATATTATGTGACCGTGGCAGGCAGGCCTTCTTATGATGATTTACAGCAGGCAGATATAGCGTAATATTAAAGAGGTTTGCTTACTAAACTTAAACGATGAGACATTGCAAAGAATACATATTCCAATGAAATAGCAACAAAAAAGAATATTAACGTAAAAATAAATGCAGAAGGAAAGAAAGAGGAAATAAAGGCAAACTTATAAAACTATTAGTCTGCTGCAATATGTTAAAAGGGTGCAAGCCAAGAAGGAGACAACATTCTTTCAATGCGAATAATCTCTCAAAAGAAGAGATTAATCGCTTTGAAGGAACGGTCTTAAATGACTTGTGCCCAAGTCAGTAACAATAGAGAGCGTGAGTTTGAGAGGGAGAGAGGGAAAACAACCTATTTTGGTGCATGCCCACCATCTTTCTTTCCTCAGTTTTTTCTTATCTTTATTTCTTTTCTCAATCTTCTTCCTTTTTTTTTAGCTAGTATTAGCTTTTCCCCCGTTTTCCTTATTCTTACTCTATTTTTTCTTTTCCCTTTGGTTCCTCCCCCTTCTTCTTCTTGCCCCCTTCCTTACGCACAGTGAGTGTCCTTATATAGTGCCTATCGTGGTTTGGCTTTTACCTTTTTACCCTCTAACTGCCTTTTGTCGGGTGTGTGTCCTTGCCGACCATTACTGATTGATCAGGTCCCCAACCAGCGCCACTTAACTGCGCTGGCCACGCCAGACCACATCACCAGGCGGGGACAAAATATCGTCTATTTGCTTGTCGTGGCATTCTTACCTGCCACGGTAAGGTGTTCTCTCTCTCTTCCCTCATGGTATGCACCGAACTGTTCCAACTCAGCTTTGCTATTTTTGGGTGGCATGTTATCCCAGCAGGATACTCACCAAAAAGTAGCCTGAGCAGGATCCTTGAAATAGGTTCTTTTCCTCTCCCCTCTACCAGACCACGTCCCTCCTTACCTCTGACCCATGGCCTACCTCTTCCCGTATTGGCTAGGTACAGGCTGGTGAGACTTGGGCCTTGCGCGTGCTTTTGTCGGGTGTGTATCCTTGCCGACCATTACTGATTGATCAGGTCCCCAACCAGCGCCACTTAACTGCGCTGGCCACGCCAGACCACATCACCAGGCGGGGACAAAATATCGTCTATTTGCTTGTCGTGGCATTCTTACCTGCCACGGTAAGGTGTTTTCTCTTTCTTCCCTCATGGCATGCACCGAACTGTTCCAACTCAGCTTTGCTATTTTTGGGTGGCATGTTATCCCAGCAGGATACTCACCAAAAAGTAGCCTGAGCAGGATCCTTGAAATAGGTTCTTTTCCTCTCCCCTCTACCAGACCACGTCCCTCCTTACCTCTGACCCATGGCCCACCTCTTCCCGTATTGGCTAGGTACAGGCTGGTGAGACTTGGGCCTTGCGCGTGCTTTGTTTTTCATGTCGGTCCAAAATCTGCCCACTGTTCATGCGTTTGCCGCGGTCTAGGCGTCTGTTTGTTCATCCTGCCGTTCACCTCTAACTTCTTGTGGCGTGAGTTATTTCTTTACTGACTTGCCGTTTGGGGTCCGGGCTTTTGCTCAATTGTGGGCTTTAGCTCATTTGCATCCTTTCGTGTTTTAATCTTCGCGGCCTTGCTATTGCTCCCTACCGCACCGTTTTGACATTCATGTTATGACAATATAATTTAGTACCATTGGGCCTCTTTGGGCCTGCTGTTTATTTTTTTTTTCTAACGGCTTAATAAGCCTTACTGGGCCCTCTTGCCATGTCTGCCTGCGGGCTCCCGTGTCCTATTTACTTTTCTTTGGGCGTCCTTGGCCCTTTCTAATTTCGTGCTTTCTATGGGCCTTTACTAATTCTTTGGGCTTCCTCGGCCCAACTACTCCATACTTCATCCTTAGAGCTCATAAGTTTTTCTATGGCCCTGTACTTACTTTACTTTGGGCCTGCCGTAATAGACGTGGCCCATTCTCACTTTTCTACATTCGTGGCCCACGGTTCGTTGTTCCTCTCTTTCCGGGCCTTTTCAGACCCATTTACTTCTTCAAGATCCATTTATTTGCTTTATGGACCTATAATCCATTATTCCTGCCACTTGAGCTTAATGGTCTTTCTATCCACTTTCTAATTCTTTTCTGTTGATGTTGCTGGGCTGCTTCTTCTTACTGGGCTCCCGAAAATGAGCCTCAACACATATGCCATTGTGTATTTAAAATAAAAAGACACATCCAATTAAAAAAGTACTGAAAGTAAGCCAAACCTGATAAAGTTTTGGTGGTGAGATGGCTTCGTTGGGAGATGATACGGCGTTTTCACTTAGTGGGTATTGGCTAGAATCATTGGGCATTGGCAGATAATAATGTGTGCTGGGTTTTGCCTTTTATTTTGCTATTCCTCGCTCTCTTTTTTATTTATTTATTTATAAATCAGTACATTCTTTTTCTAGCTTTTTTTGCTTTGCTTTGGATATGGGATCCACATTAGAGAGTTTGATTGTTGACACAATTGCTCTGTATTTATTCTGATGTTAAGTTTGTCTCATAATTTCAATTATGAATATGCATTGGTTGAGAAAGCATATGGACACGATGGGGAAGTGTTTTGGCACATATCACTATATCCTTTTTTTTCTTTTTCTTTTTTGCTGAATTATCACTATATCCTTTGTTTTTCATATATCACACTGATTGTATTGGCAAAAATCAATAATAGTTAGGTGTTAGGTTTCAACAATTACATCTTGAGTTTGACCTGAAGTAGATGTGGGTATGTGTCATATGCAAAAAAAAAAAAAAAAAGGTATCTCGTGGGTTTTTGAAGCAATTTGTGATCTTAAAATGAAATGGTACAATCTGTCGTCAATTCACAAGGAAAGCCACTTAACAAATTTTAAAGATTAAAAAATATTGCAGTCTTACAATTGAAAGAGAAAAGAAAAAAGAAAAAAGAAAAGAGAGACCCTTCTATTGAACCTTCAGTTATACCAAGAAAAAAAAATCTACTCATCATTTTACCTACTTCACATATTGACCTTATTCAAAATCACTCAAAAATAAAGGTTAGCGAATCTTATATATTTCATTCACTTTGTTCTATGTTGTTTAA
This sequence comes from Lithocarpus polystachyus, assembly GCA_033629205.1. Classification (NCBI taxonomy): domain Eukaryota; kingdom Viridiplantae; phylum Streptophyta; class Magnoliopsida; order Fagales; family Fagaceae; genus Lithocarpus; species Lithocarpus polystachyus. The sequence goes on from CM066162.1 coordinate 30,498,574, forward strand.
GATTTTATTTCATTTCAATTTTAGTTTTGTCATAGGAGATTCTAAAATTGACATGCGATATCCAGTATATTATTCATGTCATCTCTTATTTAAAAGAATTTTATGCATTGAATTCAAATAAAAAGATATTTTCTTCAAAACTCATCATGTAGCTTTTCCTATGCATGCACGGGCGACTAGTTTTATCTAAAATTCAATCAAGTTTTGTAATTTTACTTGTAGGGATCCGATTTGGGTCCTTAGTCCAAAGGTTGGTGGACTGAGACCTAAAAAACCCAAAACAATTAATTTGTAGAGAATGGGTTGGAAAAACTAGGCTTTAATAAATCAGACAAACACCAAAGTAGATTCAGATGGCAAGAGAATAAGAACAAACACGTTTATGCTAAAGAAAGTCATCCTCGACAAAGTCTGAGGAGATACGTTCTTATATATTTCTCTCAGGTTGGATTACAGGACCAGTCTTTGATACTACCGTCTTTTTTCTCTTTGGTTCCTCCCCTTTTCTAGGGTCTCTTACATTGTATGTGTGTGTATATATATATATATATATATATATCTCCTTTTTAGTGATCCTGGCCCTTCATTCATTGATCATCTAAGCCATTACTTGAGTGCTTGTCCCATCGGATACGCCCTCTGACCCTCTGTGAGTTCGGATAGCCAAGGCAGCACTGTTCAGAGGTCTTTTTCACATAATGCGGTCAGGGAGTTAGCTACAGAGCATTCAATGCGGTGGTAGCAGCTTTTTCTTACATATTTTTGAGTTCCCATCCCTCTTGTACGTTTGTGATGCGCGTTCCTATTACTGGAGCTTCCTAGAAGGTCACCTTCATTATTAGGATATACATTTGAGCTGTGCTTAGCTTATCCGAGGAGAAATTCCTCATCCGACTACCTTACCATTCGTACCTCATTTATGAGATTCTAAGCTTGACCCATCTACTACCATTTATTTGTCCTCGGATCACCACGCTTTCAGCCAAAGCCCAAGGCCCAATATGCGAATTGGGCCCTTAAACCTACATTACTTTTGTTCAATTCAATCCTCTAAGATTTTACCTAAAATTTATTCTAATCCTGTCATTTTACTTTTGTTTAATTTAATCCTTTAAGTTTCAATAATTTTTCAAAAAATAAAATAAAATAAAAATACTTCTTTGATGAAGAGAGAGAGAAGAAAAATATTTTATTTATTGAAGAAAATTTCAGCACACTTGATAGATCATTTATAAACTTAATGCAATCACAACATACCCAAATTTTTCAAAAGAAAAAACAAATCCAATTATTAGGCCATAGCCAGTTTCGTTTACCCAAAGAAGGTGTTTTAATTGCGTCTGCGTGAAACGCGTTTCAGCCTTCTGTTTTTTTTTTTTTTTTTAACCAGCACCTATTCCCATGAACAGTGCAATTAGACAAATGCACAGTAGTTTCATTAATGAATAGTAACTGAAAAATATTTTTTTATTATTTTTAGTTTTCAGCAAAATAAGCGGTTTTCAAACACATCATTTGTATACATAAAACCATTAATTTATTTGTCTAAAAAAAAAAAAAAACCCTGAACTTTCATTTTATTAGCATCAAAAGCTTGTCCCATCAATGTGTCACACTGTCACATTTTTTTTTTTTTTTTAAGAAACAAGGAACTTAGGTTAAAAAAGGAAAACTGTCAACATAGGTTTAAAGTTTCTCCAAAAAAAAAAAAAAAAAAAAAAATTGCAGGTTCAAGCACATCAAGGGAGATCGATCCCTAGCATCAACACTTAGCTAAAAAATATTATATAAAAAATGTATCATATTATTGGGTAACCTGTGTAGTTTATTGTTGGTTGTCCAGTTGTTAGTGAAAGTTATAGTGAGACTTAAAGGTAGTGGATGGCGATTACTTTTCTTTCCAGATTAATTAGTGGAAGCATCTATTGCACCTATAACAGTGGTTTTCAAACCCACCTGCAATTAGATCGAGCCCTTCTGCTTCCCCTAACTAAAGTGCCGACCCCAGCAGCAAGAGCTACTAATCATAAAACCAATAATTCGATCTATCGGTGCAAACCAACAAGGCATCAACTTCATGTGCCCTTAATTGAATGATAGCTTCTTACTGTGTATTCTCTTCTATGCCTGCTGTTTGGATATCTCCTGTAGACTTTTTGGTTATCTCACACTGCAGCTACTATTATAAAAGGAGCAAAATGAGGCTTTGTTTTGGCTAAAGAAATATTACATTACTATCAAACATTCTATTTAGTTTATGTTAATGAAACATGGGGGTGTCACTTTTAGAAATTAAGATGAACTAGTAAATTTATGATTAAGTTTTTCTACGGTGACTTGTCACACTTTTTATATTCTACTTTATACTTTATTAATTACAATTTGTTATGTATTCATTGGACTTTTCTTATAAAATAATCAAAATTTATAAAATATATATATATATATATATATCAAATGACAAGCTGTGATTGGTAGAGTATTAAGTGGAACATAGAAAATATGATAGATGATTTGTTACATGAGATGAAACATAAACTATTAGCTCACAAGTTTTCCTACAAACTAGAGCCATTCAATAATTTGTAATGAGTTATGAGCATAACAAATTTCCTTTCTTCAAATTTTGGTTAGCCAAACTTCTTTTTTTTTCTTTTCTTTTTTTATTATCTCCAACAAGCTCACCGGCCACTCAACAAATTATTGTAAAGCTAAAATACTCCAGAAATTATATCAAGGTATTGTAGCTTTACTAAATAATTTCTGTTCATTTTTTTATTTCCTCCACCAACAGCTATCTCATTCCCTCTCTTTCTACAGTATCAAACGGGTATAAAGAGGAATATTTAAATGAATTATAGAAAAAATATATATCAAAGAATTCATTGAGCTGTGTATTTAAAAAAAGTAATAAGTAGCTAAAATAGAAAAATGACTTTCTAACAAACATTTTGGACCAAATGAGTGCAAAGTTCATTATGAATGCTCTAATTGGAGCACAGATGCTCCTCCTTCACTTGCAGATTACTTCAATTTCAAACCAGCCAACGCATTTAACTCATATAAGAACAATATGCATCAATAGATATCTCTATAGTAAGTAGTAACCAAACTTTATAGTACAAGCTAAATGGTAAAATATTATATACGTGGCCAAAAGTAGGTATATGTGATCATTGTAACGGGTCCAGTGCACTAAAATGCTAGACTTTAATTTTTTTTCAAAGAGAACTTAGCTTAGGTCCAGTAGCTCCAGTGTACTAGACCTATTGTAATGATGACATGTGAAAGTGAACACATGTTGCAAAGGGTCCAGTGTTGGACTCAATCTTTGCCCCAATAGAAGCGTGTCCTCATCAGTATTGCACCCAATCTTTACCCTTACCCTATATTGAGAATGGTTATTGTAATATCAAAAGAGTAGGTTCATCCTATCAAAAAAGAAAAAAGAAAAAAAGAGTAGGTTCTGCTGTCTCAGGACCTTAATAACAAAGTAGCATGGGTCCTTGACGTTTTCCCTGATGCATAGTCCCTAGTACCCAAAGTTCTTTGGAGTCAAAAAACTCAAAAGGCAACACAAAAACGGAGCTGGAAACTCGCTAAAATAGGAGTTGACTTGCAATGAGGTATCCCACTCAGCCTAGACGTGAAGCCCACCAGCAGAGTTAGGCCTGCTCCTTTAGAAGTGAGCAGGACAAATAACCTTAATAACAACATCCTCTTAACAATATGTAAATATCCTTTTCTCCCCAACAAACACCCACTTTGCAATCTCTCTCCCTCTCTGTGAGTGTGTGTGTGTGTGTGTGTGTGTGTGTTACACCAACCGTCATCCCAACAATTTGAGGCATACCACCTCACCATACAAAGATATCAAAAGCAACAAAGGCACCACCCCACTTCATTCCTTCAACTGCACTCAGCCTTCAAATCATTAGAGATGAAAGTGAAAGCATTAGCTGCCTTAAGATCCAAGCTTCTATATCCATGCAGAAAATTCCTTCAAATCTTCAAATTCAGACTCAAAAGACCTGTCTTTAAAAGAGCTCTTCGATTTCATTCTCACCGTGTGAAATCCAATAAAAATAATCCTCCAAAGAATCGAGTAACTGCATTACTATCAGGCAACCGTTCAGTTAGGAAGCCAAAAGAGATGGACAGGTTGAGGGAACTTATGAGTGTATCTAGTGCAGGGCGTGAGGGAAGGCTCTTTCCGTCACCTATTACACCAGCTTACGTGAAGACTAGCAGCAGGGCTGGCAAAAGGGAAGCTTCAGGTGACGAAGATGTGGAAGATGCATGCAGGAGTTTTGAGAACTATTTGGTGGAGATGGTTGTTGAAGAAGGGAAAGTGAGGGATTTGATGGATGTGGAGGAGCTTCTCTATTGCTGGAAGAATCTAAAGAGCCCAGTTTTCGTTGATTTGGTCTGTAGATTCTATGGAGAACTGTGCAGGGAGTTATTTTCCACTAAGGATGATGAAGTTGACAGTCCATAACGATTCCGCAAATAGATGTTTTTTTTTTTAATTATTATTACCTTTTCTCTTCCTCACTATCTATTTCTCCCACAAGTTATATATATATATATATATATATATATATATATATATATATATATATTTTGTAATTTGCAAATATAATTGAAAAAATAAATCCTTATCTTGCAGGGCTCTTCAATACTAGTTTAGGCATGCAACCTCTTCATCATCACTATGCTACATTTAATTTCAAGAGTGAGATCAAGCTTGAAGAGTATTATAATCTTATAAGAAAATGTTTTGCAGATGACCTTTGAACACATGTTACTATCTTTTTGCCGCTACATAACCCATTATACACCAATAGTATGAAGCAAAACCTTTCCTAATCTTACATGTTACCATCCGAGAAGAATGAGTGAATGACCACCATCCAGCTAGACTTCCACAACCCATTCAAAGAATCAAAGTTAACTAGTAAGTCATTGTCAGCCATTATTTGTGCTATAATTGCATTAGGTCACGTAACCTTTACGTGCAGATGAACAGGAAAAATATTTATCAACTAAACAAGCCACACATTTATCCCCTAATGCCCATACTTTAAGTCCTTTTTTTCTCTTTTTTTTTTTTTTTTTTTTTCTCAATGAATTAGATCTAAATATCTAGTGACTTCACCTAGCAAAGAAATGATGATAATAATAATGAACTAATATGATGGCATCGTAAGAGACATATTTACAGTTACACACTAAGAAATTAACAAGATTCTTGCGGCCTACAATGTAAATTTATCAAAAACTGGTAACTGGGTAGTACAAACTCTAGTTTGTGTGTCCAATTACATCATACACTACCAGCTAGAGTGCAAAAACTCGGAATACAGCTTCCAACTACCTTGAGCTAATTATCAACAGTTACAAAACAAAAGGTCATTAGGTATGTTACCGGTTAGTCCAAGCACCTCCATCTAGCATTTCCAAAGGGATTACTTCAGTTTTGAAAGATACACCCGGGACCTCAACAATGTATCCCCAATTTTAAACCCCGGCATGACCATCAGCTCAACTCTATGCATAGCTTGTTCATCAGCCTCCACTGCACCTTCCATATCCTCTTCAACAGATTCCATATGAAAATCTGAAAATTTACTACCTCTTTTGACAGTAAATAGTTTTGCTTTTGGAGTGATAGAAGCTGCAATGCCTTGTAAAACCCAGACCCACTTTGCCATCTTTGCAAATATTTGGTAGAATGGCGTCCTGGGATGCTTGCCACGCAATACAAATGCCCTGTGATCAAGATTCCCAAAGAATGACACTTCCAGCAATTGATGAACAACCAGTAGATACTTTTTTCCACAGAATTTCGCAAATTCAGAGTTTGGATATTCTGTCAGAGCATCAATTGGGTTATCAAACCTCATAATTTCATCCACGTTATAGGACTTAAATCCAATCCCAGAAAACATTCTCCGCGCTATGAAGGCTTCAAAGGCATACTTCTTGTGGGACCTTTTGGAATAAACAACCGCATCTTCGATTGAATTCGCTGCCTGATCTAGATCCCAACCTGAAGCTTTCATCAAGCTAATTAAAGGCTTTGCGAAATCATGAATGGACTTGGTAGCAGCTTTGAAAGCATCTTCAAGTGTAGCTATGCTCAAAACTGTTGGGATCTTCTTCTCCAGATTTATCTGCCTCATCTTCTCAACCAGTCCAATGTTCCCCAACTCCAAATCCTGAAGCACTTCTTGCAAACGAAGAATCTCAGAGTTTTTAGCTTTGACTTGGGACTTCAAGTCTTCCAACACCCTCTCACTCAATTCAATTTCCACTTGCAAATGATTGCATGTAGAGGAATCAAGCTCTGTTTTGTTCGTGAATTGCTTCTCCTTATACGAACGCTTGATCTTGCAAAGTGATTCAAGTTGAGCCACAACAAGTTGATCAGCATCTATAATCTTATCTGGGTTATAGGGAATGTGAGCTTCCTGAAGCTGAACATAAGCAAATTTCAGTGCTGAAACAGTGTCAAATAACTTCACAATCTCCCCTTCACCACACACATTGCTTTTGCTTTTAACTTCAATGGGTTGAGGATGAATTTTTTCACTGACACATTCTTTCTTCTCAGTGTCATCGCTGCTTTCCTCAACTAATGGGGCAGTGGTGTTCTTGGGGTTGTGACAAGACTGATGTTGATGGTGGTGCTGCTTCTGATTTGGGCTTTCAGAGGGAAAGACGCCAATAGATCTCAATTTACAAACTTTCGTGAATTTGGAGACAATTTCAGATATGTTTGAGGAGGGCTTAGAGGGTTTAAAGGTGGCATTTTCCATTGCTTAAAGATCAAAGAACCCAAAAACTGACACAGATCTAATTCAATGTGCTTCTACCTTGTACAAGGAGTAAATTCCAAAATATAATAAGATTAAAATTAAAATATTACGAAAGTGGGGTACAAAATCTTAAACAGCGATCCAGAAATTTCCCCAAGAAGAACCGGGATTCCCGGTAATATGCCTTAAACCCTGTGGTAGTAGCATGGAACACCCTATATTAATTAAAGAAATGAACTTTGGGGTTTTTAGTTAAAAGGTCCAGTAAACAACTACAGCGAATATCAGCTTGAGTTCAAAAAGAAGGAACAGAAATTCAAAATACTTAAAGCGCTAAAATTAAAATTAAAGGTTATCCCATCATCAAACTTCAGCTTCAAGAGGGTTTAGCATCAAGTTTCAAAATAATAGAAGCAAGAAGACACAAAAGCTAGTAAATTTCTAGAATCCACTTTAAAAAAAAAAAAACCCAAGAGATATTTTTTCTTCTTTAACTACGAAACTAATCAAAGAAAGCACAGGCTTTTATACGAACACAATGTAGCCAAGAAGAAGAAGAATGAACCAAAGACCAAGCCTAAGAACCAAGTGACTTTAGCATCAAAATGGTACCTAAAAACCCAACATTTTTCTATTATGAAACAGTGTGAGAGTTTTACCCAAAGAGTAGTGTCAAGGTTTGAGCACAAACAAACACAATGCAGAGAGCAAGAAGTGAGAGACAGCGAGTTGAGCCTTGGAGTTTCCGATCCACAACGTTGCAAACTAGCTAGACACACATACTATTTAGTAGTTGTAGAGCAAAGCAGACAACATTTGGATTAGCAAAAATCCCAGAATCCTATTAACGACGACGTTTCAGTTTCAGTTTCAGTTTCAGCACGACCACGTAAGACTACAGAACAGAACAGTACCTCCGATCAAAGCCAAAAATGATGTTTTCAAAGGTTGGGATTGGGATTTGACTCAATGAACGGTCGTTTTCTGCGCTAGAACCAAGTTGGCATGTTGCGCTCGAACTACTATTAGAGTGAGAACTGAGACAGCGTGTTTGTTTTGTTTTGTTTTGGTTGGATGGGAATTGGGACTAGAAGACTATTGGAAGTGTGAAAATGTGATGCCCAGAATAAAAAAATTGCGGCAACACGTTAAAAAAAAAAAAAAAACTACAATTATACTTTATAGTCTTAACAAATTGTGAATTTATATAAAAATAATAAATAATTAATCACAATTTATCATTTTATAGGTACTAAAATTATTCGTTCAGTGTTATGACTATAATTATTGGGAACACAAATTGGTTTAGAAATTTTTTTTATAAAAAAATTTATGTATTTTGAAATTTATTTATTTATATTTTTTATAAAAATAATATCAAAATTTTTAACCCATTCATTAATAGGAACTATAATTATTTAATTACTTCAATTATTTATTTTGTATTGGGTTTTGTTTTTAATTTTGGGAAAGGGGGTCTGAACTGGGAATCTGAACTGTTTCAGAAGGAAGAGCTAAATTTGAATTCTTCCTTGGAGTTAATAAAGAAAGAACCGCACGTAATAACCAAAAACGATTAAGCATAAAGCACCACCACAGTAAAAAAAGAAAATAGAAAAATAGTAGCCGCACGCGACTTTCTTTTTACCGTTCTTTCTTTGTCTTTGTCAGGGTCCCCACGACGCAGCAGGCCCAATTACCGAGTAAAACTTTTATTTTAAGTAATAGTAGTATTTTTCGTTGTTTTTTGTGCCCAGAGTTGCAGATCGAATCTCGGCCGTTCAAAATTATGTGTGTGGAGTTTTTGAGATGCTTTTGGGTAACTGGTCCATTTTTGTGAAGGAGCTTAATGAGAGAGAATGGGCCAAACAGAAAAACGACGGCGTTATGAAAAACCTTTTGCTATGTATATGGGTTTGCCACTTTGCCTCGCTGTTGCAGCAGACACGGACAGTGCGTTTCCAGTGCCAGCGTCACTAGTAACCAGGTCGGCCAGTGGAAAAAATAAAAAGTGCCATACATTATTATTTGGAAAGAGTTAGCAGATTGCTTAATATATATATATATATATATATATATATATATATATTAGAACAACCGCATTAGTTCAGTCAATTTTTTTTTGTCTACTTTGTACTAACAACTTACTCATTTTCTTCTAAAAAAAAGGAATGGGTAATTGTCTCACATTACTTAAGAGAGTGTGTTGTGTGTAGTATAACTTGCTCCACCCTTTCTTAAAAGTTCCCATGACTTTTGAGTAGAATTGTGGTGTACCTTTGTGTTAGAACCATTTTCCCTCTCCCTTGTGTATGTGTTTATGTTTGTTTCTCAAAAAAAAAAAAAACTTATTTTTTATTTATTTTATAAGGTCGCTTTTACAAAATACTTACATCAGAATATCACTCTAACTTATTTAAATAATATTTATTATTATTATTATTATTATTATTATTATTATTTTATTAATAAATATCACTTCATTAATATATATTTTTTTCCACCTACAAGTCTCAACGTATCTCTCTCTGTCAATTGTCCTCTTCCTCTACTTCTTTCTAAACTCTCTTCCTCACTCAAATCTCAAACTCAGATTAGTGGCAGTCAGTAGCAACCTTGCGGCAGCAGATCGACAACAACTTGGTGGCGGCAGATCAAAAGCAGATTGGTGGCAGATCCAACGGGTTTTCCAGTGGGTTTTCATGTGGTTTTTCGGTGGGTTTTTCATGTGGATTTTTCATATGGGTTTTTGTTGGGTTGAATTTAGTTTTTATTGAGTTTTTCTTTGGATTTGGGTTGATTATGGTTGGCGGTGCTAAGTTGTGGTGGTGGTGTTTGGCGGTGTTGAGTTGTGGTGATGTGGGTGGTGGTGCTCGGTCTGTGTGGTTGGCGCTAGGGGGTTGTCGCTGCGTGGTTGGCGCTGGTGCTGAGTTGTGGTAATTGAGTTGAAGAGAGATAAAGTCAAGGAAAGAGAGAAATAATATTAAAATAATGTATAGAAGAGTTACAGTAGCTTTTGTGCATTTATGCACAATTTTACACTCATTGATATGGTCGTTTTTTGATCAAAATATGTAAAATCACTTACTTTTTGTATTTTGCAAGATTATGCAACTACTGATGTGGTTGCTCTTAGAGTGAGAAATATTTCTATAAATTTTTTATAAGAAAAGAAAAAAATAGTTAATTTTTTTATAATTTTTTATATTTTCAATAAAAATAATCTTAAAATTTTTTTTAACTTGATTTATTAATAATTATTTTAAAGGCTCCTATTAACATAACTCTTATATATATTTTTTTAAGATAAAATGAATTGACAGACGTGCTATCAATTTTATAGTATTGACTATTGATATATTATTGTCTTGTAAGATTTAAGAATTGTACAAATTGATCATTCTTTTAATATAAGAATTTAATGCATTACAAGGATGACAAAGTTGTGGCATGATGACATCGTACAAAGAGAGTGACACGACATAAGTGTAGTCAAACGGAGGACTGATTGGTTGGAGAAAACAAATGTCGTGATTCATGAGAAAAAGAATATGCGCGTTTGGTTAGAGAGGGGAGAGGGTGGTGAAAATTGTGGGGCATGGGAGTTTTCTCTTATAGCTCACCCTTATAGGGGTGAAATGGATTTCTTCCCAATCTGGGGAGAAAATAAGGAGAATGAGTAGATTTAATTAGAAATTATCCATTTGTACTTTTCTCCCTAATTTACGTTGCTTTCTTCTTCTTTTTCTTTTTCTTTTTCTTTATGTTTTTTAAAAACAATACTAAGTTCAAGCATTTTTTTTTTAATATTCTTATATGCTATTAAATTTTTTCTAAGTAATGTAAATTTATACCATTTACATTTTCTATATTCTCATTTTTCTTCTCAACTAAATAAAAAAGTTTTTTATCCTTCCACTTTTCTACCCCCAACCAAACACTACGAGGAAAAACTAAAATCTCTTCTATCCCTCACTTTTTCTTCCCCTCCCCCATTTTCTATTCCCTCACTTTTTCAAATGTTCCAACGAAACTAAGCCTAAGAGTAATCACACCAGCCTTTGTAAAATACAAAAAAGTAGCAAGTTTTACACATTTTACCCCAAAAATTTCTCACATCAATCAAATTGAAGTTGTCTAAATATCTATTGTTGCTACAATAATTGTGTATATTTCCACTGTTATTGTTCATTTGTATTTTATATTCTATTATTTTTTTCCCTTTCCCTAAATCTTATCTCTCTCTTCGTCACTTTCCCTTCACTCTCTTCCCATCACTCTCTTCTCTCTCTACTTCATCAAATATGCACTCTAAACACAGAATCTCCACACATACTCATCATCAAATGCTTCATCTATACAAATCTTTCCCGCCGAAACAAAATCCCCACACAATCTCAACATAAAACACTTCACCTACACAAACCCATAGTCAAGACCCAACCCACAAAGAAAAACCCACATCTTAACCCTACCATTGCAATGAACACAACCATTGCCACTGGCACTACTGAAGCTCCGATGAACTCCACTTCACTGCAAACCCATTGCAAATATCAAGCAAGGAAGTGACTTAGGCAGTTGAGAAGTGTTATTATCATTATTATTATTATTTGGTATTTTTTTGGGTTAGATTTAATTTGGGTATTTGATATTTAAGAATTTTGTGGGTTTGATGGAATTGATGATAAAATTTGTGGGTTTTGTTTTGGTGTTGCTTTGAGCCTTTGACTAGTTTTTTTTTTTCTTTTTTTCTTTTTTTCTTTTTCTTTTTCTCTTATTTGGCTTCAAGCTTGGTGGAATTTTGTAGGTTTGCTAGAATTGATGATAGAATGTGTAAGTTTTGTTTTGGTGTTGCTTTAAGCATTTGATTGGGTTTGGTTGATGGGGGTGGTTAATTGAGGAAGATTGGTTGAGGGAAGAAAGAGATATATGAATTAAGATAATGACAAAAAAAATGTGATAAAGAAATAGTATTTTAATGAAATGTAATGCATAAATAATAGAAAATCTGATGTAGGTTGTTTTGAAAAGTTGTTGTGTAAAATAGAAAAAGTAAGTTGTTGTATTAAAATAAATAGAAAATTTTACACAAACAAATGTGAATGCTCAATAGTTCATTTCACATGTGTCATTTTTATTGTAACCAAATCCACATATGCCAAGTTTATTGTATCATCTGAAAATTGGAGGAAAAATTAGTTAGATACACATGCATATGTAAGATTTTAGGAAGTTGTTAGAGGTAGATGTTGAGGTTTATGCCCTAAAATCTAATTTATTGGCATGTCATAAATAATTAAATTGTTTAATTATATGAGGCTATTTATAAATGAACTAATGAGACATTATCTTAGTCCATAAGATGCATAGTATGCGATTTATGTGAAAAGTCACAGAAGATATAAATTGCAAGTTCTTTGTAAACTCATAATGTAGTTCGTAGTTGGTGATGAAATTGAGCGTTTCATCTGCGAAGACTATAACATATCAACTAAGATGATTTGTCTTGATCATGGAAATGAAGATTTCTAGTTAGTATGTTAATATGTTTTAAGAGTTAAGACATATTGAACTGGACCACTATGAGATTTATTATTCTTCTAACGACTATCAAATGAATTATAAATTTCACGACTTCTATTTACATCAACTCTAAATCCTGAGAGAATAATAGACCTGATTATGAGATGTAGGTTGCTTTGATATATCAGGAATGAGATCTATAAGTTACAGTCAAAACCTCAGTATATTGGGCAACCGCATTTAGTGTTGATGGAACATATATTCTCAAGATGGAATTCATAATCTCTTAACGGAGATATAAAATATTACCTTGAGATAAGTTTAATGGAATTGGTTATTCAGAATATTGGGCCCAACCACTTTAGTAAAGAGTTACTAAAGTATATATTTATGGAATTGAATTTCATAAATATATGATGAATAACGTAAAGGATTAAACCGGATACTCAAAGATTAAGATGTAGTAATCTTCAAAGTGGTAGTCTATATTCATGACTTTGTATTACTACGAATATTTTAATGAAGGATTGCATGTATAATAAAGTCTTGGGATATAATTTATTAATAAGGCCTAGAGTGCAATTATATTCATATAGTGATATTGAATATAATTAATAGTAACTTTGGACTTGTCAATAGTTGACAGAAAAGCCCAAGGCCCATTGGAGCTAGAATCTTATTTGTTTTCTTTTGGTCCCACTCCAAGCCACACAACTAGAGCCTAATTGGAATGGCCCAAAAGGCTAGTCCAATTAGATAATCAGTTATATTTAAGGAGAGAAACATACATAATTTCATACGTCTTTTCATAAGTGTTTTTCATTAAGATTACACAAGGAATGAAATGGTTGGTATGTAAGTGTTGGACACTCCCTTATTCTCTTCTTAGAAAATGATTGAGAGACCACACTTCTTGGGCATTAATTGGAATTTGAGTGAAGATTAAAAGTCTTCCCAGGAACTTCTGATCTTTGGTTTTGAATTTCACCGCACTAAGGTACGCTTTCTTGTTCTTAAATTCTGAAACTTACATAGTGTATGTTATCAATTGCGAATGAAATAGATTCGTTATTTTTTCGCTACGTATGTTTTGTATGCGATACAAATATGTATTTTTCCCAATAATTGGTATCAGAGCGGTCTTCATTTCAAATCTGTATAACATGTTTTACGAGTTTTGGAATTAGAGATAATAGTTTCATGATGTTAAAAGATTATATTTGCATTTAATTTTCTGCATGGTTATTGAAATTATGATTTGATAAAAACTGATATTGATGTTACGATGTTGTTTAAATGTTAAATTTAAGTATGTTAAATTGATCTTTACGGCTATAGCATCAATAGAATTCAGTTTTGATATCAATTTCCATCTGTTATGTTCATATGGTTTTTGTTTGTTTATGAAAAACCGTTGAAAACTGTTAATATCTGAACTTGAAAAACTGAAAACACGAGTTTTTCGCGAGTAAGCTTACCCGCAAAGCTACCCACAAGAAATGCCCCTGAAGCACAAAAATTTTCGTGGGAAGCGTTCAGTTGCGAGATACCCGCGAGACACTCGTGAGGCAGTAGCGAAAGTCGTGAGGTACCCGTAAGTCAGTAGCGAAAGTTTCTATATGAAATTTTCTGTGTTTTCAATTTTTTGCTTAACATGTTTTCGCAGGTAGCGCTTAGTTGCGACATACCTGCGAAAAATGGGAATTCAGAGTTTTATTTTCTAAGTGTTTTTCATGTATAAAAGTAAGGTTATGTGATTGATTTTATAGTTCTTAAAAGTTAAGGACTTTTATTAATCATTATCTAACTAAAAAACCTAATGAGATCAAAGATGTTAGTTAAATAGAACTCTTAGTCCTAAATAGTTTGAGACTTATCTTTTAAGAAACATTCTAATGAGATTAGAATTGTTATATGATTGAAAGTCCTTAATTTATTTTAATTAGAATTTTTAATGAGATTAAAGCTTAATTAAAAGGTATATAGTTTCTAATGACTTTAGAATACTTTATATAGTAAATTAAGGATAGAGTTCTATATAACTAATTATTGAATCATTAGTGTTTAAGAAATCCTAAATAGTTTAGGACTTCCATTTTAGTTAGTGATTTTAATAAGGTCAGAGTCTTTATCAAGTGCAGGTTATAAGTTGTGATTGGATTACAATTATTTAAAGAAAAACTCAAATAATGAGTGAAAGTGCTGAAATAACCCTTTTGTTAAGTTTATTGTAATGTGAATAGATACCTTGTGTTGACTTCGAGTCTTGCATTCCATGCGGAGGGTATTTACTTCACGGATTATAAGGTTAAACTTCTTTGTGATTGCGCGAATGTTCTTTACGCTATTATGATGTGACTTAGTAACATCACATTGAATTTAAACAATTAAACACATTTGATGTGTAGGGTTAATATTATGATTAGATCACAATGATTTCAGGACAATCCACTTGTTTTAAAATTTCTAGTGGGAGAGAAATTCAAGAGTTGATTCTCACAGTCTTCATTGTCGGTTTATAGTAGTGTGATTAGGCACCTCGCCTTGGCGTATATGCCTTGCTCCCTTTGGAGGGTGTTTAATTCATGGTACTACAAGTTAAACTTCTTAATGATGGATGAAGTGTGTTTTTACATCAAGAATGACCACGCTTCTGTGGAGTTACTTGGTGACTCACATTGATTCTAGGCATTGGTGTACACTAGAATAAGTGTAATGTCAACCTCCCTTCGGAGCTATGTCATTATTACTTAGAGGCTAAAGAAAAAGCGGCAAATTATTTTTGTTTAGTAAGAGTTACCATGATAGCATTAATGATGAGAATAATTCTTGCCTGATCATAGTAATTGGTTTGACCTCGCTTCCGAGGAATATTAATTGCGGGATTAGGTTGTCGTTGCACCTAATATAGTATGGTTTTCGGGTTCCATATTATATGATTATGGATGCAAAATATAATTTTCCTGCAATTATGTTCATAGTCTCAAAATAAAGTTGCCATAAATTTTTTGTTCTCCAGCTACTATTTTAAATGAATCACATTAACTAAGAAATAATTTTGGACATGATGCTTAAAGGAGCTGAACTACATAATTATGTTTCAATTCTGCATTGTCATAATTTTCTATGCATGATGCATTAATGGAAGATAACTTATGATTTGATCATAGTCTCCATTGAAATGCTAAAATGTTACATTAGCTTCTATCTCAAGTGTGCTACAGCATGAGATGCAAGAGTTAGTACTACATTTAGACTTTAGGTTAAGTCTAAATGAGATGTTTGGTATGAATCATATTGAATGCTAAGAAAAGCTTAAGGAGATCCAATTCTATGTCATTTTATGAAAATATATATATATTTTTTAAATGAATTGGAATTCTTGGATGTAGAGATTAAATGTTAATTTCATTTGGATATGATTCACAAATTCTTGTTAGAATCATTTGATCAATTCTGATTGTTTTGAAAATAAATTCTTTTTATGTTATTTGAATTGATGAGTAAGTTCTACATAACGGAAGACATCCTAAAAGCTAAGGCTAGGATCAATATGATTTAATTCAAATTCTTAGCCTAAACCGAAAGGTAAGGGTGGTAAGAAGATGAATTATAATACCAAACAGTTTGACAATCAAGTTGCCCTAGTAGTTGCCAAAAGGAAATTAGACTCAAAAGCATGACCAAAAGGAAAGTGTTCCTGTTTTGGTAAAGCTAAGCGTTGTCCACGATTGTCTTCTAGATAGAAATTTACATGTTTTACTTTTTAAAGAGAAAGTTTTCATCCTTTGGTATTGTATGTTTTGGAACTTATGTCTAGATCTTATTAATCTATATGATATTTAAGATTGGTGAAAGATGGGCTTTTAGAACCATTATTTTGATATATTCCCAATCGATAAATTCTTTTAGAGGATAATAAGACCTAGAGCTCCTTTATTGTAAAGGAATAAAGTTTCGATGACTTCTTTGAATCAGTGCATACATGAAGGAGAAATAAGACTCTTTTAGAAAAAGTAAAGTACATGATAAGTATATCCATTTGCGTATTTCTTTTGAAGATATACTCTAATAATTACTATACATTTTATAAAGCTGATTTCAAAAAATTTTTCCGAGGACATCTGTCAAATTGTGGATTGGGTGAAAACCTAGTATATGATACTTCCACTTTTGGAGATGTTTAGTACTTGTGCTAGAAAGGAAGTCTAACAAGTTGAAATTAAAAGATGGAAAAATGTGTGTTTATGATGAGTATCCAAAAGGAATTGCAAAAGATTGTTTTGGTAGTCATAAAGAAAATAAGATGTTTGTAAACTTCAATTACAAAGTTCTTGATGATGACTATGTGAATAATCTTAAAGCAAATCATAGATGTTCTAGAAGAAAAATGTCAGAATTTGTTGAGAGACAACTATAAAATACATTTAGAAATGAGATAGTTGTATTAGATACACCACAAGGCATTATCCTAAATGTATAGCTAGTACACCGGTACAATATCGTAATGGGAGGATTATTAATTACTAAGTAAATTCATACTTTTAGGATAAACTTTTGAAGTCATTCCAAAAGGATATGAATTTGATCCTTGGTCCTACGTAAAGGCAATTGATAATATGAATATGAATAACAGGATCAAAGGTTATGTGAATAGAATTAGATTCTATTTAAAGTCTAGAACTTGTAGAGGCACCTAATGTCATTAAGCCTATTATTCTCAAATAGGTCTACAAGGAATTGAGATTGATAGATTAGAAGGTGTAAACCTTCAAAGTCAAGACTAGTGACAAAAAGATTTATTCAAAAAGAAATGGTTTGACTATGAAAAGATTTTTTCACCAATAGTCAAGTTTGACTCTATCTAGACTCTCTTATCCATTATATTTCATTTGGATGAAATATGACAATGGATATCAAGAAAGATTCTTTTAGTAGCAATCTTGAGGAAGACATCTAAATAATGTAACTAGACTTGTACATAACAAATAAACAGTAATGTTTAGTATGCAAGTTGCTTAAATTCCTTTTAAGGATTAAAGCAAGCATCTGAATCATAAAATATCATCTTTGATCAAGGAATCAAATTGTTTGATTTTGATCAAGTATTAAAAGGCCTTATGTGTGTGAAAGCTATATAGAATAATAAATTTCTTAATATATGTTGATAACATTTCAATCATTTAGAATGATGCAGAGTTATTGTCATCAATAGAGTTTTTGTTGTCTAATCCAGTTTGATATAAAGTACTTGGGAAAAATCAATCACATCCTAAGAATTTAAACATCGTTACAATTTAGAAATTAGGATGTTGAGTCTATCTCAAACTGCTTAAATAGATTAGATTCTAGCCAAGTATAACATGTAATACTTCAAGAAAGGATTCTTTCCTCTTAAGCTTGAAGTTCTTTTATATAGGACTATAGTCCTAAGACTTATAAAAGAAAGAGCATATTAAGACGGTTCTTTATACCATATCAATAGGAAGTCTTTATGCTATGCTATATACTAAGCTAAAGGGAGATAAGTGTCGGATATATGGTAAATTGTCTTTGAGGGCAAGTGAGAGATTGTTGGGGTTTATGCCCTAAAATCCAATTTATTGGCATGTCATAAATAATTAAATTGTTTAATTATATGAGACTATCTATAAATGAACTAATGAGATATTATCTTAGTCCATGAAATGCATAGTATGTGATTTATGTGAAAAATCACAGAAAATATAAATTGCAAGTTCTTTGTAAACTTATAATGTAGTTCGTAGTCGGTGATGAAATTGAGTGTTTCATCTGCGAAGACTATAATATATCAACTAAGATGATTTTTCTAGATCATGGAAATAGAGATTTTTAGTTGGTATGTTGATATGTTTTAAGAGTTAAGACATATTGAACTGGACTGTGAGATTTATTATTCTCTTAACGACTGTCAAATGAATAATAAGTCTCACGACTTCTATTTACATCAACTCTAAATCCTGAGAGAATAATGGATCTGATCATGAGATGTAGGTTGTTTTGATATATATCAGGAGTGAGATCTATAAGTTACGGTCAAAACCTCAATATATTGGGCAGCCACATTTAGTGTTGATGGAACATATATTCTTAAGATGGAATTCATAATCTGTTAACGGAGATATAAAATATTCCCTTGAGATAAATTTAATGGGATTGGTTATTTAGAGTGTTGAGCCCAACCACTTTAGTAAGGAGTTACTAAAGTATATATTTATGGAATTGGATTTCATAAATATATGATGAATAATGTAAAGGATTAAATCGGGTACTCAAGGATTAAGATATAGTAATCTTCAAAGTGGTAGTCTATATTTATAACTTTGTATTACTATGAATATTTTAATGAAAGGGTTGCATATATAATAAAGTCTTGGGGTATAATTTATTAATAAGGCCTAGAGTGCAATTATATTCATATAGTGGTATTGAATATAATTAATGGCAACTTTAGACTTGTCAAGAGTTGACAGAAAAGCCCAAAACCCATTGGAACTAAAGTCTTATTTGTTCCCTTTTGGTCCCACTCCAAACCACACAACTAGAGCCCAATTGGAATGACTCAAAAGGCTAGTCCAATTAGATAATCAGTTATATTTAAGAAGAAAAACATACATAATTTCATAAGTCTTTTCATAAGTGTTTTTCATTAAGATTACACAAGGAATGAAATGGTTCGTATGTGAGTGTTGGACACTTCTTTATTCTCTCCTTAGAAACTGATTGAGAGACCACACTTCTTGGGCATTAAGTGAAATTGGAGTGAAGATTAAAAGTCTTCCCAAGAACTTCTGATCTTTGGTTTTGAATTTCACCGCACTAAGGTACGTTTTCTTGTTCTTAAATTCTGAAACTTACATAGTGCATGTTATCAATTGCGAATGAAGTAAATCCGTTATTTTTCCGCTGCGTATGTTTTGTATGCGATATAAACATGTATTTTTCCCAACAGTAGACACATGTGCTCTTAAATCTATCATGAGTAATATGTTACAATTCTATTATAGCATGTGGTAAGTTGTTAATGAATGATGTTATCACTAATAATGAACTCTTAGCCTATAAATATCCATGTATAATAATAATAATAATAATAATAATAATAATAATAATAATAATAATAATAATAATAATAATTGTGGAAGGACTTTCGTCTCGGCCCCCAATTAGGTATTGTCCTCTTCGGAATTGGCTTGGAGCCTTAGTCCTCAAGGTTTTGTTCAATCCTATATCGGGGAGAGACGCCTCCCACTCATGCCTTATAAGCTTTTGGCCTAAGAATGAGTGTACCACTCATGTGTAGTAGTGGTACACTCATCCTTAGGCCAAAGGCTTATAGGGCATGAGTGAGAGGCGTCTCTCCCCGATGTGGTTTTGAACAAAACCTTGAGGACTAAGGCTCCAAGCTATAATAATAATAATAATAATAATAATAATTAGATTGATTGTAAAGGTTTAAATTTTTAGATTAAGTACAGATTGAGGTGTGAATTCCCTCTCTCTCACTATAGAATCTTTCTCTCTTTGGAAAATGCAAGCTTTAATCTTCTTGCAACGTTTTGGTATCCACCTATGGGAGTTGGTAAAGCAGCCTAAACCAGTTGCATTAAGTGCTACCAGGGACCGACCCAAGGGGCCCGGCCCCCCTGGCCCAAATAAAAAAAAAAAATTTAGGCCCCCTGACCCATGGAAAAAAAAAAATTATTGGTTATATTTTTTTATTTCTAGAGTTGCATCTCTCTCTTCCAAAAACTTAGACCATCTCTCTTTTAATTAGCCTAGTTCAACAAGTAACTATCCAAAATAAAAACTTAACATAAAAAATTTTAAAATATAAAATAAAATAAAATAACAGTTTTTATTAGAGTACTAGCATCAGGTAACTCAAACAACAGTTTTTAGTATTTAAACATTGAAAACTGTGACTAAAAAAAAAACATGTTTGGTAGGATTGGTTTTTGAGGAGTGTTTGAGTTACATTTTTCATTTTATGGTGTTTAAACATTGAAATTAAAAAACTCCTCTTATCCGTTTTCATTTTTCAAATAACATTGTTCAATGACACTTTTGTAAATATTTTCAAAACTGTAGGTCTCACAGATTAGACTACACATCAACACTTTTTAAAAAAAAACACACACACATACCAAATACACAATTATATTTGTAAGGACTAGAAAACTTAATGGCGCAAGCCCACTTAGAGTAGTGGGTTGTGCATTTCAACCAAGGCCCAAATCAATGAAATTTATGAGAGGAGGGATGAACAACAACAGAGGGCTTTGCCCGAGGACAAATGCAGGGAAAAAATAAGGTTTGTATTAAGAAATAAACGAGCATCAAGCTCTCACAAGCTCTTCCAAGGAGATTGAATTCGCATAAAAAGTAATACTATTCACTCTTTCTTCTTCTTGTTCTTCCCTCTTTCTTTTCCTTTTTTTTTCTCCGATCCCTATTTTGGTGCTCTCCCCTTTCATTATATACTTCTTCCTTCATCATATCTCCACCATCCATTTTTACCTAAACTCCCTCCCTTTTTGACACTTGCTACTTTTAACATTTGAAGAAGATGGTGGAACTGTGGAAGGAATCTGCTTAGCTGTGGCTTACACTGTTCAGGTCACTTCCTCATCAATGTGACTGATAAAGCTGTTATCTTCCATTTAATGCAGATGCAATAGGCTACACCAAACCAGCAGCTTCCCTACTGTTCGCTGACTTCCACTCTTAAGACTCCAGCTCCCACTTTAGAATACTGCAAAGTACCTTGATTCAATTCTTCCCTTCCTTGGGCGACATTCCTCCTTGGGCTCGTGGCTTGCAGCATTCCCACACCCATGCTGCGACCCTTCAACTTCATCCTCGGTCCTCAGGATCCCACGATGTTTTTTCACTTTTGAAATGATGTTATTAGAAATATAATACCAAATACATTTTTTGTATTATGAGTACTTTAAATACGTGTTTTCACAACACTTTTTAAATCACAGTTTTCACATCATTTTGAACAACAATACTCGAACACATCTACTAAACATGCCCTAAATATTTAGTATTTAGAGCACTAAATATGAAAAACACTATTGTACAAGACATTTCAAATGCTATATTAAAGTAGCAAAAGTAAGTTTTGGTTTGTTAATTTTTTTTTTTTTTTTTTTTGCAACATCTAATGCTCATAAGAAACAATATTATTTTGTGTGTGTGTGTGTGTTTTTTTTTTTTTTTTTTTTTTTTGTTAGTAGATGATTGCATCTTAATGTATTAAGAAATATTGAGTGTATTTATCTTGGTTGATAGTTTGTTAGTACTATATGGATACCTATTTGAATTTTTTTTTCCTCATGTTTTGTCCCCCCTAATTTGTAATCCTAGGTCCACCCCTGAGTGCCAGAAACGCAATAAGGTTGGATGCCATTTAGCTTGGTGTCTAAAGTTAAGAGTATTCATCAAATACTAGACCTTAAAAAAAATGTATCAATGGATGCAGCTAAGTTTCATAATTTGTGTTTCCTATCAATGTGATTTCTAGTTTATGGAATTAATGTTTTTATTCATAATGTTGTTATTCGTAGCCTAACAACATAAAAGAAAATCTATCACTCACCTAGACATCTATTGTAAAACTGTCTTGTCATCTTGTAAAGGAAGCCCGAGCCGATGTGTCATGTTCTAAAGCGCCTTCAAAAACATTGTGTCGTACCCATCCTTTGTATAAATTCCTATTACTGCAAGTCGCACAACTGCTTCTATAATCTGTTATAACATAATGTAATTATTGTAGTTTTTGTTTAGTCAATTAAAAGATTGTTATAATTGTTACGACAAATCCTAGAGCTAAGATTTGGATTATATCAGTATGTAAACTATAAAGTCCAATAGCTGTAGGAATTCAGACATGTAAGACTCATTTGCTTAATCTCTCTCTCTCTCATGATTAGTTCTTGTGTCTCAATTTTCTTTTGCATCTATACCTCTTGATGATGCACAAAAATTGTCAATGAGTTGATGCCTGCTGATCACACTGATGGATACTTGTAGAATAAGAAAACAAGAGCTAAACAGAAGGCATTAGTGTGGTACCGGCTAAAGACCTTCTGAAGGTTAAGTCAGTGAATGGAAAACCTCTAAGAACTCTATAGTGAGAGAGTTAGGGATTTTGTACGTACCTGGGAAAGGAGGAGAACTATTGCTTATATAGTGGTGGGGAGGAGCCCTAGATCTTGAAAATACAGGGATTTCCTTACAAGGTGTAGGCGGAGTTTAATGTCATCTAGATCTTGGGGATACTCTCTATTCCAGGAAGGTGAAAGTTGTGGGGTATGGTCTTTTTATGTGGTGCGCAAGAAATTTCCATATGTGGATATGTGTAGACCACGTAATGCCACATGGGATCTGTTGGTGTGCTATTGTTAGAAGGGGTCATCCGTTGGTATGGTGGAGAGATACTCCCGTTAGCTTTGTCTAGATCCGTTGGTGTAGCCGATGACTCCCAAAGAAGCCAATGGTTCCTTTGGGGCCGACGACTCCCTTAAAGTCATTGGTTTTAGTATGTGTTTGGATTGAATTATTGTGTGTCTGCGTTTTAGTTTCATGTTTCCTTCTCTTTTTTCTTTTTTTTTCTTTTTTTTTTCTTTTTTTGCACGCGTTTCAGGATTCAGTTTTCACTGTTACCGCTACTGTTCATGCACTGTTCATGAACAGTAGCCGTAATATTTGACTTTTCAGCCCACCTGTGCACTGTTCACAGACCCACAAATTTCACTTTTCAGCAACTTTTTTATTAAAAATGAGTTCCACGGCACTATTCACACATTTAAAAATTATTTTACTACAATATTTTCAGTTTTCAGTTTTAGCAAAATAATTTCTATCCAAACAGACCCTAGAGTGTAGGCATAATACCTTCTTTCCGACGGGTTCCTTTCATTCAAGGACTTTGACTTTATTACAAAAATACCCTTATCACCTCTCATTCTTCTTAGTTACTTAGCAAATATATATGGGTAGGCTCTTTGTTTTTTTCTTGGGTCAGGATGTGCCGAGTTTTGAAACTCCTGTAGATGTTAAAAACACAGCAATGGAGATGTAATTATTGGATGACAATAGGCACATCTTCCACATGTGTAAGTGTAAGTTAATATTTCTTTGTTTTTTCTTTGCAAAGTGTGTAAGCTGATATATCAAACGACACCTTATTCAAGGTAAAAAAATTCAGCTGAATTCTTGAGATAGAGGTATAGATTCTATGCTTAAAGGGGACACGAATGTAGTACAATAAAATTTTGAGGGAAAACACAAATAAGGGAGAGAGAGCAAATACAGACATGCACAAAAGACCAGCTGATGAAACGACACGAAAGAAAAGAAAAAGAAAAAGAAAAGAAGGGTTTTGACACAAACATGTATGCTCCCCCACCTGTCTGCTGGTAAAGATTCTATGTCACATGTTATGAAAGTAACATCTATTGTAAACTTCGCTCTACCTGCACACTCACCGTGTGCCCATAGCTCATCTTCTGCATGTATTTCTTGCTTGTTGGTCGTGCACTAGCAAGGTTTTGCAAAGTTTCTTACATTCTACAGAACCAAAATTTGATAGTTAAAAGTTAAAAACCTCTTATTTGTGAAAAAATATATGATAAGGTTGTGATCCAATTGGTTAGATCAATTTAATCTACTTGTTTGTGATCTAATTCACCTTATTACACTGTTCAAACTTATTGCAGTTTGAATAAGATTTGCTAATTCTTCCTCGTATAAAAAGTTAAAGTTTTTCTAATTCTTCCTCATAATAAATCTTCTATAACAGGTTGTGATTGGAGTATAGTAAAAATGATTTCATAGTAGTTTCTTGTAAATTTGTGGTAAATATAATGTTCCACTAATCACAATCTATCACCTCAACTAGTTATGAAATTTTTTTGTGTCTAATGTATTGTTGTCTTTTGAATCCAAATAATATGAATTTCGATTATTTGATAGATAAATCAAGTTAGTGTGTGTGTGTGTGTGTGTGTATACATGTAATGTATGTGTTTATAATCAAAGACGTAAATACTAATAGACCACTTTTTGGGTTCACTAATTGGTTTGGGATTTAAATCATTGTCCATGCTCGCTAATCTAATGTGTCTGATAGTTACTGCTACAAATTTTCTTCCACAAAATTACTCAAGAATCATGTCAGAACCATAAATTTGAAAATGATGCATGTAACATAAAAGTTGAAGATGAAATTTTATGCACTATTTGTGAACCAAGGTTTATGGAAATTACATGACTCCAATAAGTATTGCCAACATCTCTTCATTTGTGTGACCAACATTTTGATATGACACATTTTCTGATTTTCTCCAAACTCCCTGTAAAAATATGATAAGATTGACATCTAGAAAAACTACATGCATGCTTCCAAAACATCGAAATCTAGTAAAACTTTGCAACACAGAGGAAGGGGAAAAAGAACAGGGTAATGTCATCCTCTTGAGCAGTACACTCCAAGTTTTCTAAAAAGCATCACTGCATCAGTACATTTATTCGCCTCCTTGAGCACGACCTCGTAGCTAGTGGTCGAATTGTTGGAGATGAGTCAGATGACATTAACAATCAATAACAACTATTACAAGAGCTTTCAATGCAGGATGAGTTTCATTTGGACCAAGCAAAGAAAGAAATAACATGATGGAAAATGGGGTGAAAAGTGAGGTTGGAAAATGCATGAAGGAAAATATGATTTTCCATTATTTGGTTGGAGTGAAAATGGAAAGAAAAGAAAATCTTAAAATAGAGTGGATAGAGTTTTTCACCTTGGCTCACCATCTTTTTTTTCTTCAAACTAGGAGAGAAAAGAAAACTACAAATCTATACATACTTTTGATTTTTCTATTTTTAATAATTAGCAGTATAATAATAATTTACATTTTATCCTTTCACTTTTTTACTTATCATCTTCCGTACTTTTTATTCTATCAACATTTTCTATCTTCTAATTTTTCTATCATCCCAACCAAACATATCGAGCATTAAAATCCAAAATTCTGCCATTGTTGCAAGACTAACCTCTCTTGCATATCTACCAACCCAGCAGCCCATGTGATGAAGGATTAGTCCACCCCTCCAACTAAACTTGTGGAAGCACCATTCCATTTGTAACCAACCCATATTTGGTACTTACCAGGAGTTTCTTGTTTTTTGGAATCAAGCGGGCTTACAAGTTGATTGTGTGGGATACTTCTTATCCTTCCCTTCTATCTCCCTCTGAACAATTGGTTGAAACTTAAAGAGTTTATTGTCCCTTATCAGCTTCTACCATAATTAAGCACCATCTTCCAAGAAACAGTATCACTTATTAGTCAACATTGGTCACTTGGCTAGCTTAATTATAATAGGGTACTACAGTACTAGTATTTCCTAAGAGAGTTCTTTTACAATTACAGGGAAAAAATCACAAACATTTTTACTACACCTTTAAATTGATCTGTCACCTCATATTTGGGTCTTTAAAAACTTAAATTATTGATGGGCTTAACTTAAAGATTATTGTAAAATTGGCTTCATTATTCTTAAAATGCTTTTTGTTATTATTCACATTCATCAACGTTTTCTCTACACTTTTTTTTTTTTTTTTTAACTAAACATTAATTCGCATTCATTAACTTTGTTATTTTTACTGTATTTTAATTAGATAGATCTTTTTCTCACTAAAAGTGTAAATATATATATATATATATATATATATATATATATAATTATTTTGCATTTCACGTGTGCTACCGTTGACGAAGGACTTGGTGCTTGTCATAAATTATTATTTTAAAATTTTCAGTACTCATATTTTTTTAATAATAGGATTCTAGTTCTTAGATTTTAAAATTTTCAGTACTCATATTTTTTTTAAAGGTTTTTTCTATTTAAATTAGCATCTTTTTATGATAGCATATTATTTAAGATTTTTTAGAAATATTTTTACCTAGGAATTTTTTTCCCCTGGAGCGGCATATTGGCTCCTAAGCTATAAAACAAAAATAGAGTTTATATTTCGTCAATAATCAGTCTATTACTTCTGATTTTTCAAGTAGATTCCAGATTTAACCTTCTGGATCCAAGGTTTGTTGAGGATATCGACATTTCTGCACTAACCTTTCCTTGTACGAACCTTGATTAGTATAGTTTGATTGTAAAACGACAAAACAATTGGCAACCACCTTACACGGACGAAGATCCAGGGCACGTAAGCCATTTGAGCAACGATGAAGGCTCATAAACGATGTTAAGATTTTATAAATGTAAGATTTTATTTTGTTTTTAATCATTGTGAGATTTGCTTTTTTTTTTTTTTTTTTTTTGATAAACAAACACACACAGGAGAGAAGGAAAGACGTTCTAATACAAAGGCACAATACTACTCTACTAAAAAACTATAGTAACTTTTAAGCAATGTAGGACAACACACTCTCTTAAGTAATGTAGGGAGAAGTAAGTTAAACTAGACACAACACACTCTCTTAAGCAATGTAGGACAATTATTACCCATTCTTTTTTTTGAGAAACAAACATACACACAGGAGACACTACAAAAATAAAGACTTTAGGCCGCGTTTTTCAAACGCGGCCTAAGGTCCAAAAAACGCGGCTATAGGCTATGACCACGTTTTTTTAGGCCGCGTTTTTAAATGTGGCCTAAACCCCGCGACTATAGGCCTCCTGGGTCTATGGCCGCACTTTTAAAAACGCGGCCTAAAACCAAGGTCTATGGCCACGTTTAAAACGCGGCCTAAGACCAATGTCAATGGCCGCGTTCTAAACGTGGCCTAAGACCATACTACCTTAGGCCACGTTTAGAATGCGGCTACTGCCAAAAATATTTAAAAAAAATAATTCTGAAAATTAAAGCAATAAATGTGATTATATTTATTGCTTTAATTTTCAACGCAATATTTTTCTGTAAAAAAAAAAACTAATAAATGAAAAAGAAATAAATTTGAAACAAACAAACACTGATAGCAAACCCAGAATTAGAATTCATGCCAAGAACACAAACCCAGCAAATTTAAACATGAACAAATTATATTTGAACAAGAGCATAAACATGAACACGTTATATTTGAACAAAAACATAAACACAGTAAAATATTTGAACATGAACACAGTAAAATTTAACAAGAACATAAACGGAACAAAAATTGAACAAACCCAGCACCAAGAACACAAACCCAGCCATGCATCTCCGAACACGAACGCGCTTCCATCTCCGATCGCGTATCGGAGATGAGGATTCCATCTCCGATCTCCTCCATCTCCGATCCGATCGGAGATGGAGGAGTCGATCTCCGATCTCCTCGCGCGATCTCCGATCCGATCTCCTCGATCTCCTCGCGTGATCTCCTCGATCTCCTCGCGCGATCTCCGATCCGATATCCTCGATCTCCTCGCGCGATCTCCTCAATCTCCTCACGCGATCTCCGATCCGATCTCCTTCGCGCGATCTCCGATCCGATCTCCTTCGATCTCCGATCTCCTTCGATCTCCGATCTCCTTCGATCTCCTTCAATCTCCGATCTCCTTCGATCTCCGATCCGATCGGAGATGGAGGATTCGATCTCCGATCTCCTCCATCTCCGATCGGATCGGAGATAAAATCCTCCATCTCCGATCCGATGAACACAAACCCAGCTCTGGAGCAAAAAATGATGAGGGCTAGGGTTGAGCAAAATGATATACACAAACCCGGTCAAAATATACCCAAAGCCTAAAGCCGCGTGTCTAACACGCGGCTATAGGCAAAACACGGGCCGCGTTTTATTAAACGCGGCCCCATTCAAACTGAAGCCGGGTTTTGGAAACGCGGCTTCAGTAAAAGCTTGAGGCCGCGTCTAAAAACGCGGCCTCAAGCTGTTTTTTTGGGCCGCGTTTTGAAAAAACGCGGCCTCAGGCTTTATGCTAGGCCGCGTTCGCAAAAACGCGGCCCATTGTAAGGACTGAAGCCGCGTTTTTAGAAACGCGGCTTCAGTCCATTTTGGGCCGCGTTTTTGCAAACGCGGCCCAAAAAAACGAGGCCTAAAGGCCCCGTTTTTTTGTAGTGAGAGAGGGAAAGGGGTGTGAGACTTGCTTGTTGGTCAAAGTGTTTATGCCAATAGAAATTTTAAAAGCAATAGAAAAATTGTATTGGACAACTAGCTTGCGGTCAGTCTATTCCTAAATGGGATTTCATCAAGAGGATTTTTAATTTAGAAGATTATTTTGATTATCAAGAGATCTATGAGAGGAAAAAGTAGTAAGAATTGTGTCAAATAAGATAAATAGGGATGTAGCGAAACAATAGAATAACATACAAAATGATAGAGTATATCAACGTAAGCACAAAAAATTGTTATGAGCAAATAATGAAAACATATGTTGGTTGGTTTCTTTTTATTTTCATGTGATTATAATGAAATATCATGCTATAGAAGTAATGATAATAGGAAAGTCGTTGTATAAATAGGTATATACATGATATATGAGAATATCCTACTTTAAAAATAAAGGAATCAAAAGATTAAAAAAAGTAATTCTATTTTTAAGTATCTTGCTCAAAAGATATTGAGGTTCGCTCAAGTGAGAGATGAGAGAGAAATATGCAAACTTTTTGTTTAGACCTTGCTTCAGCAAAAAAATTAATGAGAGATATAAAAACTTTTTATCTAGCTTTTAAGTAACATACTTGTTGGAGTATTTTAATATTATATGATAAAAATGAATAAATGTTACAAAATAAATGTAAAGATTATGAGAGTGAATATGGAAGATAAGGAGTTAGTGAGAATATTTAATCCCACATTGAAAAGGAGAGAGACTTTTTTATTCTTTTTAATTGTGGTGATTAATGGGCTAACATGAATTGTCTCAGATATTGAGCTAGATACGCGCGCAAGGGGGAAGTGAAAAGTGGAGGTATCAAAGTTGGAAATGAATCAGCCTCTTGGATCCTCCTACTTGACAGCTTAATCTTGTAACACCCACTACATCAGAATTATGGACCTAATTAATCAGAATAAATTGGGTACTAATTTTGTGAGGCCCATTGAGCCTATAAATAGACTCATGCAGATCCAATCCAAGTTAGTGAAAAAATATACACAGCAATATAAACTAAAAAATAGAGAGATTCTTGGCAAGGAAGGGTGTTCGGCTTGAACACTTTATGCAGAAGCTGTTCTAGTCATACAACATTTGTTGGGCTGTTGTATCCTGGGGGAGGCAAGTCAGAGAAGGTCTGCACCGGTTACAAAGTTTAGCCAACCAAGGGCTTGAATCTCCTTAAAGAAAGCGAGTGCCACGCCTCAGTCCAAATAGTGTTGTGTATTTTCTCTTCAACTTAATAATATTCAGAAGTAATATTCAGTTTCTCTTTGTGTTATTTCCATTGTTATTGTATTTTTCACCAACAATACTTAAGAGTTCACTTGAGCAAGAACAGTAGTTCGCTCAAGTGGGGTACATTCTCACTTGTGCGAGACAAATTTATAAAATCTTTCTTCTTCTTCTTTTTTTTTTTTCTTTTTTTGGGTATGGTTTTGCACACAAAAATCAAGAAATGAGTCATTTAACAACTAGAAATAGTCTTGGCAAAGTTTTAGAGTGCTTGTTCTAACATAAGTGACATTTCAATGGTATATTTTTTAACGGTAACTCTTCATTGAATATACAATCATATATACTCAACTATGTAAAGATTTTGAAAGGATTATGACAAATTTCACAGATTTGATACACCATGCAGAGATATTCACAAGATTTTCTAAATCCCTATATATAGAATCTAGGCTTATTTGTATCCTATAAACAATTCACCTACATTAGCAAACTCAATTGAGTGGGGACAAATATAATCATAATGAAAACGATTGATACATGCCTCTAAGCCTACTTCAATTTCCTAACAAGAAAAGTAAATTCTTGCATATTGATTAACATCATAGCATTTATCTTCCAAACACCAAATAATAATAATTTGAATCTAGCAGTTGCAAAACCGCAACTTGAGGTTAAAGAAACCTTGCCACAATAAGCTGGTGAAAAAGTTGATTAATTTTGGAGAATTTGAGCAAGAGGCTCAAGTTGAAGATATTTATATTGAAATCAAAAGGATAGTATGGATGTTCTCTTGAGAAGTTTTGATGAAGATCCTCTCGAGGTTATGAACGAAGAAATTAAATACTAAAATTGAAGCAACTACTTGGTTAAGTACCCAGTTGATTTTGTTGACAATTGTACGTGCATTATTATTTCTGTGGGGGTAAGGGCTTAAATGGTATATTGGGCCTTGGGCTTGGCCGAGAGCATAGTGATTCAAGAACAAATGAATGATGTTAGATGGATCAAGTTTAGAATCTAACGAGCAGAATATGGACGGGAGAGTGGTCCGAGGAGGTACGCCTCCTTGGAAAGGATAAGCATGGGTCAAGCATGTATCCCAAGGTTCAAGGCGACTCTTCAGAAAGCTCCAGGGTCAAAGACGCACGCCTCAAGCGTACCAGAGTAGGGTAGCTAGGAAGTACCTAAGAGAAAGCTACTGCTACCGCATTAAATGTCCTGCAGCTAATTCACTGGCCGCATTTATGTGAAAAAGACCCCTGAACAGTGCTGCCTTAGCTGCCACCACTCACAGAAGGCAAAAGAGGGTGTCTAATGGGACAGGCACTCAAGTGAAGGCCAGGATGATCAACAAGTGGACTACAAAGATCATTAGAAGGGGGATATATAATGTGAGAGACCCCTAGGAAAAAATGGGAGGAGAAAGAAAGACGAGAGCAGAGAAAAAGAAACTTGTAGTGAGGTTATAAAGACAATACATAAAGAACTAGTCTCCTCGGACATTGCCGAGGACGTATTCTCTTAGCATATATTTCTTATCTTTATTCCTTCCGTTGAGAAACATGGATCCGTTGTATTAACTCACTAAAGCCCAGTATTCTAACCCATTCTCTATAAATTTATTGCTTTGGGCTTTTTGGACCTTAGTCCATCTCTTATTAGGGCTAAGAACTGCAATGGCCCCTCATGCCGTAAGTTTGGTATTGATACGAGTTAATAGCGGTGTCCAGAGACCAGTTTATTATGTGAGCAAATCACTACATGAGGCTGAGATCCGTTATCTGCCACTAGAAAAGGCCATTTTGGTGGTGGTGCATGCTACGCGTAAATTCCCCTATTTCTTCTAGGCACATATGGTAGTCGTCCTAACTTAGCTCCCTTAAAGCTATACTCCGAAGTGCTGATTACACAGGAAGGATTTTTAAATGGGGGACGATCTTAGGGGCTTTCGACATCAAGTACATGTCTCACACCTCTGTCAAGGGTCAAGTTCTCGCGGATCTGGTAGCTGAGTTTGTAGAGCCCCCATTGAAAGTAGAAGCGGAGAACCAAAACATGGATGGAAAATCAGTTAGCATGATCTCCTAACAAGTTTCCTTATCCTAGAAAGTATACGTCGACGGTGCAGCAAATCAGAAGGGGTACGGAGTGGGGCTAGTTCTGGTCTCACCAGAGAAAATCACCATTGAGAAATCATTAAGATTGGGATTCTCGGCCACAAACAACGAAGACGAGTATGAAACTCTGCTGATGGGAATCACCATGGTTCAGAAAATATGCGGAAAGGCTGTAGAAGTGTTCTCGGACTCAAGATTGATCGTCGGCCAAGTGAATGAGGAGTTTGAGGCCAAAGATGAAAGAATGCAAGGGTACTTGAGTTAGGCGCGACGTTTACGGTCGAGCTTTGAATCTTTCGAACTGTTGCATATCCCTAGAAATGGAAACACAATTGCCGATTCACTAGCCACACTTGCAACCTTCTCGGCGCAAAGCTTACCCGGGGTCATCCTTATGGAAGACATAGGCAAACCTACAAAAATGAACAGAGAGGTGGTTCATGTTCACCAAATCAGAATGGGCCCTAGCTAGAAGGACCCCATAGTAATTCTTGAAGGAGGATATCCTACCAGACGAAAAGTCAGAGGCTGACAAAGTACGAAGAAAGGCTCCTCGATTCTGGCTGTTCAAGGACCAAAAATTGTACAGACGCTCCTTTTCCGGGCTATACCTGCTGTGCATACACCCCGAAGCAACGGAATTGCTCCTAGAAGAACTACATGAAGCGATTTGTAAAAGCCGCACTGGAGGAAGATCCCTGTCACATAGAGCCATCACTCAAGGCTATTGGTGTCCCAACATGCAAAAAGAAGCACAAGAATATGCAAGGAAGTGCGACCAATGTTAGAGATTCGCACCAAATATACATTAACCGGGATGAGTCCTTAATCCTCTGTCCATCCCTTGGCCTTTCTATTAATGGGGCTTGGACATTGTAGGTCCCTTCCCCAAGGCAATAGGGAACAAGAGATATTTGCTAGTCGGCATGGACTATTTCACCAAATGGGTTAAATTTGAGCCCTTGGCGAACATCAGAGACGTAGATGTCAAGTTTTTTTGGAGGAACATTGTTACTCGATTCGAGGTCCCTCGCACCCTCATCTAGGATAACGGCCTTCAATTCGATAGCAAAGCCTTCAGGCGATATTGCTGTGAACTTGGAATTATAAATCGATACTCTACCCCAGCTTATCCCCAAAGGAATGGACAGGCCAAGGCTGGTAAGGGCCCCAATGGTATATTGGGCCTTTGGCTTGGCCGAGTGCATAGTGATTCAAGAACAAATGAATAATGTTGGATGGATCAAGCTTAGAATCTAACGGGCAGAATATGGACAGGAGGATGGTCCGAGGAGGTACGCCTCCTCGGAAAGGGTAAGCATGGCTTAAGCATGTGTCCCAAGGTTTAAGGTGACTCTCTAGAAAGCTCCAGGGTCAGAGACTCACGCCTCAAGCGTACCAGAGAGGGGTAGCTAGGAAGGACCTAAGAAAAAGCTACTGTCGCCGCATTGAATGTTTTGCAGCTAATTCACTGGCCGCATTTATGTGGAAAAGACCCCTGAACAGTGCTGTCTTGGCTGCCACCACTCACAGAAGGTAAAAGAAGGTGTTTGATGGGACAGGCACTCAAGTGGAGGCCAGGATGATCAACAAGTGGATGGCAAAGATCATTAGAAGGGGGATATATAATGTGAGAGACCCCTAGGAAAATAGGGGAGGAGAAAGAAAGACGAGAGCAGAGAAAAAGAAACTTGTAGTGATCTTGTAAAGGCAATACATAAAGAACTAGTCTCCTCGAACATATCCGAGGACGTATTCTCTTAGCATATATTTGTTATCTTTATTCCTTTCGTTAAGAAACACGGACCCGTTGTGTTAACTCACTAAAGCCTAGTATTTTAAGCCATTCTCTACAAATTTATTGCTTTAGGCTCTTTGGGCCTTAGTCCATCTCTTATTTGGGCTAAGAACTGCAAACTAGTCCTTACAATGTCAATTTTGTTAGTATTGAAATTTTAAATTTTGTTGTCAATTATCATTTGATCAAAATCGAATAAGAACAATACCATCTAACCCACCTAAATGACACCAAAATCACTTCAAAACCATATTTATTAGAGAAAACTCACCCCATAGTAAAGATAATGGGGCTTGTTGCCAAGAAGAGAAAACCAGCAATACTAGAGAATCCATGCAAAGATCTAAAAATTTGTTGCCAAGGAACTCAAATCTAGACTGGTCTAAGTCAAATCTAGGTTGGAGACACCTTCTAGGGGCTTTAGAGGACGGCACGATTGCCACCAGCGGTGCAACTAATCTAGGTCGACGTGATACCCATGGTTGAGATGGAAAAATACACCACTGAGGTACTTGAGAGGGCTTGAAAAGCCCTATAGAAAGATTGAGGAGGGCTAACGAGTAACAACGTGAGTTGCACTCATACGAAGCCATGGTTGCTCGGGGGCCCATTAACAAAGAGGTGCTAATCTGCACCAAGACCTTTTCTCTCTCCAATGATAGAGATCCAAAAAAATTCCTCCCCTATGATTATATGTGAAGAATTTAAAATTTACAAAATATATAAAAAATAGTTTTCAATTGAATGAAGTGTTTTAAAATTTTTAATTTGAAACAAGAAACTCAAAGATAGTCTCTGAAATCACAGTGTAAGATCAAAGGGGGTGTTAGTATAAGCTATCGGGGTGACAATGTTGGAATTGCATGAAATTTAGAGGGTTGAAGGGAAATTGCATTTTGATCAAGACTCGAGAAATTTTTCTCGAGGGTTGTCCTTATTTAGGAAAATTTCTTCGTTAAGACCCTAAAAATAGTGTTTTTACTATTTTTTAGTAAAATTTATTTTTCTTAATAACTTTTAGTTTAAAAATCAAAATAAGGTATTGTCTATTTTGGGACGTCTCTTAGAGAAAGTGGTTTTAATTTCTGCAATTATCTCAATTTTGCTATTTTTGGCATGAATTACTAATTTGCCACCAAATTACGTGATTAGCGTAAATTAGGGTTTTTCGGGTGTTTTCCTAATCGCTTTAGGTTTTCATTTTATTATTTATGCTATGTTTGTTTCAGCATTAACATTTTCTGGAAAATAGTTTATTTTCTATTGAGCATTTTTTGGAAAACTATCTCATTTTCTGTTGTTTGGTAACAACTTTAAAAATGGGCTTGAGAATGTTTTCTGGTGTTTAGTATCCACAATTTTTATAACATTTCTTGTATAATTTAAAACATATATAATATGTGTATTGAGTAAACTCACCTAATGTAATCAATATAAATAAATAATAATAAAAACCAAGAATGAATTTGGTTTTCAAACTAAAACTTTGACAACGGATACAATCAAAATTAGCTGTCCAATTTTCATGATCTTAAATTCTCATTTTGTTCATGTATATGAACAGTATTTTTGATAAGTAACATAAGAAATTTTATTAGAAAAAAACCAACCAAGTACACTGGAAGTGTACTATAGTGGCACAAATCAAGAGAAATATATATATATATATATATATATATATTAACCATGCTTCTCATAATTCAAAATAAACATTATATCCATAAGTTCCATTTTAAATACTTCACAATGCCACAGAGGCCAAATAGTTTGATAAATTCCAAAAATTGTTATAGAACTGTTGACGGATCTATGAGGAGAAAAAAAAAACTTATTAAAAAACGGTGCTATAGAGGGGAGAAGAAATAGGGAGAAAAAAGAGAAAAGAGGCAGATTGAGAGAGAAATCTATGGGAAGAGAAGAGGCTAAGGGGGTGATAGTAAGGGTGTGAGAAGAGAGAAAAAACAAAGGAAAGATAAGAAATTAGAGAGTTTATTGTGAGAAAGGCTGAATGAGCGAAAGAAAATATTGTTTCCTGAGTCAGAAGAAGATAATATTTATAGGGATTATGCGCCACGTGAGAGAGAAATTGTTTTCCATTTTTTTTTTTTTTTTGAAAAACAATCTATAGAAAAAAAAAGCCTTATTTTTATAAGATTTTTCCGTTGACCAATTTTTTTATTTTTATTTTATGTTATCAAGCACTAGAAAATGTGAAAAACTGTCTTTATAAAAGGTTTTTTAGCGAAATAAACAGAGCGTTAAACATATTGTAGCCTTCAGGGAAGTTCAATTTTAAGATTAATAAAATACAGACTTTGTCTATTGTTTTCTTTGGTGGATTTCAGACCTATTACCTTGGAAATTCAAGGAATCCCTCATAAATTTGAGGTTTACTATCAGAAATTAATAGTTTAATTTCTGTTCCATAAAAAAGGGCATCGTATTTACTTTTTTTAGACTACTACAACATCAGCTATTGTAGATTTCAAATTAATCTTTTATTTCCAAATTTTGAGGTCATGATCGTAGTCGTACACAGATATTTCCTACGTTAGTAGGGTGCATTAACTATTGTAAAGAAAATTACAACACCAAATCCGATCGACACTATTTTATTAGTTAGGCAAGGTTTGAAACTATTTTGGTATCTAACAAATGGAGTTTATTAGACTCGATTTTGCTCTTTGAAATTGCACTTGGAACTCGAGTGTGAGACACTCGAGTTTCAAATTCGAGTGTGAAACACTCGATTTCCAAGTGCAACATCGAGTCTAACAGACTCGATTTGTTAGATACCAAAATAGTTTCAAACCATGCCTAACTAATAAAATAGTTGGAGGGATTTGATTATTTTTAAAAAAAAATCTTGTGAAAAACTATCTTTATAAAAGGTTTTTCAGCGAAATAAACAGAGCGTTAAACATATTGTAGCCTTCAGGGAAGTTCAATTTTGAGATTAATAAAATACAGACTTTATCTATTGTTTTCTTCATTGGATTTCAAACCTATTACCTTAGAGATTCAAGAAATCTCTCATAAATTTGAGATTTACTACCAAAAATTAATAATTTAATTTCTGTTCCATAAAAAAAGATATCATATTTACTTTTTTCAGACTCCTACAACATCAGCTATTGTAGATTTCAAATTAATCTTTTATTTCCAAATTTTGAGGTCATGATCCTAGTCGTACACAGATATTTCCTACGTTACTAGGGTGCGTTAACTATTGTAAAGAAAATTACAACACCAGATCCGATCGACACGTCAACATCAAAACAAAATAGATTGTCAGCTTTATGCAAAGTTGAATACTAATTGAGAAGTTGTCATGCAGGGAGGGTGGTTAGTTCGCAAATGTCACCTTCACATTTCCCATATCAATGTCAAACCTTTAACAATAAGCTTTGGTGGGGCAACGGCCAATTTGATGTTCGAAACATAAAATGTATTTAGGGAACTATGAGAGAGACAAGGGCACTCTTATGTTGTTAAAAGGAAAAAAGGCAGTAGATTAGAATTAGAGGCCTCTCTCTGCATGAATACAAAGGCATAGAAACAGGCTGTATAAGGTAGAGACTTCTCCTTTTGTTCACATCTACTTCGACAAATGCCCACGCTTTACAACATTATAATGTCGTATTATTGTGAACACAAATGGCAAGGGAATAAAACTTGCATTCCTATGTATTTTTTTACTTGACCTCTTTTCTTAGCCAAAGAATCTCATCTTTTATTTAAACAATAAAACTCCACTCCATTATTCAATGTTTATTTTAACATTATCACAAATATTGTCTACATTTATCACAAAATTTAGAAATTGTTATGGTCACTCACTCCAAGAAATATCATTAGTTATGATTATGAGCCATGAAAGTTATTGCAATTTACACATTTAGATGAAAGATATTACTGCATTCTCAAAAAAAAAAAAAAAAAAAAAAAAAAAAAAAGAAGAAGAAGATGGAAGATATTACTGCTGTACTTCAGACTGATTTTAACAACCCCCTTAATTGAAATGCAATGTCTTTCTTTTCAAAAACAAAATTATTGCAATCTGCAAATGGTTATATTGGAACCCCATACCAAAGTATTTTACCCATGATGCTAGCTACCATTAGACCATGGATCCGCTCCCCACTACCCAGTAGTAGTAAATACAACTATTAATGGTGTATTTGGTAACATTTATAAAATTTAGAACCTTCAAGTGTTGCTAATAACTTGAAATGTATACATGAGTCAAAGGACCAATATGTTTTTCCTAGAGGAACTTGTGGGTGGTTGAAATTTCAAAGAAGAGGCGAACCACATCTAGGACTTGAACTCTCTGCCATCATTGCATCATCACTGTCGTCCTTTACTTTCACTTTTATCTTTATCTATTTTCCTTAAATTGATTGTTGGGATCTGACATTAGTTGTTGTGGTCTATTTTGTTTGACATATTGTAATTAATTATTTGTGATATTGAGATATATTTTAATTTTGAATAATTATTTGTAATGTAATTACTCTATTAGTTTTGAATTTTATAGGTGAAAATACTATTTTGGTCCTTATATTTTGCAGTAACAATCAATTTAGTCCCAACATTTGGTAGTAGTCAATTTGGCCCCTACAATTTTCAACTTGCACTCAATTTAGTCTTTACAGTTAACTCACTAATGAAAAATACTTACATGACAAACAGTTTGTACAGTTAGCATGCCTAATATTAAAATATTAAATTATATGTTGATGTGTCTAAATTTAAGTGGTTGATATGGCCACATCAGCACTTAAATGGGAAAAAAAAAATACCATGTCAGCTTTTAAGAATATATTCCTTATATTTAATCAATGTGAGACACTAGGATCATAATATACCACCTCACTACGCATCCGATGTTCACGACGGCTCACTCTAGCAACACTGACCCCGATGGTAGCCCTTTCTCTTTTGGTGGCTCCACTCACCTATTAGTTACTATAATCACGCCTTTAGGTCGCCCCCTTCGAGATCCGGCTACAAAGACTTAACTCATTTGATCCATACTTAATGAGTTACATTTAATTACTCTGGGTGGTGATTGGCTCTGATACCAAATGTTACATACCCATAGATAGAACTCACCCGTGAAGGGCTTATAAATACATAGTTAAACTTAGCCAGTTTTCAAGAGTGAGTTCTACCAATGAGTTTGTAACATTTGATATCAAAGCCAACCACCAAATCGAGTAATCGAACGTAGTTTATTTAATATGGGATCAAATAAGTTGCGGCTTTGTGGTTGGATCCTGGAAGGGCCAACGTAGAGGTTAGATTAAAATAACTGATAGGTTGTTGGAAATATTTTAGTGAATAAACAAGTTTTGATACATAAATAATATCTCAAATAATTAGCAATAATGTCAATAAGCAATAATAAAATAAATTTAAGTAAATTTAGGAACAATCTCACAGTGCCATAGAATCAAGCAAAGAGCGTTGTCCCTAAAGGTTGATTCGCGCCACCTAAAGTAAAACTTTATGCAATTGGTTATCTTGGCCAAACAACCCCCCAGGCTTAAACTATAGCGTCGACCTTTGTGATGTACGCACTTCCACTCACAAAAGGTTTAAGAACAACCTTCTATTGCATTTCCTTAAAAAACAAATATTCTTGTAGAAAAATATGTGAGAGAAAAATATAGTAGGATTGTGTATATCAAAAATATAAAGTAGTAAAAAGATACCTCATAGAAAATGTGTTGTTATGAGTATTATGTAGGTTACTTATGAAGATAATAGTCTATAGTTATTGGTTATTAATAATCCTTAAAAGCCCAACAGTTTATTATCAATTATTGCCCAACGGCTATTTTTTTCATAATTTCCCAACGACTATTTTTCTCATAATTACCCAACGGCTATTTTACTCATAAATTTCCAATGGCTAGAAAATAAATAAGAATAAAAGTGTTTGAAACACACACCCACACCAACAATCTCCCACATGTTACAAACACAAAATAGGAAAGACATGCAACTAAAGAAAGCATGCATCAATATGGTACCAGAAAGTTTTAACCATACATAGGATAAATAAGTAGGAACTAAAAGACAATGGTGGAGTTAAAACTCTTTTAACTAGGCTATTAGTAAACCAAACTTACCACCCACATAACTTTCCTTAACAAGGTTGTTTTTAAGCGGGTTGGCGCCTTATCCAGGCCATGCGCCACTGGGTTTCATGAGAGCTCTAGAAACCTACCCAAAAAGTCTCATAGGAAGAGGCACAACTTTCACTCAAACATAGGTGACATCCATCAGGAGTGCGTGCAGAACACCCCATCTCAACAGGTAGAAATATGGATCCATTAAGAGCTTAAAACTCAACCTCCAATAATCTGCAACTTAGTCGGTGGCATCCACCAGGAGTGCGTGCAAATACACCCCATCCCAACAGGTAGGGATATGGATCTATTAAGAGCCTAAAGCTCAACCTCACCAAACTCTGCAACTTAGCACTGTCTCACACCATAGGGATGGACTCATCACTAATCTCCTTACCGAGGTAGCGGAAAACACATAACAAATGATAGTGCCCATGGACCATTAATGACCTCTACCCATTTAACCTCTTGTGTGGAATCACCCATCATAGAGGTTGGGCATTAGCCACAATGTCGCAACTTGGGTATCAGTCCAATCCCCCTAGATATCTCACTCACTAGCCTTCTTACTAATGGTTTGGTCAAAGGACCGGCCAAGTTCCTTTTAGACCTCACAAATCATTATCAATAAGTTACCTCAGCCTCAATTGAATATGTCGACTTTTCCCATTTCACAAAGTCCAATGATTTAACATCATTATCAATAAGCTGCCTCAGCCTCAATTGGATATGTAAACTTTTCTCATTATAAACTTTGCTCTTAACACGTGTTATGGTAGCCTGGCAATCACAAGGAAAGCACACAAAGACAACAGAGTTAATAAATGGAGGCATATCAATTACTAAACTCCTAAGCCATAAAGCTTTGGACCTAGCCTTCTCTAAAGCCTTTGACTCTGCTTCCATGGTAGATCTCGCTATGCAAGTCTGCATGGTTGACTTCCAAGAGATAGTCCCTCTAGCTAATGTAAATACATATCCACTAGTAGGCTTCACCTCATCTGTATCAGAGATCCAGTTAGAATCACAATATCCTTCTAAAACAGTAGGATATCCGCAATATGACAAACCAACATTTAAAGTCCTCTTTAAATATCTCAATAATTTAGATATTGCATCCCAATGTTCAATACTAGGATTATGAGTATATCTACTCAATCTACCAACAACATATACGATATCAGGACGAGTACAATTTGTCAAAAACAGTAAACTAACAATAATTTGCGCATATTTATCTTGTGAAACACTATCACCACAATTTTTAACCAAGCGCACCTTTGAGTCATATGGAGTAGACATAGGCGACATATCAAAATGTTCAATTTTTTTTTTAAAGAATTTTCTCCACATAATGAAATTGTGATAGTACACTGCAATCATTATCCCAAAGGATCTTGATGCCTAAAATAACATTTGCCTCAACCAAAATTTTTATATCAAATTTAGAGGCAAGAAAACATTTAGTATCATGCACAACATTATGGTTAGTTCCAAATATAAGTAAGTCATCAACATATAAACAAATAATGACACCTTTATTATTATTTAACTTATTATATATGCATTTATCCTCATGACCATAAATCACAAATCCATGTGTAAGCATCATATATCAAAATTTTCATGTCATTGTATAGGTGCTTGTTTTAATCTATACAAGGATTTAACCAATTTACAAACTTTACGTTATTGTCCAAGGACAACACAACCCTTGGGTTGCTACATATAATTTTTTATTTCCTTTCTAATTCACCTATTAGAAAAACAGTTTCAACATCCATATGATGTGTAATAGGTTTGTAAATGGATACAATGACAAACAACATTCTTATAGATGCTATTCTAATAATCAAAGAATAAGTATAAAATAATCAACATGATATTTTGCTTATAGCCTTAAGTTACCGAGCATGCCTTACACTTTTCTATTATTCGATTTGGTTATAATTTTCTTTTAGCAACTCACTTGCAATCATACAATTTTGTTTTAAACACCCACTTGCAACCAATAGGCTTAACCTTAGGTGGAAGCTTAACTCATTCCAAGTGTGATTAGACATAATATAATAATTTGTTAAAAGCTTCCAACAATAATGGTGCATCAACAAATATAATTGAATAATAACCTACATGTTCATCTTCAACAATATAGGTAAGAAAATTGTTACCGTAATTCTTTTTCTTCCTAGTTCGCTTACTTCTTCTCAACTCTTGCACATCACAACAAGATCATTACAAGTATCAATAGGTTCATGAAACATATTTCCTTATTTTTCAAAGGAAACTCATACTTAAAGAAAGTATTTTTAAGATTTAACAATAGTATTAAATTCTAAATACATCATTATTGATGAAGATAATTCTATATCATGAACTATAGCAAACATAACCAATAAACATAAATCACATATCTAAGAATCAAGTTTCTACCTTTTAGATTCATGTAACATGACCTTAAGCAGGTACCCCCACACTTTGAGGTATTCTCCTTTTAGATTTGGGTAACATCTTAAAGAACCACCCTCACAATTCGAGGAATACCAAGTTAGGCTTATGCCATTCTCAACTTCATATTTTATATTTTATAAAAATGTCCAACAACCTCATCTTCGAATCCTAATACACAAAGTTAAATAAATATAAAATGGTCATCAACAAAGATTACATAAAATCTTTTACCCTCTCTAGTCATTGTGTGTTTTAAATCATCCAAATTACTATGTACCAAACTAAAGAGTTTGGTTCCTCTTGTTACAGATTTGCAAGGTTTTTTTTTTTACTATTATTATTTCAAATTCACAAAAACCTATCCATCATCTTAAAACAACACATATAGCCAATAAAATATGTAAATGTATTTTATCAATATCACTCTTGCACTTGGTGTATAAAAGGAATATTTATTCCCTAATACTATAGCTTATCCATTTTGAAACATGAAATTCAACCTTTAAGATTGTTGGAAATATTTTAGTGAATAAAAAAGTTTTGATACATAAATAATATCTCAAATAATTAGCAAGAATGTCAATAAGCAATAATAAAATAAATTTAAGTAAATTTAGAAACAATCTCACAGTGCTATAGAATCATACAAAGAGCGTTGTCCTTAAAGGTTGATTCGTATCACCCAAAGTAAATCTTGGTGCAATTGGTTATCTTAGCCAAACAACCCCCAGAATTAGACTATAGTGTCGACTTTTATGATGTACGCACTTCCACTCACAAAAGGTTTAAGAACAACTTTCTATTGTCTTTCTTTAAAAAACAAATATCTTTGTAGAAAAATATGTTGGAGAAAAATATAGTAGAATTGTGTATATCTAAAATATAAAGTAGTAAAAAAACCCCTCTTAGAAAATGTGTTGTAATGAGTATTATGTAGGCTACTTATGAAGATAACGGTCTATAGTTATTGGTTACTAATAACCCTTAAAAGCCCAACGACTATATTATCAATTATTACCTAACGGCTATTTTTCTCATAATTGCCAAACGACTATTTTTCTTATAATTGCCCAATGGCTATTTTGCTCATAAATTTCCGACGGCTAGAAAATAAATAAGAATAAAAGTGTTTGAAACACACACCCACACCAACAATCCCCCACATGTTACAAACACAAAATAGGAAATGCACACAACTAAAGAAAGCATGCATCAATATGGTACCAGAAGGTTTTAACCATACATAGGATAAATAAGTAGGATCTAAAAGACAATGGTAGAGTTAAAACTCATTTAACCAGGCTATTAGTAAACCAAGCTTACCACCCACATAACTTTCTTTATCAAAGTTGTTGTTAAGCGGGTTGGCGCCTTATCCAGGCCATGCGCCACTAGGTTTCATAAGAGCTCTAGAGACCTACCCAAAAAGTCTCATAGGAAGCGGCACAACTTCCACTCACACATAGGTGGCATCCATCAAGAATGCGTGCAGAACACCCCATCCCAACAGGTAGGGATATGGATCCATTAAGAGCCTAAAGCTCAACCTCACCAAACTCTGCAACTTAGCACTGTCTCACACCATAGGGATGGACTCATCACTAATCTCCTTACCGAGATAGCGGAAAACACATAACAAATGATAGTGCCCATGGGCCACTAATGACCTCTACCCATTTAACCTCTTGTGTGGAATCACCCATCATAGAGGTTAGGCATTAGCCACAGTGTCGTAACTTGGGTATCAGTCCAATCCCCCTAGATGTCTCGCTCACCAGCCTTCTTGCTAGTGGTTTGGTCAAAGGACCGGCCAAGTTCCTTTTAGACCTCACAAATCATTATCAATAAGTTGCCTCAGCCTCAATTGAATATGTCGACTTTTCCCATTTCACAAAGTCCAATGATATAACATCATTATCAATACGCTGCCTCAGCCTCAATTGGATATGTAAACTTTTCTCATTATAAACTTTGCTCTTAACACGTGTTTTGGCAGCCTAGCAATCACAAGGAAAGAAAACAGAGACAACAGAGTTAATAAATGGAGGCATATCAATTACTAAACTCCTAAGCTATAAAGCTTTGGACCTAGTCTTCTCTAAGGCCTTTAACTCTGCTTCCATGGTGGATCTCGCTATGCAAGTCTGCATGGTTAACTTCCAAGAGACAGGCCCTCCAGCTAATGTGAACATATATCCACTAGTGGGCTTCACCTCATCTGTATCAGAGATTCCGTTAGCATCACAATATCCTTCTAAAACAGTAGGATAGCCGCAATATGACAAACCAAAATCCAAAGTCCTCTTTAAATATCTCAATAATTTAGATATTGCATCCCAATGCTTAATACTAGGATTATGAGTGTATCTACTAAATCTACCAACAGCATATGCGAAATCAGGACGAGTACAATTTGTCAAAAACATTAAACTAACAATAATTTGTGCATATTTATCTAGTGAAGCACAATTACCACGATTTTTAACCAAGCGCACCTTTGAGTCATATGAAGTAGACATAGCAGGCGACATATCAAAATGTTCAATTTTTTTTAAAAAAAAAATTTTCTCCACATAATAAGATTGTGATAGTACACTGCAATCATTATCCCAAAGGATCTTGATACCTAAAATAACATTTGCCTCAACCAAAATTTTCATATTAAATTTAGAGGC
The DNA here is from genome assembly GCA_033629205.1 of Lithocarpus polystachyus. Classification (NCBI taxonomy): domain Eukaryota; kingdom Viridiplantae; phylum Streptophyta; class Magnoliopsida; order Fagales; family Fagaceae; genus Lithocarpus; species Lithocarpus polystachyus. The sequence continues at coordinate 30,543,481 of CM066162.1, forward strand.
AAGAAAACATTTTGTAGCATGCACAACATTATGGTTAGTTCCAAATATAAGTAAGTCATCTACATATAAACAAATAATGACACCTTCATTATTATTTAACTTATTATATATTATCCTCATGACCATAAATCACAAATCCATGTGTAAGCATCATATATCAAAATTTTCATGTCATTGTATAGGTGCTTGTTTTAATCCATACAAGGATTTAACCAATTTACAAACTTTATGTTATTGTCGAAGGACAACACAACCCTTGGGTTGCTCCATATAATTTTTTATTTCCATTCTAATTCACCTATTAGAAAAATAGTTTTAACATCCATATGATGTGTAATAGGTTCGTAAATGGATACAATGACAAACAACATTTTTATAGATGCTATTCTAATAATCAAAAAATAAGTATAAAATAATCAACATGATATTTTGCTTATAGCCTTAAGTTACCAAGCATGCCTTATACTTTTCTATGATTCGATTTGGTTATAATTTTCTTTTAGCAACCCACTTGCAATTATACAATTTTGTTTTAAACAACCACTTGCAACCAATAGGCTTAACCTTAGGTGGAAGCTCAACTCATTCCAAGTGTGATTAGACATAATCTAATAATTTGTTAAAAGCTTCCAACAATAATGGTGCCTCAACAAATTTAATTGAATAATAACCTACATGTTCATCTTCAACAATGTAGGTAATAAAATTGTTACCATAATTCTTTTTCTTCCAAGTTCACTTACTTCTTCTCAATTCTTGCACATTACAACAAGATCATTAGAAGTATCAATAGGTTCATGAAACATATTTTCCTTATTTTTCAAAGGAAACTCATACTTAAATAAAGTATTTTTTAAGATTTAACAATAGTATTAAATTCTAAATACATCACTATTGATGAAGATAATTCTATATCATGAACTATAGCAAACATAACCAATAAACATAAATCACATATCTAAGAATCAAGTTTCTACCTTTTAGATTCATGTAGCATGACCTTAGACAAGTACCCCACACTTTGAGGTATTCTCCTTTTAGATTTGGGTAACATCTTAGCGAACCACCCCTACAATTCGAGGAATACTAAGTTAGGCTTATGCCATGCTCAACTTCATATTTTATATTTTATAAAAATGTCCAACAACCTCATCTTCGGTTCCTAATACACAAAGTTAAATAAATATAAAATGGTCATCAACAAAGATTACATAAAATCTTTTACCATCTCTAGTCATTGTGTGTTTTAAATCATCCAAATTACTATGTACCAAACTAAAGAGTTTGGTTCCTCTTGTTACAGATTTGCAAGGTTTTTTAATATTATTATTATTATTTCAAATTCACAAAAACCTATCCACCATCTCAAAACAACACAAATAGCCAATAAAATATGTAAATGTATTTTATCAATATCACTCTTGCACTTCATGTATGAAAGGAATACTTATTCCCTAATACTATAACTTATCCATTTTGAAGCATGAAATTCAACCTTTAAGATTGTTGGAAATATTTTAGTGAATAAACAAGTTTTGATACATAAATAATATCTCAAATAATTAGCAAGAATGTCAATAAGTAATAATAAAATAAATTTAAGTAAATTTAGGAACAATCTCACAGTGCTATAGAATCACGCAAAGAGCTTTGTCATTAAAGGTTAATTCGTGCCACCCAAAGTAAAACTTGATACGATTGGTTATCTTGGCCAAACAATCCCCTAGGATTAGACTATAGCGTCGAACTTTATGATGTACGCAGTTCCACTCACAAAAGGTTTAAGATCAACCTTCTATTGCTTTTTCTTAAAAAACAAATATTCTTGTAGAAAAATATGTGGGAGAAAAAGATAGTAGAATTGTGTATATATAAAATATAAAGTAGTAATAAGACCCCTCTTAAAAAATGTGTTGTGATAAGTATTATGTAGGCTACTTATGAAGATAATAGTTTATAGTTATTGGTACGGCTATTTTTCTCATAATTGTCCAACGGCTATTTTACTCATAAATTTTCAACGGTTAGAAAATAAATAAGAATAAAAGTGTTTGGAACACACATTCACACCAACATAGGCGAATGAAGCTACCAAAAGAAAAAAGGTTACCATTAGGTCAGTGTCGCAAGAGTAAGCCGTCATGGACATTAGCTATGGAGCGTGGTGGTATGTTATAATTCTAATATCCCACATAGATTAAATATAAGTTTAACTATAGGTTTATAAACTCTTGGACACCTTTCCCTTGTAAGCCAGTTTTCAAAGATGAGTTCTACCCATGAGTTTGTAACGCATTATATGCTCACTTAGCTACGTACTTGGATGTTTATATGTTTATTAGTCCACTTGAATGATGCTCACATGTTTGATGCTCACATGATCCCTTGCTCTCACATGATGGGCTGTCCCCACATGCTTGGTCATTCATTAATGCTTGGATGTTCATATGTTCTCATGGTCATATGCCTATATGTTTTGATTATCACATATTCACATGCTCTCTTACTCACATTCTTGATTGTTAACATGCTTATATTAATCTGATTCGTATGACCCATTAAGAAACTCTAGGACTTAGATGAATGCGGGCATTCACATAAGACCATTGCGTAGACCCCATTTAATCTCCATGTAGTAACAATATATAAAGATTAGCTACCACTGGGTAGGCTTGGGATGTCTAATCTCTTCTTATTCAATATCCTAACTCCAAATTTAGTCTTGAAGTCATTTTTAGGTTTTTGGATCTATAATTAGGTGGCGAATTATTTGTCTTTTTTTTTTTTTTTTTAAGGCCTTTGCATATTGTCGGACTCACATTGGTATTGAGTTCAAACCGTTATCAAAGAAATTAAGTTCTGCGTATCTTGCGTTCGCCAGATGACATGTCAAATAAGGGTATGGCCATGAAACTCTCAGACCTAAGGCCGACACCACACTGTTGTTTTTCCTTTGAATTGCAAAAACTTCATTGTTAGATATCACTTGTTAGGTCGGCCACATAATCCCTGGTTTATCCTTAGCATATTTCACAAAACAGAAAAGAAATAGTATATTAAAGATGTATCAGTATTTAAAAAAAGAAAAAAAGAAAAAAAAAACACAGATTTTTTTTTTTAATTTTAAATATCGATTGAAGCAAAAGATATAACAAACAAGGTGAGTATAAAAATAAATGATATAACAAACAGGGAAGAAACAGTTAAAAGGGGGGTTGGAAGTGAGAGAGAGAGAGAGAGAGAGAGAGAGAGAGAGAGGGAAGGGGGAAAAGTGAAGTGAGGCAGTGAGGTGCAAGTCCGCTAGGGGTGGGTGCAGGTGGGCAGAGTTAGGGTTGTTTTCGTATTTCTGGGATAGGGAATCGTTGAAAGACAGAGGAGAAAGCCTGCAAGAAAATCCAAGACCCAAACATGGTAAAGCTTAGGAAGCGACGAGCCGCATAGATTCACCATCTTTTTCCTCTCTCTCTCTCTCTCTCTCTCTTCATTCTCCAAAACTTTCACTGCCACACTCTTCTGAAGTCTCCGTACCATTCACCCACTTTTTCCACCCCCTCAACAGCCCACTCCCACTCACAAACTCATCCCAAAAATCCTCAGAGATTTAGAGAGAGAGAGAGAGAGAGAGAGATGAAAAAGGGAATTGTGTTCTGAGACAAAACTCATAAGCGCTATGATGTTAGGTATTGTTTGGGGATGACAGTTGCATGAAACGTGAGAATATACAAGTCCGAGACAATTATTGTAAATCCAATATCAAAGTCTGAGTCAAAAAAGAGAGACAGAGCCAGCTGTCTGCCACAAACATATCAAAAAACCTTACAACTGTTCATCATCTTCTTAAAGGGGTTCCCGAAACCTGAGTTTTTCTCTTGTTCATGGAGTGGAAGAGAAACAAACCACCTCTTTTCTACTGCGTCTCCATCTTCTTCCTTTCATTTTGTGCACTGATCACCAACATCAGCTCTACACCTACATGTCAAGGTAAGAAATTACACCCTCTCTCCCTCATTGTCTCCTTTAAACTTAAATTCCTTCTCACATTTTTATGAAATTCCCAACTCTTAATTCCGTTAAATTTATCATCTTTCATGACTTTTCATAAATTACCCATCTTGATAATCATATAAATTTGATAAAATTTTCACTCTTCTAGCTTTAGGGAACAAGGGAAATATAATAAAATGAAAGAAGAAGAACACTTTTCATAAATTACCCATCTGCATTTATTAGAACTCTCACCTTCTTTCATATTTTTATGCAGACAACAGGTGCCCCTTGTCTGTTAAGGCTGACATACATTTTCAGGTAGTTTGGTTGAATATATTTATATGTTGTACTAAAACCATTTCTGCTCTCTTTTCTTTTCTTTTCTTTTTTTCCTTTTTTTTTTTGTTGTTGTTGTCAATCATATATAAAGAACCTTCAAGAGCATGGTACATATTTAGCTTATTTTTTGTTTCATCAAAGTAGCCTGTTGTTATCAAAGTCTGGACTCACAGAGTACAATTCTTTTGTTTGCTTTACTCCCACACCCAAGAGAGAAAGGGATGGTGTACTGTGTACATTTTTTTTTTCTCTAGCTCAGACACTTTTCAAACAAATCGAGATGAGTAAAAATGCACCAAAATAGGTGCAGAGATAAGCCCGGGAGGCTGCAATCTGAGCCGTCCGATCCTTGGAATCATCTGCCAAGATATAAAGTAGAAACCAGGGTACGTCTTGGTCCTTGAACAGTTTAACCATGGCCCATCCAAGAAAAAAAGTCATGGGTTCATCTAAGTAGAGTACATCACAAACCGCGCACGTTAGCATCAGCTCTAGTGATGGAGAAACTGAGAAACTACTACCTCATGTAGTGGACTGGACACACTCGTCTTTCACAAGCCTCCGTAACTCGCGCCTGCAGCGCTCATCACTTGAACCAGAATCCATGCTTTAAGCATTATTAATTATTATGTCAGTGCATAATTGCATTCTCGTGACCATGTTCTTCGGGGTGCGTCTTAGCATGGTGGCCGGCTGAACGGGAAATACTGATTTGGCATCATGGCTGCCTCTGGTGCATGTTAGAAAATTGTGTCCCAATGTTTGTGTATATAGTGAGTGAGTGTGTGATTAGCTTTAATTATTGGATAAATGATTTGTTAACAGGAAATTGAGAAGAGAAAAGAGGAGGAGGGGTCAATGAGCTGGGCAAGGAGGTTCTTGGGGGGGCCTGGATCGTCGCCACCGCGGTGCACATCAAAGTGTGGCAAATGCACACCATGTAAGCCGGTTCACGTGCCCGTGCCGCCTGGAACGCCGGTCACTGCTGAGTATTATCCTGAAGCTTGGAGGTGCAAATGCGGCAACAAGTTGTACATGCCATGATGCATGTTTTGCTTTTGTCTGCTTGGAGCTTACTTAATTTCCTTACCTGCAATCCTGTCAATTAGCTATTTTAGTAAAAAAAATTATTGATCGAAAACAGGAATATAGGACTTTAATCTATGTAAAGAATGTTATATATTGACACTAATCGAGACTATCGCAGTGAAATCTAATATGTTAGTTATCACTTTGTATCATGAAGTGCTAGTAGTGTGTTTCCTTCTTTCTTTCTTTCTTTTTTTTGTTTATATCCTTGCTGCCATTTCTGGAATTGACCCTTTACATGGACTACTGAGAAGTTTGGAGTGCAGCAATTATATGATTGGTAGCTGCTCCTTGGCTCTATTGATTTGTTGAATAATGATTAATGCTCATTCATTGCCAAGATCAACTCTGGTCTCTGGGTTTCATTAAAAAATGAAAAAGAAATAATCTGGTCTATGAGTAACATAAAAATTAAAATTAAACGATTGCCTCTTGAGACAACATCAAATACATCCTGATCCTACAATTTTTTATCCCAGAAACATTGCGGTGAATTTCTATTGAGCCTTTAAGGTTTTTTTTTTTTTTTTTTTTTTTGGTAAATAGCCTTTAAGGTTTCATTTTTGACAGAACCTTATAAATTTGCCTCAGTATGAATTTGACTGACATTGACACATTGTCATCATGTAACAAGACAGGTGACTAATTTTGTGCTTTAGTAAGTAGCAACTCAAGTGAGTGAGTGACTCCATCTGACTACGTGAATTAAATTCCCGATTCCATATAATCATGTGCATCTTTTAAATAATCTTGCTGTTATTTAATTATTATAGATTTTACTAATATATTAGTAAATTATTTTAAAAAAAATTTATGAAAAAGAAAATATAAAGGTAATTAACTGTCTTAACAGCCTTTTCAATTTTTTATAAAAATTTTTCTAAAATGAATTATTAATATATGTCTTTAACCGAACACTATTATTATTATCGGTATATATTAAAAGAATTCAGAAAGTTAGTTATTGTTTTTTTTTTTTTTTGCTGCCAAAAATACTCCTAAATTAATTAACTAATAACTTAAAATGAGGTTAAAGTAGTAAATTAGCAAAAAAAAGTTAGTTATTGCTCTTCTTTCTTTCAAAAATACCACTGCTTAAAACTTAAAAATGAGGTTAAAATAGTAAATTGACAAAAATAATAAATTCTTACTTCTACGTTGAAATGTCCTCTTACTTCTAATAAACTTATACTTTTACGTTGATTTAAATTCCTACTTCTACTCACTAACTTCCTACAGAATAGGATCACTCTTTTGTTAGTTTTAAAACTCAACCAATGTATTCCTTTTTCTTTTTTTTTACTTCATCACACCCTAAGTTTTTTTTTTTTTTTTTTTTTTTGTGATTCAAAAAGTAGAAATCTCAAATTATAATAAATACAAATTATTAATCTTTACCCAAAAAATAAAAGAGCCTCTAAGCACGCGCGTGAGCGCACGCTCAAAGGCTAGTTATTATTATTATTATTATTATTATTATTATGGTGTAGGTGGTGATGTAAAAATGTCAAGATATGCTTAGACCACCAACCAATGACTTTTGTAGCGGTACTTGTACTGTTGTGCATGCTATCAATGGCTATAGGAATAGGATGATTTTTGTTTTAAAGTTTTATGCAGAAAAATATTCTCCTATCCACATTCTTGCTAGTAGGCTAGTAGCTAGAGAGTAGAGAGAACGAATATTTTCATCATGTAAAAAAATAAAAATAAAAACAATATTTTCTTTATGATTTTTTAATTTTTTTTTTAGGGAAGCATTATGAGTTTGTCACTTCGTTGTACAAAACTTTGGATTATAGTAACATTGATTTTACAGGTAGAAGGCTTTCATCGAGGCCCACGGCTCTTAGTTAACATCCTGTGGCAGCCCACTAATATCCTCAATGGGCCATTCAGTATATTGTTCAAAACAAAACAAAAGAGAACATAATTAATGAGCTGGGAGCCTGGGACCATAGGCTTCCTGAGTTGTTGTCATGTACTCGTGTGTATCTTTATGGTTTATAGTTTTTTGTAAAAGTTTTTTAGAAGCCCATATTTAATAAGATATAGGGTACGGACATTTATTTGAACACATCTTCCGTTCTATTAAGTACCACTGCAGTAAGCACTAGTCGATAATCCGTGTGATGCAAGGGATAGTTAAATAAAAATTATAAATACTTATTTTACTTAAAGATATGTGACTTAAATTTTAAAAATGTATAATTTGAAAAAGAATGAAAATAACTAATTTGTTCAATATAATGATTTAGAAAAATTCTTTTTCTTTCATATCATTAATTTTACATAACACATTCCAATGTAGGCTATTCTATTGTGATAACTTCACATAATACTCAACTGCAATTAAATCTACTATCCACTACCAATCTAATCTATGTTATCTTGACAGTAGATCTACAAATTGCATTCTCATTTTCTTAGAGCTTGCCACATCATTATTATTATCTATATATAATGTAAAACCGAAAATTTTAACTTTTTGAAAGACTTACGTTAGAATTAGGATTAAAAAAAAAAAATTTAATTAGACCTCACATTAGAATTTTTTTTTTTTTAAGAACTCACTTTAGGTTAAAAAAAAAACTTTATGATTAAGGAAAAAAAAGAGAGAGACTCCTATTAGGACTTTTTCACTATTTAATTTAAAAAATTAAAATTTTTTATAAATTAAAATGATAAGGAAAAAAGAGAGAGAGACTGCTATTAAGACTCTTTCACTATTTAGTTTTAAAAATTAGAAAAAAATTATAAATTAAAATGATGATGTGAAAATTTGTGGGAGTTTTAGAGGTTTCGGTTTTATATATATATATATATATATATATATATATATATATATGAGATGTTTGAAGGTTTTAAAAACCGGATCAGACTGGCCAGTTTAACCGATTCAACTAGGAACTGAACCTTAATCCGGTCCGGTTATTAGTTAAAACCAAAAATGAAGGAAAAATCGGGCAAATAGTGCAAACTGCTGGTTCAACCGGCATAAGCGAAAACCGGTGCAGTTAAACCGGTTTTATCACTTCTTCATAAATACTTCAGCTGTTAAGTTTTTTAACCCAAAAAAAATTAAAAATTAAAAAGAGAGATCTTATTCCAGATTTAAGAAGAAATGTTTTGATTTTGAAAATGCTTTCTCAAGTATGAAGTGGTGAAGCCTAAGACATCCACAGTGACCCAAAAATATCAAATCAGATTTACCAATGTTACGAAGCTAAGCCATAGTGAAGAGAAAATAAATAAATAAAGAAGAAGACAAAAAAGAAGAGGAGATGACAATGAGAACAAAGATTAGAAGAGAAGAGTACTGTTTTTGCTGTAGAGGAGATTCCTTGCTGGTTGTTGGTGGCAACAATGCAACTGTAAAAATCGGAAAAATATGAGGTTTGAATTTTTGAACTAACTTGACTCTAGTTGTTTCAACTTTCAAGAGAGAAAGGTGAGATTTAAGAAGATTGTGATGTGTAAAACTTTGAATGATGGGAGAGAAGATAAAACTTAATAAATGTGAGATTTGAAAGCTCATTCGCATGGGTACTGTGAAGTGAACATGTGGATGTGAACTTTTCGGAGTTTTGTTTTATATTTCTTAATTTAATTTGCTTAAAACTTGCAATGTTGCACAATTATTTTTAGAGGGGTGCTACGTTCACAATATTATTATAATATTTTTATAACAAATCATAAATAGTTAATTATTATTGGTTTAAATTTGAACCTAAAACTAAGATTACTTTTTTGCCCCAATAATAACAACCAGTAACAATCTACTACTTAAGATTAGTTCTAAAAATGTTGTGAAAATGTTGTGGACATATCATTTCTCTTATTTTTATAATTGCTAATTAAATTAATTATAACATCATCGGTTCAACCATCGGTCGGACCCCAATCCAACTAGAAAATCAGTATTCAGTCCCTTTTCTAGTTTTTTCACTGTACCGGTTTTTAAAACCATGTCATCATGCTTCAAAATTTTTATGCGATCACTCCTCCAAAATGGGGTGGTAAATGGTAATGGGATGGGGTAAGGTTAGATCAAGAGTGTCTTATCCCAATTTCATCCTCTGCTCGAGACGGTGAAAACTTATGCGGGATAGATAAAAGACGGAGTGGATTGAAAGTATTTTATCATACATTATGAGAAGTCTAAAGTATTTTATCATACATTATGAGATTTCTTAAATATTAATGAAGTTGAGATGAACATGAAAGATGATGGGTAGTTGTGGGAGTACTAACACTGTGTTTGTTTCAATAGAAAACCTTTAGTAAAGATTTTTTTTTTTCATATTTTTATGTGTTTGATAGTATTAGAAAAAAAAATATGGGTCAAATGAAAATTATCTTTTAACTTCTCTCATTTAGCTTGGCATAAAATAGAGTTGTTTTTTGCTAAAATTTTATGAGAAACAACTCTATCTTATGCAAAGTTAAATAAGGAAAACAACTATATCTCACACAAAGTTAAATAAAGGAAGTAAAAAATAGTTTTTCAACTCATTTTAAGGTCGTTACAAAACATAGAAAAATAAGATAGTTTTCTAGAAAATTATATTTGAAAAACTATTCATTTTCTAGAAAATGTTAATGCAGAAATATTTGTTTCAAGAATGGCAAGAAAATGTGTATAGAAAAAATAAATCTTTAATAAAATTATAGAATTTGTGAAAAAATGATTACGTTATATATATAAATATATATATATATATTGTGGGACCACGTTTTGTTCGTCCTCGGCAAGGCTCTGGGCGCAATGCCGAGGAGGCTCAAAGTGTCCCACATCGAAGAGAGCTTCCCCCACTTGCTACCTTATAAGCTGTGAAGCGAAGGAAGTAGTGTACCATCGTATTCCGGTATTCGAATACGAGAATACGATGGTACACTACTTCCTTCGCTTCACAGCTTATAAGGTAGCAAGTGGGAGAAGCTCTCTTCGATATGGGACACTTTGAGCCTCCTCGGCACTGCGCCCAGAGCCTTGCCGAGGACGAACAAAACGTGGCCCCACAATAAAAGAAGCTCTCTTTTTTATATTGTGGGGGCACGATGGGTAAGGGTCAGGCACCGCGCTTTGGGTGTGACCACCCACCGCCCTCCTCGACAAGGCTCTGGGCGCAGTGCCGAGGAAGTTAGCCAGTCCCACATTGGGGCTTCTTTTATTGTGGGGCCACATTTTGTTCGTCCTCGGCAAGGCTCTGGGCGCAGTGCCGAGGAGGCTTAAAGTGTCCCACATCGAAGAGAGCTTCCCCCACTTGCTACCTTATAAGCTGTGAAGCGAAGGAAGTAGTGTACCATCGTATTCTCGTATTCGAATACCGGAATACGACGGTACATTACTTCCTTCGCTTCACAGCTTATAAGGTAGCAAGTGGGGGAAGCTCTCTTCGATGTGGGACACTTTGAGCCTTCTCGGCACTGCGCCCAGAGCCTTGCCGAGGACGAACAAAACGTGCCCCCACATATATATATATATATATATATATATATATATACATATATGAGTTGGGTTCAAAATAGTTTTCAACTCATTTTAAGGTCGCGACCAAACATAGAAAAATAAGATAGTTTTCTAGAAAATTATATTTGAAAAACTATTCATTTTCTAGAAAATGTTAATGCAGAAATATTTGTTTCAAGAATGGCAAGAAAATGTGTATAGAAATAATAAATCATTAATAGAATAATAGAATTTGTGTAAATATGATTACATTATATATATATGAGATGGGCTTAAGTTACACATGGTGTAACTCTTATAAAGTTACACATTTTTTACACCGTAAATTTCTAAAAGATCTAATGGCTGAAAAAATATCATTAAATGTTATTATTTTCCATCTAATAATCTAATTAATACCACAATATTTTTCTCTGTCCCCTTATTTATTGTTTTCCACTTATTAAAAGGCACACCACACGCCACCATTTTCAAGAATCTACAAAACACAAACTCATCTACAGAAGAGCACCTTGCCATTGCCAAAGTGGGAGTTTCAGCAAAGAAACAATTGCACGGTACACTAGAAATTTGTTAGGTTGGCACTGTTTGCAAATCAAGCATTTTAGAGCAGTTTTCCTACCAAACTTAATTACCATATATCTATAAGAGTTTCTAAAGAGTTTTACTTTAGAAAGAATCCAAAAAAAGTTAAGTTAAATTTTAATTTATTTTTAATGATTCCTCCCATATGTAATCAGTAATCATATGGGGAGAAGACTTGTAGTATTTTCATTTAGACACTCGTTAGAGGAAGCTTGAAATATCATGGATAAGTTTCAGATAATCCAATTGCACACAACATAAAATACCTACATACAAGGAGGCAAATGATTAGCACAATAAGCCTTTTGTACTCTAACTAAACGGATATGGCTGGGAGAAATCCTACCCATCATATGTGATTTATAGCAACCTCTATAGTTTGCTCAATTATTAAAATTTCTACCGTTCACTTAAAAAATTGAAAGTTTGAGATAATATTTTGGCCTTTATTAAAACAAAAAATGAAGTGTTCTTCAACGAGGTGGCAAGAAAAAAGAAAAAAAAAAGTGGAAAGCAATATATAAGGGGAGAGAGAAAAATATTGTGGTATTAATTAGGTTATCAGATGGAAAATAATAGCATTTAATGATATTTTTTCAACTATTAGAATTTTTAGAAATCTACAGTGTAAAAAATGTTTAACTTTTTTAAGAGTTATACCAGGTGTAACTTGAATCCATCTATATATAAGGAGAGCACAAGCAAAACTTGTTCCTACCTTATTATCTTTTTCAGGAGAAAAAACTTATACAATACAAGATGAGTAGGATGGAGCATAAATTTTTGTCATCCTTACCTCTAGACTCTCAAAAAATGCCCTCATCACCCATAAATGTTCCCTAATTTTATGTAGGTGCTTAAAATTTTGGCATTACCTTAATCATTAATAAGTTCAATTTTCCAAAGATATATGAATTGATTGACTTACTTGTATTGTGATTTTATAATCTACTTATATATTTCTTCCTTGTCATTTTGATACAGATTTCAAACCCTTCATGGTATTAAATTTGTGGAACAAAAATATCCCTCTATTCTTTGTTAAAAAAAAATGAATGGTTAAATCCTCTTTAGTTTAAGTGAAATGAAGAGAATGTGTTTCACTATCATAGTTCTTGTACAGTTGTGCTATCTAGTAATCTAATTAAGACAATTTTCCCCCTCAACTAAGTTATATGGGATAACAAGAAAGTTATAATTTTAAAATTGATGTATTTATTTATATCATTAAATAATTACAAATAAATTATTTATGACATCACTGGTCACATCTTGATTAGATCAGTAAACCAAAAACCACTTTCCTTTTCAGTTCTTTGTTTGGTACAATTTTTTTTTTTTTTTAAACCAATCCAGTTTTAAAAACCATAGTTTGTCTAAAAAAAAATTTAAAATTAAAAACGTATTACATAGAGGGTGTACTTGTGGAGTTGTGGTCATAACTTATCTAAAAGAAAAGGTTCCATGCAACAATCCAATCGTCTTTCCAACAATAGAATGGAAGCCCTTTGGAAGCTCAAAATTCAATTGAGACTCAAATTTTTGTTATGGAATGTAGCTTAGGATGCTCTACCTACTAGAGAAGCCTTGGCTAGGAGATGATCTCAGAATGACTTATCTTGTTTGCTTTGCAACCACCCCACTGAATCACTAAGAGCTTGTTTGGATGAAGAGAGTTTTGAGTGAAATCACTCAGTTTTCTGTTTTCATCATCCAAATTGTGAGGATCCCACTGCTCAGCACTTGTTTGGATTAGTTTTGAATCACAGTTTTCATCACTCAATGACTCAGTAAAATGGATGTGAGTGACCAAAACTAAAAACAGGTTTCACCTGTTTTCAAAACTCAAAAACTGAGTTTCAGTGGCAAGTCGGTAAATTAGATGAAGTTGTGGGCCCCTTTGCCCTTGCATTGTCACATCCGGAACAAGCTAAGTTATTACCGTTGGAGATGCTCTATTTCATTTCAGTTCTCTGGAAAATTTTTGCTGAAAATTTTTCGGAGAACTGAAATGAAACAAACAATCTCCACCAGCAACCCTGAACCTAGCGAGCTAGCTTCACCACCGAACCCAACAACCCCAAACCTAGCAACCCCAAATCAACCAAACACAGACCTAGCAACCCCAAACCTAGCCAACTCCATCAGCACAACCAAGGCAATCACAACCACCCACCACCCATTGTCGCAACCACAACCAGCCCACCACAACTCAAATTTAAATAAAATAAAATAATTATCACCACCACAAACCCACCTCAACAACGGTCATCCACAACACACATCACAGGCCATAACCAACACATTACAGGCCACAACCCACAAGCCACAACTAGTCACAAACCACACGCCAATCTAACCCATGAAACCCAGCAAACCAATCTGACCCATAAAACCCAGTAAACTGATCTATACCCACACACCAACATGCAGATCTAAAAAAAAAAAAGAAACGAAAAGAAAGAAAGAAAATTAAAGGGAGAAGGCTACAGGGGAGATCAACGGCGAGTGGAGGAAGAGATGGCTGGAGCTAAACAGTTCTGACGAGCTGAGGGAGCTTCTCATTTCTTTGTTCCTTCTGATTTGAGGAATGTGGGAGAGAGAAGTGGTGGATTCAATGAGTGAAAGAGAGGAGAAGGGCGGAGAAGAGGGGCAAAATTTTTAGGTCTTAGGGGAGAGTAAAGGTAGAGAAGTGAAGAGAGGAAAAAAGAAAAAGAAGAGGAGAGAGAACTTACGCGGGTAGGCAACTATCCATCTGACCCAGTATAGTAAATGGGTCCCACCATTATTGCAAAATTTTGAGTTACATAGAACAAGAAATGAAACCAAACATGTTTTATTTTGAGTGAGTGAAAAAATAGAGTTTGAGTGATGAGTGATGGGTGATGAAAACTGAGTGATGAGTGATGAGTGACCCTTTTTTTTTAAACCAAACAAGCCCTAAGCCATCTTCTCATTCATTGCCCCTTCTCTATCACTACATGCTCCTTTACAGAATGACCATTAATCATTCTAAGTTGGGTTTTACTAGTCCCTAAAAAAAAAGTTGGGTTTTACTAACACCTTTGAGCAATGAAATCAATGCCGTACCGGTACCGGCCGATATGTACCATACCGGTACATATACCGGTATCGAAACGTCAATGTTTCGTACTGGTTTAAATACCGGCCGTACCGGCCATGTACCGGCCATATTGGCCGATTTCGGGCAATACCGACCAATACCAGGCGTACTGGCCGGTACTAAAAAAAGCTTTTTTTTTTTTTTTTAGTTTTGTAATTTTTGAATTTTTGTAAAGGCATAATGGAAACTTATTTACATTAATTTATTAGTATTAACTTATTAGAATTATTTGTTTTCTTAGTATGCAATAAATAATTAAGCTTTCTATTTTTATATTGTGTTTTTTTTTTTTTTAATTGATGCTAAAGTCTAAAACCATGAATAATTTGTTCTAAATTAAGCTAATTTTTTATGGTAAACTTTTATATTTATTATAACACACACACACACACACACACACATATATAAAATAGCGGTAAACCCGAAACGGTACACTGGTATTGACCGGTATCGAAATATATCGTTCCACTGGTCAAACCAGTATAGCCTCCGATACGAGATTGACTCCCTTGCCTTTGAGCTCGTAAAATATTTGATATATCCCCACAAAGTCCCTATCAATAACAAAAGAGGATTCCCATAAATTTATTTTACATATCTCCATCTTCTTCAACAACATTTGGAGAATTCAATGTTAGGCTTTGTGAAACCTAGTTGTGTTTGATCCGGTTAATGACCCGACCCAACCCGAATAATATTGCATGATTTTTTAATGAGAATCATGTGTGCAGAATGTAGAAAAAGCGTTGTTTTGGTGATTAGGGTTTTTTATTGTCGTTGTTTTAGAGAGAGTGAAAAACTGTAACCGCATTTTGTATTTTTCCTTGATAATTGTGAATTCCCTGCAACTCTGTAGACATAGGTAAATTGTCGAACCACGTAAATGCTATCTTATGCGTGTGATTATTTATCTTTGGCGTGTGTTTTTCTATATTTTTGTTTCTCACAGGTTTGAGAATTTCGGGTTAATTCCCTACGTTCAAAACCAATCAATTTTTCCAGATCTCATCCTTGACTCAAAGAAAGTAGCAGCAAATATCAATAAGGCATATCAAGAGCACCTAGCAGCTTGGATAACCCTCAAGTCTCCCACGTCTTCCAAGTGAATGCCACCTCCTCCAAGATCAAGATACATTTTGATGTGACCGTCAGAAATTTCTTTCTCCATTGAAGCTGCTGTTTGTAGGAATGATTTTGTAGATGTCACTTTTGCCCACACCTCACTGATGCCTCATACTGATCCTCTCATCAGAGAAGTGAATGTTATCCTCTTAGCATTAAAATTGGCTGCTGATCATCATAGTCTATCATTTGTCCTGTTTGAAGGGAATTCAAAACCTATGAGAACCAGAATGGATGGTTTTATGTCTATTACCAGTTCTTCCTCCCGAGTTGAGACCGAACATTCAGATAGACGGGGTAAACTAAGAGCTCGTTTGACAATCTGCAATCCCTTTCTCCCATTGTTCTGTATATCCTACTGGAAGTTATGCCCATTGTTTCTTGTTGAGCTACTTTTTATAAATGAGATGAGCCCATAGTTTTCGTTTCTATTCTTAATTGGGTTTCTTACTCAGAATTTAGATATGGACTTGGGCCCTCCCCCTCTCCTATCTTTTTCAGAACTTAGATATGACTTACGAGCTTGGGCTTGAGTCTTTCACTCAAAACTTAGATATTATCAATTATTATTAAAGATTAAAAAACATGACTTTGTCGAAAGTGTAAAATCATAATGGTTAATCCACGGCCGTTCAATACACGAAATGCAATAACCTAAGGATGACTTCTGTTTTTTTTCATCTTGCCCTTTCGATTAAAGAAGGAAAAAACTTGGACATTTAAAAAAGTTACAATTTTGCTTTCCTCTCTCTAATTAAATGGTTGAGTATTGCATGGGATTTGCCGATTTGGATCCTTATAATTGGCAACCACACTCTCATATGTTGAGCACTGAGCAGCACAAACCCAATCCATTTCTAATCCCTTTCAAAATGGACGTACAGTATCCGTGTCATTTCATATTTTGACGTAAACAGCCCACCAAATCAATAATAGTGTGTGCGGTGGACAGTACTGGGCTCTTCAAGTCCACAATCGGATTCAACCAGTGGCCACTAATTATCCCCCCAAACAAAAAATAGACTGCTACTTCCGGCTGGGGCCACATGTACATCTAGTTGGTGACCAACCAGAGATATACCAAAACACCTTTCATGCTATGCAATCGCTGATCACGAGAGACACAGAGCGAGAGATCATACAATTTGTTTTATGGTGTGTATTGCTTGAAGTTGATGAGGAATGGACACATGAGACATTGGATTGGATTGAAATATCGAATATCGACGAAAACATCGTCACATCATAAAAACAAAATCCAAGAAAAAAAACATGTAGGGGAATCGAATGGAATTCATGTGACTTGTCTTGTGAGTGTCCTTTTGTTAACCTTCTGTTCCTTTTGGATTTTCTGCCCTACTACCGCATGTTCTTCATGCATGTACGTTTGAACTTTGAATGCTCGTTTACTTCAAGAATATCATAGAAGCAACAAAGAAATTTCAGGCCATATGGTTAGAGATTTTTAGTATTGTTGTTTAAGGGTTGTGAAAATACATGTAAGTTAAAAAATGTTGTAAAAATACATGTTTTAATGTTTATATATTAAAAACTGTTATTTAAACACTGGTACCAAACGCCCCTACCCATTCACAGATAACAGCCACTTAAAACTCAAGGGCCCAACTAGCTAGTTAATGATGTGAAGGGGATTTTGATCCGGACTTGTACTTGGTTTCCATCCATGAACAATGAAAAGTAAATAGGACCATAACTTTTAAATGCATGGTAGCTAAATACTGTGGACTATGGCGGGGTTTGAGACCAAAAATGTCTTTTACTTCAAACTCCAAATTAATTATCTATTATTTTACGTATTAAACTCTTTTAAATTTTACAAATTTTTCCAAAATGCATCTTGTATATGTTTTAAAAAACCCAAATTCGTACCAAATCCTCCTGTTTATCTTTTCATAAGTTTGGTCAAAATCAAATCAAGTCAAGTTAATCTAAAATTAAACACCTAATATATTGTTTTAAAGAACTAAGTGTTCTACACTAGATTGAGTAATATTTTAAGAGAGATATATAGACCATATTTGTTAGTATCGTACAATACGCGATACGTATCGTATCGTGTATAAAAAGTTTCGTATCATAAAGGCGTATCGTAAATATTCATGAATCGTCCGATATATAGGTGCGTATTGTATGAATCGTATCATATCGTATCGGTGAATCGTATGTACCGTACGATGCATAGACATGTGGGTTTAAAATGAGTTTTTTTTGTTAAAATTTGTGATTTTATTTGATTTAAACAAGTTGTTAGACTTTATTAAAACAAAATTATTGGGCAACTTAATTGAGTCTAATGAAATAGCAAGTCCATATGTTTTTTTCCTCCCTTCTCTTTCTCCTACAAAATTTAGACTATACTCATAACACTTACTTTCATATGTGCAAATTTATTTTCTATGCTATTAATAATATATAAAATGAAATTATAAATATTTTTTATTTGTTTATTATTATTTTGAATCTAAAAAGCTAGAATGCCAAGAAAAAATATAAAGAAAAAATTATTAGAATAAAAAAACCAAAAAATAAAATAAAATAAAATGTTGATAATAATTAAGAAAATGTCTATGAAAAAATAATGTTGCAAGATACTAAACATAATGATAACATTAACTTAGATGAAGTTGATTTATCAAGATGATGAAAAAATATTATTATTTTAGTTCATATATCATGTATTACTTCTGAGTTTAATCAATTTGAATGTGCATGTTATAAACATAAGTTAATTTGATTTATTTAGTTAGTTTTGTTAAATTTTATTACATAAGTAATGATTAAATTGGTCATTAGATGAATATATTTTGAATTTATAATGAATATACCTTTTATATATGTATATCTATAATTATTTTATAATTTTATTAGGTATTTGTGTATCTTACGATACACAATTCGATACGATACATAATACAAAAAAATCAAAAATCGATTCATGATTAGATTCACGATTTGACAATTATGATATGGACACGATTACTTTTATAATATAAACCATGACATATTTTGTGTAAAGAAAACTAATAACTAGTGGGCCGGGTTTGGAAAATTTTTTTGGAGAGAAATTTGTGTTCGGATACTTAAAATTAAAAATCCTTTCAAAACCCTAATCAAACTCTTCCCAAATGGAATTAAGAAGAAAAAAAACTCAAACTGTTATTATTAGAGTCGGTTTGGGTCCAAAAACTCGCAAAACTAGACACATTGCCACCCAGTGTTGAGTGAACCCATAGATAATTACTTATCATAACCTTGATCTGCCCTCTAATTACCACACTTGCAAATTAGCAAGGTACAGTCATTCAGAGGGTCTCCCAGCCATACTATTATCACAATAATTAAGCCTTTGTTATTAATGTAACTACTATTCCTTATCGAAAAAAAAAATGTAACTACTATTAATACATATATTCCATGCTTTAATTTGATATTCCATATGTCTTGAACAATGATGATTGCCTAAGACCTTAATGCTTGGCTGAATTTTGGTCACTTTGGCCTTGTTTGGTTTTTTTCTTTTTTTCATCATTCATCACTCCTCACTCAATTTTCGTCACTCATTACTCATCACTCATCACTCATCACTTAAAATACCCCAATTTTTTCAAACCCACCCAAACGCACTCGATATCACTCACTCATCACTCAGTCCTTTTGTTTCCAAAAAAAATAAAAAAAACGTCCAAAGTCAAGAAATGGTGCCACAGTAATTCTTGTGTGGTTGGGATTGTTTCAAAAAAAAAAAAAAATCCCAAAGTCAAACATGGTGACTGCACAGTGTAAAAGTTTTGTGTTTAATTACAAAAATGTCATTGAGTTATAAGTTATGGAAACTGAAAACAGTCAAAATGTGTTTTCAGTTTCCATAACTCATAACTCAAAAATCAGAGAATTAAGTGATGGAAACAGAGTTATGGAAACAGAGTTATGGTGCTCCCAAACGGACTTCTCGCTATAGATCCCACTATTTTTTAGTTATGAGTTATGAAAACAGAGTTATGAGTTATGGAAACTAAAAATCCAAACAGCCTTTTTATTACCTCCTTAATTATGGAATACATTTCCAAAATCTTATTCATCATGCTTGACCAACTAGTAATAAGTCTACTACCACAAATATTTTTACAACTTTGACTACAGCTCAACGACTTGACGAGATATAAGTTGTAGAAAAAATTATGGGTCTATATAAATCTACAATTTCACCACTTATGAGTAGTAACGTGAACAAATTGTGAAAATAGTTCTAGTACCGATAGAAATGGTCGAAGTACCGACTTACTCTTGACTCTTGACCGAGTTAATATTCCTAGCTTCTTGCTGGTACTGCGAAATTTCTGACATAGGGCGCATGAAATGAACTCACATGGCAATGGTAAGATAATTTTTACAAATCAAACAAGTGGGGTAGCCCACCAGGTGGGATAACAAAAGCAACATCTGCGAAAGTGTAAATATATTTATTTCCATACCGACTTCATCTAACCAAAATTTAAAAAACTAGAATATCTCACTGCCAGTCAGTCAATAATGATGCGCAGGCAGTGAATGCAAATCTACTGGTAAAATAATGCAGTAGCAGACAGTCCAACTCGATCCTCACACTCTAATGTCAAACCTAACGGTCTTTTATCGGTGTAAGTTTTGCTCGACCAAAGATAGTATATTATTGTAAAAATCTTATAGTTAAAACCTGTAACAGATATTGGCCGTTCATCCATTATTCAAGTCATTAATTTATTAATTTATTTTTTTATGAATAATATTAGAGATACAAACTTTTTTATAAAAAAAAAAAAGTTTACAAACTGATTTGGTGAATGGTTATTGATAAATGAAAAAGAAATGTTAATACTGAATTTAGATGAAAACTGATAAAAAAATTGGCCAATTTGTAAAAATATTGTAAAATAATTTGTGGCTGTAGCATTATTTTTTTTTTTATTACTATTACTAAATAAATAAATAAAATGAACCGCAAATACAAATACGGAGTAGTTAAAAAGGAGATTATTCCACTGATTCCACTCTTAAGAGTCATTCCATCCTCGAAATGATTCTCTCAATATCATGTAAATTTTTTGAAATAAAAAACATCAAAAAAATTTCTGTGGTGGAACAAAATATCTCTCATTTCAACCAACTGTCAATGTATAAAAATAAAATCTAGTATATCCTTTTACTAGTGCTCTCGTCATGTTAGACTTCACTTTATATCCTATTATAAAATTTTTGAAATGAATCTAGTTACATATAAGCGAGGATATGAAAATTTTATACACATCATAGATTTTTTTTTTTACCAAATATATAAAATTTTACCAAAAATTTGAAATATAAAATTTTACCAAAAATTTGAAATATAAAATTTTATACACATTAAAAAATTTTAATCCAAAAATATCCTATTATATATATATATATAGAACATATTGTATCAATATTTTTTAATCATAATTATGTCATTTTAATCATAATTAATATTTTTTAGAACATTTTGTATCAATCTTTTATGTAAAATAATTTAGAGATTGTAGGGTTATAGTTTATTAATAGTTTTAAAAATTATGAAATATTTAATTCTCTAAAAAAAAATTAAAAAAAAAAAGGAAAATTAAGAAGGATTACCTATTTATACTCTAAAGACATAGAATTATGAAGGTCAAGCTGATCAGCAACGACAAGTCGTACCGAGTGCACTAGTATGTCATTAGTCCTTACTTCGTGAAATTGAAATTGTTGACTGGCAGTCCAGTCTATACCGCTCTTACTACCACTTACCACACGTTTATCACACAGCCGCCAATATTTGCACAGTTTTATATATTTGGCCAATAAGATTGTAAAGTTTTTATAGTTTCAAATTTCAAATTGGCACTTGAAATGCTGCCTTATTAATATTGTCTTTTTTTTTTGGTTAAAGCCTTATTAATATTGTCATACTTTGCTGTTTGCGCGATTGTCAAGTGGATCACAGACTCACAGGTGACAGGACTGAAATGGACCGCACCTCTTTTTTTGGTTTAAACAAAGTGTGATATTGGCATATCATTGTTTGCTTTGCCAAAAAAATAGCTCCACGCTCTTCCCAATTGGGTGTTGAGAAACATTTCAAAATTTAAAAAAAAGTGAGTGCGCTGGCTGGTGCTGAAATTAGTAAAATCTCTATCATTTCTTAGACCAATTTTCTTGATTCTTCCTGAGTTCTGAATTTAGATACCTTCTTTACTTACCTATTAAGTAATGAATTTGTTCTTTTAACCCAGAATGGTAACTGTAGTACAGTTCACTTACTAATTTCCATTATTTCCGCCTGTTTTTGCGACATCGAACAATTGTTTAGGCATATATATAGATATACAACAAAGAAATAGTTATTGTTAAAGCTTCTTAGATGTTCTAGAACCAAAAACTATTCCGCAATTATTTTCTGTAATTCTATCTTGATAGTCAGTGAGCTGTTATTTATCACTTGTACACAAATTTACAATTTTTCTTTCACCACACACTACCACATAATAATTATGACAAAAAAAGAATTGTGTAACTGGTCGTGATTCTAGATTTTTTTTTTTTTTACTTCTTTTAAGGGAACTTCATTAATTCTCACATGTTAAATTTTATTTCGCCCCAAATTAAAGCAGTAATTCACAAACAAAACGTGGCAATTTCTTCCACCAAAATTTGTTTTTTAGTCAAAATTCAAAAACAACATTTTCAAATGAGAAATGTTGTTGTACATAATATTTTAACAATAAATTAAAATTAATAAATTATTATTAATTTAAATTTAAATTTACATCTCAAATTACCTTTTTGTCCACTCTGATAACCGATAACAATTCTCTTTTCAAATTGCTAAATATGAGCACCAAAAATAATAATAATAATAATAATAAAAAAACTATCGGTCATAATAGTGTTCTGCCACACGCAACAGCGTGGATAGCGTAGAACCGCGGACGGCAACACCATCGGGCAAGTGTTGAAAAGCCTGTGTGACTGTGTCCACAAACAATATGCCACGTGGATAACTACCACTGCCTACAACTTATATATCACACCTTATTACTGTCAACTTCGTTATCCACACCTTATCTGACGCGTGGATAGCCGTCACCGTTAACCGTAATTTTAAAAATCAAAAAAAAAAAAAAAAAAAACGAGCATATTGTAACGACCATAAAAAATTGAAATATAGGTGCATTCTTCCTAGATACTTCTTTAAAGAACCACTTGCGAAACTTTCACCGCCAAACACGCATTTCAGTCTTCCTATTTTTATGCAACAACAACTTCTTCAACAAACAAAACGAAAACATTTGAAAAACCGAAATACTAAACTGTTTCTTCTAAAAGGAACCTTTCTGTTTTCGAAATTTGCTGATTTGTTTTTCGTTTTCGGTTCTTTTTCAAATTCTGATCGAGCCAAAGGGGTTCGATCTCTGGACTATTATCGCTAAATCTAATGCCAGAGATCGAAAATGCTCCCAACAATGCGTTGTTTGGGAAATACGAGCTGGGAAAGCTTTTGGGATGTGGTGCCTTTGCTAAGGTTTTCCACGCACGCAATGTCCGTACCGGACAAAGCGTGGCGATTAAGGTCATCAACAAGAAGAAGATCGCAGGTACGAGTTTGATGTCCAATATCAAGCGCGAGATCTCAATTATGCGCAAGCTCAATCATCCAAATATTGTCAAACTCTATGAAGTGCTCGCTTCGAAAACCAAGATCTACTTCGTGTTGGAGTTAATCAAAGGCGGCGAGTTATTCGCAAAGATCGCTAAAGGCCGATTCACCGAAGATCTTAGCCGGAAGTACTTCCAGCAGCTCATCTCCGCCGTCGGATTCTGCCATTCGCGCGGCATCTTCCACCGCGATCTCAAGCCGGAGAATCTCCTCCTCGACGAGCACGGCAATCTGAAAGTCTCCGATTTCGGACTCTCCGCCGTCAAGGAGCAGATCCGACCCGACGGGCTGTTGCACACTCTGTGCGGCACGCCTGCTTACGTGGCGCCGGAGATTTTGACGAAGAGAGGCTACGACGGCGCGATGGTCGACGTTTGGTCGTGCGGCGTCGTTTTGTACGTTCTGAACGCCGGTTATTTGCCGTTTAACGATCCCAACCTGATGGCGATGTACAAGAAGATTTACAAAGGAGAGTACCGGTGTCCGAAGTGGTTTTCCTCGGATCTGAGACGGTTCCTGTCTCGGCTTTTGGACACGAATCCCGAGAAGAGGATCACCATTGATGAGATGATGAGGGACCCGTGGTTTAAGAAAGGGTACAAGGAAGTGAATTTCTACGACGAGGAGGTTAAGGTGGAGGAGTTCAAGGTTACAGAATTGAACGCCTTTGATATCATTTCATTCTCGTCGGGTTTGGACTTGTCTGGTTTGTTCGACGACTCGTGTAACTCGAGCGATAATGGGCTACAACGATTCGTGTCCACCGAGTCGCCGGAGAAGATCGTGGAGAAAATTGAGGACTTCGCGAAGGTGGAGAAGTTGAAGGTGAAGAGCAAGAAAGATTGGGGTGTGGAGCTCGGAGGGCAGAGTGGTAATTTGGTGTTCGGCGTCGATGTTTACCGGTTAACGGAGAAGCTGGTGGTGGTGGAGGCTAAAAAAAGAGGCGGCGACACTGGTTGTTACAAAGATATGTGGAAGAACAAGCTTGGACCTCAACTCAATGGCTTATCATTATCAATGGCACTGTCTCCTCCTCCTCCTCAACCTGAAACTTCCCAGATTGCCGGTTGCTAAATATGTTCATTTTGTCATTCTTATGTCATTCAAAAACAAAACATTCATGATGAGGAACCCGGGAAATCCGGGTGTGTATGTTAGTACAGTGTAAAATATATTTCTAAGTAAGGTTATAATTGTGATTCTAAAAAAAAAAAAAAACAGTATGGTTATAATTGTGATGGTGTATTTTGGTGTTTGTGTTTTTTTTTTTTTGTATGTGGAATAAAATATTATACTTAAAAAATAGGTTTAGTTTGTAATTGAGTTTCAGTTTTCAATGTAACAGCAGCGCTGTAGTTATGTTCTGTTTCCGTTTATCTTTGTGTACATAAGAACAACAACAGTGATGGACTAATTAGTAATTAAATTACACTGATCGCAGATTTCTTCTCTTGCATAATTTTTGTTCTATTTTTACTGTGTTAATAATTTTTGTTTGATTTCTGTGATTTCATATCTGAGTTCACTGAGATAGTAATAAATCAAATCTTTGAAGGTTGTATCAATTTCGTTAAGGAATATTGCATTTTTCTTGGCTTTAGTGGATAATAAAGATTATTCCTTTACCCCCCCCCCCCCCCCCAAAAAAAGGTTTAGGCAAAGAAAGGGATCCGAAATATTTAAATAAATAACAGTCAATTTTCTTAAATTGATTAATTGTAAATGAACAGAGAATAAAAAAAAAAATTGTAGGAATGAGAACAATGTGCATCTGAATAGAAGCATCCTGACTCTTAGTAAACATCATTCGCGCTCTAAAACAATATTGATAACAGAAAATTTTAACAAATAATGTTACTCTGTGAGACTACTGTGGTAAGTGCCTAGCGTTTAAAGCCTACCATTTTTTTATTTTTCTACTTTTTCAGTTGCACCAATTGTTTATGTTATGTTATCCTTTATGCTAGTATTCCGGCGGATGGAAAACTCCCATGTATATAGATAAGAAAATCCTCCTGTTCATCTAAACATGTTTTGGGCATTGTTGATTTCTCAATTTGAATCGAAGGGAATTCTTATTTTTTAAAACAAGACATACTTATTGCCTTTTATTATGAATAAAGTTGGTTGCTTGTCATGAAAAAAGTCAACCATTTTTTTTAATAATATTTTTTCACTAAGAGCATTATTATTAGTGGTGCTAAGAGCAATTGCATCAGTTCATCCATTTTACACATCCACTTTTACACTAAAAACTTACTTTTTCTATTTTACACGGTTACTTTTACAAAATACTCACATCAGTTCATCTATTCTACACCCTCTTTTAATTAAATAATCAATTTTCTAGAATATTTTATTATTACCCCTCCATATACGCGCGCCTCTCTCCCTCTCTTCTTATTTCTGATTTTTTGCTCTCTCTCTCTATACCCGGCTCTCTCCCTCTCTCTACCCATACTGATTTCTTGCTCTCTCTCCCATCTCTACCCGACAGCACATCTCCGGTCAAGCCCGATCTACTCCGACCCACAAGCACCGATCAAATCCAAGACTCCCTAGCTCCGATCCACTCCGATCAAGCTCCAATCCGCTCCGATCAAGCTTCGATCTGCTCCGATCCGCTCTGATCAAGCGCCGATCCGCTCTGATCAAGCACCGATCCGCTCCGATCCAGTCCGATCAAGCATCGATCCAGTCCGATCAAGCATCTATCCAGTCCGATCCACATCGACCTAGCGCCGATCCGCTACGATCCAGTCCGATCCGCTCCGATCCACTCCGATCAAGCTCCGATCCAGTCCGATCCAAATCTCCCTAGCTCCGATCCAGTCCGATCCACATCTCCCTAGCTCCGATCCGCTCCGATCCACTCCGATCAAGCACCGGTCCACTCCGATCTACAAGCTCTGATCCACACTCCGATCCACATCTCCCTAGCTCCGATCCACAAGTTCCGGTCCACTCTGTCTCTGTGTTTTTTTTTTTTTTTTTTTTTTAGCAAGTGCGTTTGTTGAGCAGTTTTACTGAGTTGGTTGAGCAAGGAGAAGAGAGAGAAAAAAACGAGCGAACAGAAATTATTAAAATATTGTATACACGAGCTACAGTAACCGTGGATATATCCACGGTTACTGTTCATTTACACGGCCGGATGCATATTTTGCACAAGTTTACCCAGACTGATGTGGGAGGTTTTTTTGTTAAAATGTGTAAAAAGAGCTACTTTTTGCATTTTACAAGATTATGCATGGACTGATGTAAATGCTCTAAGAAGCTATATTGCTATTGTGAGGACCACTTTCGGGCTCCCAGCCCAGAAGGTGAATGGACTTAAGCCCAAGAAGTCCAAAACAATGAATTTGTAGAGAATGAGTTGAAAAAACTGGGTTTTAATAAATTAGACAAACATTTAAGTAGATTCAGATGACAAATGAATGAAAATAGATAGGTTTATCTTGAAGAAAATCGTCCTCAACAAACTTTGAGGATATCTATTCTTATTTATTCCTATTAGGTTCGATTACAAAGTCTGCTCTTAATGTTATAGTATATTTTCCTTTCGTTTCTCGATCCCCTCTTTCATTGCTCCCTCCTTTTATACTCTCTTTCCCTTTCTTCTTTTTGCTCCACGTGCATGTCAGATAGTTGGTGTTGATATTTATCCCATCAGCACCGCCCATAAGTCTTTATGTTGTGGCTATAAAGCTGATATCCACTGTTCAAGTATCACCTCCACATTAATGTGGTCAGAAAGTTAACTGTTGTGCATTTAATGCGGAGGCAGTAGCTTTCTCTTTAGATATTTTAGGACTTCTCCCTATCTAATATATTTGTAATGATTATCCGCACCAACAGAATTTCTTGGAACATTACCTAGGTCGACAGACTACCTCTTCGGACCTCGGCTTTGGCTAGCCGAAGAGCCAAGAAGGCGTTTGTATTCGGCCCATCCTGTTGAGCCATTATGACCAAAACTAATTTCTTTATTTACTAAAACAGTCTCTTCTGACATAGATTCCTCATCCTCGGACAAAACCTCGTCCTCGACTTGGGCTACAAGCCCAATATCCCTACAGCTATTTTTAGCACCACCAATTCTAAAAAATAGGCTGCAACGGTGGAGCCAAACTTAAAAATTTTAGCTCGAGCTACCATGCATAACCATCTATAGTTGTGCATAGGGATGGCAATGGGGCGGGGTGGGGTCGGAGGATGGGATCTTCGTCCCCGCCCCGCATGGTTGTTGCCCTTCCCCGTACCTGCCCTATCCCCAGGTGCGGGGCAAACTACCTTACTCTATCCCCGCCCCTAATACAATTTTATATATAAAAATAAATTTTTTGTTACAATAATATAAATCACAACAAAACAAAATGTTTTAAAATCTAAGCATTTAAATAAACCAAATATTTAAATAGTCTAATACGTAACAACATAATTCAAAATTTCTTATAACAAAATAAACATTGTCTTTGCATGAATAAAATTATCAAGGATAATTGACTAGTTTTTTAACAAAATAAACGTTGTCTTATAACAAATAAAAATTGACTAATTCTTTAATAATAAGTTTTGCTTTCTCCCAATGTTGTGACACCACTTTCTTCTTTATAGATATGAAGTGGAGTTTGGCTTGAAATTTAAAAAACACGTATAGACTATAAAGCAAAAGGATGGGTCAAAGGGCGGCAATAGCATTAGGGTTTTAGAATAAAAAAATATTTTATCTCATGTTTTGTACTCTTGTGATTCACTTTAAATATTAGTGATTTAGGGTTCACTAAATTTACAATTATAGTCCTTATTAGTGCGGGGCGGGGCGGGGATAAAAATACTAAACCCATCCCCGCCCCGCCCTGGGTGCAGGGACAAAATATTGCCCTATCCTTGCCCCACCACTTTTGCAGGGTGGGGAAAACCCGCACGGGGAGGGGCAAGGCAGGGCGGGGAAAAATTGTCATCCTTAGTTGTGCACTGTAACAAAAAGCTAAAGCAAAAAAATGATATTTTATTAAACCTCCAATTAAAAAAAATTTTTTTTTTCCTCTTCTCGTTACAGACTCCATTTGTTTCCTAAGCTCTTGGTTCTCTCTTCCTCCATCTCTCTTGCCAAGCTCCGACCATCTTTCTTCCTCAACTCGCCGTCGACCTAAGCCCCAAGCCTCCATTGCTAACCCATTTTCAGCGTTTGTGTTTCTGTTTTGGTATGGGTTTCGGCATTTATGTTTGTGTTTCAAAGTGGATTTCAAGATGGGTTTTGGGCTGTGTTTGTGTTTCGGCATAGGTTTCGGTGTTTGTGTTTGTGTTTCGGTATGGATTTTCGGGTTGGGTTTTGGGCTTTGTTTGCATTTTGGGTTTGTGTTTCGGGCGTAGGTTTCGAGCTTGGGTTTTTACTGGTTGTTCTCGATTTGGGTTGCTCATATTCTACTCTTTTTTTCTAGTTTTTCTAATCGGTTTTGCTCATATTTTGCTCTTTTTTTTTTTTTTTTTGGTTTTTCTGCTCTATTTTTTTTTTTTTTTGGTCTTCTTCTTCTCTGGTTCTTGATTAGTTTTGGTCACAGTGGTGGCATTGCAGCTGTGCAGTGGTTTCCATTGCTTTGATGGTGGTTATGGTTGTGTTTTAGCCGTTGAATAATATATTATTTTATTATATTATATATGTTATTTTATTGTGTTAAAATCTAAAATAAAACCACTGATATTGGATGTTTTGTAGAGAAAGAAGGTAAAATAGATAAAATAACTTTTTATGAAGCCAAATAACGGCTCGACCAACGTGGATGTTCAATGTGTGTAACCATCCGAAATGGTAAATCTTACAATAAACTATTCACTTTAAATGGATTCAATAAAGTTGAACTGTGTTCAAATAATTGACACGTTTTTAAACAGAAGAGAGCGGAATATGGTTTTTTTTGAAGGAAATATGGTTTGATTTCCATGTGTGGTGCATGTTCTGTCTGTCCGTTTCTACTACGTGGAATCGGACCTGTCACTGAAGGAAACGGCTGGGAGGGATACATTTGTATTTGGACTTTGGAGTAGGCCAGTTGTCTCTATTTAAATAAATGGTATCAAAGTGTCATTATAAAAGTATGGTTTGTGCTAAATGCTAATATGAAAAGTCCATGACAACTCAACTTGATGACTAGTTTACCTGTACTTAGCTAATTTGAAATTCAAATTTGTGACCAATCTAGAGTCCAACGTAAGTGGGTCGGATGATATGTGGTTGCAAATTTTTCTTTTTTTTTTTTTTTGCATCCAATATTCCAAGCTGATTTGCGAGCTGAATTGTCATGACGTTTTCATAATTCATGTAGCTTTAATTTTAAGGGTAATTCTACAGTACCCTCTTTTTTTTTTTTTTTTTTTTTTGATACGGTACTCACTAGTAGACAACCTGCTATATCAGGTTATCAAAACATCATATTTGATGGTACCATCTTTACATTGTGTAGTACCAACATCACATGTGATTATACTTTTGTCATATTCGGTAGTTCCCTTATTTTTTTCTCACATTTGATGGTACCATCCTCACATTGTGCAGTACTAATATCACATGTGACTGTACTTTTGTCACATTCGGTGGTTCCTTTATTTTTTTTCTCACATTTGATGGTACCATCCTCACATTGTGTAGTACTAACATCACATGTAATTGTACTTTTGTCACATTTGATGGTTCCCTTATTTTTTCTCACATTTGATAATACCATCTTCACATTGTGTAGTACTAACATCACATGTGATTGTACTTTTGTCACGTCCAGTAGTTCCCTTATTTTTTTTTTTACATTTTATGGTACTATCCTCACATTGCGCAGTCCTAACATCACATGTGACTATACTTTTGTCACATTTGGTGGTTCCTTTATTTTTTTTTTCATATTTGATAGTATTATCATCACATTGTGTAGTACTAACATCACATGTAATTGTACTTTTGTCACATTCGGTGGTTCCCTTACTTTTTTCTCATATTTGACGGTTCTATCTTCAGATTGTGTAATTCCAACATCACATGTGACCGTTCTTTTATCACATTCAGTAGTTCCCTTACTTTCTTCTCACATTTGACGGTTCCATCCTCACATTGTGCAGTTCCAACATTACATGTGATAGTTCTTTTGTCACATTTGGTGGTTCCCTTATTTTTTTTTTCTCACATTTGATAGTTCTATTGTCATATTCGGCAAAACCAACATCACATTTAATAGTACTTTTATCACATTTAGTAGTTCTCTTATTTTTTTTCTCATATTTGACGGTTGCATCCTTACATTGTGCAGTACCAACATCACATATGACTATACTTTTGTCACATTCGGTGATTCCTTTATTTTTTTTCCTCACATTTGATGGTTTCATTGCCACATTAGGTAATACCAACATCACATATAATTGTATTTTTCTCACATTTGATGGAATTTTAATTTTTTTCTCACATTTGACAATTCTATTGTCACATTGCACAATATTAATATCACATGTGACCGTACTTTTGTCATGTTCTATGATTCCCTTTTTTTTTTTTTTTTCTTACATTTGATGGTTCAAATGTCACATTAGGCAGTACTAACATCATATATGACTGTACTTTTGCTACATTTAGTTTTACTTTTATTTTTTTTCTCACATTTGACGATTCCATCATCACATTGGGCAGTACCAAAATCAAATGTGACCATATTTTTGTCACATTCGATTATTCTCTTATTTTTTTTACTCACATTTTACTGTTCGATTGTCACACTAATCATTATCAACATCACACATGACCATAGCCAACCCAACTTAACCCCCATCGAATTACCTAATAATTGACGAATATATATAACAAACATACTCTTAAAACCTCTAAAATTTTTGAAATACCCTTAAATATACTAAAATTATCAAAACGCATCCTAACACTTAAAAATGACCAATATAACCTCGAAACTCATAAAAATTATTAAGATATCCTTAAAACTTAAAAAATGACTAAAATACCCTTTAAACCTAAAAATATGATCGAAATACCCTTAGAACCTTCAAAAAAATGACCTAAACGACCATGCAACCTAAAAAATGATTAAAATGACCTTGTAACTTAAAAAGTGACTATAATGCCCTTAAAACCTAAAAAACAACTGTAGTGTACCTTAAACCTAAAAAATGACCGAAGTACTTATTAAACCTTAAAAATGACTGAAATGACATTGAAACCTAAAAGAATTATTGAAATACCCCTGAAACCTCAAAAAAGACCAAAATGGCCCCGTAACTTAAAAAAATATTGAAATACGCTTGGAACCTAAAAAATGACTGTTATGCCCCCAAAAACCTAAAAAATTATCAAAATATCCCTGAAACCTAAAAAATGACTGAAGGATTCTTGAAATATGAAAATGACCAAAATGCCCCCCGAAACATTTATTTGCAAGACCAAAATGACAATAAAAATTTTATACAACCACTCTATTTGCTTGATTTGAAACCCATTGATTTTAAAATTAATGAATTTAAAAACCTTAATTTGAAATCCATTGATTTTTAAATTCCTTGTTTGGGTCTTTTTATACAATGAAAGATTTGAAATTCCATTGTTTGGATGTCTAAATTTGGATTTAAGATCAATAAACTATTTTTTCCAATTATTATTTTCTTAAACTTTCTACACTTTTAATTTTAGTAACATTTTTTAATAAATGCATAAGATAATGAAAAGGCCATTGATAATCCAATTGACAAGATGATGACTAAAAATTTGCCATCATAACCTAGAAAGCACGGACGCGGCTGGGAGGGTGCCGCACCGGAGTCTGACGCGGGGTGCGGCGTCCGACGCGGTTGCCCGCATGTCGGTGCCGCGTCTGAGTTTTTTTTTTTTTTTTTTTTTTTTTTTTTTTTTTCACGGACTCGCGCCGACTCGGCTCTATTTGTGCCGATTCGCGCCGAATTGAGCCAATATCGGCCAGAAAAGGGTCGTAACAGCCATATCGGCCGGCGACCGAAACGGGCCAAAATAGACCGAAATATTCACTTAATCTCGCAGGAACAGCCGAAATCGACTTTTAATGAGACCCAAACATCCTAAATATGTCCTTCCTCAATTTTTTAGAATATTTTAATAGTAAAAATATATAGAAAATATAAATAAAAATATTTTTAATAATTTTTTAATCGCCGAGTCCCGCTGCACCCACACCCGCACCCGCACCCGCACCCGCACCCGAGTCCCGAAATGCACCCGTGCTTCATAGATCATAACCAACTAAAAAAATGTCTTGCCAAATATTGACAACTAAAATGTTTTATATCAATAGAAAGAGAGAACCCTAATGTATGAGTTTTTTCACAACATTTAAAATCTCAAACTAAAAAATTGTTTCGGAGTTCTTAACTGCTAAGAAGTTATATATCAAGAGAGACAATAAAATATCCAAAATATGTGTCTTTTGCACAAAATTTAAAAGAACATACTAGCACTCAAAATATGCATCATCATCAAGTTACTCCTGTCATGTTTTGAGATTCAAAACATCAACAAAACTTATAGGCCTTATGTAACACAAATTTCAATTCTTTTTTTTTTTTTTTGAAAAAAAAAATTTAGAAAGTACCCTACAATGGGAACATCAAACAAAAATCCAAGTCCACTTTCTCCGTTACTGCTTCTTTGAAGAATTCCATCATTCAATTCAATTAGGAAGCTTATATTTTCCTCATTTTCACATACCATCATTTGAAACATACTAGTATATATGACCTCTAATTCCTTGGCCTATTTGTTATATTTTTTTCTTCTCTTTATCATTTAATTTCTCTTGTCCTTGTCTCGCATCACCACCTCCTTTTTTCACTTTTATTGATGAATCAATGAGGTTTTTTTTATTGAATAAGAAATCAACCAAAATACAAGGCAAAACAACCAAGCCATAGCAAAACTAAGACTTGGCCTCTATAAAAAAAAGTTTGTAACAGACCCACTACAACAAAACAGCAAGCTATGACTGCTTAAACCCCTTAACAGTGTGCCATGATCTTAACAAATCAAGCTAAAACTGGCCACTCCTAAAACACAATCTACAACAAAATTTATACATTAACATCATCAAGCTATTACAACTTTTTAACACAGCAGCAACATGTCACAATTAAGCAATGAAACAACAGATCCTCCAGGCTTTGACAATAATAGAGCACCACAAGATATCAGGCAATACCAAGCTTTCAATAATTCTCCATCATAGGATAGATCAGTCACTAGTTTGATAATGTAGTAGCATTTCAAATTTGAGTCCCCATTAATAACAAAGGATATGATTATGCATTGAGTCACAACTGCATAGTTTGCTCTCTAGTCTCCCTTGAATATCCTTCTTTATGATGCAAATAAGTTGATCTTCAGTGTATACCTTCCCAGAAAATATAATAGAATTTTTTGCTTCCATACATGATAAACAGTAGCCCACAAAGCTAGTTTGTAAAGGGTTGTTCTTAAGCCTTTTCCTATAAGATTATTTCCCCCTAACTCATACTATCCTGCCAA
The DNA here is from genome assembly GCA_033629205.1 of Lithocarpus polystachyus. Lineage (NCBI taxonomy): Eukaryota > Viridiplantae > Streptophyta > Magnoliopsida > Fagales > Fagaceae > Lithocarpus > Lithocarpus polystachyus. The sequence continues at coordinate 30,577,451 of CM066162.1, forward strand.
TCAGTCTTAGCAAAAGATACTAGAAACAAGTTAATTGTAATTTCCCAGACCCTCTTGGTAAAAGAAGAACCAAAAAATAAATGGTCCCTGAACTCAATACCAAAGCCGCAAAAAACACAAACCATCCACTGGAACTTGGAAGACCCCGATGCAAGATTCTAGCTTTGGTTGAAAGCTTACTAAGAATAACTATCCCACCAACAAATGAATGTTTGGGAATGGCCAAGTTAAACCACAGTAAATGCCACCATTCCATATTACTACCTCTACTCTTAATTTCATTTCAAATACCAACACAATCAAATTTATAAGAACCAACCCATAAAGCTCTGTCTTGCTCGTGAGTTTAACTAACAAATGCTTACTTTGGATATTCACTTAGTGGTCTAATCTGGCAAAGCAATAAAACAACACAAACCCACATACACATGCTACTTCAAAAGAACAAATAGACACAAACACTAGAAACCCACATACCCTTATATGCGAAATTTACAATAATAATAAAAAATAAATAAATAAAACATAACAAACAAATATTGATACTGTTAATCAACTCATATAACAAATCATGGAGAAGATTAAAGATTCCTCCCCCCCACCCAACCCACCCAATACCCATAGAAAAATCGACATTAATCCTTTGAAATAATTGCATATACTACCTTTTCAAATGGGTAGCCTTTGAAAAACCAAAAAAGAAAAAGGGATACAAAACAATGGCAATGAAACTAGGTTTCATCGTTGGTGTCTTACCTTTAACAATATCAAAGAGATTATGATCATCTCAAGAAACCTTCACTGGATAGTAAGTCGAAGAGGTGCTAAAGGGGAATGACAGAAAGAATGCAATAAGAAGCAATCTAGTTTTTAAGAACTGAAGAAGCAATCGACAAGAAGCTCGGAGGAGGATAGAGAGTGGCATGAATGGAACAATCTGAATTTTATTTTAGGTTTATATATTTGACCTACTCTACCAGTAACTTGTTACCCCTTAAAATAAAATGAATCGTCGGGATTAAAACTCCAGCAAATTTATTGTCATGATTTGTGTGGGTACCGTACCCCCCTAAAAAAATAGGGGGGTACCGTAGAATGACCCTAATTTTAATGACGATAGGTCAGCAGCTACTTCTTTTTCTATTTTTTCTTTTTATTTTCTTTTTTTTTTATGAAAAGAAAAAATTTATTGCAAGAACAAACAGAAACTACCAGGGGTGTGCAAAAAACAGATAAACTGAAAAAACCAGTGGAACCAAGTCCAATTTTTCGGTTTCGATTTTGGTGTTGGATTTTTTCACCCCAAAACCGATTGAACTGATTGATATATAAATATTTATGTAAGTTTAAAACTTAATAGAGTGAGTAGCTTAGTAGAATAACAAGCGTGTTTTGGCCACTTGTTCACAAGTTCGCCCCTTGTTCACAGGTTCGAGCATTCGCTTATCCATTTTGAGTTTTTAATTTTTTTTTTAACCCCTAGCATCTTTATAAGTTATAAACTTGTAAGTTACAACTTTAGCATCTTCCAACCACCCTTCCCCCAATCTTCTCTCCCTCTTACAAACACATACCCTGCATCTGTTTCTTTTTTGATATCCACATATCCTGCATCTTATTTTTCTCATTTCTTTCGGCATCGATTCTCTTTCTTTGTTTCTTGCTATGGTATGTCTTCTTGATTTTGTTTCTCTCATTCCAAATCATCCATGCTTGTACTGGGATTCCATGGATTTTGAGTCATCCTGTGTTTTTTGTTTTAAAGAAACTTTGTAGCTGCTACTTTTGTTGTAGATGGTGGCCTAATCTTAGTTTGTGTTTTGTGTTTTTTGTTGTGTTGCTCTGTATTTTGTGTTGAATACAGGGTTTGTGTTGGTCTTGCTTTTCATGTTAGTTGTTGTACTGCTTTTGTCTTTCAATAATATCTCCGTTGGATGCAAACAAAAATCTTTTCTTTTTTTTTTAATTGCTTTTGTTTCTCACATTCCGAACACCGAAACCCAACCGAACGGAACCGAAACCGAATGTAATCGGTCAGTTCGGCGTCCCTTCCTTACAAGTTGGTTTCGGTGCTTAAATATTAAAACTGAAATTTTCGGTTCAGTGCAAAAATTGCCTTCAACACCGACCGACCCGAACTGATTACATCCCTAGAAACTACATCCTAGCCTCATCCAAGATAATGCAAGCAAAACTTGAAGGGCAATGACTCAAACTAAATACACCAAAAAAAGACTGCTTCAAAGACCAATTAGCAAGATCATAAGTTGCACAATTTACATCTTGACTCACCCAACTGAAAGATACATTTCTGAAAGAACTTACTATAGCATTTACAACTTTAACAAGATTAAGAAGCCTACAAGGAACATTGCTGGTCAGAGCTTTAATTGCATCAATATACACCTTTAAGTCATTTTCTATTACAAAATGAAGAGCATGGAACCTAGAAACATGGTGAAGGGCACTATGAATCATGGTTTTTAACCCAGACCGTTCACAGAACCAGTAAGAGGAGAAGTTTAAGGTTTTTAAAGTCAGATGAAGGTTTAACTGAGGTCGAACCGCAATGATGTCATAACTACTTTATTAATTAATTAAATACAAATATAGATATTAAATTTATAAAATTAGCATAATTGACTAGTATATATATATATATATATATGATTTTCAAGCATATTTTAAATAAGAAAGTTAATAAAAATAAAATAATAAAGCACGAAAAAATTCATTATAAGTTATAATTAATTTTTGAAGTATAAAAGTGTGAATATATTTATAAACTCTCTTTTAGAGATGGCTAATGAAAGTGTAAGGGCACAAGACGAGACATTCTTTTAGTTCAAAAATCATATACATTACAAGAATAAGTGTTCTCATGACAATTTTTTGGTATGTAGTGTTAAATATCACTACATTTCCCAAACAATCATAATCAACTCTTGATCTCCCATCTTTCTAGAAAAAATTTGTGATTCGAATTTCTTGATCTACTTGAATTGTGTAAAAAAACATGGAATCTTCTGCATGCTTAGACATAAAATGATTCAATAAGCTTTGAGCATCTCCAGCACTAATAATTGTCATGTTTTGCACATTCACATGATTATAATAATCTCTTTCGGCAAAGCCCACATTTTCATTCCCTCCAACTTCTTTTGTTAGATATGAATAAGCATTCTTTGTACTTATACCTGCATTCACAATGGTATCAATTAAATCTGTCTTAGGTTTTGAAATACGATGACCAAATCTTAACCTATGGCTCTCTGATTGTAGTGCAAGTTCATGATTATGCTTTGGATTAAATGCACTAACCCTCTAAACACCATTTTCAACTATGAAACAAACAAATGCTTTACAACCAGTTCTAGTTTTTAGTCTCTTTGAATATTTCTTTTTACAAAAATCTTCATCTAGTTTAAAACCCTCCTTAGAAAATAGAAATTCACGTTGCTTTATGTTCTTCGTCACATTATAATATCTAAGCTTTCCTTTTCGAATACCAAAACTCATTCACAATGCATAATCATTATATAAAGCAAATGCTTCATCTGCTTTATAGACCACTTTATTCAACAAATTTTCATCACTATTTTCTAGCCTTGCTACAAACATGCAATCCCCTTCAATTTCTTTAATATCACTTGGTTTGCAAATAACCACAACAATTTTTATGACAAATATAAATATTAGAAACAAAATACTAAGGAAATTACAATACAATAATTATATCATGTTTATAATTTTTTTTTATCAATATGCACCATGTTTACAATTTTGTATGTCTTCTTAAACGCCTATGGTACACTTGATCACAAAACTCTTATGTTTAGGTACAACAATATAACAACAAAGTTTTAATAACAAATTTTTTAATATTTATTTGTTTAATTATTTTTTTGGGATTGACTATGCATAACAACAACAGTAACAACAAAATTTTAGTCTTAAATTTTTTTTGGGTTGATTATGGATACTCATTGAAAAAAATATTATAATAATAAAAATTAACAATAAATATTGCAAAGAGCAAAAAATAAAAAAAATACAGCAATACATTTTTATATAGTTTTATTTGAGAGCAAATATGTCACCACAAATAATTAAACATTTTTTCAATACATAAATTAAATCAAAACAAGACAAAACAAAATATACCTTTATCACTTTCCAAGTCTATTATTTCTACCATGCTTTTACTTGAAACCAAAAAAGAATACTATAACTTGTTTGTTCCTTTGTGTCTGCCACTTGTCTTCTACTGAAGAATTTTGTTTTGTTGTCAATATTCTTTATGGCTTTTAAGCCTTTATATTGAGAACCCTATATTACTATTATCACTTATTTTATTGTGTGAAATTTTGAATTTGGCTTCACGGTAACAGACGTTAAAATGCATCAATTATTATGATGCATTGGCAGGTAGGTTGACGTGAGCATTTTTGAATGAGGTGTCTTTTATTTATTGGCTGGGAGTATAAGGTCAGCCTGCTGACCTTGTATTTTGAAACTACACAATAATTTTCTCCTAAACAAAAACTCCTAGCTCCACCTGTAATAATTACATTTTTCTTTTTTTTGATAATCTGTAATAATTACCTTAGTTCTTTATTATTGGTAACTTTAGTTTTATTTTAGAAAAATAATTGAAATGCTAACAACGTTATATATATATATATATATATATATATATTTTAGAGTCTATTAACAATTTTATATCATTCGCATTATGATCTCAAATTATACATTGACTCCCCGTTCCAAACTTAAAAAACAAGGAAATAAGAAAAAAAGCAAATCAATTACGTACTATGAATGAATGATTTAATAGTCTATATATTCAAATAAAGATTAAAGAGTTTCAATTCTTGCTGATGGCATTGGTGGGGTGTCATTGTTTTTATCTAAAGCCCCCATTCCTGGGGTTTCATTGTTCATTTGTTTGTTTGGTTAGAGGCCCGCTCTATGGGACCAACAACACGTGAGGAGCGGGCATATGAGAGTTACAAAATATGAATAATAAAATTGTTGCCTTAAAAAAAAAACTAAAATTCAAAATTAAATTAATCACATGAAACTCCATACTAACATATGTATAAAAAATTGATACAAAATATTTTTTTAGCAGTACATTTTTATGTTAAATATATATCCTAATATTAACTTATAATTGATTATGCATTAAATTTTGTAATTATTTTTCATTCAATGTTCTTAATTAAAGAGCCCATTAAAATTAATGTTTCGAAAATTATCTTCCACATGACCTACAATTGAAATAAATATTTGTAAGGACGGCATTTTGATTCTTGAGCCCAAGAGGTAGAAGGATTTAGGCCCAAAGAGTCCAACACAATGAATTTATAGAGAGTGAGCTTAAAATCTAGGCTTCAATGAAACAAGCAACACGCACAATAGATTAAAGATAATAAGAAAATAAAGAAAGACAAGCTCTTATGCAAAGAAATCCTTCCTCAGCGAAGTCCGAGGAGAATGGTTCTTAAATATAATTCTTTCAGACTTGGATACAATTTCAGTTCTTGTTATTACAGTATTTTTTCTATAGATTTCCTGATCCCCTATACTAGATGATCTTTTACATTATATAGCCTCTTTCCCCTAATCTTGGCCTTTCATTTGTTGATTATGCAGGCCATTACTCGAGTGGTTGTTCCATCATACGCCCTCCTTAGTCTTCTGTGAGTTGCAGCAACCAAAACAGCATTGTTCAGGGATCTTCTTCACATAAATGCGGCCAGAAGGTTTGGTGAGGTACAATAAATGTGGTGGCAGCTACCATCCCTTTAATCACGTCAGAGCTCACCCCCTCTCTGAAGTTCTTCCTCTACAGTGCGGTCCTCCTCTGGTAATGTGCCATCGACATGGTCATGACTTGCCTCTCTAGCTTTACCATCCGAGAGTATGGGCTCCTCGGCTATATCGAGCTCTTAGACCTTGGGTATGACACGTGGCACTATTGCCTTATTAAATTTCTATACCCCACAATATTTTATTTATTATTTCATTATATATAAAATATTATTCAAACTAAGAAACTAATCATTGTTGCCAATTTTAAAAAGAAAAGGAAAATAAAAAAAGATACACGCAAGCAAACAGAAGTTCAAAACTACTCAGCCTTAACTACCTAACGTTATTCTTTTTAATATAATATGTCTAATATTTTTTTAATATGTTGTCATGTAAAAAGAAAAAGAAAAAGAAAATCAAACCAAACGAATCCAAAGGCTAAAATGGTCAGTCTGTTCATTTGGCATCTGTTTATTTGTTTTTTTTTTTTTTTTTTTTTTTTGTTGATTATTATTTGTTGAATGTAGAATAAAGTCCACTTGTACTTGATAAATAAAGGTTTTTTTTTTAAAAACTGTACATTACTAAACTAAACTAAAAGCTAAATTAAAAAAAAAAAAAAAAAGAACCCTTGGCAAACAAATTCTCAATTTTAAAGCTCTTTAATCCAACTATTTTAAGAGATAAAGTGTATATATATATAAATTTATTTTGTTCAAACTTTAAAATCGAATATATATAGCAATTAAAATCTAGTGGGGCCATGGCCCCCTTGATCTCTTTATTCGATCTGTCATTGATCGCGAGTCCCATTAAACTTTTGTGAATTTTGAATAAGACTTTCATCATAAGTCATAAACAAAGAAGGGCTCAGTCCCTGCAAGTAAGTGCATTCTTTGAAGTTTGAAACCCTTTCCTCCCCCATTACTTACTTGCCACAAAAAAAAGAAATAAAAAAGGCGTGTTAAATTTCTCTCAACCATTTCTTGAACTTAAAGAAACGACATAAAGAAACGAATGATTGATAATAATGTCCGTAAGTATAGCTGGATAGCCCAATAAGAGAAACTTCGATAAAAAGTCTAACAATCAAGTAAGCTTTACGTAACTGCCTACACATTACTCAAGACTTGATTAAGGCCTGCAGAGTTGGACCAAATAGATTCATATTCAAGCTGCATGCCAGTACATCAAAAGTAATTAGTGTTTTTTTTTTTTTTCTTTCTTTGTTGGGGAGGGGGGGGGGGGGGGGGGGGGGTAATTTGATAAATGGGGTTTGAAAATTTGAGTCTTAGATGTCTTCAAGAGAAACACTAAAAAATATGAACTAATTGAGTATGAGGACTCTTGGTAATAATTATCTAACTCAAGAACTATAAAATAGCAAAAAAAAAAAAAAAAAATGCAATAGCAAAAACTCATAGAAAATCTAAAATAAGATCCAACAGCGCGAGACAAGATCGAAGAAAAATCTGATTGAGGATCGCAACCAAATAACCCAATTGAAATATTGTAAGTTAAAAAAAAAACACACACACACACAAAAAAAAAACATCTAGCACTCATTCATAGTCATTCCTCTAGTAGTCTAGTTTAGACTTCTCCAAAAAAAAAAAATAGTAGTCTAGTTTAGAGTGTAGACCTTCATGGGCCTTATCTAGTTCCCGCAAGTTACAAGTGTTCAACCGTTTGCTTTGGGTTACAAAGATGGCCCAATTTAAAGCAGAAGAGGAAGCTCGGGTAGACCCACCCATGACGAAGCAAAATCCAAGGTAAATCTTGGACGTGCCCAACCCATATAAACAAATTCTAGCCCAAGTTCTCATATCCTAAGCAGCTAAGCTGACTTCACCGAAAACAGAGTTAAGAGTTGAAAGAAAGAGTGGAGTAGGGCAAACACAGCGCGGACACAAATGATGGGTGGCAAATGAAAAAACTCTGTTTGTCTTCTTGAAAGGTACATTTGTTTTTGGTGTGTTTTGCACTACAGTTTTTGTTATGCTGTTGAGAATATCATTTATCAAAATGTTTCTTACACTGTTGAGTTATGCTAGGAGGACTCTTCAAACTGCACGCAACGTGTTTGTTATATTGCATAGTAACTGTGACATAATCTAATCTCACGCATTTTCATTTGTGTGTGTGTATATATATATATATATATATATATATATTAATTTTGGCTTCTTATTCTCAATATTTATAGTGGCTTGGTTGCTGGGAAAGTTTTAGGATATTACAAAAACAATAAGCATTGTTGTAATTTTGGTATTCGAAGTGTCGAGTGTGCTAGCTAGGCCAAATAGTTGCTTGTTCTTAAGTTGAGCTGAGGTTCTTTCCTCCCTCAGGTCTCAAAATGGTGAAGTGTATAAGGTTCATACTTTCAGTTTCAATCTTTTCTGTTTTTTTGGCAGCAACCAAATGGTGATTTAATAACCTTGTTTGAATTTAAATGCAAATGCCTTTCTTGTTGTCCATTAAATTAATGTCTACATGGGTATCAGTCAATCATTTTAGTTTCCAATTTTCAGGCATATAGTCTAAAGTTTACGCGAGAAGGTATCTTCCTTGTTGCCGGGGTTCTGAGGGTGTTATATTTGTTGAATTGGGATATTGAGACACCATAATGTCTGGGGAGGCAGGCTTAAGGCTTAAGCTCAACAAGAAGCTCAAAATTGCAAGTGGAAGATCTAGGAATTCCAAGGATGGAAGTAGAAAGTTTGAAAGGACACTAAATAATGATAGGAATGGAAACTTTAAACGTATGAATTCTGATAGGAAAAAGAAGAGAATTTATGCTGAGCAAGATATGGCTGGGGAGGTAGATTATTCTGACAATGAAACGGCACCCAGTAAAAAGTTTGGAAGGACACTAAATAATGATAGGAATGGGAACTTTAAACGTATGAATTCTGATAGGAAAAAGAAGAGAATTTATGCTGAGCAAGATATATTTGGGGAGGTAGATTATTCTGACAATGAAATGGCACCCTGTAGAAAGGCTTCGTCTAAGAAAGAGCAGAAACAGGTGAAAGGTGACAATAAATCTTCGCGCTCGATATGGGTTTCTAAAAGGTTGGAGGATGCTACTTCTGAAACCAGACGTTCTTCTCGTAATGTTAAGGACACAGTGAAAAGTGCAGAGACATCAAATAGAACCAAGACAAAGGCTGTTGATAACATGAATTTTGGCAGGGCTGATTCATTGAAGAAACCTACCAAAAGTAAATATGACTCAAGTAAGCGTGTGGATATTAGTAGGGAAAAATTCCCAGATGTATCTCCTTCAAAATCTGCTAAGAAAAATGTTCAGGAAAAGAGAGGGTTAGATGAGGGTACAGAGGTAATGGGTGATATGCCAAAGAAGAAGAAGCGGGTAATTCGGATAGATCCACATGATATCTCAAATAAGCGGCTAGATGATGGCCTTGTTATTTATGGTCAGTATTTATCATTTTATTCTGTTGGTAATGTAAATGCTGCTTGTATCTTCATAATTATTTTGTTTACAGTTGTCTTAGTAGTCCTGGGACTTACCAACTTTTAGTCATTCAATTTGCAATTGTTCTTTTCTTTTTCTTTCCTCGTTTTATTTTTTAATGAATTGGATAGTTAATGTTTTTCTTACAGCCCTTTAATAATTTCTTGGCAGAAAGTGCCAAAGAGAAGAAAAAAGATTTGGAGGAGAATACTAAAATGTCAAAGAATGCGCAATTCCGAACAATACAACCCAGTCCCTCAATCCTTTCCTTTGTGGAAGAAAATGTAATTTGTATGAGTGAGGCCTTGTGATGTTTGAGCCATTTTCTTAAATTTGAATTTCCAGCAATTTGATTATTCATAATTTTATTCACAGTTGTTGGGCCGAAGACGCTTGATTGAACTGCGGAGGGCAGGCTATAACACTGAGCTTTCTGCCCCATTAGATAATATCCCCTTTTCTACCAGCTCAGAAAGAGAGCGAATTGAAGAAAATGTATGTTTATTTATTGCTTGTTGAGATAGTGTGTTGAATATTCCCATAATGATATACGCTTCAATCCATATTAATCTAGTAATCAGTGCAGTAATGGCGAATAATCTGTTTACTGTGAGCTGCTCTTTCCTCTACTGATCTATAATCAACTTTCCTGCTAACTATTTTGCTCAGATGTTTAGGAATAAGTTGACATTTTTTGCTGCTGCAAAGGTTTCATCATCATTTCCTCCTCCTGAGCTTCCAGAAATTGCATTTGCAGGTAAATTCCATGTTGTCACCCTTCTTCTACGCTTATTTTTTTTCAATTAAGACCATGTGTTTCCCTTATTGCTATGCAGTGAATAGTTATTCTACTTTCACTTGGTGAATGATTTCATAGTCTGTTATATGTTCAGTTTTCCATTATTCCAAGGTGAATGTATGTAAGAATTTCACTGGTAGAGTTGTAGTCAATTATTTCAATTTATGTCATAGATTGCCTAGGATTTCTTGAAATTGTTATGGCACATTATGCCCTCAGCTGAGGTCAAAGTTTTGGAATGATGATGTTAATAGTATATATGAAGACAAACTTCATCCTTTTGGACAAAAGGAAGGATTTATTTTGTCTACTTACTGGTTGGTCTAAATGATTAGTGTTTTTCCTTTTTTTTTTTTGAAGATATCTTCCATTTGGCCTGTAGTACACAGGTCCCAAACTCCTGAGAGTGTAAATTGTTTATCATGTACTTTCAGAATTGAGTGTCTGATATTTTTTCCTTTGGTTGCTTTGTTGATATATTTGTATGCTTAAGAATGTTTACTCGTGTGTATGAATATAATTTTTTCTCTTTTTCCTTTTTTTGATAAGTAAAAAAAATGTTTATTGTCCTGACGAGGGAATGAGGGAATGAGACATTAATTATATTTTATTGCTCTAACTAGGAAGGTCAAATGTTGGGAAGTCATCACTACTTAATTCACTTACCAGACAATGGGGTGTAGTTCGAACATCTGACAAGCCCGGCCTTACTCAGGTGTTGTCATTTTCCTAGATCTTGTGATTTTAGTATCTATAGGACTTTGTTTGATATTGTCAATGGTTCTTCTGCAGACTATTAATTTCTTCAACCTGGGATCAAAACTCTGCTTGGTTGATTTGCCTGGATATGGCTTTGCTTATGCAAAAGAAGAAGTCAAGGATGCTTGGGAGGAGCTTGTAAGTATGCAAACAGAAACTCACATTCTCTCATATAGCTGCTTTCTAGCCTAGACAGGACTTATACAGCTAAGACCAAGACATTGGTATACCTCAAGACTTTGGTGCTACATGATACCATATTCTATTTGCGTGATTTGCCTATAAGCAGTTTGGTTTCTCATTAACAATTATGTGTAGCTGACACTCAAAAAATCACCTATTGCTTGCTGCTGATCCACTGTTTTGGTGGGTAAGATCTGCATAAAGATTATTTTGGTCAATTTTTGGTCCAGCTATTAAAGAATTATATTGCTATTTTGAAGCAATTTTGGGAAGCTTATAGGGTCAGAGTTCCATTCATCGATGCAGTAGTTACTAACAATGCAGGCTACTGATAATAGGATAACTTCAAAATCTGAAATTAAGGTAGATGTCAGCATGGGAAGTTGAAAATTAAGTTGGTGATCTGGATGGCTGATGAAGTATCTCATTGTTCTCGCCTCTAAACTTTTGTTAGTATGCATTCAAGTGCATAGAAAAGTCTTTAAAAAAAAAAAAATGGTACCTGGGCAATAATGGGTGTATGACTAAGTTTACTCAAATATTATTTATCAAAAAAAAAAAAAGTAAGTTTACTTAAATATTACTTTTTCCTTTTTCATGCGTAGAATTGGGTCGATTTAGAATGTCTTATTGTTATAAGTACCAATTAATTGTAAGCTTTCAATTTGTAGGTAAAGGAATATGTTTCCACAAGAGTTGGTCTCAAACGGGTATGCCTACTTGTTGATACAAAATGGGGTCTGAAGCCAAGGGATCATGAACTTATCAATTTAATGGAAAGGTACATCCATTTCCTTGTAACATTGGTATTTTGATTTTTTTTTTTTAAATTGTATATATTTATTTTCTGGGATGTATAGTTCTATGCTTTTTATGTTGTAGATAAGTGGATATATGGTTCTATGCGGTAGTTGTTGCATAAACAATGGTGACCTGTATTGCAATAAAACCATTCCCATCTGTTAACATGACATTTGAAGGCACATACATAGATAGCACCTGATTTTTTTTTTCCTTCTATTCTAAGTTTCCTTCTCATATTGGTTGTGCCAGTCTGTTCAGTACGTATATACATGGACAACATTTTTGGTACCTGTGGTGCATATTATTGTTATATCTGCACTATCAACTTACTAGGGGCCGGCCATCTTGAAATTGACAAAGAAGTGGATTATAACAAAGGTTATTAAAGGTTACATTCTTAGGGAGTTTGACAGACATTTTGGAACGACATTTCTAGCCTATCACCTCAAGTTGATGTTATGGATTGGTGACTAATGCTATGATTTGGCCTAAAGCCACTTGAGGTGGTATGGTATTACCGTATTGCTCTTTTGCATCTTCATTCTTGCATATGTATGTACTGGCCTGGTAGAAGTGGTATGTACTTAAGTTTTAAGGTCTTAATTATTTTTCTTCACAGATCCCAAACTAAATACCAGATTGTATTAACCAAGACAGATGTGGTTTTCCCAATTGATGTGGCACGTCGTGCAATGCAAATTGAAGAGGTGAACATCGCATAAATATGGTGAAATTGTTGTTACAATTTACCTTTGTCTCCTGTCTGACTAACAGCTTTCTGAATACTATTTGCTTCTTGCAGAGTCTCAGGGCGAATAAGTCTGTAGTTCAACCTTTGGTATGAAGGAAAAAATTCATTTGATTGATTGATTGATTGTTTCAATTATATATATACACACACCACACACACACACATGCACACACGCACGTTACATGTATGTATGTATGTATGTATTAACGTTGATTGAAGCACCCTAAGTACTTCGGATTTGGTTTTAATTTCAGATGATGGTAAGCTCAAAATCTGGAGCGGGAATTGGATGTTTAAGAACAGTGCTTTCTAAGATTGCACGGTTTGCCAAGCTCTAATGTTTCATCAGGTAGCATTTTACATCTCAAATCATGTTTTGTGAAACCAAATTATACGTTGAATATAGTACACTGCCCCTTTTAACATTTTCACAATTCACATATTTGTAGTCATCTTATGAAATTAGAAATTTGGGTCTCATGAAATCAACCGGCAATCCAATTTCACAGCCCCAAACCCTCACACAAATGACTCAGACCAAATGCATGGTTATTATTTATTGTTTGTATTAAAATTTATAAGTGATGAATATTCCTTCTCTGCAGGCTGTGCCCTACTGCTGATGTAAACTTTGCAGGCATCCAATTATTTCCTTGTGAAGCTGAATGCCTCTAATTGACTAAAACAATTACGGGGCGGGTTTGGCTGTTCATGTGCAGCTTGCTGACAAGACGGATGGATGCCTTAACTTCATTTGTGTGGAGTAGCCTGCCCATTCCACCTTGCAGGATGATAGTGGTGAAGTTGGAAGGTGTTAAAACAAAATCGTTTTTGTAGATTGTAGGACTGGTGAAATATATCATGATCTTGAAGGTGTTCTGCCATATTTATTTCAGAAGAAATCTTTGTGATCTATGAATCAAGACCTTTAACTGTAAGGGCAATAATTTTCATGGTCTGTCAGGAACTTTTGTAAGTTTTAAAAGAAACATAACTAGTGGCAAGTAGGTGTAGGTGTCATCTTTCTTGCAGATGGTTACTTTAAGCCAATTTAATTGGAGTAATTCCAATTGAGACTACGTTCTTATTGGAAATTGAGCTTAGAAATGAATTGGTGGATTAAACTGAACGCATCAACTCGGCCGGAATGTTTGTGTATTATGACTAGGACATATGATGCAATGAAAAGGACTAGGTGATAATAACTGATAAGTAGCATTTGACCCTTTTTTGTTTTTTTTGTTTTTTAATTTGATTTGATTTGGGGCCATTGCAAAGATTTATTATTTTGTGTAATAGTAACATGCAATATCCATCCCTAGTGGGTTTCACATCTGCGAGATCTATCCCCCTTTAAGAGAAATATTGTATAGAACAATTACATAAAATATCACCTGGTACTAATGATATCATGGAGAGAGTAATGTTATAGACACAAAATTCACAATTTTTTAAATAAGTTGATTTGGTAAATTTTTATTAGTTATCATGTAAATCAATTACTAACATAATTTTTTTTTATTTACTAGTAACAATTTGCTATCGTAAATTATTTTTATGATCTTTCTCTAGTGTGGACACTGTTGAAAACGAACAATGGAGGATTACAAAATTGAAGGTCCAGAGAATATTGCTTGTATTTGGTAATGTGTTTGATTATTAAATATATGGTTGATAGGATTAGGTTTTGAGATTTTTTTTTAATGGCCTCAAAGTCAAATGGATAGATGTCTAGTCTCTGTAACACAGAAGTGGCAGCATATTATTGTAATGCAACTGGTCCAAAAATAATAAATACAGCTGTAAAATATGAAGTGCGTTAGGAACGGGATCCAACTCATCGTCAAGGTGGACTTTTGCATTTGCAAAGCCGTGGTGGAATTATCATTCTACTCCATCTTCATCAAAAATAAATAAATAAATAATTTTTTCTCCATACAATTCATATTTTTTATTCTTAAATACTTTCGCCTGCTTTGATATCAATACGACAATGGAGCGGTTTTGAATCCGTTGAATTTGGCTAAGCTTTTTACTAACAAACAAAAAATTTATATTCAAACCCTAACTCCACAAAAAATTAATTAACACATTTATATAATAAAAAGTAAATGAAAATATCATTTTAACTTATACATTTTGATGTCATTATCAATTTGGTCTCTTCATTTTAGTAGAGTCTTTAAATTTGCAGTTAGTTTAGTTTTTAGCGTCAACTTGCTATCAAAAACTGACTACAAGTTAAAAATAACATAAACTAAAATTAAAATGTAAAAATCAAAATGATATTTTAGTCTAAAAGGTAACATCATTAAACAAATGTTATAGGTCTAAATTCTATCGAATTTATATATATAAAATAATGGTAATCATTGTTAAAAATTTACTCGATAAAATTTTTGAACAAATACTTAGTTTAGTTTTTAGTGTCAACTCGCTATCAAAAATTGACTACAAGTTAAAAATAACATAAACTAAAATTAAAATATAAAAACTAAAATGATATTTTAGTCTAAAAGGTAACATCATTAAACAAATGTTATAGATCTAAATTCTATTGAATTTATATATATATATATATATATATATATATATAATAATGGTAATCATTGTTAAAAATTTACTCCATAAAATTTTTGAGCAAATACTTATTTATAAAAATAATAATACTAGTCACTTAAAAGGAAAATAATAAGTAGTTTTCTTTCCAATTTAATGAATGCATGCATTCATCAAATGGAAATTTGTTAAGTATTTTGAGCACAGAGAAATTGTACTCTTTTCTCTCAAATTCATGGTGAATCTCACAATAAATTTAATGAAGGCATTTGTTATCGTGTGCCTTTAGGGCACACGGTTATGCCAATGATAGTAGTTGCTTTTTGCATAGGAAATTGAAATAAGCTGAACAGTGAGTACTTTTTTTATCTAACTAGACAATGACAATGTTGTCCTCCAATTTTTCTAACCAGTCGGATCTAAACAAAACAAAATGACAATATTATCCTCTAATTTTTTTAACTAGCCGGATCTAACAAAACAAAATGACAAAAATGCTCTTTTTGCAATTTCCCTCCATTTCCTATTTCATTTCCCACCAATACTTACTTTACCAATATTTACTTTTTCTTCTCCTCCACTTTACCAATATCATAGTAAAAACTAAAAGAAGTGTTCAATGCTCAACAAAAAGACAAGAAAGAAAGAAGAGTTCAATGAATGATCAAAAAATGTATACAAGAATATAGTGTTCAAGAAATTATAAATAAGGTACATATATTTCTTTTGTTCTAAATTTATTTTTCAAATATATTGAAATATGATGTTTATATTTATTTATCATTTTTGTTAAATTATTGTAGAATCAATGGATGAGAATTTTGTTGAGAAGAGTTCAATGAATGATCAAAGAATGTCTACAAGAATATAGTGTTCAAGAAATTATAAATAAGGTACATATATTTCTTTTGTTCTTAATTTATTTTTCAAATATATTGAAAAATGATGTTAATATTTATTTATCATTTTTGTTAAACTATTGTAGAATCAATGGATGAGAATTTTGTTGCAAGTGAGATTCATCAATTAGTTCCAATGAGTTGTTTTGACTTAAATGAATTACCTCAAGAAGGTATACTATTTTATTCTATTTTATTTTATTTATAGTTTATATTTCATTTATAATTGAATATGATGTTGATTTTTTATTTTATCCTTGTTACAACATAGAACAAATGAATGATATTGTAATTGCAAGTGAGATTTATCAAAGTGTTTCAAGGAATTGTGTTGACTTAAATGAGCTTCCAAATGATGGAGAAAATAATGACATTTGTGGGGAGGAATTAGTGGTTTGGAATGAATTTCCAATGGAAGAAATAGGAGTTATTGAAGAAAATGAAAATATTAATTCAATAGAAAATGAGTTTGAACCTTTTGTTGGTCAATGTTTTCTTAGTGAAGAAGAGGCTTTCATTTTCTATAAAAATTATGCAAATCGATATGGTTTTACAATTCAAAAAGGTCGTTTTGTCACAAAAAATGGAGAAAATGTAAGACGTGATTTCTTTTGTCATCGAGAAGGTAGACAACAATTAAAAAAAGTGGATTCATCTAAGGAGCAATGAAATAGGATATCTACAAGATGTGGATGCAAAGCTCATCTAAGAATCACATTGCGAAAGTCTTTTGACATTTTTCCACAAGAATGGCATGTCACTAAGTTTGTTATAGATCATAATCATGAATTGTTGTCCCCTTTGGAAGTGAGATTTCTTCCGGCTAATCGAGTTATCATTAAAGAAGATAAAGATCGCATTCTCTTATTGAAAAAGGGTGGACTTTTGGTTAGGCAAATAATACGTGTTATGGAGCTTGAGAAAGGTGTAAAGCATGGAGATCTTCCATTTTTTAAAAGAGATATCCATAACCTTTATGTGAAAATGAGAAGGATGCATGCAATGAATGATGCTATGGGTCTCTTACAATTGTGCAAAGTTGCTAAGGAAAAAAAATTCTAAATTTCAATATGCATATACAACCGATGAAGAGAGAAGGTTGGAGCATATTTTTTGGGCGCCTACTCCTTGTTTTGATTGGTACCAAAAATATGGAGATGTGTCTGTTTTTTATACTACTTACAAAGTAAATGCATATGACATGCCTTTTGGTATTTTTGTTGGTATCAATAATCATGGAAAGACAATTCTCTTTGGTTGTGCACTTCTTCGAAATGAAACAACTAGTGCATTTCTATGGTTAATGAAGGTACGTAAATTATTTAATTATCTTGTAACGTTGTGCAATTATTTTTCGATTTATTTGATTAATTAGTAGTTTAATATTATATATCCTACTATATTTTTTTCATGTGCTAATAACTTTGTATTTGATTAATAGACTTTTGCAAATTTAATGAAGAAGTCACCTAAGGAAATTTTAATAGACCAAGATCCTTGGATTACAGAGGCAATATCAAAATAAATGCCATCCACAAAACATGTTTTTTGTATATGGCACATTACTGCTAAATTTAGTCGTTGGTTTACGGCAATTCTTCGTAGTCAATATTCAAATTGGTGCACGGATTTCTACAAGCTATATAAGTTGGACTCATGTGAAGAATTTGAGCATCAATGGTCTCAAGTTATGGCAAAATATGACATGCTTACTATCAAGCATGTAAGTGGTTTATATCAAATCAAGCATTTTTGGGTACCATGCTACCTTCGTGGCTATTTTTTTGGGGGAATGACAATAGTCGGAAGATCCGAAAGTATAAATGCATTTATCAAACGGTTTGTTAGTTCCCACATAAACTTGACGCAATTTATTGAACAAGTAAGTCATTATTTATCGTTGCTTTCTTCTATTGTAGAATTTGATTTATTTTTTTATTTGTTAATAATTGTAGTCTTTATTTGTCTTTAAATTATTTACAATTTGTAATTTTAGGTTGACCTTGCCATTGAAGATATTGAGCAAACACAATCATATGATACAATGTTGGAGAAATATAGAGGTTCTTCTTTAAGAACATTGTCACCGATTGAAGAACAAGTACATATTGTGTTGACACCCTATGCTTTCAAAATTTTTCAAGAGGAGTTTGGAAGAGCCACACAATATTCGGTGCTTCAAAAAAACGGTATTGAATTTGTGTTGCAATATTATGAAGAAAAAACTAGTCAAAAGCACGTGGTCTTATGTGATGGTGAGATGACTAGTTGTAGTTGCAAGAATTTTGAATTTTGGGGTATACTTTGTCGTCACACACTTAGTGTATTCATTCACAAAGATTGTTACCGAATTCCATCTTTGTATCTTCCACCACGTTGGTGTCGCGAAACATCATTAGGTGGAAAAGAATTGATAGTGTTGACTGATGAAAATTTAGTGGACAAGGAAAATATGGTTGATGCTAATGCTAATGATGCTATTGATGGAGATTGTTTTGTTCGTTGTCCTCCGCTCTCAAAGACAAAAGGTCGCCCAAAGCAAAAAAGAATGAAAGGTGGAAAAGAATTAGGAAAGCAAAAGAGAACTTGTGGGTTTTGCAAACATGTTGGCCATAACATCTCTACATGTCCGGAGAAGGAGAAGGAAAACTCGACTTCCTCAAATGGTGCAAAGAAAATGAAAAATTGTACTTCAATAGATATGGGATTGAACCTAATATTTTATTTGAAATGTTAGGTCTTTTGCTTAAAAAATCACCAATATGATGTTTGTCAACTTTTTATTTTTGTTGGTGTTATATTATCATTTTGACAATATTATGCCAATGAATATCATGCATTCTTGAAAAAATAGAAAAATTTGCCATAGAAATAATAGTGTTTCACTAAAATTGAAATCTAATGTCCCATATCATATCATGTATCATGACACTTTTTCAATCCAAAGCAAACCGGTCTTCTTACGACATTTGAAACACAAAATAGCAAGTTACTATTTTTAAACTTAAAATAATTATAAAAATTACTATTTATGTTTTATTGTCTTAGGACACTATATCTCTAACACCTCTAACCCACTACTAATCAATAAAATATTTTTATTTCTTTCATTTTGGATTTTTTAATTTTTACTATTTAAATAAAATAAATGTCAACTACATGTAAAACCCTAAATCTATGGGGAAATATAGCGGGGCACCAACACAACCCCACCAATTCACGCGGGTTTGTCCTAACAAAAAGTTGGTGGACTAAGGGTAAGGCCTCTCACATACTTATTCTGATAAGGCTAGCGGTACAGGACCAGGAAAAAATATAAAAATAATAGTGTTTCACTGAAATTGAAATCTAATGTCCCATATCATATCATGTATCATGACACTTTTTCAATCCAAAGCAAACTGGTCTTCCCACGACATTTGAAACACAAAATAGCGAGGTACTATTTTTAAACTTAAAATAATTTTAAAAATTACTATTTATGTTTTATTGTCTTAGGATACTAAATTTCTAACACCTCTAACCCACTGCTAATGATGCTATTGATGAAGATTGTTTTGTTCGTTGTTCTCCACTCTCAAAGACGAAAGGTCGCCCAAACACTTTCATAGGGAATCGTGTTAATAGGTGAAGAGGTGAAATCCAGTTAAAGTCATCCAAAATGGTGGTCCCAGGAGGAATCCCTCCTTGGCTGAGCAAAGCCGAGGTCAGAGGGTGTGGTCTGCCATCAAGAGTAACATTTTGGATCATTCCATGAATGAGGATAAGTATAAGGAAGGAACAGGATAGAGAAAGATCATAAAATATTTCAAGGGAAAGCTGCTATCACCGCATTAAATGCTCTACAGCTAACTTTCTGGCCGCATTAATGAGGAAGTGATACTTGAACAGTAACTTTCAGCCTTACAACTACTACTTAAAGACTCTGGAAAGGTGCTGATGGGACGAGGGTCAACGCCTACAATCTGATTTGCATGTGAAAGTTGGAGATGAGAGTGGAAATTAGTATAAAATGGAAGAGGGACTCTAAGAGTGGGGATGGAGAAATTAAGAGATAAATACTGTAGCCTCTTCATTTAAACTTTTCCTAGAGTTTTAAAATTTTGATTTTACCTCTTAAAGATGT
Organism: Lithocarpus polystachyus; assembly: GCA_033629205.1. NCBI lineage: Eukaryota > Viridiplantae > Streptophyta > Magnoliopsida > Fagales > Fagaceae > Lithocarpus > Lithocarpus polystachyus. Next base: position 30,597,629 of record CM066162.1, read on the forward strand.
ATATTGTTTACATCAGTAGCCGCTTTATTTATACTTTTCCACTAAGTGTAACAAAATAATGTTACACTTGTTTAGTTTGTCCAATAAAATAATGTCACGTGACAGAATAAAAATGACGTGAATAATATATACAATTGATACTTAAAATAAATTTTGCTTCAAAAAAAAAAAAAAATACTTATAATAAATTTCACAATAAATTCCATTATATTTAGCATTATTTAATCATTAAACTTAGATAATTTTTTGTAACAAGGAGCCATGGGTCATAGTCAAAAAGTTATTCACTGTATAGTGTAGGCCTTTACGGAAAAAAAAAAAAAATTTATTGTTGTGTGGCTCTTTGTTTACCGCGTATCCACATGAGGGCAACATGTGGCTCTTGTCTTCCTTTCAACTGCTACACCGTGATAAGGGAGGCAAGTCTTGGTCTTCATTTTTCAATTTCACTACATTTTTATTTTTCTTTCTTTCCTTCATTTTCTCTCAGATCCCATCTCTTTCTATGTATTTTTACTTTCTTTCTTTCATTCCCTCAACAGACAGAGACCACTGAAATCAAAGAGAACTCAAGCACGAAATGGGGATGGCTTCAAGGAACACCCGATCATGAACCACGCCTGGCCTATGCACCCATTTCAAGGCCCCTCCTATCGTCGGCAACAAATAGTTGTTCAGCTTTGAACGGTTCCGGCGCCGAGATTCACAACTATTTAAACCCAAATCGATTTCTTTTTTAAAAATATTTAAGTCATAATTTTTTTTAATTGGTTATATGTTCTGAGTTTGTTTTAGTTACATCTGAAATTTGTATGAGTTGTAATTTTTGTAAGAGGAATTTTTTTTTAATGAGAATTTTTTTGTTTGGTGGTAGAGTGTTGTCAAATGATTTTCTCTTCTGTTCATAAAAATTATTGCTGTCTTGTGGAAAAGTAAAACAAAATTAATAAACTATTCCCTTATATATACTGTTAACGTGTGCCCTAGGATACACGTAACCGGACTCTTTAACGAATGAACCTTGCCTTTAATACAAAAGGAAGGGCACAATTTTCTGTAATATGAAAACAATCCAGAGTCACTCTTATTAAATACAAGAAAAAAAAAGTTGAGGAAAAGGACAAATAAAAAAGAGTAAATGGTAGACATAAAAATAGGAGAAATTATAAGAATTATACAGTAAATAAGTGATATGGTCTATTATTTTATTAAAAAATTTATATTTGTTTAAAATTATTGAGTTAAATTTTTTTTAAAATATTAACTCAATAATTTTATTTAACTCAATAATTTTAAACAAATGAAAATTTTTTAATAAAATGGTGAACAAATTCTTCTACATGTTACTGTAAAATTTCTCTGGAAACAGAGAGAAGTCGCGCGCGTGTGTGTGTGGGGCAGAAGACAAAATGAAATGATGAGCAACCGAATTTGACTAAGCTTCAACTGCACCCACCCTCTTCCGTATTTCTTTCGTTTCAAAAAAAAAAAAAAAAAAAAATCCAAAAGAAAGACCTCCGAGCACAATTCTGTAACACACGCATTTACAATTTGTTGACATTTCTTCGTCTCTCTCGAAATGTGTCCGCTGAGGCTGATTCTGATATTCCTCTCCGCCACTCTGGCCGGCTTCTTCGTCCTCAGAAACCTCAAATCCCAACCTCTACCCAACTCCGACCTCGACCTCGACCTCGACCACGACCACGACGTTGTTAAGGATCCCAACTCAACTGACTCTCAATCCACCAAGGTCTCCGCTTTTTCTAGGGCTTTTATAAATTAATATAACACTTTCAATTTTCCTCTCTGTGTAATCGGAATTGAAATTTGGTTGTGGGTTTGTTTGTGCAGGTGCGTTCGGCTATAGAGTCAGGGTTTTGGACCTGTGTGGACATGGCCAGTGGTCGCTACCTCTGGAGGCATTTGGTCTCTAAGCGCTCCTCCTCCGATTGATCTCCGATCGCACATACACACAGTCTCCGTATTGTTTCTACTGTGTATTGTTTCTTGGTATATGCCTCATTCATAAATGTGTAATCTTAGAATTACTTGATAAACAATCCCGTGTTGTTGTTGTTGTTGCAATTGTAATTTCAATTTACCTATGCTTGGATTACTTGGAAGAAACTATGCCCTTTTATAGATTTGTGCTTCTCTTTACTGTTTTTCTCAATATTATTATCCCTGTGTTGCTTTTAATATCCTCTGATTTGGAATTTCTATCACATAGCCTAAATTTCATTCATGGCTGATGCGGTGCTGGTAAAAGCCTGCATTTTTGTTTTTTGTTTTTTTTTTTGTTTTTACTTCTTATTGGAGTTAGAGGTCAGGCCTTGGCGTAAGTTCATCTAGTTCTAGACTTTGTAAAAGTGGGAGCTTTGTGCACCGGGTAATTTAAGTATCGTAGAAAACCGAAGTTTTTTCAGCTTCCTGCAGTTTTGTCATCGCATTTTCTAATTATCTTTGACCTTCTTAGTGCTAAATAGGAATGTGCATTAGGTAGGAGTAGAAAGTTTAACGGGTCGAATTTAGATTTCATATTGAAACCTACGTAATTGGTTATTCTGGGGAAGGAACTATGTGTTTGGTTATTATGTGAAAGTGGTGCAAATGTAAATCTTGTGTCTGTTAGAAGAGGAAAAGTGAGGAATGGTTTACTTTGATGGTTTATCTAGTATGAGGTTTATATAAT